>CM070614.1:28954679-30154679 GCA_036346395.1 Hsuehochloa calcarea
TTGCCATTTCGGTCCTTCACTATTATTCCGCACTTAGGAGTTTGGACTGTCATATTAAATAATCTCTCTTGATGATCGTTATTGGATTGTTTAGGTTATGCGAGTTATTGATCCATGTTCTCCTATCATAGTGTTTATAGTTTTTCTTTCGAATGAAGTATCATGTTCGAATTCAAATGTTGATTGTTTATTACTGAAATTAGGTTGTTTATTATGCTAGATCCCTTTCGAGCAGAACTTAGTTGTATTTTTTTGTAGGATGTTCGAAATTGTTTAGGTTGTTTACTTGTAGTAGAGATTTTAGGTAACATCTTGGCTTTCGAATAGCCAGGGTGTTACACCCTACTACTCCTTTGTCCATTATTTTCAATAGCTTATGTGAGTTAATCACACAATCAACCTTTGGCCCAGTTTCATCTTTGAAAGTGACTGTCCTTCGGCCATCCTTGAAAATACTTAGTTCTCTGGTTTTCAAATTGTTGCCAACAGGACTATAATTAAAGATCCAGTCACTGCCTAGGATGATATCATATCCTTTGAGGCATAACAATATGAAATATGATACAAATTCCTCCCCTTAAATAATATATTGACAATTTCAACATATAGCCTCACTTGTAAATAATCCTCCATTAGCAACTGCAACCTGAATAGGGATATGATTGCTGATTTTGCAACCTGATTGCGGTGCCACCTTAGGGGTTATAAAGGTTGTGGTATTTCTACTATCTACCAATGCAGTGGTATAGCATTTTCCTATTTTAACTCTCAGTGTGAAAGTGCTAGCTTCTGAACTTGTGCCCTGAAGAGCATGCATTGATATTTGCACTTTTGTATTATCCTCCTTATGTTTAGGACTGCTTGATGGTGTGCTGAACTCAACTTCTTGTTGTTCCTCGTCATCTTCTTCTTCATCATCAAAAGTTATAAGATGTATTTGCTTCTTTAATTTGCAAACTGCTTGGTGCCTAGGTACCCAAGGTTCCTGACACTTAAAGTATTTTCCACCTCTCCACTTGTCAGATCCAGAAACAGCTGTTGATGTACTCCTTACCCCATTATCTTTCTTATTAAAGGTTATGCTCCCCCTTGAAATATTACTACCCTGAAAATTAGTTTTTTCTTTACCGATATTTGTCCTAGGTTCAGATTTCTTATACATGGGTAGTTCCTCATCATTCCTAGCATGAGTGTATGCATCTACCAATGATCTTAAGCTAAGAGACTTCAAGGGTACCTTGATGTAATTCTTTAACCTAGATACAAAAAAATCCAGAAAGTATTCTTTCCTCAAATTTGGATTACTCCTTTTTACTCTTGCCATCACTTCCTCAAACTTATCAACATAACTCAAAACAATACCAGTCTGCTGCAAGCTCCTAAAAGAATCTGCCACATCAATCCTCCCCTCAGCTACAAATCTCTTGCAATCTAAACCATAGAAATGAGTCCAAGTTCTACCAGCAGTACCAATGATATTACTACTAATCCATTTATTAGCCCTTCCTGCAAAATATATTTTTGCTATTTGTAATTTTTCTTCATCAGGAGTTTTTGACAACTCAAAACACCTCTCAGCCTTCCGAATCCATGTTTTAGGATTGTCACCATCAAATTTGGAAAATTCTAACTTAGTACCCTTGCTGAATGCATGCCTATAATGATTCCTCTCCCTTACAAAACCATACTGCCCACCTTGCCCTTCAGGAGGTCTACCCTAGTGTGGATCTAGTCTAGTGTGTTGGACAATATGTGGTGGTGACCATGCATGACCATAAGGAGGCATACCTGTGTTAGTTGTATTAACATACTGTGGCCCATAACTATTTTCCCCATGCCCTAGTGATGTTACCATTATCGGTGGGGTTGCTAGTAAAGGAGGACACAACGCCATGTGCTGAAACTAAGGATTAAATCGAGGACTGCAGTTACTTGAACGGGGTAAAGGCGGGGCAAAGGAACATCCACTTCTTGGTGTGATAGCTAATCTTCCATATGTACTATGATTTTCCCCATTTAATTGCTATCCCAAATGACTACCAACACCATCTATCCTAATTGTCGGAGCTATGGTTTCCCTGAACTCTCCCTGACCTTGATTCGCCAACATCAAGTTCACAAAATTGTCCATTTGTTGTTGCATGTGAATGGTGTTCTCTTGCATCTGAACTTGCATTTGTCTTATACTATCACCCAACTATTGATTCTGAGTATTCATCTTTACTAATTTTCCTTTGATTTCTTCCACTTCACTTGCCAGATGCGACTCCATTCCTTCTTCTCCCGCCACATGCTTGACTCCCTTCGGTATCTTGCACAAATTACCCCTTGCTAATAGATCTAGTATTTTACAGATAAAAGTCAAGACTCTCTCAAACCCTCTCTACCAGTTAATTCTTCTTCGGATTCAAAGCTCTAATTTGAACTCCACAAACTGGATCCGGAATTTTACAGAGGAAACTTGTTCTGTAAACCCTTTCCACTCGTGAACGGATCAGATCTGAACTGATATGCTAAGGATTGTCTTGCTTTGATACCAAATGTCAGGATCCAATAATATTGATCCCAGTTTCTGGAAGAATCAGACCGATTAACAGCAGAATTGAGGAAGAACTAGAGGAAAAAAAAGGCAGAAATGTAATAACAGAAGAAAGGGGAAAGTAGAGTAGCTATTTAGGGTTCTATTTAATCGATAAATCCCAGTTCTTTACAAGACCATTGCTTATACATCACGCGAGGCCTACCAGCAAGTAACGACAACAAAAATAACAGAAAGCTACGGTGAACAGTAATGACAAATTACGAAACAGGAAACAGTAAACTCCATCACCCTCGTGGACCGTCCGATTGAAGGGGATTCAATAAATCGTGACCACACTACTACAAAAGAGGCTATAGCGAGCGGCCCATCACGAGGCGGTTCCTTTGGAACAAATGCGTATTGGGCTCTGTCTGAACTATCTTTAGCGCGGCGGGCCTATCACGAGCGGTTCTATTTGAGCAAATGCTGTGATAATTGCCTATCACAGAGCGATTCTAAAATAGAACCGTGCAGTGATTTCTGTCTTCATATAAATTGGTAGAGACATCCTCTGCTGCTTTGCTGCTGTGTGTCTACCACTTCCCTTCCACTGCCCTAGCTCCTCAACTGTATTTGTATATACGCTCAGGCGCCACTTCCTGCCCTAGCTCCTCCAACTGCGCCACTTCCTGCCCTAGCTCCTCATCTGCCCTTTGTGTCTACCGCTCCAGCGCCACTTCACTGCCTAGCTCCTCCAACTGCGCCACTTCCACCGCCTAGCTCCTCAACTGCTTGTGTCTACCGCTCGAGCGCCACTTCCTGCCCTAGCTCCTCAACTGTTGTGTCTACGCTCGAGCGCCACTTCCTGCCCTAGCTCCTCCAACTGCGGCTCCTCCTCTAATCTTGGTATGAGCACATGATCTTGCAGTCAATGTTGGAATAAATAATATTAGCCTGCAAATCTTAGTTTTGAAACCTTATAACTAATGAACTAAAATTTGACTTAGGAGTGGTAACTTTATAAAATTGAATTAGGTCTAATAATCACTAAAATTTGAGTTAGGATAATTAATTGGCTTAAAAATAAAATTTACACAGGTTCCTGATGCGGTGGGGTTTGGGTCAACAATATTGCATTTACGGTTCCGGTATTTTAGGTTAATAAGTGTTGTATGAGGTGATGCCTATATTTGGGTTGCATGATTGTTCAATTGAGATAGATATCGGTGTCGAGAGGTAGGGATCATGGTTGTGGCCGTAGGCATGGCTACGCTATGCCACAGCGTGTGGTACATAACTAGTGAAGAGTTTTCTTTCAATAACCTTAGATACAAATGTTGGAGAATGAGTTTATATTGCACATTTTCGTTTGCTATAAATTTATCGCTAATCAATTTGACACTAATTTGTTACATGCGTATTGTAGATGGATCGGCGGATGTGCGGTGTGAACCGTGTGAGTCAAGATTACATTAATGGCGTGGTTGCTTTTAGAAGAGCCATTGGCGGGATATGTTGAAGAAGGGATAAATTTTATGTCTTGTCAGTGCATTGATTGCGTAATCGAAGATGTTTAACAGCGGCGCGGTCAGGCGCACTTGATTGAAGGGTTTAAAAAGGGTATACATGTTGGACGATCCACGGTGAAGAAGCGATTATACGAAGTTAATAATGGCGATATCGCCGAGGAAGTCAGCGATTTGCGGATGTGGTGTGCTTTTGATGAGGATAGGGGCACGATGACAATCTGGATCGGATGCTCTGCGATGCGAAGAACTACGATGAGAGAGTTTTGTAAATTCGAGGGCTTAAGGGAGGACTCGGTGAGACCTTTGTTCCTGGTGCAAGCGGAATACACAAGGTTGTCAACCGTGCTTGAGCTGCTGAAATTGAAGGCAAGCAATAGTTGGTCGATAAGAGTTTCACGGCGTTGTTAGGTCTCTAGCGGACATCCTTAGGAGAAGCGTGTTGCCCAAAGACCACCTATCAAGCAAAGAGCGTTATTTGCCCATTGGGAATGGAAGTAGAAAGAATACATGCATGTCCGAGCGATTGTATCCTCTACAGTAAAGAGTATGCGGACATGCATTATTGTCCGTGTGCAAAGCATCCCGATACAAGCGTCAAAATCTGCTAAGGTGAAGCAAGGACCTCTGCTAAGATGTTGTGGTATCTACCTATAATCCCACGTTTGAGCGTTTATTTGCGAACCCAAAGGAGGCAAGATTGCTGCGTTGGCACTTTCGGAGGCGTAAGAGAAGGAAAGCTAAGACACCTGCTGATTACGCGGTGGAGAAACTTGATTGGAGCTTGAAGAGTTCGGTCTTGAGCAGGAACATAAGGTTAGGGTTGAGTACGGATGGAATTAATCCTTTCGGTAACATGAGCGGCCGACATAGCTTTGGCAGTGAATCTATGTATGTACAACCTTCCTCCTTGGCTCTGTATGAAGCGGAAGTACATTTTGATGTCACTACTTATCCAAGGGCGAAGCAACACGGGAATGATATTGATGTGTACCTAGCACCATTCTTTGGAAGATCTTGTGACCTTTGTGGAGCGAAGAGTGCAGGTATGGGATGCGTACAAGCGAGAGAACTTCACTTTACGCGCCATGTTGTTCTGCACCATCAATGATTTTCCCCCTTGGTAACTGTCGGGCTTGATACAAAAGGAGCCAAAGCACATCCGCTTTGCTTAGATGCTACGGAGAGTGTATGGTGAACAACTCGTGCAAAGCGTATATCGTCACCGTAGGTTCCTTAGAGAGTCACCCATACCGCAAGATGAAGAAACAATTCGACGGAAATAAGGAAGGCGGTTCGACTTCAAGGGCTTTTAGTGGGAAGAGGTCTATGATATGGTTAAGGATATCGATGTTGTGCTTGGGAAGGGGCGTAAATTAAGAACCGTGAGAAGAACATCGGAAGAAGCGGTCAATTTTTGGGACTTGCCTTATTGGTAGTACTTAGAAGTTCGCCCTTTGCATCGGCGTTATGCGTAGAGAAGAATGTATGTGATAGCTTGATTGGTCTCTTCTTTGAACATTAGTGGCAAAACAAAGGATGGTGTTAACGCATGCGGCGTGACTTAGTCGATATGAACATAAGGACCGAGTTAGCACGAAAGAGACCGTCTGAGACGAGCGTACCTTCCCGACTTGCTACACTCTGTCCAAGGCGAGAGAAATGAAGCGTGCGAGCTTGCGGTGTGAAAGTCCCGTCTGGTTACTCCGCTAACATTAAGAAACTTGTTTCTATGCAAGATTTGAAATTAATTGGTATGAAAGTCGCATGATTGTGGTGTCTTGATGACACAAATGCTTCTGTTGCAATTAGGAGTATCTTGCGAACAAGGTCCGAGTGGCAATCTTGAGGTGTGTTATTTCTTCAACTCAATTGCTCGGAAGGTCATCGATCCCCAAGGACTAGATGCTCTGCGAGCCAAGGTAGTGGCGACTGTGTCATCTTGAGATGTATTTCCCTCCGTCATTTTTCGATATCATGGTCCATCTCATTGTTCACCTTGTGAAAGAGATAAAGATATGCGGCCACTGTGTTTCTCGTCATATGTGCCCGTTCGAGAGGTACATGGGAATTCTCAAGTCCTCGTCTGAATCGATCTCGGCCGGAGGCGGCATCATCGAAGGTTATACAGCGGAAGAGGTCATTGAGTTCTGCGTCGACTACATGGCTCGGTGGATCGATTGGTGTGCCTCTATCTCGTCATGAGGAAGCTGGATGGTATCGGGACCATCGGAAGAAATTAATCACTCCGATCACGGATACGTGCGCTCAAGCCCATTTCACGGTCTTGCAACACATGACCCAAGTGTCCCCATACATCGGCGAGCACAAAGACATGAGTGCATAGCAGAATCGGGACCGGTCGGAGGTTTGGATCACGAGAGCACAACCGTCGGTTCAACGAATGGTTAAAGGTGCGAATCACTCGGAGGTCATCAAGTAATGATCTGTTGCTATGGTTGGCAAGAGGGCCACATTTTACAATTGTCACATGGCAAGGATCGACATAAATGGGTACACATTTTATCACTGACTCGGGATAGGAAGAGCCCGATCTGAGCAGCGGTGTCGCATAGATGCATTCGATGCCGATGGTGAGGAGCTCGTACTATGGGCAAATAGAGGAGATATGGGAGATCGACTACGTGCTTTTCAAGATCCCCTATTTGGTGCCGTTGGGTCCATCTCCACGGTGAAGGTCGACAAATGCGGCGTCACTACCGTGGACCTCGAGCGTGTCGGATACAAAAGCGAACCATTCGTCTTGGCTAACCAAGTTGTTCAAGTCTTCTATGTAACCGACCGGCAAATAAGAAGCGCCACGTAGTTCTTCATGGAAAAGGAGGATTGTCGGAGTTGAGAATGTAGTGGGCGAGGAAGAATACAATCAATTTGACGAGTTGCCACCTTTCGGAGGCGGCATCGGGCTCGAGGAAGAACCCGATGAGGAAGCTAGCTATATCTTGCGTCGATCATCATGAAGGTGTATTTTAATTAAGAATTTAATTACTCCATTGTAATTTATTTATTTATTCCATTGTCATGTGTTGTGTTATGGACTTGTGATCTTTAATATTGATGTCAATGTGGATATTCATGGTAATGTTGAGTTGAATTAGATATGAACTTTTGAACTCAAACTTGTCATCATCTTGCTTATCCAACAGTTCATACATCTTTGTTGTGGGGATATCCTGACGGATCTAGAATAGAGCCGTGCGTGATAATGAATCCTGAGCGGTTATTCTTGGCAAGGTCCAAATATTCTAGATTGGTAAGGAGTCTATTTTAGGAGGAATTGCACCGTCACGTGAGTTACCGATAGGTCTATCTTCCTTAGGATCTGACCCTTCTCGACTTCACTTCATTGGGTAGGTTCTCTCTTGGAGTCATTTTGAACATACTATTGCACGATATGCCAATAACTTTTCCGTTGAGATATTAGTGTAGCTTTTGGAATTCTTGTTATGCATTCCTTTTCCTTTTTTTGCCTAGCATGCTTTAAATCTTGCTAAACTTTTGGGCTTTACATTATAATTAACTAATGCTAAAAACACCATCTTGGAAGTTCATCCAAAAGCTGCATATACGAAATATTGCGTTGTTTTATGTATAATATGCTCACTAAAGCATTAGTGAAGTGCCCAAGGTTTATTCATGTGACCCCTTAACTAAAAATGATGACATATAACTTAGCACTATTTCATTTAAATTAGCTATTGTTTATATGTAAGTCTATTTCATCACCTGAAGTGCTCTTTTTGTCTATGTAGTGCGTGAATTAGATGTTCCTGGCGAAATCTATGAAAGAAAGACATATCCATTTGAGTTTCAATGAGTTGAAATGCCATACGAGTCATATAATGGAACAAATGTCGATTGAGGTAAACGACATTTTACAATGCTTTGCTGATTCATAACAAGAATAGCTTGCATGATGTGCAGCATCAACAAATAAATTAACACTATCTATGAAGACTGAAATGCATACTTATTATGTTTGCAGGTACATCCTGAAAGTGACGATTGGTAGAAATTATGTTGGCAATATTGTGGAATGTCGGGATTTCTGTGTAAGTCTAAACTTCACCTCGCTGACCTTCCATGTATAACATTCAGCATAACTTTGGTAGCTCAACTTGGAA
This sequence comes from Hsuehochloa calcarea, assembly GCA_036346395.1. Taxonomy (NCBI): domain Eukaryota; kingdom Viridiplantae; phylum Streptophyta; class Magnoliopsida; order Poales; family Poaceae; genus Hsuehochloa; species Hsuehochloa calcarea. The sequence continues at coordinate 28,962,872 of CM070614.1, forward strand.
CCATCGAATCTTAATTTGATGATTTGTATAATGATCTTAGGAAAATTGACATGATGTATATATTGTTTTCTATATTCCACCCTTTTGAAATTTTCTACAATGGTTAGGTGGGAATGCATTGCGAGTTTTATCATTTATGTTTTTGAATGTAGGTTACAGGTAAACATCACGACGGCTCTTCAAAAACCGTGCAGTGATGTTTACGCATCCTGAGGCGGTTCTTGGGAAACCGTCAGTGATGTTTCGCATCCTGACAGTTCCCTCTAGGCAAATGCGTGATGCGTGTTGACTATATAAGGTTGAGGCGATAGGGTTTGATCTAACCCTATCGTCTCTGAGCATCCTGCGCCGCCTCCCGACCCGGCGCCCCTCCTCCCAGACCGGCGCCTCCCGAGCCCGGCCGCCTCGTCTCAAACGCCTCCCAGGCCGGCGCCCCTCCTCCCCGACCCGGCGCCTCCCGAGCCCGGCCACCTCCGCCCGCCACTGCTCGGGTAAGCTCGATTCCATGGATAGGGCGGTGGAAGTTGCTAAGGAGGTGATATATTGTGAAAATGTTGGATTGATGTTTTCCGTTTAGGGTAGTTAGATTCGATATTTTTATAGTTAAGCCAACAATGTTGGATTTATGTTGATATGGACCAACAATGTACATCTTTGTTCCCATCATATAAATTGTAGTGCTAACCAATGGACATGTATATATCACTACTACATATGAGAAAATTTGGAGAAACTAACGGAAAGACAAGGTGTTACGAGAAAAAAAGCAGAGGAAAGAAATTGGCGGCCCCTCTACGGTCATTTGGCGTACAAAACACAAGCTGCTCCATTAAATTATCCATCGATGGGTTCTTCAATTTGGTTATATAAAAGTGACAATGCAATTTCTAGACAAAGGCAATGGTCATGAGCAGAGGTTCCTTTTTTTTTGAAACGGTCATGGCGTACTTAGTTAGCCTTTCAAGTGGAGTAGTGTACATTGCCTCCAACACTTAGTCCAAAATAATGATTTTTTTGAGTGCATGTATGATCTCCAAGATCAATTTTAGGGTGTCAAGATGCGAAGTTTTTTTAAAATAATCTATTTAAATATTCTTATTACAAAAAATTAGTGTTAGGCTTAATTTGGCGATGCGGTGGAGTTTAATATGCGGTTTACTATTTGAATATAATAACTCTAGTAACAGTTTTTAGAGCCATGACATGAGTGAGCACACTTTACTTGAAACTTTCTAATTAGCAGCAGCTAAGATACTAACGTGTACAATCCCATATATTAAATATAATATAGCCATTTATGATTTACGCCATAGTCTAAAATCATTTTCCAGCTACGGAAAATATATCAAGTAAGATAGGAAGATGCATATGCACATGCTACGTGAGCAACACGTATTTTGAGACTAGTGCAGGTAAAAGATATTGTAGTTGACATACATGCCTCTACTTATCATAAACCGTGCCAGGATTAACTTAAAAGGTTTACGAGGATATGCTCATAAGCTTAGGTGAAAATGTTGAGATGTATTATATACTTGTAAGACTTGAACCGGAAATAGGAGTACCAAGAAATAGGATTGTCATAAGCTTTTTGATTGTGGACACGGTGGACATTGCCATATGTAATCGGGAATCGGGATAGAGTTGGATGACCTTTTCATCTGTTGGTATTTTAGTGTAGAATAATCCGACTTGAAATTTAATAGCATTTATGTCGTATTATTGTTAAATGTACGCCATGAGAATGACAAAATTGGTGGTTGTGCTTAGTTTGTTTCGCTTTTTGTGGTTATCTGTGTTGACATTTTGTATTATTTATGATGATAGGAATGGAAAGCCACATCTTGTGATAAATTCCTATTTTGGGAGCTAGGTGTTGATTCTATTTGCAAGGGTTCAAGATATCCTTAGTGCATAGTTTGCTAAGAAATTATATGTATTTTGTGTGCAAAACCATCTCGCATTGCTAAGAATTTAACAGGACTTAGGGTACTACTAGTTGTTGGATTAATTCATTTTCTTATGGATAATTATCAAGAAAATAGATGTAGTGTTTGGATGGTGCAAAATGTTGCTCAATTGTTTGAAACTTAGTACAACAAGTCGTTACAATTTGGCTAATCACGTTTTTTTGATGTTTGTGTTTGTGTTTTTGTGCAATTTCCATATATTATATACTATGTAATAATTGCGTCGTAACTTATATAGATAGGAAGTAAGCGAGATGGCGAGGCACCGTCTTCGCCGCCGTCAAACCCGGACATGGCGAGGCGCCGTCTTTGCCGCCGTCACCGACCTTGAGATACATAAGAGAGATGGTAGAGGAATATCGAAATTACTGTTGGCCGTGACCATCATGGAGGTCGGTGACATTGGAGTCCCTATGAGTCCCGGCATCGTGGCGAGATTCGGACCATCTGCGGGATACTTGCAAGGAAAAGGTCCTATCACCACACCAAAGTGGAAGTCTCGACAAAAGATCACAGAGCGCGTCTTTGTGGGAAGACCTTTCAAGCGGGTTCACTATCCCGAAGCGGACATGAAGCGCGTCGAGCGGCATGCCTTGCTCTCCATGTGTCACGCGTGGAGGACCTTCAAGAGCGTTCTTGTCACGCGATGCGTGAACAAGAGTGAGGCGCCCTTCACGAAGTTTCCATTCTTGGCGCTGGAAACATGGGCGCCTTTGTGGCTATGAAGGCAGACGGATGAATTTAAGGAGTAAAGTCACGGCGCACAAAGCAATCCGAACGCGAAACACTCACCCCACGGACTCGGCACGGCTGGATACAGCGGCTAAATTCGCGCAATGGGAGGCGGAGGAGGAGAATCTATTTCTGATATCACACACAGCGTTCCGTGCACGGTTAAGCGAGGCAAAAGTCTCGTCGATGGCGTCACTTTCCCAAACCCGCGGACCGGGGAAGTGTCCCAGCGTGTGGTAAATATGTCGAACTACCTACTTGTTTATAAGTCCATAACTTCATAGTGACTATAATAACATGATGACCTCAACATAAAACCGTCTCGTGGTAATAGCCTTCACGAGCGGTTTTTAAATAAACCGTCTGTGATACTAGACATATCACGGGCGGTTTACTAAAACCGTCTGTGATAACCACTATCACGACGGTTTTTAAATAAACCGTCAGTGATAAGTGATGATCACAGGCGGTTTTAACGTAAACCGTCTGTGATCATCACTTATCACGAGGCGGTTTCGTAAAAACTTCGTCTGTGATTATTAGTTATCACGAGCGATTTTCGTAAACCGTCCGTGATAAGTGGTTATCACGAGATAAGTGGTTATCACGGGCGGTTTCGTTAAAACCGTCTGTGATAAGTGTTATCGCAGGCGGTTTTTGAACCGTCTAATGTGCTTCGCTTGTTATCACGCAGACGAATAAATATAGACGGTTGAAGCAAATGCGTGATGACGATTTTGAACCAAATGCGTGATGGCGTGTTACGTAGTAGTGCCATCTTCTAACTGAAATAAAATAAACTTCATCAATTTACATCTAACTCGTTCGAATCCTGACACTAGCTTTTTACCAAGGGGAGTACAGAAATTTGTAATTTTCCCAACTTACTCTTTTTCTTGTTGATGCACATGACAGGTCGCGGGACCACAGGATGTTGTGTTGGATTGACAGCGCCTTAGCTCACGCAACCGCGAGGAGCTGACTGGAACGCCGTGCCGGCCGTCGCGAGGTCCAACAAGCCGCGATACGATCCGCTGCCCACTAGTCATGCTGTTTCGCCTAGCTGCACCCACCGAAGGTGACGAAGAAGCCAGGGAACAGGGCAGTCAGTTGTCTTGGAGGCATGCAAACAGGGAAGACAACTGACTGTTTTCATAATCCTAGATTCCTCGGAGGTATATGAATTTATTTTTTCCAGATATATTAGAAATGCAGTCCCTCATGTTAAATTGTTGTTTTCATAATCCTCGGATGTCGCTTAAGTATACCATCGACGCTAATTTACATACTGAACAACGATGTGCATTGTTTTAGCAAGGCTAAATTTCCTACTTTTCCTATGAAATTTGTGACCGCTGCCATGGATACAATACTCGACCTTAGTTATTCAACATTGGTCAGGAAATCATCACTCCAATCCATGAATCAAACCAAGCATTCCTAATATATCTAGAAACAATAAATTCATCTGCTTTTCATGATTCTCAATTCCAGATTCATTTTAGAAGACCATTTGGGGAGGTGCAATTAATGGAAGGGGAACAACTAATGGATAAATTAGACAACTAAAATGTAACATCCCGATTTTTGTTCCATTTTAAAAATGCATAATTTTCTTGAGTTTCAAAAACTTTTAATTGCATATCAAAAATTTCTAAAAAAACATTTGCCTGGTAATAAAAAACATAAAGCAATTTCCTTGACTTCAAAACCGAGTATACAAAAACTTCTAAAAGTCTATTCAAACCAAAAATATTTTGTGGATATCATGGGGATATGCTTCAGATCTTAGGCTGATGTGATAATTGGCAATGGCGTTTACGGTTTGTCGTTTCACGTGTTTTCGGCAAAGTTCAGTTCTGTCAGGACTGAACCGATCTGACCGGCAGTCGGTGATCGATCGGCCCCAAATCGATCGGCCCGGCCTTGGCGGTGGTCTGGTAGCCTTAGTGGTGGTCGGTGGCAAACTTCAAAAGTGATAATTTGAGCTGGGCCAAAAATAGAGGTAGCAAGCAAGAGAGGGGATTCTATTGCACTTGGTCTCATAATTTTTGGAGTCTCCAGTCAAAAGTTCTATTGGTTTGAAATTTTCAGTAGGTTTCGGTTTTCCAGAGAGGAAAAATGGCTAAGTCCCAGCTGGCGGTCTGACCGGCCCATAGGTGACGGTCGAGGCCGACCAGTGGCGTTGAGCCGACCACAGGCGATCGACCGATTTCACTTTGATCGTCGATCTTCGACGCGACGATATTCGGGTGTTAGGTCAAAGTCATGAGTTTCAGGGCATATATGTTGCATGATGCATGTTTTGACTAACATGGGTCAAGTTGTAAAGAACTTGTTCCTAAATTCGGTTTACTTGTCTATTGTTGTGCGGAGTTGCTTGGTGGTCACGACGGTCACGGCGAGGATGATCGGGACTAGGCTTGGAGAGCTGAGGACCAGAACGATCGATAATGCCGGGTGAGGTCAGCGTACTCAAGCGTGGTGCAAGATGGACAAGGGTGATCTAAGCTTCTGAACTTCCGGGTGCCTTGAGAGCGATCCGCAGTGACAATGGCACGGAGCTCAAGAATACCCCATTTGCTTCTTTTTGTGTTGAGCGTGGAATTGAGCATCAGTTCTCTTCTCCACACGTCCCTCAACAAAATGGCGTTGTGGAAAGGAAGAACAGGACCCTGGTCGAGATGGCTAGGACGATACTAGATGAGTACAGCACACCGAGGAGATTCTGGGCTGAAGTTGTTGCTACTGCTTGCCATATTGCTAATCGTGTCTTTGTGGGACCTTTTTTGGGCAAGACTGCTTATGAGTTTCGATTTTGTAGAAAACTCTCTGTCTCGCACTTTCGAGTCTTTGGATCTAAATATTTTATTCTGAAGATAGGAAATCTAGATAAATTTGAGTCAGGAACTTTTGATAGTTTATTTCTGGGTTATCCTGCACATTCGAGGGGTTTTTGGATTTTTTAATGTTGAAACTAACCTTGTTCAGGAGACATGCAATGTTACTTTTGATGAGACTAGCCCTGGAGCTATAACAGATATTGCAGGTGATACACAGGTGACAGAGAGCATATTCATAGAGGAAGATGATGAAGGACTTGATATTCTTCCCTTTGTTGTTGTTGGCGCTCTGTTCGGCACAAGAACTCTTTGTGACTACTTCGCCTTCAGATGAGGCTCGTGCTGCCTCTTCATCATCAGCAGTACCTGCGGAGGTTGAAGAGACGTTTTCCTCTCCAGGTGTACCACTTCACATTCAAAGGCAGCACTCTCCGGATTAGATAATATGTAATCTCCATGAGTGAGTCACTCGCTCCAGGTATAATGATCCAAATATCTACTCACATTCTGCATTTGTTGCTTCTTTTGAACCTCGCGATATATCACATGCTTTATCGGATTCTAGCTGGATTAATGCCATGCATGAGGAGTTAGAGAATTTTGAGAGGAATAAGGTTTGGAACCTAGTAGAACCTCCTAGTGGATATAATGTTATAGGAACCCACTGGGTTTTCAAAAACAAACAAAATGAGGATGGTTCTGTAATTAGAAACAAGGCTAGGTTGATAGCTCAGGGTTTTAGCCAAGTTGAGGGGTTGGATTTTCATGAGACTTTTGCTCCTGTTGCTAGACTAGAAGCCATTCACATTCTACTTGCATTTGCTGCATCTAAGGGCTTTAGATTATATCAAATGGATGTTAAAAGTGTCTTTTTAAATGGTTTCATAGAGGAGGAAATTTATGTTAAGAAACCCCCAGGCTTTGAGAATCCCAAGTACCCACTTCATGTATTCAAGCTATCCAAAGCCTTATATGGTCTTAAACAATCCCCTAGAGCCTGGTATGATAGACTTAAGACCTTTTTGCTTAAGAATGACTTTGAGATGGGTAAGGTAGACAAGACTTTGTTCATTCTTAGGCTTGGTAATGATTTCCTGCTTGCTCAAATTTATGTTAATGATATTATCTTTGGTGGTTCTTCTCATGCTCTTGTTTCTAGTTTTTCTGAGATTATGTCCAGGGAATTTGAGATGAGTATGATGGGAGAGCTCAATTACTTTTGGGGGCTTCAAATCAAGCAATGCAAGGAAGGGATCTTCATCCATCAGACGAAATACACTAAGTACATGCTCAAACGTTTCGACATGGGTGACTACAAGCCAATCTCCACTCTCATGGCAACTTCGACTGTTTTGAATCCAGATGTGGAAGGAGAAGTCGTGGATCAACGTGAGTACCGCAGCATGATCGGTTCCCTTCTGTACCTGACGGCCTCAAGACCGGACATCCACTTCACGATCTGCCTCTGTGTGAGGTTTCAGGCGTCTCCGAGGACTTTCCATAGCCAAGCCGTTAAGCGCATATTCAGGTATTTACACTCTACCCTTCTGTATGGTATTTGATATTCATGTTCTTCATCTTTGTCTATTCGGAGGTTTTCTGATTCTGATTTTGCGGGCTGTCGGCTAGATAGGAAGAGTACCTTAGGCACTTGTCACTTCCTAGGCACTTCTCTTGTATCTTGGTCTTCTAGGAAGCAGTCTTCTGTTGCACAATCCACTGCTGAAGCTGAATATGTAGCTGCTGCTAGTTGCTGTAGTTAGATTTTGTGAATGGTAACCACTCTTAAGTATTATGGGCTAATTTTTGCTAGTTTTCCTCTTTCCTGTGATAACACTTCTGCTATTAACATTGCTAAAAATCATGTGCAACACTCTAGGATCAAGCACATAGACATTCGCTATCACTTCCTTAGAGACCATGTCGAGAAAGGTGATATTGTGCTACACTTTGCGGAGTCCGAGGCTCAACTGGTTGATATCCTCACCAAGCCTTTAGACCCAACTAGGTTTGCCACCTTGAGAAGCGAGTTAGGGGTAACTTATCCCTATGGGTTGTTTGAGGGGGAGTTCGATCTTTTCTGATCTTACCTTGTTCTTTTGATCTTTTCTTGTTCTTTTTCTGAACTTATTGATCTTTTTTAACTTTTTATGTTTTTTGGCTTTTTATTGCATCTCATTGTATCATATTGCATTCATATGAAAAATACAACAAGTGGTATGAAAAATCCAAAAAGATGCATTGTAATATAAGATTTTCGCTTATCTTTTAAAATTGATGAAGCTTTGCCTATTACCATTTGGAGCTTTAGTATTTCAATTCTTGCTCAATGTCATGTCTAGTTCTTTGACTTGCTAGAATTATCATATTTTCACATATACAGATAAGTCTTTGCTGTATGAACTAGAACTCTAAAACAACTCGAACTAAAAATTGCAATTTGTGGATTTTTAGATAGTTGTGCAATTAGTGCTCTTTTTGTGACATTGGCCCTGTCAGAATTGCTTTGTTAGCTCTTACATCTAAAATTGACCATTACTTGCGCTTCTTGTGTTCTTAAGATTCTAAAACTGCTCTTGCGAAATATGAAAAATCAAGATTGTCTTACGCTTAAATTGTGCCAAACTAATCTTACGAGACTGCTTGTCAAAGACATGAAATTGGAGATAGTTTGATGATCCAGACGATCTCTTGGGGACTGCTTGTCGTAATGACATGAACCTTAAGATTTGTCGCCCTGGTAGAAGCTTAGGAAGAGTTTGTGGATGACTCCTAGTCCAGGATCTTCTTCACTAAGATATACCTTTAATCAATTTCTGGTCGAAACTTAAGATGAGTTTGTGGATGGCTCCTAGTCCAGGATCTTGTCACTAAGTTAGATCATTAGTCAACTTCAATATTCAGTGCAAATGAGAAAACTGTTGACAAATGGGCTTTTGAGAAATTTGAGCAAAATGATTCAATACAGGACCTGATTGACTCTTAATGTGGTCTTTGTTAGATTTTTTATCTCACTTTGACATTTTGACATGGCTAGTTTCACTTTAGAATCCCTGTTGATGAACTTGCTGAATTTGAAGCTTTGCTTAAAATTGATCAAAATTATTGCTTTACTTTTGAGCCTTCGTGCTTAGCTTTGATATATATGTCTTATCGTGATCTTGCTAGCTTTGTTAGGCTTGATATGTTGTTTGTGCAATATTAGAGATGCTAGCTTGTTCTTTTGGGTAATCTCCAAAGCTTCTAGTAATTAAAAATCGAAAAATACAAAAAATGAAGCTACTGCATTGCACTTCATGCATACTGTGGATATCGTGAGGATATGTGCACGATCTCAGGATGATGAGTCAATTGGCAATGGCTTTCTTGGTTTGCCAAATCTCACGTTTTCGGGGTTTGCTTGTTTGTCGGACCACAGCGGTCGGCCGTTGTCAGAAGCGATCGGACCGCGTGGAAGTCCGACCGGCCATGGTGGCGGTCCGACCGGTGTCTTTGAAAAGTGGCTTTTGGAGCTAAGCCAAAAATAGGTTGTGTAGGCAGGTGAGGGGAGTCTCCTGGATGTGGTTGCATCATTTTTGGAGCTCCCAGTCAAAAGTTCTATTGAGTTGAAAATTCGGAAGGTTTGGATTTTCAAAGTGGAATTTAGCTAAGTCTTTTGACCGGTCCGGCCGCCGTTGTGGGATCGGTCTGACCGACCTGAAATCGGTCGGACCGGCCTTGTGGGGCGGTCAGACCGGAGTTGACTTGGAGGTTAGCCAAGTTTGCATTGATGTGTTTTGATAGCGGTTTATGTTTGGTTATCAATGTTTTATTGTTGTATATTGCATTGCGGGGCGGCGTGGGTCAAGTTGTGAAGAACTTGTTCCGGAAGCGGTTTGTTTGTCTATTCTTTGTGCGGGTGGCTTGCAGTCAGCGGCGTCAGCGGTGGGTGGATCGGGACTACGCTTGGAGGCGAGGTCGAGCGGTCATGGATCTTGGGTGAGGTCGTGTGACTCAAGCATGGTGCGAGATGGGCAAGATGGATCGAGCAGGTGGTTGGTGCGGTTGGTTGGATCGGCGGTGCGGATATCGGTGCGAGTCTCTAGGAGGTTCCGATGGGATTCGGACAAGAAAGGCTTGGCGACGTGATGAGAACCGCTGATCAACCTACACGTGGTGAAGCAGGCGATTGCTTCAATGGTTATGTTGTGTGTGGGTCCTATGTGTGAGTGGGTCCCAAAAGTGAAACCCTAGGCCTCTCCTATAAATAGAGAAGGGGGAGATGTAAAACCCCTTTAAGCTTTTCATTTAGGTTTTCCTTAGCCTTTTCTAGGGTTAGGGTTTGGAGAGGAAGAGAGGGAGAGATTGTGGTTGCTCCTTGGTGAGCTCTTGTCCTCCTTGAGGGAGTGGCTTTGTAAGCATCTTGTGAGATCAATCAATCTTGTGATGCTTGCTTGAGAGTTCTTTTGTCCCTCTTTTGTGTTCTTCTCTCATTTGGATGAATTTGGTGCTTCCTTGATTCAAGTGGTTAAACTTGGTCTATTGACCCACTTTGTCTTACTTTGATGTGTGGGAGTACTCCTAGAATCATCTATACCATCAACCCCCACAAGCAAGTCTTGAATCAAAGATTTTCATATTTCTAGGGTTTGTGCACTTCTTTGTTAAAGCCTTGAGAGATCGATTCTGCGAAGTGGATCTGAAGGATCGTCACTAGAAATAGGTCTCTAATATCATTAGGGAGGTGTGCTCGAAATTTGGTCAAGTTTCATTGGTTGAATCAAAAGTTGAATCAAATTTTGTTTTGGATTTGGGCTTGATTTTTGATCTTGGTGAACCGGTCGACCGATTTTATAACGGCGATCCGGCGCGCGTGTTTCAGACCGCTAATCTGCTGCGGTCGAACCGATGTCCACCGGTCCGACCTTGATTAGTTGCTTGGTCGGACCATTGGTTGGCCGTCGGTCGACCGCGCCGTGGTAGCCGGTCGGACCGCTTTGTGCCAGATCGCCCTTTGAGAATTAAGTCTCCACTTTTGTGTCGTGTGGTTGTCGGGGTTACCGAATTCAGCACAAGGCTTCCACTGTGCACTTACTGATCTTCCTAGCTTTCATAGCTAAAGGAGTAAAGTTCGTGTTGAATTTGATTTAGGCGAGAAAGTTGAAAGCGCCTATTCACCCCCTAGTCGCCTTCCGGTCCTACAAGTGGTATCGAGCCGGTTAGCTCTTCTCATAGATCTTAACGGTCTTTGGAGCCATGGCGACTGACAGAATTCAATCAGGCCACATGTTTTTGATGGAGTTGATTTTGCTTATTGGAAGGCCCAAATGCAGGCCTACATCGAGGCTCAAGGATACGCAATTTGGCTTAAGGTGAAAAACCCTTATGTCGTGCGGTAGATGACAATTTGATCACTCGGATGTGGAGAACAACGGCGAGGCTCGAATTTCTTGATTCAAGGCCTTAGTCGATCGGAGTTTGGCGTGTTGCTCATTTCTTTGTCTGCTCATGAGATCTGGCGGACTCTTTGTGATTATCACGAGGGTCCACTGCGATCAAGGAAGTGAGACAGAACCCGGCTAAAGAAAGCTTACTCCAAGATCGAGCAAAGACCTGGTGAATCTTTAGATGAGTGTGGGGAGATTTTCTAAAATTCTTCATGATCTCCATATTTGTTGATCTCATTTTCTTGAGTCGAAAATGCCGCCAACTTTTGGGTGTTTTGGATGTGAAGGTGCGGGGATGAAGATCACGCCATCAATGACAACCTTGTCATGAGTGAGCTTACCATGGATAAGCTTTACTCGAGGTTGAAGCGCATGAGATTGATTTTATCTCGCGTCTCCCCACGGCAGAGCCGATGGCTTTAGTGGTCGACAAATCTAAGGGTAGATATTACGATTCTTTTGATGTTAGCTCATCGGCTTTTCTTTATGCCTTTGCATTCTTTGAGCGATGAGCAACTGGAGAGACTACCTGAAGATGATTTAGCCCTCCTATCCACCAAATTCACGAGAGCGTACAACAATGTGAGAAATAGGAGGAGAGGTGGACCTATCACATGCTTTGAATGTGGTGAGCCGAACCACATTCGTTCTAGATGCCCCAAGCTGAAGGGCAAGGAGGAGAAGGAGTCACATAGGCATCCTCGAGCGAGAGATGCTAAACACAAGAAGACAAACTATCGTAAGTTTGTCAGCCGAGTCCTTGAAGCTCTAGAGGATGTGAGCATGGATGATGTGGACTCAGAGGAGGAGGACGACAAGAGTGATTCCAGTGGCAAGAAGAAGGCACGTGATTTCACAGGCATGTGCTTTATGGCTAAAACGACCGACGGCGACTCCTCCAACAGCGAGGATTCTTTTAGTGATCCCGATGAGGTATGCCCTTCACTTCCTGACATGAAAAGGGCTTTGGTGCTTGCTGAACAAAAATTACATAAGCAACCTAAATTGGTTAAGAAACAGGATACTATGATTGATAATTTGAACCTAGAAGTGGTTAGGCTCAAATCCATTAATCCTGATGATTTCTGTGATTCATGCTCTAGCTTGCTTAATGAATTATCAAGCATAAATAATGCTCATTCCTCTGTTGAAAAACAATTGAAAAATGCTCTTTCTAAATTAGAATCTCTCAAGTCTAGTTCTGTTTGCATGGATGCCATTCCGCTTGGTGTGACTACCTTGGATGCTATTCCTTTAACTTGCTCAAATTGTGCTTTGCTTGAATTAAAATTGGATAGCTCCTTGAAAGAATTGTAAAAATTTGATGCTAGTCACACTTGCTCTCATTGTAAGAACAATAGGATTAAAATGCAAGAGATGACCGAAATGGTCGTTTACTCTAGAGCTGCATCATGTGAAAATTGTCCTAAGCTTACAATTGAGATTGAAGCTTTAAACAAGACTCTTGAAGAGAAAGCTAAAATTAAAAGATCCATGTCTCTTACTGCTTCCAAGAAAGTCATTGATTCTTCCTCTTGTATGTTGCATGCTGAAGTTGAAACTGTTGTTGGTAAGATACAAGAGGCTTTTAGAGTCAAATTTAAGGAGCAGTTAAATAGGATTGGAGAGTCTTATTGTGTGTCTTGTGAGGCTCTGAAAGTGGAAGTGGACCTTCTTAAGAGCAAACATGTTGAGGCAATCAATTCTAAAAAGTGCTCTAATTGTGGAGTTTTGGCAAAAGAGAATGATTACCTCAAAATGACTCTTGAGAAGTTTTCTAGTGGGAAAAAGAAACTCAACTTGATTCTAGATCAATCCAAGGTGAGTGTGAAAAACAGTGGCCTAGGTTTTAAGTCCCTAGAGCTTTCCAAGAATCTCCCACCAAAGACTGCTAGAGTTGTGAAAAGTGGTTTGTGTGAGCAAGAACTTTCTAAGACTTCAAAGGTTGCTTTTAAATCTGTAGGTTCTGCTCAAACTCTTTCTAGCAAGAAAGGTGCTTACATTTCTCTGTGACGGACCCCTCAAAGGTCAAGTACCATTGCACCTTCTGCAAGAAAGAGGGCCACACGGTTGAGTTTTGCTTCCGGAGTGCAAAGATTGAGAGGAAAGAGAGAGTGAGCACTTTGAGATCCATTAGAGGAGTCTCTTCTTCAGCTGTAGTCTCTAGAGCCAGGCAGCCTATTCAGCGTCTCTCATATAGGCCTAGGTTTGTAGAGAACTTTGTTGACTCTTCTGGTGGGTCCAGGCAGCAGTCTGGTTTTGGATATCGTGAGGATAGACCACGGGTAGCACCTAGACAGGGGGAGTATCGGTCTTTTGGTAGATCGTTTTGGAGAGGTCCTGGTGGTGCTCGTGGGCATTCTTATGATTTTGTGCCTAATCAATTTTCTGCTGCTTCTTTTGCTATTCCCAGGCATTGTCCATCTCAGTACTAGACACCTAGATCTTTTATCTCAAATCCCAGTACTGAGGCATGGATGTTTTGAGGGAATTTTGCTTCTTTTTGCATTCATTGTATCATAATGCATTTTCATTTCAAATGTCTTGCATTGCATAATAAAACTTGTGGAGCTTTGATTATTATCCTTGTATGGCTTGATTTCAAACTCTATGCCTTATCATATCAAGTGATAGTCTGCTAGACTTCTTTTATGGCTCTTCTTGTTTAGCTTAGCTTTTGCCTTGCTAGCTTTATATCTGTGAGCAAATTGAATCAAATCATATTTTGTTGGATCTTGTGACTAGTTTTGCTCTAGTGATCCACTTATGATTCTCGCCATGTCATATAGGTTGAATTGAGTCTTGAACTTATTTTGAGATGAAAATGAGCTTTTTATCTTCTTAAGTCAAGCAAATGAAAAATGAGATTTTCTGTGCGAAAAAACTGATCTCACCAATCCTTTCTCATGAGACGGCTTGCCATTGCACTAGGCATGAACTCAGGGGGAGTTTTGGATGACCTAGACCACTCTTTTAAGCTTATCGCTTGAGATGGTCGCGGCAAGGCTTGAGATCTAGCACAGTGAAAAAAATCCTTTTAGGAAAATGCTCAAAATGCTAAGTGCTTGAGTTTTGCTTCAAAAGAATACTCTTAATGCTCAAAATGCCTCAGTTCTTGTTTTGAGTCTCTTTTTACTTATAAGACATGGCTTGACTCATTCTTGGTTGCTTTTAGCGAAACTATGATATTGAGCAACTTTTCATGGTATACATTCTTTTAATCTCAGATTTCTGCTAACTTGGTTTTAGCTTTGCAGTACATGTTTTGCCATGATTGAATATAGCTTCTTCACCTTATATGGCTTGGTATAATTCTTGTACTGTCTACTTCGATAATGGTCATGGCTCCTTTTTGCTAAATTTCAAATAAAGTCATTTCATCTTCTTTTTCTTTTCCCTTGCATCTTGATGAATTCATTGTCAAAGGGGGAGAAGGATTGAAGAAAATACTGGTTTTACATAAAAGAACACACAAAAAAATAAGCCTTTTAAAAATTTGTGATCATAGTGAGTTGAGTCTCTGGGTTTTATTGCCTTTTTCTGACTTTAATTGCAATTGAAGAAGACTCACAATGATCAAAGGTCAAATAGAACATTTTGTCTTTCTTATGGACCTAAGTGAGATTTATGGCTACTTTCTGGAATTTGAATCCTTTTTGTGCTTTCATTGCCTATCTCACTTGCATATACTATTCTGAAGCCAGCTTGGTCGGTTCCTAGGCTTTTTCTTGCTTATGGACCAAGTTGTGCCTTTATCAGCGGCGATTTGTTTTACTTTTCAATTTGAAAAACCATATTTTCTGGGAAATTGCCAATGTGTTCATCAAGGGGGAGATTGTGGATATCGTGAGGATATGTGCACGATCTCAGGATGATGAGTCAATTGGCAATGGCTTTGTTGGTTTGCAAAATCTCGCGTTTTCGGGGTTTGCTTGTTTGTCGGACCACGGTGATCGGTCCGGCGTTGTCGTGATCGGACCGCCCGTGGAGGTCCGACCGGCCATGGTGGCGGTCCGACCGATGTCTTGAAAAGTGGCTTTGGAGCTAAGCCAAAAATAAGTTGTGTAGGCGGTGAGGAGTCTCACGGATGTGGTTGCATCATTTTGGAGCTCCGGTCAAAAGTTCTATTAAGTTGAAAATTCCGAAGGTTTGGATTTTCAAGTGGAATTTTAGCTAAGTCTTTTGGCCGATCCGGTCCGCCGTTGTGGGATCGGTCCGACCGACCTGAAATCGGTCGGACCGGCCTTGTGGGGCGGTCAGACCGGAGTTGACTTGGAGGTTAGCCAAGTTTGCATTGATGTGTTTTGATAGCGGTTTATGTTTGGTTATCAATGCTTTATTGTTGTATATTGCATGGCGGAGCTGACGTGGGTCAAGTTGTGAAGAACTTGTTCCCGGAAACGGTTTGTTTGTCTATTGCTGTGCAGGTGGCTTGCAGGTCAACGACGTCAACGGTGGGTGGATCGGGACTACGCTTGGAGAGCTGAGGTCCAGAACGGTCATGGATACTGGGTGAGGTCGTTTGACTCAAGCATGGTGCAGGATGGGCAAGATGGATCCCATGTGTGAGTGGGTCCCAAAAGTGAAACCCTAGGCCTCTCCTATAAATAGAGAAGGGGGAGATGTAAAACCCCTTGAAGCTTTTCATTTAGGTTCTCCTTAGCCTTTTCTAGGGTTAGGGTTTGGAGAGGAAGAGAGGGAGAGATTGTGGTTGCTCATTGGTGAGCTCTTGTCCTCATTGAGGGAGTGGCTTTGTAAGCATCTTGTGAGATCAATCAATCTTGTGATGCTTGCTTGAGAGTTCTTTTGTCCCTCTTTTGTGTTCTTCTCTCATTTGGATGAATTTGGTGCTTCCTTGATTCAAGTGGTTAAACTTGGTCTATTGACCCACTTTGTCTTGCTTTGATGTGTGGGAGTACTCCTAGAATCATCTAGACCATCAACCCCCACAAGCAAGTCTTGAATCAAAGATTTTCATATTTCTAGGGTTTGTGCACTTCTTTGTTAAAGCCTTGAGAGATCGATTCTGCGAAGTGGATCTGAAGGATCGTCGCTAGAAATAGGTCTCTAATATCATTAGGGAGGTGTGCTCGAAATTTGGTCAAGTTTCATTGGTTGAATCAAAAGTTGGATCAAATTTTGTTTTGGATTTGGGCTTGATTTTTGATCTTCGGGTGAACGGTCGACCGATTTTTAACGGCGGTCCGACCGCCTGTGTTCAGACCGCTAATCTTGCTGTGTCGAACCGATGTCCACCGTCCGACCGCTTGATTAGTTGCCGGTCGGACCATTTGGTTGACCGTCGGTCGACCGCCTTCGTGGTAGCGGTCGGACCCGCTGTGCCGATCGCCCTTTGAGAATTAAGTCTCCACTTTTGTGTCGTGTGGTTGTCGGGTTACCGAATTCAGTACAAGGCTTCCACTGTGCACTTACTGATCTTCCTAGCTTTCATAACTAAAGGAGTAAAGTTCGTGTTGAATTTGATTTAGGCGAGAAAGTTGAGAAAGCGCCTATTCACCCCCCGCCCTAGTCGCCTTTCCCGTCCTACAAGTGGTATCAGAGCCGGTTAGCTCTTCTCATAGATCTTAACCGGTCTTTGGAGCCATGGCGACTGACAGATATTCAATCAGGCCACATGTTTTTGATGGAGTTAATTTTGCTTATTGGAAGGCCGAATGCGAGCCTACATCGAGGCTCAAAGTGCATAATTTGGCTTAAGGTGAAAAACCCTTATGTCGTGCCAGCCGATGACAATTTGATCACTCCACATGTGGAGAAAAACAGCAGGGCTCGGAATTTCTTGATTCAAGGCCTTAGTCGATCGGAGTTTGAGCGTGTTGCTCATTTGCTGTCTGCTCATGAGATCTGGCGGACTCTTTGTGATTATCACGAGGGGCCCAACCTCTAGTCCCTTTGTCCCTCTCACCCTCACTGACAAACGGGCATCGGCCCCACCTCTCGGGCTGGAAGGGAGAAGCATTGTCATACGTTCTCTCCCTCTCTCATGCGCACGTACACCCGGCCATGTGCCGCAGTAGCGAGACAGCGATGCCTTGCTCCTCGAGCGCAATGCCACCATGACGTTGTCACATCGTTGCGCTAGCCATGCCACTCTACTCGCACTCCCGCCTCCCCGTTTCTTCGTGTTGTATCCTGTTCCTAGTTCCTATGAACTGGTAGGCAAGCCATGATGCCCTGGGATGAACCGCAGTTGTGCCGCCGTTCTAGCGTTCCCGCGCCCCGTAAGCCATCATCACTAGAGCTCCTCTATGTACTATCTCCCGCGCCGTCTTCACCCCAAGCATCCCCATGCCACGTAGATAATAGTGATGCGCACAAGATTTTGATTCCATCACCTGTTAGTCGTTGCCGCCGCAGCCAAGGACGTTGCCGCCATGGACGCCGGGGAACTCGCTGCTGACCATGTCCAGTTATGTTGATGTTGTTGGGTTGATCTCGGCAACAGACTCTGAGAAATTAGGGGCAACGCCGACTACGCGCCCTGATCGGGGGGAACCAACTTCTTTTGGTTTCGGTCCCGTCCACCAGCACCACATAAAAAGGATGGACTCGGCAAGTCTGTGGATTAAGGGTTTTCTAGGCTACATAAGTTCATCACACATCCAATCTCTACGGCGTTAAGGTGGGCGAAGATCGAACACCGCACCGCCGACATCACCGTGACGCCGTCGGCCGACCGTCTCCGCTGACTCGACGACACTACCCTTCCCCTCTCCCTCCGACTCCTACCAAGCATCAACTCATATGGCATCACCGGCATCGGGTATGTTTAATGCTTCCGCTCTAACGATTATGCTTCGTGTTCAATGATTGAGCTAGGGTTAATGTTGTTAGATCCTGTTCCGCCTTACGCCACCGTTTTCGCTCCTCGCTCTCCCCTGCACAGTCGCAGTCGCGGTTCCGTCACGTGCGTCTCCGCCGACGCCTCGGCCGCACGTTTTCTTCGGGGAGAGATCGGGAGAAATGCTTAGGGTTAGGGTTTTCCGCCGTTTAGCTGGCTTTTATACGACATGATTTTCGCTCTCGTTCGTCCGATGAAATCGAACAACTCACATCGTTTCATTCGGCCGGCGATTGTAACACGCGATCGATCTCTGCCGTTCGATCGGATCCGACGGCTCGCGTCCGTCCCGATCTCGGCAGAGGAAAACGCCCAGGATTTTTTCGGCCGTTTGATCGGATCCAACAGCCACCAAACGTCGCGGCGATTTTGGCTAATGGGCCGAGTGCGGGCGCGGGCCTAGTGCAAGCACAGGCCGATGGTAGCTGTGGGCCGCGCGCTGCTGTGCAAGCCGAACAGTACCCCTTTTATTTTTCCAAATGTTTTTGTGTGTTTAAATCATTAGTTTATGCACTGTTTAATCTAATGTTAATTTCTCAAATATCAGTGTATTATTATCTCTAATTAAAATTGAACCAATGAGATATTTTAATTAGAGATTTTTATGAGTTTATTTTTGGCATTATGTATACACATGATTACATACAGACCAACGTTGGTTGTAGTCATGTGTCACCATATTAATTGTTGAAGTTCTTTTCATTTTCTGCCCAACGGTGATATGAATTAGAGTTGTAGTTTTGCATGTTATTAAACAGACCAACGTAGGATTAATTACATACAATACATTTTTTAATGTTATTTCTAATTTTTCCCTGTATTTTAATATTCAGCAATAAATGCTTCAAATGTTGCCGCTACAATTGACACCATTGAACAGCTTACGGGAAGCAATTTTCCCGCTTGGAAAGAAAAAAATTCAGTTGTCCTTGGAGTTTTAGACCTTGACTATGCGTTAAGGGTGACTTGTCTCATTCCCCCCACAATCGGTGAGGATAATTATGATGAGAAAAAGAAACCTTATGATGCTAATGCTGAAAAATGGGAGCGGTCCAACCGTCTGTCACTAATGATTATGAAGATCTCTATCTCAGTTGGGATCAATGGAGCAATTCTAGATTCTGAAAATGCTAAGGAGTACCTGGCTTCAGTTGAGGAGCAATTCAAAGGCTCCACTAAGGTTTATGCCAGTACTTTAATCCAGAGGATTTTATCCACTAAGTATGACGGGTCCAGCAGCATAAGAGAGCATATCATGATGTTGACTGATATGGCTGGAAAACTCAAGGGCATGCACATGGAGATATCTGATGGTCTCCTAGTCCACTTTATTATGACTTCTCTTCCTTTTGAGTACACTACTTTTAAGATAAATTATTATACTCAGAAAGATAAATGGAGCATGAGCGATTTAATCGCCATATGTGTTCAGGAGGAATAAAGAATAAGGACCGAAAAGAAAGATTTTGTGAATCAAGTTGGCGGTCCTAGCAAAAGGAAGTTCTTAGTGGACTTCAGATCCAAGAAAAAACTGCACTACTCCCCTAATTCAGATAAGTCAGGGCTTAAGGCGCACAATGCACCTAAGCCCCATGTTACTCCCGCTGGAGCAATTAATGGGAATACATGTCACTTCTGCAAGGAGCCAGGGCACTTCCAGAAGGATTGTGTTGGTTTTCTAAAGTGGCTCACCAAGAAGGGTAATGATACTATAACGTTCATTGATGAAACTCTTTATGCTGATTTTTTCCTTAAATCTTGGTGGATTGACTCAGGTGCAACTGTGCACGTTACCAACTCTTTACAGGGATTCCATACCGCGAGAACACTAAGAAAGGGAGAGCGAAGTCTTAGAGTCGCGGATGGAAAAGAAGCTGAAGTGGAATCAGTTGGATCTGTTTCATTAGTTTTAGATAGCGGCTTCACACTTCGTCTTAATAATGTAGTCTTTGTTCCTTCCATTAGGAGGAATTTAATTTTAGTTTCTTTATTGGACGATGATGGTTTTAAATGTAATTTTGGTAACAATAAATGTGTTATGACATTTAATTCAAATGATGTTGGTCTTGCTGTTAGACAAGACAAGCTCTATATGCTTTCCCTTAATGAATCTCCTATATCTTTGAATGTATGTGATGCTACGCGTAAAAAGAATAATGAGACTTCTTCGAAACTGTGGCACTGTCGTTTAGGCCACATTTCGAAGGGGAGAATGGAGCGTCTCATTAAGGAAGAGATTCTCCACCCATTAGATTTCTCTGACTCAGACCACTACATTGATTGCATTAAAGGAAAATATGTAAAGCAAATAAAGAAGGGAGCAACTCGCAACACAAGACTATTAGAGTTAATTCATACTGATATTTGTGGTCCCTTTGCTGTGACATTAGCGAATGGTTTTGATTCTTTCATCACATTCACTGATGATTTCTCCCGTTATGGTTATATTTTTCCCATTAAGGACCGATCTGAGTCACTTGATAAATTTAAGATATTTAATGCTGAAGTTGAAAATCAGCACAACCTAAGAATTAAAGTGGCAAGATCAGAATGTGGAGGAGAATATTATGGGAGACATGCCCCTTATGGGCAAATTCCTGGCCCTTTCGCTAAGTTCCTTCAGGAAAATGGCATTGTTGCCCAATATTCTACACCAGGTGAACCTCAGCAGAATGGGATAGCTGAGAGACGCAACCGTACACTTATGGATATGGTATGAAGCATGCTTAGTTATACTAGTTTATCAACTAGTTTGTGGATAGAGGCACTAAAGACAGCCGCACATATTCTTAATCGGGTTCTCAGTAAATCAGTACCTAAGACACCTTATGAATTATGGACTGGGAGGAAACCGAGTTTTAAATATTTAAGAGTGTGGGGTTGTCGTGCTGAAGCTAATATATTTAATCCACATATTGGGAAATTAGATCCTAAGACAATAAGTTGCCATTTTTTTGGGTACCCTAAAAGATCTAAAGGGTATCAGTTTTATTGTCCTGATAGGACAACTAAGTTTGTAAAAACAAGACACGCTGTGTTCTTAGAAAATAACGAGGACCTGAAGCCTAGGAAAATAGATCTTGAAGAGAAGCGGGTTTACGTTCCTTCACCGCTTATCCCAGAGACTTTTATTTCTGCGCTTCAGGTGGTTGCATCTCTAGTACCGAATACTGTTGATGCACCCACTGTTGAGGTCTCTGAAACTCCTAATGTCATACCTAATGATGAGCCTCAGCAGCCTCCTGCAATAGCTGCTGAACCTATTAGAAGATCACAGCGGGAGAGAAGATTTTCCATCCCAAATGATTTATGTTGTTTATATGAATGAGGATATTAATGATATAGGGAAGGTAGATGATACCAGCTCTTATAAGGAGGCCATGAAGAGTGAACATTCTCCTAAGTGGATTGATGCTACGAAGAATGAGCTAAAGTCTATGGGCACTAATGATGTATGGGACTTAGTAAAAATACCTGACGGAGTCAAAACATTAGGCTGTAAATGGGTCTACAAAACCAAACATGGCTATAAGGGAAATATCGAAAGGTTCAAAGCAAGACTCGTAGCAAAAGGTTTCTCACAAAGAGAGGGGATTGATTATAATAACACATTTTCTCCTGTCTCAACTAAGGATTCATTCAGAATCGTTATGGCACTTGTAGCTCATTATGATTTAGAGCTACATCAAATGGATGTTAAG
The DNA here is from genome assembly GCA_036346395.1 of Hsuehochloa calcarea. Classification (NCBI taxonomy): domain Eukaryota; kingdom Viridiplantae; phylum Streptophyta; class Magnoliopsida; order Poales; family Poaceae; genus Hsuehochloa; species Hsuehochloa calcarea. The sequence goes on from CM070614.1 coordinate 28,984,406, forward strand.
ACGGCATTCCTTAATGCCGACTTACAAGAAAACGTTTTCATGGCTCAACCAGAAGGTTTTATCGTGGAGGGCAAGGAGCATATGGGATGTCAACTTAAGAAATCAATTTATGGCTTAAAGCAAGCATTGAGGCAGTGGTACCTCAAATTTGATAAAGTTATAAGGAATTTTGGATTTAAGGAAAATGAAGTTGATAACTGCATAAACGTTAAGTTCAAGGGGAGTAAATTCATCATCTTAGTGCTTTATGTGGATGACATCTTATTGGCTAGCAGCGATAAGGATATGCTATTTGAGACCAAGATATTTCTTTCATCCAATTTTGATATGAAGGATCTTGGTGATGCCTCTTACGTTCTTAGCACTGAAATTCACCGAGACAGGTCCAAAGGAGTATTAGGTTTATCTCAAAAGGCATACGTTGACAGAGTACTGAAGAGATACAATATGCAAAAGTGCTCTGGCTCGCCTGCTCCTATCGTTAAGGGCGATAAGTTTGGGACATTTCAATGTCCAAGGAACCAATATGAAACTGATCAGATGAAGTTGGTTCCTTATGCTTTAGCTGTCGGGAGCATTATGTATGCTCAAGTAAGCACATGCCCTGATTTAGCTTTTGTAACCGGAATGCTTGGCAGATATCAGTCAAATCCAAGTCCGGACCACTGGAAGGCCGTTAAGAAAGTCTTGCATTATATGCAAGCTACTAAGCATCTCATGCTCACATATAAGAACTCTGATAACCTTGAAGTTATTGGTTATTCAGATTCAGATTTGTGGGATGTGTTGATACTAAGAAATCCACATCGGGTTATATCTTCACACTCGGTGGAAGAGCTATCTCATGGAAAAGCTCCAAACAAACCCTTACGGCATCTTCAACGATGCAAGCTGAGTTTGTGGCATGTTATGAGGCTACCGAGTAGGCTGTATGGCTTAAGAACGTTATTCCGGGTCTTAGAGTGGTAGACATCATCTCTAAACCACTCACCTTATACTGCGATAACGAACCCGTAGTATTTTATGCGAGTAACAATAAGTTAAGTGGTGCTGCCAAACACATTGACATTAAGTATCATGTTGTGAAAGATAGAATCCAGGATCAAACAATTAGTATCAAGCATATTAGTACTAAGTCAATGCTTGCGGATCCGCTTACTAAAGGCTTACCACCCAATATATTTTGTGATCATGTTGCCGGCATGGGTTTATTGGAAAGCCTCTGATTCTGGATAAAAGGACCTTAAAACAAACCAACTCCCATTTAAGTATAATGAATATCCATTTCAAAATGGAATAGTACACTATAGGTACTGGGGTCGTATGATACTTCTTTGGTCATGTGACACATTATCTTGGTATGCTATTTTTATTGAGGATGGGCTTCTGATGTTAGCCTTTCGATCAAAGGGGAGAATGTTGGGTTGATCTCGGCAATAGACTCTGACAAATTAGGGGCAACGCCCACTATGCGCCCTGATCAGGGGGAACCAACTTCTTTTGGTTTCGGTCCCGTCCACCAACGCCACATAAAAAGGATGGACTCGGCAAGCCTGTGGATTAAGGGTTTTCTAGGCTACACAAGTTCATCACACATCCAATCTCTACGGGCGTTAAGGTGGACGAAGATCGAACACCGCACCGCTGACATCATCGTGACGCCGTCGGTCGACCATCTCCGCTGACTCGACGACACTACCCTTTCCCTCTCCCTCCGACTCCTACCAAGCATCAACTCATATGGCATCACCGGCAGCGGGTATGTTTAATGCTTCCGCTCTAACGATTATGCTTCGTGTTCAATGATTGAGCTAGAGTTAATGTTGTTAGATCCTGTTTAACCTCAGTTTTAATCTAATAGTTGCTGCTACCCATAGCATCGCACTGAGCTTCTACATCCATTTTTCTGGTCGACTAGCATCCTCCGGCCTTCCTCTTCCCTCCCTAGAGCTCACCAGAGCCCAACCACCATGGTCGCTGCCTCCCTCTATCTCTTTTTGAACGAAGGAGATGAAACCCCATCCTCTATCTCTTGTACCTCTCTCTCTTGTACCTCTCTCTTAGTCTCGCCCCATTCCTCCCTCCAACACACACCTCCTCTCTCTGTCGCCTCCGTCGATCTCCGGCAGCAAACGGCGGCGTCCATACTCGATTCGTCCCCCATGGATGCTGCGGCGGTGGCGTCCGTCCTCGATCCATGGCGCTGCTGTGGTGGCAGCCCTAGATTCGGCGGCAAGTGGCGTTGATCCGGTTGAGGGGCAGGTCGTCAGGGCGCAGTGGGAGAAAACTTCGGCGAGAGCAAGAAGGGGCAAGCGGCCACGGGTCACCAGGCGCGGTGGGAGCAGGCGTGAGCCTCCGTTAGCCGCTCTCTACCCTATCCCCACCCCTACCTTCCAGCCTCCTCTCCCTCTCCGCTCTGCTGCCATCCTTGTCTCCGTCCGCCTCGGTCCTACACGGAGGAAGAGAAAACAAGAGGTCACAGTGGATTTTTGTTTTCCAGTGAAATCGTAGGCTAGCAACAGCATTCTAGAGGAAAGGAATCGGTGTTGCCTTTATTCCAAATGGGCAAAATGTAGCCATTCTATAGGAATGAAGATTCCTATAATGTTCCTCCAGAATTCCTCCATTCCAGACATGCCCTAAGAGTTCAAGTTTGTCAAAATGTTCTCATTTTTGTTACTCTTAACCTAGGTGGAGTGTGTGTGTTTTTTTCTCACAAGCTAGGTGAGTCATCCAAAAATATCCACCCCACCTATGAGGATCTGACACCAACTCGATCAGCAAATGGATTAAAACGAGAAATATCTTTAAGTTGAGAATCAATTTGACGGACTAGCTATTGCACAGTACTAGACTGAGCTGGAAACTGAGGGATCAGGTGTAACATATATTTGTTGAAGAACGTAGTATTCGTAAAAAAACAATCAACCAATCACCATGCAATAGCCAATCAACAGATAGACGAAGTAGATAGTGACACAATATGGAGAACCTCTTTATTAATTGATTAATCCCATTTTGAATACATTGAGGTCCTATTTAAAGACTAAAACCCATTGGGAGTAGTTTAGGTATTATGCCCATCAACCCTTAAATCAGGGTTTCTCAACACTCCCCCTTAGGCGAATACCGCGTCATGCACGTATATCATTAAAAACTCCTCCCTAAAACCAAGTTGGAAAAAAGGGATCGGAGAAAAGAGGGTACATTACATATGCAAGTTGTATTGCATTGTTGCCTCATTAAAAACCTTTACGTGAGAAATCTTCAAGGAAAACTCACCAAGGGAAAAAGAGTGCAACCACTTTACCTTCTAGATTAATCTTCAGGATTAAGGTAAAACTTCAGGAACTTAAGTGGATTATGATTCAGGGGATTCTCCCCCTGATCCCTGCAACACTGCAAGCCGCTTCATTCCAATACCACGAACGCATCGTTGAAAACTGGACGTAGGCAAAGACTTAGTGAATAAACTAGCCAGATTTTCACATGATCTAGTTTACAGGATCTTCACCTCGTCATTCTTTTAGAGTTCATGAGTATAGAAAAATTTGGGAGCAATATGCTTTGTAATATTACTTTTAACATAACTCATTTGCATTTGTGCAACACAAGCAGCATTATTTTCATAAACAGTTGTGGGGGTATCGACGGTGTTAATATCACATAACTTATGGATATAGCTAATCGCACATCTGAGCCAAACACATTCACATGAGGCTTCATATAGTGCAATTATTTTCGAGTGGTTAGTAGAAGTAGCTACCAAGGTCTGCTTAAATGACCACCAAGAGATGGTTGCACCACCACATAGAAATACAAACCCAGTATGAGATTTGGCACTGTAGGGATCAAACAGATTGCCAACATCCGTATATAACACCATGGTCAAGTCTTGGTTCTTTCGAAAAAAAATAAGCCAAGATCTTGTGTACCTTGAAGGTATCTGAGAAGAGTCTTAACACCAGCACAATGCATTCTGGTTGGAGCTACACTATGTCTAACCAATAAGTTGATTGCGAATGCACTATTAGGTTTGATGCAATTTGAAAGGTACAACAGTGTTCCTATGACACTTAAGTATGGAACTTCTGGTCCTAAAACTTTCTCGTTTGTCATCCTCGATCTAAAAGGGTCTTTATCCACATCTAGGGATATTACTATCATAGGGGTCTTTAAAGGATGAGATTTATCCATGTTAAATTTCTCTAATACTTTCTTGGTATAGGTAGACTGGTGTACTATGATTACTTCAGGGAAGTGCTCTAGGTGCAGGCCGAAGCAATATGTGGTTTTACCCGAGTCTTTCATCTCAAACTATGTCACAAGGTAAGAACTTGCTCCATTTATGTCCCCTGCAGTTCCGATGATATTCAGATCATCGACATAAACTAATATGATACCAAATCCATTCTAGGACTTCTTTATAAATACGCAGGGACAATCATCATTATTTGAGTAACCCTTCTTCAGAAGAAAGTCACTTAGTCGGTTGTATCACATTATTCCTGACTGATTCAATCCATACACCGACCTCTGCAGTTTGACGCTATAAATGTTGCGATTAGTATTTTTTAGGATCCCAAGTTTTGATTCCTTTGGGGACCCTCATATAGATATATGTATTCAATGACCTATATAAATATGCGGTCACTACATCCATCAACTGCATTGTTAAATCCATGCAAGCTGCCATTGATATTAAGTATTGGAATGTGGATCCACTCATCACATATGAATAGGTTTCGTCATAATCAATGTCAGGTCTTGACGAGGATATAATAATCCTCAATTAACTATTTATCTATAATTGTTATTATAGATAGGAATATCTTCGTATTGTTCATAAGTATACATATTACTGTTCATAAGGAAAAATCTTAACTGAGTGGTCGTAAGCCTTTCTACGACCACCCCATGGTCCTAAGCTTTTCTACGACCACCTCGTGGTTACAAGACTTTCTACGACCAGATCAGCTACGACCACCCTATAGTCGATAAAACATACAGATATATAGGCCCAATCGACTAGGGACTCTTATACGCTATTTTCAATACACAGAGCAATTAGCATACTTTGTTATTCTCCGGGATAACTGCACGTATTACATCACTGTCCTTAACGAAACTGCAAGGTGCCGTGGGGTGTAGCCTCTTTGACAATAACTACCATCAACTGTAATACCCCTAAATTTAATCGGGCAATCATAAAAGATCCAGGAGGGAAAAAATTAATTAAAAATAGTATTTTCAAATGTTTTGAGGGGGTTTACCGTAAAATCTCGCAAACCTGGGCCGCGGGCCACGGCCCAGGAGCCCAAGACGAGGTCGGCCAAAGGGGGGGTGCCTTCCCCCCAAACTCTAGCCGCCCCTTTTCCCCCACTCCCTCCACCCAGTCGCCACCTCTCTCCCCTCCCCACCAAGCCGCCGCCCCTTCCCACCCTGCTGCCGCCCCACCCTGGTCTTGCACGGCTTTTCGCCCCCGCAACCGAGTGCTCCTGCTGCTCCCTTCTCGTGCTGCCGTCTCTCGAGGTCGCCGGTTCCTCGTAGTGGTGGCCGGCCATGGAGAAAGAAGGGGGGAAAGGAAGAGAGGGAAGGAATAGAGGGAGGAGCACCTCGCTGGGAGTTCATCAGGCTAGCACGACTCCAAGGGTAACGCTCCTAATCTCGATAGTTGGGTGTTTGATTTCTGCGTTTAGGCGTTATTGATAGCAGATCGGTTTTGACAGTTGGTAGAGATCGTATGTTTTGGGCCAGTTAAAGGAGGATTTTGACTGGGGTATCTCCTATAGAGTTGTGGGTCACGTCTCTAGATTTCCGTAGAGTATTGGTTCAGGTCGTTTGGATGAGCGGTTTGGGAGATATGATTTTCGTGGCGCTGCTGTTCTGCAGTTCTGTCGTAATTGTGATAGGTATTAGTAATCGGTCATTAGCGAATAGTTAATGGATTAATTATGGGATCTCACCATAACGAAAGTTGTAGAAATTTTCATAATATTTTCAGAAAGCTAAAGACCATAAAATTTGGCACTGTGAACTGAAAGTTACGTTGGATTTTGTGTCGCTGTCCAAAAACCCTCATGAAAATTACCTATTCTGTTAATCAGTTTATTAAGGATAGAAGATGGCTGAATTTGGAAAGCTCTCGAACTAGGTTTAGGTGGTTAATTTGATAATCTTTACAGAGGGTCCAAGAACACCTCATATGGATCTCTGGTCAAAAATGTATGAATTTTAGATTATGACTGTCTGTCGAGAGGACAGATCGATATTTAGGATTTTGGAGTTGGGTTTGCGCTAGAGATTATAGTGAGTTCGTATTTTATCCTAATTTTGTTTTATCCAGAATTGCTATCTTAGAGTGCTTGTTAAATTAATCCAGGTGAGAGTTTGGTTCCGGGGGCAGCGTCCTCTTCGCGTCTTCCACCTTCGCATGGTTGAGGCAAGTGCATGTTAGACAGCGATTAATGATTGATCACTGTGTTTCTTTATCTTTCAATACCATTATTATTGTACTTTTATTTTTATTTAATTGCAAGCAATGGAATGGTATGGCTATATCTTGTTGACAATCATGAGGAAAAATTGGATATGATGAATATTACTAAATTCTGCATTTTTGCATTCAAAAACATCTTTGCACATGAGCAGATGATCATGATTGATCACAACTCCACAGGAGTGGAGGAGGTCCCCGATCCTTGAGGAGGAGCGGGCTTGAGAGTGAATGTTGTCACGAGCATTCACTCACGCTATACCGGTATACGCGAAAGAAGTGCATGTGGACATGTAGAGTAGAGTTGCATTGATATGAAATGAATGGATGTGAAACAAAGAGAAGAGGACAGCATGAGAATATTAATAGAAGTACATGTCATGATAATGAAGCTATTGAATACTGTTGATTTATCATTGTTCATTATATATTGATGTATTTGCTGAGTCGTGGAGTCACCCATGTTCTTTTGTTGTTTTTTGGTGATCATTGAGGCCGCCACGATTGAGTGTGAATAGTGCACATGAGATAGTTGAATACTTCAGACACATGATTATTTTGCAATGAGAACGAGTTGATGCATTATTGCTGGACTACTTTTAGGACATGTTAGAGATTGAAAAACTTAGGTCAATGTTTTGGACTAGTCTATTCATTCTAAGGTTTTGGATTTATTGGTTTGGTGCTGTTTTAGACTGTTTATCTTGCTATATTTCCCTTGCTTATTTATTCATGCTTGACCAATCTTTATTCATGTTCTATTGTGACCCGTGGATGAGTTTTACTATTATTTTGCTTGCTGAAATTTCATAGTGTGTTGATGTTTATTAGTTGTTAAGGGTAGTTTAGTGGCATTCTGGGCTTAGTGTTGGGCTGGGGTGTTACAGTTGGTATCAGAGTGGGCTTTAGGTCAGTGGTGAATTGATTAACAACTTAGGTAAACTAAAATTGTTAAATTTTGTTTTAGGTTTAGTAAATCAACTAAAACTTGCTAATGGTTAAATAATCTAAAATTTGACACACTACTGCACAGTAGGTTAGAGAGTGGTACGAATATCATTTTTACGCTTCTGTTACATTGTTTATTGATGCATGATTTGATTCTTATCTTTGAACTTATTGTGTATTGTTGATTGTGGTTGATAGCTATGCCGAGAGGTAGAGGATGTGGTCGTGGAGGCTGTGGGGGAGGTCAGGGCTGCGTGCGTGGTCTCGTGGAGCCACCTCTGAGGCGATTGAGGGTTCTTTGTTGACCCGCCTCGGTTGAAGTCGAGGATGAGACCCCGCTTGCCGAGAGTTGGTGGGAGAGATTCGTGCTCTCCGTCAACAGGCACCGGCAGCCGCTGCTGCAGCAGCATCTGTTGCTACTACTGTCGCACCTCCACCTGCACCTGAGACGTGGATGACACTTCGAGAGTGGATGGGGTTGAGGTTGGATCTGTTTGACGGGTCGGGCACACCGGTCCAGGCAGCGGACTGGTTGCGCTACATGAAGAGACAGTTTGGAGCTTTGGAGATGTCCTCACATCAGAGGGTCTGTTTTGTAGCCTTTCAGCTGAAAGGGCAAGCGGACATTTGGTGGGAGGGCGTGTTTTCTTCGCGGATCGCCACTTAGGGGCCAGTCACTTGGGAGGACTTTGTTGATCAGTTCAAGGCAAAATTCTACCCCTACTCCTTCGTTGAGAAGATGGAGGTTGCCTTGACGACTTTTGCTGAAGGGAAGAGGTCCATTGAGGAATATGAGGCTGAGTTCAACAACTTGGCTCGCTTTGTCCCTTCGGTAGCGAACGATGATCTTCAGAAGGCCAAGAGATTCTGTCGGGGTCTCAACTCTGAGTACCGGCATGTGATGGGAGCTACTCCACTCCTTGACTTCAGCTCTGTTGTGGAGCAAGCCAGGGGAATGGAGTTGGAGATGCAGCTCACTAAGGCGCAAGCCTCAGTAGGTAGTCCTTCGGTGGTGACCGGAAGAGGAGCTCAGTGAGGGAGGGTCTGCATCAATGACTGTTTTCAATAAATTCAAGGAAGGACTGCAATCCTCCAAGTCTAAGCAGTCGAGATTATTTTCTTCTTCGGCGTCTCGTCCTTTTGCAGGTACTCCAGCCCTTCGTCCTATCTCAGGGTTGGGCATGCTTTGCTTCAAGTGTGGTGATGGACACTGCGCTGCTGAGTGCTCTTGGATGGGAGATTGCAGTCAGTGTGGCCAATCGGGTCACAAAGAGCGGGTGTGTCGCCAGAACCCCGCCAATGTGATCAAGTGGGAGCCTGTGCCGTCTTCTTCTTCAGTAGGTCCTGCTCGAGGATCTTTCCAGATGATGGTTGCTCCTCTTGCGCTACCACTTCCTTCAGCTTGGGCGCCTCCAGTAGGGTACTACTGGCAGCCGTCACCTCCTGCACCGCTTCAGGTTGCATGACTGGCTTTACCTACACCGCCATAGCAGATTGTTGGGGCTCTCGCTGCCCCTGCGTCGTCTTCTTTCGCCATGGCGCCACCTGGAGTGTACGCCATGCCTACAACGGAGTCCGCAGGTCGTCCTGATGTGGTGACAGGTACTTTGGTCGTGGATTCATTTGATGCTTTAGTTCTTTTTTATTCATGGGCTACCTATTCGTTTGTCTCGACGACGTTTGCTAGGAGAGCGAATTTGAGTATGCAGTGGATTTCTCAGTCAGTGTTGGTCAGTTCTCCAGGGGGCATTATTGCGAGCTCCACTGTTTGTCCCGGGTGCTCTATTGTTATCGATGGAGAGAAGTTCACGGTGAATCTGATAGTCATACAGTTAGAGTCATTGATGTCATCTTGGGCATGGATTGGTTGCACTCTTACCGAGTCGTGATATCCTGTTTCTGTAGGATAGTCTCTGTGCAGACCCAATCTGGGGAGACTTTGACCTTTCAGGGGAGTGCGCCTCCGCGCTCTCTTCCGGTGTTGGTCAGACTATTTCCGGGTCAGCGTGCAGTGAAAACCGAGCTTCTTTTAGCTCTTGCAGAGAAATCAAGCGTGGCTTCGCAGATTGAGGCGATTCTAGTGGTTAATGATTATCCAGATGTGTTCCCGACTAAGCCTCTAGGCTTGCCACCTGTACGAGACGTGGAGTTTCGCATTGATCTCGTTTCGGGTACTCGGCCCATCTCGATGTCTCCATATCGACTAGCACGTCCATTTCAGGATGAGTTGAAGAAGCAGTTGGATGAATTGTTGGCTAAAGGTTTGATCAGGCGGAGTGTATCGCCGTAGGGAGCTCCTGTTCTGTTCACATAAAAGAAGGATGGGAGTTGGCACATGTGTGTTGATTATCGCGCGCTTAATGCAGTCACAATCAAGAACAAATATCCATTGTCCCACATGGAGGACTTGTTTGATCATTTGAATGGAGCTCATGTGTTCTCCAAGATCAATCTCCAGTCAGGGTATAATCAAATCCGTGTGCGTGAGCAGGATGTAGAGAAGACTGCTTTCTCCATCAGGTATGGGCATTATGAGTATAATGTTATGTCTTTTGGATTGACTAATGCACCTGCCATTTTTATGGAGACCATGAACATGTTGCACAAGTATTTGGATGACTTCGTCGTGGTGTTCATTGATGATATTCTTATCTATTCCAAGACCAATGAGGATCATGAGCGTTATTTGAGGCTGGTCTTAGAGACTTTGAGAGAGCACAAGTTCTATGCTAAGTTAAAGAAATGTGAGTTCTGGATTTCAGAAGTGAGTTTTCTGGGTCACGTGATAAATCCTCAGGGCATTGCTGTTGATCCAAGCAAGGTCTCCACAGTGGTTGATTGGAAAAGGCTGACTAATGTGAAGGAGGTGGGGAGTTTCTTGGGTTTGGCTGGTTACTATCGGCATTTTGTGCTGAATTTCTCTATCATCGCCAAGCCGATGTCTCAGCTTACTCAGAAAGGTGTGAGATTCCAATGGAATAATAAGTGTGAGCGCAGTTTCTGCACTTTGAAGGAGAGGTTGGTGACCTCTCCTATCCTCACTCTTCCCGAGCGAGGGAAGCGGTTCACAGTCTTTTCAAAAGCGTCTCGAGTGGGTCTTGGCTATGTTCTTATGCAAAACGGTAAGGTGATTGCTTATGCGTTGAGGCAGTTAAAGAAGCACGAGCAGAATTATCCCACTCATGACTTGGAGCTAGTTGCGGTTGTTTCTACTCTTAAGATTTGAAGGCATTATCTGTACGGTGAGTCTTGTGATATTTTCACAGATCACAAGAGTCTCAAGTATATCTTCACTCAGAAGGATCTGAATTTGAGGCAAAGGAGGTGGTTGAAGTTGATCAAGGATTATGATATTACTATTCAGTATCATCCAGGCAAGGCCAATGTTGTTGCTGATGCTCTTAGTCGCAAGACGACTCCTGCTACTCTAGATTGCCTCATTGTTGATTTTGATCGTATGGGGATATATTATTGTTATGCGGGTACAACACATGTTGAGACATAGTTGATCCTTGAGTCAGCTATTCCAGACCGTGTGCGGGAAGCACAGCAGAGTGACCGGTTATTATAGAGTGTCAGGAAGCATTTGGATGAGGGCAAAGAGGGAGATTTTAGCATTGATGATTCTGGTGCTTTGAGGTTTAAAGGCCACCTTTGTGTGCCGCAAAAGGCGGAGGTCAAAGATAATATATTGAGGGAGGCTCATCGCACTTCGTACACTGTTCATCATGGTGAGACTAAGATGTATCGTGATCGGAAACATAATTTCTGGTGGAAAAGGATAAAGGTGGACATTGGTAATTATGTGGCTTCTTGTGGTGTTTGTCAGCAAGTATGAGCCGAGCATAAGCGTCCTGCAGGGTTGTTGCAGCCTTTGGAGGTTCCCATGGCCTTGGGATGATAGCTCTATGGACTTTGTGGTGGGTTACCTCGTTCACCGCAAGGGAATGATGCAACTTGGGTAGTAGTGGATTGTTTCAGCAAGTCTGCGCAATTCATTCATATCTAAATGACAAGTTCCGCAAGCGATCTAGCTCCTATTTATCTGAGTGAGATTGTGAGACTGCATGGTGTGCCAAAGACCATCATTTCAGACAGGGAAGCGAAGTTTGTCTCTAAATTATGGGAGAGTCTACAGAGTGCATTGGACACACAGCTTCGTCTTAGTACATCGTTTCATCCTCAGACAGATGGGTAGTCACAACGTACTATTCAGACTTTGGAAGATATGTTGCGGACTTGCGTTATGTGTTGGAAGGGTAGTTGTGTAACATCCCAAAGTTATGTTACAAAAATAAAAATAAATAAAGTTTTTATTTTATTGGATTTTCTAACTGTCGAAGAATTTTTTTCGATTTTCTGTAAGCTAAAAAGAGTTTTTACTGTTGAAAGGAAAAAAATAATAATTATTTAATTTCTTGGTTTTAAAGTCAAAAACAAAGCTTATTGAGTTTTATTGAATTTTCTGGGATTTTATTGGATTTAAATTGAAAAATAAAATTTTACTTAATTTCTGGAATTTTCTAGTATTTAAAATTGTTTTTCCAATTTTCTAAAAAAATAAAAGCCAACTTTAAGTTGGAATTATTTTTATTAAGTTTAAAATAATTTTAGGATTTTTTGTGAATTTTTCTAGAATTTTTGGAGTCTATTTACTATATTCTAAAGTGTATTCAATTTGTGGCTTAAAGGAATTTCGAATTTTAAAATAAAAATGAAAAAAAAATTAGAAAATGGGTTCCCATTCGGTCACCATCCTCCCGCTTCTCCAGCCATGTGCTCACTTCCCTCCCGCGACTACCATGTGGCCATTTTCTTCTTGTTGATTAGTACTTCCCCTCTCTCCCCTTTATCCCCTCTTTTTCTCCATCTTCTACCTCCAACCGAGAGTTTCTTTCTTCTCTGTTGTTTCCTCGTGCAACAATGGCAACACCACTACAGCCCTTGCCGGCCGCCGTAGACCACCCCGCCGGCCCTCCCTCACTCCACCGCCACCTTCCCTGGCTCCGGCCGCCGCCGCCACCGCCCCTGCCGGCCGTAGCCATGAACGAAAGCTTCAAGCTCCATTAATGGCTACTTTCACCTCCCTCCTCGTTTCTCCTCACACGAAGCACCAAATTCAATGCCGTCTGAACCAAAACGTCCGCACTAAACTCATCTACGTTTCTACACCATCAATTGGCCGTTTCTTCTTTTGATTTGAACGCAGTTTTTCAGTTTCTCCGTTTTTATTTGCACCCGAAACTGAAGCGTTTGCTCTGACGATTCAGGCACCTCCTCCCCTATATAAAGTGACCACCAGGAGCTCCTCTCCACCCTCAACCCACCTCCAAAACCTATCCTCCCCTCTCCCCTTGGTTTGTCCACATTTGCGATTTGAAGTTCGTCGGTCGTTCGTCGTCTTTCGTCTCTTGGGTCGCCTCCGGTGGAGCTTTACCCCTGTCGTCATCACCGCTGGCACCGCGACGTCGTAGTCTACGCGTGCATGCCATCGCTTCATTGAAAGATCGCCGGAGCACCCGCTCACCTCCATAGCCGACGGCTCCTGTGCGCCGCCGCCGCCGTCGCCGGCCATCTCCGACCGCGCCGCCTCCTCCATCGGCATTGTCTCGAGGTGAGCAACCCATTTTGGTAATTTTCCCATCCACCTTTCCTATTCCTTCACCGGGCGCCATGGTCATTTCTTCCTCTCTGTGTTCGGCTGAACCAAAACGAAGAACAGTAGCCATGCATTTGTTAGTAATCAACTTCTGTAGCAATTGAATTAGAAGTGAAAATTTATTCCAAAAATCGTTCCTCTCTATTGTAAACTCCGAATCAGTTGATTATTGCTCGTAAAGTCATCTAAAATCATCTTTTATTTTTCAGTATTTATTTTGTAATTTTTAGTTTTTATTTTATTTCTGCTATTTATTCCATTTGCGCGTCGCCGCTACCACCAGTCGTCGCCGGCCGAACCGCAACTACCATCGGGTAGAGTACCTCGCCGGGGTTCCATTTTCGTTGTTCGCCAGTCATCTCTCCCTTCCTTTCATCGGAACCGCCATTTGTTCCAATCTATTTACTGTGCATATATGCATGAAAGTGAATAGTGCCATGCAAACTACTCTCCCTTACAACCTTTTGGAATTTTGTTCTCCCTCTTACGAACTCCGATTTCGTCGATTCAGATTCCTATATTCATATAAGTTTATATCTTACTTCCAGTATTTATCTTATAATTTTTGGATTTTATTTTGATTTTACTTGAATGTTATTTGAATTTGGATCGTTTGCACGTATAGATTTCGACGACTTCGGACGACCGGGTTTCGACACCGTTTGAGAACATCATTTAACCAGGCAAGGCAAGTTGTACCTTTGATCATATTTAATCCCATTATTTCAAATTATTTAAATTATGTTTTAAATTATTATTTCATGTGTATTTATATCCAAGTAATTTAAATTCATGTTTTAAAGTTATAGCTATTCCCAATTCCATTGTATAGCCAATCTTGTTATTGAATCAGTCATATCTTGACACCTTAGATGAAAATCTGGTTTGTGCAATAGTATGAACTAGAACATTTTGGGAAAAATTATGCTTAGACATGCTTAGACCAAAAATGTTTAGTTTCAGGAATTTGGCCAATTAATCAACTATTGTTTAAAACCATATGGCATTAGTTTGTCATGGAAGAATTTGCAAATGACATCGAAAAGCAAAAATGAAAAGTTGGTTTGTACTTGGGCGAAATGGATGCTTGGTGGGTGCAGGTTTATGCACGGTCTCAACTCGGGTAGGGTTGAGGCTCAGGGGTTATTGTGGAAGTCGTCCAAGTCAGTTAAGGACCGGTCTTCGAGCCGCATCTTGCAAAGCTCCACCGTACTACCACAAGTCTGGAATGGGACAGGCTAGGCTGAATAATTTACAATGTTCCATTGTTAGTTGTGCCATTTTGGTGTGGGTGTCGGTTAGACAATATTCCCACTTGTCGCAAGAGGGGGTTTCCGGCGGGTGGTTAACCCAATGGAAGTGAAACCTTAGCGGCGCAAGAGGGGGCTTCTAGCGGATGATTAATCCAAAGGAAGTGAAACCTTAGCGGGCATGACTACTTTGGAATGACGCATTGTAAAGGTCTCGTGATAATCACTTAGTCGCATACCCACGGAAGTGTGTCAGACGGACATTAGAAGTTGATTATCTCTTGTGGGTAAAGCTGTACAACCTCTACAGAGTGTAAAACTATTCGAATAGTCCTGTCCACGGTCATGGACATGCTGAGCAAAGCCACTCAAAGTTAGACTTTGATTTTGTTTTAAAAATGATGTTTGCAAATGATTTGAGGATGGTTAATCCTTGTGGTAAAATTGGGCGGTTAGCCATGTGATAGGAGGGTATCCATCACCATATTTCATATGGAGGTTATCCTACTATAAAACTTGAGAATTTATAAAAATGAATTTTAGTTATAGAATAACTGTTTTGGAACTTAGTACAAATATTCAAAGAAAACATTACTTTATGCAAAATTAACCAATAAACCTTCCTTTGATATATCCATACATGCATTAACTCTGTTACCGGGTGTAACTTGCGAGCACGGTAGTTGTGCTCACCCTTGCTTCATGCAAATAAATTTCAGGGAAGGACTTCGGATCTCGACGACTAGGCGCTACCCGATCGATTGCTGTGGCGAGATCAATCACCGACTCCACTACTTCTTCGTCTTTCGCTGTGTTTGTTTATTGTTGGCTTGCAAGCCTCTTTTGTAATAAACTCTGTTGATAATTAATAAAGTTATGCGAATTATGGATGTTACTATATTTGTTTACTGTGTGAACTAGCTACTGATCATGGGACTTGTTCAGAAATATACAGAGGATTCTGGGGTGTTACTCCCGGGTCCGACAGAAATGGTATCAGAGCCATGTCGACAGTAGGTAGTGACCTAGTTAGAATGGACGTTAGTTGAAAACTTCAAAACTTATTTTATATAACATGAAAAATAATATGTTCTCTCCTCATCTTGGTCATCTATCTATCTTTAGTTCCTTCATGGTATTGTTTCTTACCAAAATCTCTCCTCACCATTTTGTAATGTTAAATGGATCCTCTTTTCCTTGAAAATTTCTATAGTTGGTCAGCACGATTATTAACCCTCACGTTCAAGGCCCCAAGACAGGCATCATCGTCGCCACCATCCAAGGACAATGGACATGATTAATCGAAGACTGTTAACCGAAGATCACGTTGTGAGCCAAACCATATAACTTATGCTTGCAAAGGCTCATTCTGTGTATTGAGTCGTTTCACCAGCTTATGAGTATCGATCGAGTAGAACGTTGTATTGTTTGTTAACTTGTATCGTATGTTTTCTTTTGGTACGTCGTACGTAGATCTTTTTGATCTTGTGTACAACGTTTGCTTTAAATGGGTAAACTTCTCTCCTCATAGCTTTCTTTCTCATCCTTTGCTATTTTCTCTTCTCTAACAATCCATTGGACTTCTAACCTATCGATGCGCCTGAAGGACGAATTGACGCTTCGAATTTCTGAACCACTCAACACTCTTGGACATGAAGCCAACTTGAAGACAGACTCTTTGTCTGAACTCATTTATCCTATGTCCATCTTCTTTCTTTCTAGCTTCTCCGAATCTCGGGGACGAGATTACTTTTAAGGGGGGTAGTTTGTAACATCCCAAAGTTATGTTACCAAAATAAAAATAAATAAAGTTTATTATTTTATTGGATTTTCTAACTGTCGAAGAATTTTCTCGATTTTCTGTAACCTAAAAAGAGTTTTCGCTGTTGAAAGGAAAAAAAATAATTATTATTTAATTTCTTGGTTTTAAAGTCAAAAAGAAATCTTATTGAGTTTTATTGAATTTTCTGGGATTTTATTGGATTTAAATTGAAAAATAAAATTTTACTTAATTTCTGGAATTTTCTGGTATTTAAAAATATTTTTCCTATTTTCTAAAAAAATAAAAGACAACTTTAAGTTGGAATTATTTTTATTAAGTTTAAAATAATTTTAGGATTTTTTTGTGAATTTTTCTAGAATTTTTGGACTCTATTTACTATATTCTAAAGTGTATTCAATTTGTGGCTTAAAGGAATTTCGAATTAAAAAAATCAGAAAATGGGTTCTCATTCGGTCACCCATCCTCCCCCTTCTCCAGCCATGTGTTCATTTCCCTCCCGCGGCTACCATGTGGCCATTTGCTTCTTATTGATTAGTAGTTCCCCTCTCTCCCCTTTATCCCATCCTTTTCTCCTTCTTCTACCTCCAGCCGAAAGTTTCTTTCTTCTCTGTTGTTTCTTCGTGCAACAATGGCTGCACGACTACAGCCCTTGCCGGCCGCCGTAGACCACCCCGCCGGCCCTCCCTCACTCCACCGCCACCTTCCCTGGCTCCGATCGCCGCCGCCACCGCCCCTGCCGGCCGTAGCCATGAACGAAAGCTTCAACCTCCATTAATGGCTGCTTTCACCTCTCGCCTCATTTCTCCTCACACGAAGCACCAAATTCAATGCCGTCTGAACCACAACGTCCGCACTAAACTCATCTACGTTTCTACACCATCAATTGGTCGTTTCTTCTTTTGATTTGAACGCATTTTTTCAGTTTCTCCATTCTTTATTGGCACCCGAAACAGAAGAGTTTGCTCTGACAATTCAGGCACCTCCCCCCCTATATAAAGTGACCACCAGGAGCTCCTCTCCACCCTCAACCCACCCCCAAAACTGCTCCACCCTCTCCCCTTGGTTTGTCCACATTTGTGATTTGAAGTTCGTCGACCGTTCGTCATCTTTCGTCTCTTGGGTTGCCTCCGGTGGAGTTTCGCCACTGTCGTCACCACCGCCGGCACCGCGACTTCGTAGTCCACGCGTGCATGCCATCACCTCATCGAAATATCGCCAGAGCACCTGCTCACCTCCATGGCCGACGGCTCCTGTGCGCCGCCGCCGTCGCCGTCGCCAGCCATCTCCGACCGCGCCGCCTCCTCCATCGGCTTCGTCTCGAGGTGAGCAACCCATTTTGGTCATTTTCCCATCCACCTTTCCTCTTCCTTCAGCCGGCACCACGGTCATTTCTTCCTCTCTGTGCTCAGCTGAACCAACACGAAGAACAGTAGCCATGCATTTGTTAGTCATCACTTCTGTAGCAATTGAATTAGAAGTGAAAATTTATTCCAAAAATCGTTCCTCTCTATTGTAAACTCCGAATCAGTTGATTCTTGCTCGTAAAATCATCTAAAATCATATTTTATTTTTCAGTATTTATTTTGTAATTTTTAGTATTTATATTATTTCTGCTATTTATTCCATTTGCGCGTCGCCGCTGCCACCAGTTGTCGCCGGCCGAACCACCACTACCATCGGGTAGAGTACCTCGCCGGGGTTCTATTTTTGTTGTTCGCCGGTCATCTCTCCCTTCCTTTCATCGGAACGGCCATTTGTTCCAATCCATTTACTATTTACATATGCATGAAAGTGAATAGTGCCATGCAAACTACTCTCCTTTTCAACCTTTCAGAATATTTTTCTCCCTCTTACGAACTCCGATTTCGTCGATTCAGATTCCTATATTCATATAAATTTTATATCTTACTTCAAGTATTTATCTTATAATTTTTGGATTTTATTTGGATTTTATTTGAATGTTATTTGAATTTGGATCGTTTGCACGTATAGATTTCGACGACTTCGGACGACCGGATTTCGACGCCGTTTGAGAACATCATTTAACCAAGCAAGGCAAGTTATACCTTTGATCATATTTAATCCCATTATTTCAAATTATTTCAATTATGTTTTAAATTATTATTGCATGTGTATTTATATCCAAGTAATTTAAATTCATATTTTAAAGTTATAGCTATTCCCAATTCCATTGTATAGCCAATCTTGTTATTGAATCAGTCATATTTTGACACCTTAGATGAAAATCTGGTTTATGCAATAGTATGAACTAGAACATTTTGGGAAAAATTATGCTTAGACATGCTTGGACCAAAAATATTTAGTTTCGGGAATTTGGCCAATTAATCAACTATTGTTTAAAACCATATGGCATTGGTTTGTCATGGAAGAATTTGCAAATGACATCGAAAAGCAAAAATGAAAAGTTGGTTTGTACTTGGGCGAAATGGATGCTTGGTGGGTGCAGGTTTATGCACGGGCTCAACTCGGGTAGGGTTGAGGCCCAGGGGTTATTTTGGAAGTCGCCCAAGTCAGTTAAGGACCGGTCTTCGAGTCGCATCTTGCAAAGCTCCACCGTACTACCACAAGTCTGGAATGGGACAGGCTAGGCTGAATAATTTGCAATGTTCCACTGTTAGTTGTGCCATTTTGGTGTGGGTATCAGTTGGACAGTATTCCCACTTGACGCAAGAGGGGGTTTCCGGCGGGTGGTTAACCCAATGGAAGTGAAACCTTAGCGGCGCAAGAGGGGGCTTCTAGCGGATGGTTAATCCAAAGGAAGTGAAACCTTAGCGGGCATGACTACTTTGACGCATTGTAAAGGTCTCGTGATAATCACTTAGTCGCACATCCACGGAAGTGTGTCAGACGGATATTAGAAGTTGATTATCTCTTGTGGGTAAAGCTGTACAACCTCTGCGGAGTGTAAAACTATTCGAATAGTCGTATCCACGGTCATGGACATGTGGAGCAAAGCCACTCAAAGTTAGACTTTGATTTTGTTTTAAAAATAATGTTTGCAAATGATTTGAGGATGATTAATCCTTGTGATAAAATTGGGCGGTTAGCCATGTGATAGGAGGGTATCCATCACCATGTTTCATATGGAGGTTATCCTACTATAAAACTTGAGAATTTATAAAAAAGAATTTTAGTTATAGAATAACTATTTTGGAACTTAGTACAAATATTCAAAGAAAATATTGCTTTATGCAAAATTAACCAATAAGCCTTCCTTTGATATATCCATACATGCATTAACTCTGTTACTGGGTGTAACTTGCGAGCACGGTAGTTGTGCTCACCCTTGCTTCATGCAAATAAATTTCAGAGAAGGACTTCGGATCTCGACGACTAGACCGCTACCCCAGTCGATTGCCTGTGGCAGATCAGGTGGACTCCACTACTTCTTCGTCTTCCGCTGTGTTTGTTTATTGTTGGCTTGTAAGCCTCTTTTGTAATAAACTCTGTTGATACTTAATAAAGTTATGCGAATTATGGATGTTATCATATTTGTTTACTGTGTGAACTAGCTGCTGATCATGGGACTTGTTCATAAATACACAGAGGATTCTGGGGTTTTACTCCCGGGTCTGGCAAGTTGGGAGGACCAGTTGCCACTTGCAGAGTTTGCTTATAACAACAGCTACCATTCCAGTATTAGAGCCGCACCATTCGAGGTTCTGTATGGGCGGAAATGCATATCACCACTTTGTTGGGATGCAGTGGGTGAGAAGGCAGTTTTGGTTTCGGACTTGATTCAGAAGACCGTTGAGCGTGTGGCCATGGTGAGGCAGAATCTGTTAGCAGCTCAGAGTAAAATAAAAGCTATGTAGATGTGAGGAGGCGTGACTTGGAGTTTGCGGTGGGTGACCAGGTGCTCTTGAGAGTGTCTCCCACTAAAGGCATTGTCTGATTCGGTACCAAAGGGGAGCTTAGCCCGAGGTACGTTGGACCGTTCCCGATTATTGCAAGAATTGGGAAGTTAGCCTACCGCCTGGACCTTCCCGAGTCCATGCGTGGAGTTCACAATGTGTTTCACGTCTCAATGCTGAGAAAGTTTTTAAGAGACCCAGAGCATAAGATTTCATTGGAGCCGCTGACTGTTGAGCAAGACCTCACAATTGAGTCACGTCTGGTGCTTATTCTAGAGAGGTCAGAGAGAGTGCTGAGGCACAAGACGTTGGTATATGTCAAGGTGTTGTGGACACATCAGTCCGAGAGGGAGGCCACCTGGGAATTGGAGTTCCGCATGCGCTAACTTTACCCAGAATTATTCACAACAGCTATGTGATAATGTTGGTAAAGTTTTAGTGGTTTTTTTTTATTCTGGCGCGTTAAGCTTGGTTAGAATTCGAGGTCGAATTCCGTTTAAGGGGGTAGAATGTAATACCTGTAAATTTAATCTGGTAATCAGAAAAAATTCGGGAGGGAAAAAATTAATTAAAAAATAGGATTTTCAGATGTTTTGAGGGGCTGCTGTCGTGTAGTTCTATCGTAATTCTGACAGGTATTAGTAATCGGTCATTAGCGAATAGTTAATTGATTAATTAGGGGATGTCACCATAACAAATGTTGTAGACATTTTTATAAGCTTTCCAGAAAGCTAAAGACCATAAAATTTATCCTTGTGTACTGAAAGTTACGTTAGATTTTGTGCCACTGTCCAGAAACCCTGACGAAAATTACATGTTCTATTAATTAGTTTTTTAAGGATAGAAGATGGCCGAATTTGGAAAGCTCTCCAACTAGGTTTAGGTGGGGGAATTTCATAATATTTCCAAGAGAATCCAAGAACGTCTCATTTGGATCTATGGTAAAAAAAAATTATGAATTTTAGATTATGACTATCTATCAAGTGGACAGATCGATATTTAGGATTTTGGAGTTGGGTTTGCGCTAGAGATTATAGTGAGTTCATATTTTCTTCTAATTTTGTTTTGTCCAGAATTGCTATCTTAAAGTGCTTGTTAAATTAATCCAGGTGAGAGTTTGGTTCCGGGGACAACACCCTCTTCGCGTCTTCCACCTTCGCATGGTTGAGGCAAGTGCATGGTAGACAGCGATCAATGATTGATCATTGTGTTTCTTTATCTTTCAATACCATTATTGTTTTGATTTTATTTTTATTTAATTGCAAGCAATGGAATGGTATGGCTATGCTTGTTAAATTAATTCACGTGAGAGTTTGTTTCCGGGGGCAGCGCCCTCTTCGCGTCTTCCACCTTCGCATGGTTGAGGCAAGTGCATGGTAGACAGCAATCAATGATTGATCACTGTGTTTCTTTATCTTTCAATATCATTATTGTTGTGCTTTTATTTTTATTTAATTGCAAGCAATGAAATGGTATGGCTATATCTTGTTGACAATCATGAGCAAAAATTGGATATGATGAATATTATAAAATTTTGCATGTTTGCATTCATAAACATCTTTGCATATGAACAGGTGATCATGATTGATCACAACTCCACGGGAGTGGAGGAGGTACCCGATCCTTGAGGAGGAGCGGGCTTGAGAGTGAATGTTGTCGTGAGCATTCACTCACGCTATACCGGTATACACGAAAGAAGTGCATGTGGACATGTAAAGTAGAATTGCATTGATATGAAATGAATGGGTGTGACCAATGTTCAGGAAGAACTAAACTGTAACGTCCCAAATATGGATTTGTGTTTCAAATGTAATAAAATAAGAAGAAATTAAAACTTTTCTTGCATCTTGAAGCCCTTGGTCATTTCTGTAATTCTTTCAAAAAGAATTATGGAAAATCAAAATTAAATCTTCATTTGACACTAATCAAAAACCTTTGTGGCATAGATCTTGTGCCAAAATTTTGGAAATATTTTTCCTAAGTTATAGGGAGGCTTGGCAACACCTCTGAATTATCTCATGATTTTTAGAAATTATTTGATAATTTTTGGAGGCAAGTCAAATTTGGTCAAACCCTATTTCCCCTCTTCTGGAATTTCTGGAGAAAACTTCAGTGCATGAAAATCTCTGAAAATTTTATGGGAGGTTCCTCCTGCAGTCAAAAAGCTCCAGTTAAAATTTCATAAATTTTGGAGTTTGTTTGCTACCTCAAATAATTCGTCAAAAATCAGATGTTTAAAATTCAAATTTTAACTGGTTTGCACTGTTCCTCGGGTTCGAACCGGACTCGGGCTCGAGCCACTGGACTCGGTCCAGTCAACTAATCGCACCCGGCGCGGTCGGTCGGGTGCGCGGGTCGTGAGCCGTTGGATCGGCATCGAACGGTTTTTGACCAGCCGAACGATGGGATCGTTTTAATCCACCCGATCTAACTCAGTCGTTGAATCGGCATCGAACGGTTCTCGACCAGCCGAACGATGGAATCGTTTTAATCCACCCGATCTAACTCAGCCGTTGGATCGGCATCGAACGGTCCTCGACCAGCCGAACGAAGGAATCGTTTTAATCCACCCGATCTAACTCAGCCGTTGGATCGGCATCGAACGGTCTTCGACCAGCCGAACGATGGAATCGTTTTAATCCACCCGATCTAACTCAGCCGTTCGATTTCAATCCGACGATCGACGAGTCGTCTCCTTCCTCCGTCCGCGCGCGCGTGATCCCAGCCATGGCGTGCGCAGAGGAGAAAAGCCGCGGCGTCCAATCCACTCCACGGTCGCCTTTAAACGCCTATCTCTGCGCGCATTAAATGCCCGTCGTGCTCCTCCCTCAGACGTCCACTCTCCAACTGCTCTCGTCGCCCTCTTGCGCTCAAATGTCCAGGTTGACCCGAGCGGGATAACGCCGTTGCTCTCAGCCATCCACGGCTATTTAAACTCCATTGTTTCTCCCTTAGCTTCCTTTAGCACCTCCGCAACTCTAGCTAGCACTCACAAGCCCGCTGGAGCCGCAGATCTTCGAGAAGCCTTCGGCCACCATTGTCGGTTTTGGAGCTCCGGTGGAGTCGGTGCAGCAGGGGTTTTCTTCTTCGAGTCTTTGCTCCCTCCGCTCCACCTTTACTCTCTGAAGCTTATCCCTCACTCAACTCGGTTCTATTTGTTCAGGGTCGAACTGAATTCGGATTCCCCCAATTTCAGCCGAAATCGGCATTCTTCTTCGCCCAGGCAGCTTCGGCTCTTCTCGGTGCATCCTTTGCGCTCAGGTAACTTCTCTTTAGTCCCTAGTGGCCTGGAACCTGCTCCCTTGAACCGCAGCTGAGCTCTTTGCCGTGTTTTGTTTTCGTCACTTTGCGGTCTCCTCGGTTCTCTCCGGCTTGCCGGCGTTCTGGACCACCGCAGCCAAATCCATTGGTACCATTAGGTGCACAATGATGTTTGGGACCCATTTTGGGCATTTGCTCGGACCGCCGCGGCCAGAGCCGCCGGCGGCGAGCCGTTCTTACCCGTCGTTTTTGCCGGACGAAAACAGGGACGCGTTTGAACGGGAGTCTGTCTGGACCGTCGATCCTTAGATCTACGGCCCACGATCGCGCTGAAGTTTGAATTCGTCGCGCGTCTCGGTCGTGACCCGTTGGATCTAAGATCAACGGTTCCGATTCGAGTCCGCGTGAATCGTTGGATCCAGATCCAACGGTTGACGAGTAGGGTTTCTCGCCCACGCGCTGGGATCCGCGTGAATCGTTGGATCCAGATCCAATGGTTGACGAGTAGGGTTTCTCGGCCGCGCGCACGCGTCAGCGCTGGGATCCACGCGGACCGTTGGATCCAAGATCAACGCTCCACGTTCGTCCACGTCATTTCCAATTTATGATTTTCCCGAAAGGATTTATGTATCAACTGAAAAATGTGATAACTTGTAAAATGCATAACTAATTCATTTTAATTCCTTTTCGGGGGATTCAAATTTTGTTGGTCATGTTTTTAACTAAACTTTAATCTAAAAATGTTTCCAACCCCAGTATAGCTCCAGAAAATTTTGCTAATGAATAGTAGTATTTTTTATTTATAAAAGCTGAGCAAAATTGTTTCGACCATATCTTTTGCATTAAGAATCTAAATCAATTGGTTCTTGTTGTTAAATTATTTATAAATCATGCTCTTGCTACTGTAAAATTTTTAGAATTTTTGGAGAAAGTTTACTATTGGGTCTTTGCGTTTTCTTCGTTCTTATCGGTTCTTTTTCGCTTTCTCGTTAGGATCCGAAGAGCACGTTGACAATATAATTGATCCTCAGCAACATCTTGACCCATAGCAAACAGGCAAGCAGTTTGATCATGTTAATCCCATTATTTTTCAAGTCTAATATATTGATTTCAACTTGTATGTATGCATTGCTATTTTGTGTTAAATTATGGTTAGTATCCTATAGTTGCATAATCTGTAGGACTTATTTATCCTCTACTACCATGAGCCTAGGTTATTTGCTGTGATTGGAGTTCGATGGATGAGCTCTTGTCACTTAGTAGATTGCGAATTGAAATTGCTTAGAAATACTTAGTTTCGGTAGCAATGGGCGATCATCGATTTTAGTCGATGATCTTGATCACACATCTAAATATTATTCCATTATGTCTAGCACTTATGCTTTGTTACTTTGTAAAGTCTAAAACTGAAAATAAAATTGTTTTAGACTTGGGCACAATGGTATGTTGGTGTGATCTGTTGGTGTGAACGGAATGGTGCCTAGGTCATCAAGGACCGAGTTACTTGTGTCACTAAGCCAAGCGCTTATGCGTGCTAACCATGCGAGAGGGATATGGGACCTTTCTTGACTTAGTACTTTAGCGTGGGTTATCTCCGAGTCGCAGGAGGGGGTTGTGTGTGTTGTGTGAAAAAAGATATGTGTTCTTGTGTTGGGTGTGCGGTGGTGGAGATTCCGGGTAGGCTCTCCACCTCGAGGAGCATTGTAGTTGTCCAAGGCTTTACCTGAGATGGGTAGTTGACCGAGGCTTTACAATGACTCCGACACAACGTATGGGTTTCTATCCATATGGGCGGCTCGTGGGTAATACACAATATTGGAAATGTCTCGTAGGACTTAGCCGTGCTGGCATACCTACGGAAGTGTGCTTAATAACTTGGCAAAAAGGCGGTCTGGCGTGTGGGTACATTGGTACACCCCTGCAGGGTATAAAACTATTCGAATAGCCTCGTCCTAGGTTATGGACATGCTTGGTAAGGTCATGCAAGAACTAGACTACAACCTTTTAAATTAAAATTTGACATGGTTGGTATGAATGGGTAATTCATGCTATTGTTGTGGTGACTAATGGTTTAGTCACTTCCAGGATTGTTGTTGTCATCTATCTACTGTTATATTGTTGTCATTTACGATTATTTGAACATTAAAAACAGATTTAGTAACTTGCTTTTAATTGTACTACACTAATGCAAATAAAGATTGCTTTGTGCTGAAAATGAAACATACAACCTCCACTTAAATAAGCTTGCATGTAGCATATGTATAGGTCTGTTACTCTACACGTAAGTCTTGCGGAGTACAATTTTTATACTCATTTGCTTTGCTTAACTATTTGTTGCAGAGGAGGAAGGTGAGCCCCAAGGGCCTCACTTCTGTGAAATGTGCTGTGGATTCGACGACTAGCTTGGCGGTCCGGTCGGTTACCTTGTGGGTTAAAGGCACACTGATTGGCTCTTTTGGTTTATGACCATCTTATGGCACTTTTGCTTCCGCTGTTCAATTTCTATATGTATATGTCATTTGGCCTGTCGGCCTCTCTTTTGTAATAACTATCCTTTATTTATGTTATCTTCTGGTTTGTTACTTTGCTTCGGTTCTATGTGAATGAATGGAATTGATGCATGAATTTTGTAAAGAGGTGTGTATACTGCATTTCTGGGAAGTATACATGTCTCGAGTCTCGGGTTATCTGATTTGTGATGCTAGGACCAATGGATGGTTAAGCATTACAAGCCCGATAAGCCGGGGTCTCACATAAACTAAACTAATATGCAAAAAAAAGCATCTAAGGAGACTACTTCGTGTCTCCAAATGGATCATGGCCGTCCTTCTGGAGGTCCAGGAGCTCCAACCCAAGAAGATCGTCGTGATCCATAGAGGTGCCTTCTCCCTGAGCCGCATCATCAAGAATCATGTAATCATACGTCTCGACATCTTGACTAGGAGACAGTCCAGTCAGAGCGGGCTGAGCTGGGAAGTGAGCCTCAACTTTGTTCCCCTGAGTCTTCTTGACTCTACCCGTGGATTGCATGTAGAGATTCACCTAATGTTTCGGGGTGTGGCAAGTGCGTGACCAATGGCCAGTGCAACCACATCTGAAGCACATCTGGGGAGAATGAGCATTCTTGCTACCTGATTCTTGCTTTTGGGATCTCCCTTTACCTGCTCCTCTACCATGGGGTTTACCCCTGCCTCTCTTCATCTCAACCTTCTTCCATTTTTCCCCATTCTCTTTTGGACCTTTTCTGTAGTCCTGGCTTTTGCTAGCCTGTTGACCATTTGTGTGTGCTTCAGGCATAGCCATCGTCCCAGTGGGACGTATCTGATAGTTTTCCATCAGAAGTTCTGCATCTTTCTTAGCTTCTTGCAGAGTGTACATTATCTTATAGTACTTCGCATTATGGTACTACTGCTACAGTATTAGCATATTGGGGTGGAAGGTGCACAAGGTCTTCTCTATCATATCGTCTTCTGTAACTACCTGGTTATAGAATCTCAATTTAGAGACAAGTTTGTGCATGGTAGAGTTATATACTACCACGGTCTTGAAATCTTGAAAGCACAGGTTAGTCCATTCTCGTTGTGCTTCTAAGAGAAGGATAAATCTCTGCTGGTTGTATCGTTCCTTCAAGAAATTCCACAATGCCAGTGGATCCTCCATTAAATCTCCAAACTTCAGGTCTCCATCGAGGTGGTGCCTCAGGAAGTGCAAAGCCGCATACCTAGCGGCCTCTTAGATAGCAAGGGAGCCAGCTTCTAGCTCGGTGATGGCAGCTCCAAGAGATTGAGACTTCAGGCTGATCTTAGGTGAGGTAGTTGTTGCTATTCAGAGCAAGTTCAATGAATTCTTTCTTTACGATGTCTGACATCTTCTACATTAGGTTCATGCAATTATTCAATTTTACTATAGGTAAAATAGAATCTAAATCATGAATATTGCAAAATAAGTAGAGATTGGTTTAACATCTATTCAGTAGATATTTATATGAATTTTCCTGAATTTTTCTAGCAATTATTATGAATTACTGCTAATTAATGAGGTCTATGGACAATTTTCTTAATTATCAATATGACAGAAAAACAATTCAACAAATAAAGCTAGGAAACATAAAAACACATGGATATGAAGCTTCCAGGGTATGCTAGGTCTAAGGTTTCACAAAATTATAGAAGCTCATATGCTTAAAAGCCATGTTTCTAGGATTATTGGTTATTGCATAACAAAAAATAATATTAACGCAAATAATCATAAATCAAGAGTCTAAAATACACAATAACCATGAAACATATAATCTGTCACAAAAATCATATTCTTGAGGGGTTATTCTGTAAGAATATATAAAAATCCAAAATCCACCGTAATGTTTTCAAATTTCAGGGTATTTTCATAAAATTTTCTTATCCACAAAAGTTTAACCTTTTTGTAAATGTTTTAGGTTTTTTTTCCCTTTTTCGAAATCCCTTCCCCACTTCAGCCAAATCGGGCCTGGCCGCCAGTCTCCCTCGCGCGCACACAAAAGGCGGTGGCGGCGGCTTGCGTGGTACACTCCTAAATGCTAAGTTTGGCTCTAAAGGGTGAACAATAATGTGTTCTGAAAATGCAAATGATATTAAATGAAACAACACCATTTCATATCACTATCGCTGATGTGCTAACAAAATACACTTCCACCCAAAGCTATCTAAAATATAAATACCCTTTAAGAAAACAACACCATGGAAAGGTTTGTGTGTGCCACGTCACCATTGGTATATGTAAGCATCATTTAGCCTGGTTTAGATTTTGATATGAGGCTAAACCAATAATAACATCATCGTTTGAACAAAAAAACAAGGTCCGATCTAAACTACTAATTTCAGTTTCTTGCACCAAGTTTCTGGCATATGGGGTTATGTGTATATTCAGAAGGTACATGTATTTTTGGCTTGGTTTTGACATAAAATCTGTTAGCCTAGCTACTTAAGAGTTAGACCACATATGACTATGTTGTTAAGAAAACAAATATTATTTTTAACTAATTCTGAAGATGTCAGGAACGCAATGCTCTAATAGTTCCTTACTGCATTTGCAAGATCAAAAGTGCCTTTCATGCAGCTTGATACTAGATGGCAACATCATTAGGAAAGGATTGTGCTTGCAATATTTGCAACAAGTTTCAAAATAATATTTATGCCACTAATTCCTAAGGAAGTAAATTAAAAGAAATTGTCAGAACCAACATTGGTTCTCTTTCAGAGAACATGGGAGAAGAATTATATGAAAGATTTGACAGGTCAAGGTTAACCACGAATTTTCTCAATGCATACTTATTTAAATAAATAGAACATACTAAGGCGTATCATAACCACTGAATTCCTAAGTAAGTGAAGTAAAAGAAACTGTCATAACTACCATTGATTCTGCTTTCAGAGAAGAATTATATGAAAGATCTGACAAGTCAAGGTTAACCATGAATCAACACGATGCGTATCATACCAAGGGATATCATATGTCATGACTCATGAATTAGATGCCCAACATAATACTTCGTAGGATAATAGATAACTATGTCATACAAAAATATGCAGAGAAATTAAGCTATGTACATGTGCATGTTGTTTTGAATATTGTGTGTATATTCATGAGACCCAATGGATAATATATACAAGGAGTACAAAGAGATATTACAAGAGAATATGCCATACATGTATAAGGAAATACAAAAGATATATAAGAAAATACAAAGGAATTCCTATTCTAAAACCTCCCTTAAATGCAAGGCATATGCAATAGCATCGCATTTGAAAAGAGTTGATACTAAAATAGGAAAAATTCAAAGTCTGAATCTTGATAATGTCATCGTAGCGTGTAGCTCATGAAAAATACGTCGAGTATTAAAAGACCTCCCATTCGGGGTTGTGTGACAGCCTATAAAGTACAAGGTGCAGGTGCTGAGAAAGTAGAGGCAAGCAGGAGCAAAGTCGACCATGGCAACATGACGAAGAAGAGAAGTGGCGGCATCATAACGACTTCTACGATCTGCAACGACTCGGAGAGAAGAGCGGCGGTTGCTGCTATGCGAAAGGGAAGGAGCGAGCTAGGAAGCAATCAGCTGACTGATAAGGACTTTGTGGACTCGCACGACTTAAACGAAACTCAAAGATAGAGTATCATGGACTTAGATGAACACAGCGGAAAAATAACTCAAATGATAACTAAATACTAGCAGCAGTACTCTTTGACAGCAAAAAGAACTGTGAGAAGCATGAACAGGAGAAGCCAAATCAGAAACCTAAACCAGAGCCGGTGAAGTCACAGCAGCTCCAGCCATTTCTGGTTATAAACCATCAACCACTCTTCTCTACCATTGCTGCGCAGCTTCTCCCCTTCGTCTCCCTCTTCCTTCCACACCACCATCACTCTTGGAGTGCTCCCGCGAATGGAGGTGATGGATCTGGTCACTGTGATGGAGGTGGCGCCGGTGTCGGACCCGCCCTTCATCGACATCACTCCCTCTCCGCCGCCATTGGAGGTGGCTCCCTCCTCCTCTCTTCTCTCTCCGATCGAGCCTCCTCCTGGTGGAGGCGCGTGGAGGCTCGGGGGCACCAATCCAACAGCGGGATGGGGCATGAGAGGCGTTAGGAGCACCCAGCGGCGCAGGCAACACTCGAAGCAGAGGGCAGCACTTAGAGCAGAGTGGGGGGACTTGGGGGTGGCAGAGGTCGGATAGCCCGTCGCATATCACATCTGGCACCAACCCGACCTTCGACGACGAGCCTTGCTCCATCAATTCAAAGCAAAGGAAAGAAAGATTAGGAAGATCTACATACACATAGTACACGAGGTTGCAAGATTCTTGAAGCAAATAGAGCTAGCGCTTATGCTAGCCCCGAGTGACGCCCCCATATGAGAGTTGTAGGACGCTTTGCCGGCGGTGACGACACCACCGAAGTCCAGCTCCACCATGCCGCTATTGATGCTGCTGCTTCATCTGTTGTTGAAGACCACGCTGTCGGCGTGTGGGGAAGTACACGAGCTCAGAGCCGAGAAAAGGATCCATGATGCGAGCAAACAAGAAGACTAGCTTCGCGTCCTTGGCACCGCTGGCACCATCCACAACATTAAGGTTCACTGCGTCACTGTCGTCCTTCTCGCTGTCCGTGCTGCCAAACAGCAGCGCATCCTCCATCGCGGCAGCTGCAGAGGAGGACCAGATGGGCTGCACGGGGGACGCGCTCGTGGAGTCGCACGAGCGGGTTAGTGTCGTGGATGGCTACATCGCAGACCACACAGAGCGCCGCCGCATCGGCCATGTAGGTGATTGCGGCTGGCGCAAACTTGCACACCTCTCCAATCCACACCCTCTTGTGCCCCGCCCACTCGTGCCCCATGTCGCACCCCATGTGCAGGTACCCCCTTCGCTGCCGGCACACATCCGACAGTGCGCCGCCGTTGGCGAGCTCCCACACATATGGCGACGGTGTCAAGAATTAAGATTGAAGATCAAGGCGGTGGCGTGTCAAGATGGAAGATCGAGGCGACGGCGTGGCGGCAATGCGTTGGAGATCGTAGAGCTGTGGAGGTGTACGTCTCAGGGTGGAGCTGCGGAGGATGACCGATCGAGCGGTTAGGAATCGACCCACTTTTGCCCATATTTTCTTTTGGGTCATACCTTTGATCCGTAATGGAAGAATTTTCAGGTCGAATCGGTGATTTGGCCTGAACCACTCCCACCCCGATGCACATCCAGGACCACCGCTCCTTCATGGTCCGCGTCGCCCACCCCATCTTCGACTACACGTACGTACAGTACACCAATTAATTTCTTGCCGGTTGATTGATTCTGAACGTTACCAGGCTGGTATGCAGTGGCGGATTCAGAGTTTTCAAAATGGGTGTTCGAAGTTATAAACATGTTGTACAATGTAAAACATAAATGTTCATAATCAAAATATAAAAATAACAAAGTTCAAATTGTTTTTACGATAGACAACATGTCAAATAATTTAGAGAAATTACAAAATAATTAAGAAAATTACAATCTAACTCTGCGTTCCTTCATGGCTTGGAAGCGAGATATGATGTCATCATCCTTAACTTGCATAAGAAATTCTCGCTTAAGAAATGTAACCAAGCAATCATTCAAGTATTATTCTCACATCCTATTCCTTAGCTTATTCTTCACATAATTTATTGAAGAGAATACCCTCTCAACACTAGCAGTTGCTACTGAAAGAATCAACACCAATTTGAGAAACTTGTAAACAATTTTATAATAGTGGTTCTTCTTTGTTTGAACAAGCATAATGGAAAGCTCAGCAAGATTTCTTACTTCTTTAAACCTTTCATCTCTACGTATATCAGCAATGAAGTGTGTACGTTGAAATAGAAGATGCATCGATTATGTATACTATATAGAATAATCTTCTCTCGCTCGGTTGCTCCAGAGTTCAACCGAACTCCCAATCCAATGAGGCAACGATCCATCTTATTCCAGTCTCCAGACTCATACAGGCTCCAGCACTCCCACTCCTTACTCGGTCTCCCCCCTACTCCTATTTCTTCTTCCCAATCCCACACCCAGTTCCCTGGCTCCCCACTTCGGCTCTCCTGGCTCCCCCGACCGGCCGACCCCCTCCTGGCTCCCCTTCGGCCTAGCGCCGCCTCCCCTCCCATGGTGCCTGCAGCGGCAGAGTCCACACCCGGCCGGCTGCTCTCCCGCGGCTCGCCTCCCCGCCTAGCGCCGCTCCCTAGTGCCGGGCGGCGGAGCCTGCGACTCGGCCGGCGGATCCTCCAGCCGGCCCGCGGCTGCCCCTCCCGCCTCTGGCTCGGTGGCTCCCTCCGGCCTAGCTCGGTAGTTCCCCTCCGCTCCCCTCGGCCTCCCACCTCCGACGCGCCGCGCTCGCCTCCCCCGGTGCCCGGCGGCGGATCAGATTCCAGACCCATCTACGCCGGCGTGCCGCTGCCCGCTGGTCGGCCCTATGGTGCGCCATCTGCGGCTGGCCGGGCGCGCTGCCGCGCCGCGCCGCTTCCCGGCTTCACGGCGCACTTGCCGCTTGGGGATTTCACGAAGGCCGAACCGCCGAAGGGGATGGATCTGGTATTCTGGTGAGTGGTGACTGGGTCTCAGGTTCTCAGCGCCGTTGCCGACTCGTGAGGGCGTGACGCGCTCGGCTGCTTTGGTTAGGCCGTGGTGGCGTGGTGGGCTTTGCAGGTGGGGCGTAGGGCGGTTTGGCGAGTGGGCTGCGTGATCGGAGGAGGAGAGGAGGTACTGTATAGTATTTTAAGTATTTACTAAGTATATATACCTAATATACCTAATAAATTTGAAAAAAAATAGATGTACATCTGTATACCTATGTCCATATACTAGATCCGCCCCTACTAATATGCATGCACTCAAGCACACGACGCTAACTACTGTTAGCGATATTCTTTCCACACGTACATTACGCAATTACGATAGTTTATATTATATTTCATATCGTAAATCTCATGTAACTATATCGGTTATAATATTCCTTGCCGGTTATATAATAAAAAGGGCCGGCAGCCTATTGGCGTGCGGCGTATCTTCCCCCATACTCTCGTTTCAAACTACACGTTTCGGGTTGAAGAGGTTGGTGGCGCACTGACGCTCGAGGATGGCCGGGGCCGGGAGGGGTCATCGGCAAGATCTTCCAAGAATAACAGCTCTTAATTAATTAAGAAGTAGCCGGACCGACGATCCGCTGCTTAATTCGGGTTTCTTGCTTTAATTAGTTTAATCTGCACTTAGTTCAAGTAGCGGCTCTTTTTAGTCAAATCGGCTGTCCTTTCTTGAGGCAGATGTTGTGGACGTGTGATGTGAGATGTCGAACGTATCCTTATCCAGTCGAGAACTCTCCAGTAGTCAGTAGTCACCACTCAAAACAATAAACTGTGGTGTGCGGCCAGGCACACTCGGTGAAGTAGTTGTCACGAGATGATTTCCGTGTTTAAAAAAACCTTGCACGGCAGCATGGAAACATGAAATGGATGAGCACCAATCTTTTAAATCGCTATTATTGCAGTTCGACGATGACGTCGCTAAGACTATCTTCAATATTGAATTTCGGTGGTTCAAATAAGGAGAAAAAAAGGTATTAAATCAATTTAATATATTATAAAGGTCAATTCTAACATAAAGATATATGGAATCAGACTCTACTTAGAAGTCGATTCAAAACATTAAATAACTCATATAAGCGTAAACAATTACATAGAAGAGGGTGCGGTTGAAAGATGATATTATTATTTTGTGGTTTTTTAATATAACGTAGGCCCCAGTTATTAGTAGGAATCGGTTCAATACATTGAAAAAAAACAAGCTCAGTTCCTAGAATACTTATGTGGCATGACTTTGAATCAGCATCGATTCAATACACTAAAGATGCCCTAACAAAATGTTAATTCTATTGATTTTTGTGTTATACAATGTATTATATAAACATGAAAAACTTGTAACAAAAAATTGGCTATCGTGTAAGTAAATAAATGAAATTAAAAGTTTGATGTTTAGTTATTTTATGACATGTAGAGTTAATAAATAAATAAAAACATAGTATAGCTTTAATTTTGGTAAATCGAATTTATATACTAATAAAATTTAGAGTTTAATATTGTAAGTTGTTCAATGTATACATTTTTGTTTCAAAACACATATGAGAAATTATGAGAAATTTCAAATTTCTTAAAATGGAATATGAAACATCAAAAATATCTAACATTTTAAAATATAATTCAAACATATAGTATTTGGATCCAAATGTTCTAAAAATACAATATTTTAAAATATTTTTTATAGCAAAATTATATGTTTTTAATATATTTTCCCATTCGAAAATTGGAATAAAAAAAATACTAAACACCATATATTGCGATTCTTTGGGTCAAAATAGCAAGTATTAGTTAATAGAAAGCCAAACATACCATTTACACAGTGCTCCCTCTATTCAAGAATATTTGACCGTCCTTGGCTTTAAAAGACTGACTCTTCTAGTTGAGTTGGTCCGCGTGGGAATCCGCCAAACAGTTCGGGCCAAATCCTCATGTTCCCTAAGTAGGATAAGTTCATTGAGTTATTACATGTAGTATTGCTCTCGAGCTAGGAAGGAAATGTATTTTTTTTTCTCGTGATAATTTGTTTTCCGAAGATGCACGCGACCTTATTTTTTTATGAGATCGTTAATCACAATCTTCTTAAGCTCTATTCCCGAGAAAGCATACTGATCTGACCATTCAAATTTGTAATATTTGACTAATAATATTTTCCTAAATATTTAGATTGGTTGTATTAAAATGGTTTCGTTAGATTTGTCGTAAAAACACTTTTATAATATTATACTCCCATAGTATTCTATAAATGTATAAATATAAAATATTCTAAAACAAAAGGAGTAAATAATTATTCAAAAGACTAAAAATCTATAAAAATATATATTAGAACAGAAATACTAGAAAACGCTATAGCCAACGAACGGTATAGCTCATGTTCGTCCGATCAAAACCATCCAATGCGACTGAATTACCCTACCTCCACCTTATCCTTCATTTTCTCCTTCCTCTCGATCCACCCACCTTATCCCTTCCTCTCACTCTCTCCCCTTTCTCTTGCTCAGATCTAAGGGGGTCGGCGGAGGAGCCGAGGCGGCGCGCAAGCCGACGGAGGAGCTGAGGTGACTCTGGGCTTGAAGTCGGAGGAGGAGCCGGCAACGGTGCGATCGAAGGAGGCAGTGTAGCTTTGCGACGAGATGGTGGGGCAGCTCGTGGCAGGAGTCAGAGGCGACTAGGCTGGTGGAGGAGTCATGGCTCGCGGTTGACGGTGGAGCAGGCGGCGGTGCGGTCACAATTGGGGAGGCGGTGCGGTCACAACTGGGGAGGCGGTGCTGCTTCGCAAAGAGGCGACAATGCAGATCGTCATAGGAGGTGGAGGCAGTGCGTCACGAGGAGTAGCCACGGCTCGCGGCAGGAGATAGAGGTGTGGACTCGCAGCCCCTGACCGGTGGAGACAGCACGACAGCTAGCTGGGGGTAGGCGTGCATCTAAACATGTTTGAAACTTGTTTTATTTTGTTCGATTTTTGAAAAAAAATTGGTGAAACTTTGCTGAAACCTGTCAAACTTTTTCTGAAATTTTTTGAAACTTTTTTGAATTTTCTTGCAACTTATTAAAACTTGCATGGAACTTTTCACGAAACACATTGAAACCTCGTGAAACCTTTTTGAAACTTTTTACGAAACCCGAAACACCATGGAACCTCAAACCTGGAACGTCATGATACCTGTAACTTGAAATGTCATGAAACCTGAAACCACATAAAACCTTATGAAACCCTATGAGTGGAATATGAAACCTCGTAAAACTTGAAACTTGAAATGTTATGAAACCTGAAACCTTATAAAATTGTTCCAACCTACATAACATAGGTGACTGAATTTTTTTGAAGTTTTTTATCTATTGGATCAATATCTGATCACATAGCGCATCAATCTCTAAAAAAAATCAATAATCATAAAATTAACTTAATTTTTTAAAAAAATTAAACAACTTAGAAATAGCTAATCAAGCCCCGTTGGCCGGTCCTCTTCGAGCCACTTCCAGGCGGCCATACCGGCGCGTCTCTTCCAGCCACGCGTGGCGTCGGCACCACCCGTCCTGTCCTCTCGCCACCTCACTCCCGTCACTTCCAGATGCTTCGCCGCCGCACCTATGTAAAGCCAACACGGACGCCCTTCAGCTCGAGCAAACCACCAGTCCAAAACAGGCGCGAACACTAAGCTAGCAATCCTGTCACTGGCAAACAGCCGTCCTTCCATCACAGATCACACTCGCAGTGCGCACCCGATTGGCGCCGCCGTGGCCATGGCTTCACGAGCAGCCGCTCTCCGCACGGCCGCCCAGGGCTACTGGAGGTCGGCCTCCACGGCCGCCTTGCAGTTGCACCCCGACGGCCCAGCCAGGGCCAGGAAGCCGAAGGGCGACTACGTGCCGGTGTACGTGGCGCTGGGGTTGATCGCGCTGTCGGTGTCGCTGGGGCTGAGCACGGCGCGGCAGCAGCTGGCGCACGCGCCCAACGTGTGGGTCGACAAGAAGAAGCGCGAGGCGGTGCCCGAGGTGGCGGACCCCGAGGTGGCGCTGGACGATGCCGAGCGCTTCGTCGGCGGCTCCCTCTTCCGCAAGGTCGCGCACGTCCAGGACGACCGCTCCCTGAGGGCTGGCCTCGCCGACCCCGTCTCCGACTACACGTACGTATAGTACTACTACGCCCATTAATTCTTCTCGGTTGATTGATTAGTGTGCACCGTGATGTTTGATTTCCGGACAATACAAGTCATGTTGATTTGATGATTTTGTGTTACAGGGTGAGGAAGGCGGTGACGCTCAAGGATGTCGGGGTGGACCCGCCGGGGATCGAGCAGAGCAGGGAGGGGGTCGTCTCGGGGAGATCTTCAAGAAGAGCAGCTAGAGCTTAACGAAGAGCAGGGAAGGGGTCGTCTCGGGGAGATCTTCAAGAAGAGCAGCTAGAGCTTGACGAAGAACAGCTATGCAGATCGTCGCTGATCCGCCGCTTAATTCGGGCTTCTTGCTTTAGTTTAATCTGCACAGTGATGTGAACTTGTGATGCGATGTTGTACATATCTCTGTCCAGTGTATAACTGTCTGGTATGGTTCTGAACAATAAACTGTGCTCGCTAAATCCTGGTCCAAATCCTCACATGGTAAACACGTTGTGTGGATTCCCTTTACGCCAGCGTCTATCTTTAAAACGGTAGATGATGTGCACGCAAGTGTACTGATGATACTGTTTGATCAGACTGTACGTAATTTTGTGGACATGTGGTCAAGCATTGCTCGCGGGTTAAGATTCGGTGCTGCACGATAGGACGCAAGGCACCGTTTGCACGTGACACGTCTGGAGTAGCACGCATTCGTATTTCGTGGCGAGGTAGCGGACTCGACGCGCCGTCCTGTCAGCGTCGGGAGACGTTTTTAACCAGCAGCTGCCACGACGCCTCTCTCGTAAAGGAAGAGCGAAGAGTTAACACTAAACGAGGAATTAGAAATTGAAAGGTCAGGAACTAAAGAGTTTAATCGGAATTAAAGGGTTTAACTCCCCCACAGTTAGAGAGTTGGCGGAATGAACGTTCAAACTGGACAGGAACTCTGTGAAGATAGAAGTAGGTAGCCCTTTAGTAAAGATGTTGGCGTATTGAGATGGTGTTGGAACGTGAGACGAGGGTAGCTCGACGTGGAGTGCTATGAAGCTCCTGAAAAAGTTGGCGCAACCAGCACACCTCAGCAACAGCATTGATCACAGCTTGGTACTCAGCCTCCGCACTCGTATGAGAGACAGTGTGTTGCCGCTTCGAGGGTCAAAAGATGATATTGTCATCCGGGAACACGAAACCCCTGGAACATTGAGGAATTTTCTACTGGTTCATCAGCAGGACCAGCGGCTAGCACCTCTGCAGGTTAATTTGTTCAACATATTTGCAGCAATAAATGGATATTTTATATATACTCAACATGAGTTCTTTTCACTGCACTAGGAATGGTTCCGTTTGCAATTGGTTCAGAAACTGCAGGGTCCATAACATATCCTGCCGCTAGATGTGGAGTAACTGCTTTGCGCCCAACATTTGGAACAGTTGCACGGACCGGTGTCATGAGCATTTCCGAGAGTTTGGTATTTCAATGCAAATTCTTTGTTGCCCTGTCGGATTTGAGCCAATCTTATGAATGACGATTATCTTGGTCTAAAATGGCAGGATAAACTTGGTCCTTTCTGCAGAAGCGCAATAGACTGTGCTGTCGTAATAGACACGATTCGTGGCAAGGATGCCGGTGATCCCTCGTCTCGTGAAGTTGCTTTAGAGGATCCATTTCATGTTGACATTGAACAACTCACTGTTGGATATCTTGACAGCGCTGAGATGGAGGTAACTTAACGGAGAGCTTACCTGTGTTCATCCGTCTGATTTATGTTTTGCTCATTCTGCTCTGATCCTCAGATACACTTTGTATTCTTCTTGATTTGATGATATCAGGTTGTCAATGTTCTTTCCGCTAAGGGTGTTAAGGTTGTGCCTTTCAATTTGAACTACACCGTTGAATCAGTTCAGTCCATTCTGAACATTACTATGGATGTCGATATGCTTGCACATTTCGACAACTGGCAACGTGAAGGACACGACGATGATTATGAAGCGCAAGACCAGTGGCCGGTGGAGCTTCGTCGTGCACGATTGTTTGTCTGGGAAACCTTGTTGGCATGCCCATCATGGTGGTGCGAACAGGCTTCAAGAGCATCGAGCACCCACCAAAAGGCGGCACAAGAAGAAGAACCACAGTAACGACGGGCATATACGGCCCTCCCGACCATGACCACATTGTAAGCTTTCTTATCTCAGAACATGTTATTTATCTGCACAGTAGCTTGAAGTAGCTTCAGAGTTCATGCCAAGAAAGTTGTTGGCATGAATGAGGAACAGGGATGAGGACTCCTTGCTGTTCTGTTGTGTGTTTCGATCGCAGGCTCTAGCGCTGGCAATGGCGTACCAGTCCGTCACCGATCACCACAAGCAACGACCACAGATCGACGATCTAGGACCTGGCTTGTGACACACTGGCCCATCTTCATCAGAGGCAACTGAAGCTCCTAGTGATCAATGAGTGTTGTGTACCTTAACAAAAAAAAACGGAGATGTACTATGACAACCACATTACAGAAAAGGCCCCTTCATTGTGAATTATATTTGGCGATAGTTGAATGGAGAGATTCGAATAAAAGCTTGGTCAATGTGTAACTCTCTTAGTGGGTTGGGGAGACATGATTCTGGCCTAACCTTGGATGTTACGTAGTACTGAGATTGGCCTGAAAAAGCCCAATGGATTCCAGTCGATCGAGGGCAGTGGAGCCTTTGCCGACTGTGACAGGAGAAGTAGAGGGATTGTGGAGGGATACAGGGTGGGGCAGTATAATCGTCGACGTCATTTGGATTTGGATGTGACCCCGTGTCCAACCTCCTGGTGCTTGGAGAGAGAGAGGTTGATCGTAGTGGCGACAAGGCCGGCTGAGTCCCAGGTTGGTGATGCGTGTTCATGGCGGCGGCGAGGCCGGCCGTGTCCTAGGTTGGTGATGTGTGCATCGAAGGAGGCGCAATGGTACGGGACGTCATGGTGTACGATTTGGGGAAGGGAGGATGGGCGCGGTCCGAGAACACAGCGCATGTAACCAACCGCAACATGGGGGGCCATTGCAGGCCCTGGCCAGGCGCAGCCCGTAGGTTGAAGCACACCCATGGTCCTTGTGGGTTGGCGCCGACCGTGATGGGGAAAGCGCACAATCGCCTCCGTTCTTGCCTTTGTAGCACCTTTTGCTGCGCCCGGAGGAGTTAGCGTCGCTGCGATCATCGTGGCATGACGAGTCGTTGCACGGCAACGGAGATGCAGCCAAACCAGGGCAGTGCCAGCGGCAATATTGGATGCATTGCCGTTGCGCATCTCTTGTAGAAGCAGGGAAGAGAGAGCATTTGTGAACGTCGGGAGCGGTGCCTGCATGGAGAGGATGGTGGCGACGTTGGAGAAGCGTTCGTTGAGACCATGCAGCATGTTGAGGACAAGTCGACGATCGGAGACGGGATTGCCAACGTCATGGAGAGAATCCGCGAGTGTCTTTTGACGCTGGCAGTAGGAGGTGATGGAAAGATTACCCTAGACTAATGTGGTGAATTCAGCCTCCATGTTGTCGCGGAAAAGGTCTTCAACACGCGTCCATAGGTCATGGGCACACTGGTCGGGATCTATGATGATGTCCAAGGTATCATCAGACATGGATCTGTACAACCATGTGAGGACCGTAAAGTCGCATTGAACCCAATCGAGGTCGTCGGGCTGAGTTACGGTGCCATCAACGTGGGGAAATAGGTGAAACTTACCGAGCATGGCGAGGAAGAAAGTGCACCACTTGGTATAGTTCGATATCTTCAGATCGAGACGCACAGATATGTGAGTCTTGATACTAGCCACGTTGATGTCCGAGGAGGCTGGTGGGATTGTCGACACTACCAAGGAAGCCATGAGGGAGACGGAGGCTGAGTTGAGGGCGCCGGCGGCAGGATGCTCACCGGCGGGTGCGTGGGAACCGGTGGCGAAGTGCTCACCGGCGGGGGCTGTCATGATGCGGAATTGTGGTGGGAGGATCGGAGTTTTCTTTGATAGCGTGAAAACGAGAAGCACAAGAATTGGGAAGTACGTAAGCGGCGAACCGTCCATAGATGTGACTCACAACTAATAAAAAGTCAACACCTCCACACATCACAAAGCACTTAACCTACTTCCTGAGTAGTCAATGTCGAGAATCTATAACTTACTAAGCTAGATCTATCATATACTAGGCTTGTGGTAGTACGATATGACTCAGTTCAATAACACACAAAGTTAAGTCCTTAATTGACCTAGGCGAGACTGGTAAACTACACTAAGTCACAAAGATTCGCATTTTCCGAGCCCAAAGCCTACCATGCCCAAAGACCCTTCCACTCATCCCAGTCTAAATTTTTTTCCCACCCAGTTGTTTAAGTTCAACACATACCATCAACACGTGACAACATACAACACATAGCTTTTCACAAAGATATTCCATAATTAGTTAGTCAAATATGAGGTTAATATTTCAAAATGATATCATTGCAAGGCTAAGCATACTAATCATGTCTAATCAACCTACATTAGTGTTATGATAATACCAACTAATAATTTAACCAACCTAGGGTGACAAATGATCATGGCAATACAAATCACAAGGGTGACATAGGCAAGCGGGTAGCGTAACTAATCCCTAAATAATAAAGCATTTGATAATTGAATTAGCAATGCAATAATTTGAATCAAAATAGTTTTGTAAAACTAAGTGAAATATGATCAAAGCATAACTTTCCTGGGTACAACTCTTGCTTTTGACCTTCGTCTTGATCTTTGAGCAAATCCCCATTCCTCGAACACTCCAGAAGTATCAACGTCTAACGCAGCGAGAGAGAAGAAAAAATATACAAAATAGAGATAAAATAAACTAAAAAATTATAATAAAAATAATTGAAGGTGGATCTCAAGTTTAGATGAATTTAGAAACTTGAACGGGCTCAATCGGAATTCATATGGAAAATGAGCTCTTGAAAGTTGACCGGCTAAGAAATTCGAGGGAAAAGAAAAATGACAGAAAATTGATAAGTGAGACCCACTGGAAAAAAAATCCAGAAATTAAAATAATTCCAGAAAATAAGATGAGTCACTGATAGGTGGGACCCACGGTCTATGGATCGGGTTCACAGGCTCGGTTCACACTCTATGGTGGACTAAGGTTCTGACATGTGGGGTCCACACGTCAGTGGCTTGGTTCACCATGAACCAAGTCCACGTGGGATGGGATTTGGCGCGGGCACGGGTTGCGGCTAACTCAGTGCTGACGCGGCGGACACGCACGCACAAGGCTGAGGTGGCGGTGACATGGTAGACACACAGCGACCACGTGGCAACCACGTCGACTCGATGGTGACTGCGGCTCGCGGACCAAGGGTCGACGGCTTTCGCGGCCACGGCAGAGTGAGCGGAGGTGCTCAACGGGGAAAGGGTACGCCGGCGATGACACTGGGTCATGTGCGGATTCAAGGGGACAACGGAGTCGACCGACGGCGAGGTTTAAGCGACGGCGGCGCTACGAGCTTCGGATCGCCGGTTCTGGCGACGCTCGGCGACACCGAGTGGGGCGAGGTAGATCTCGTCGATGCGATCCCGACGGTGACGATGACGAGGGCTAGTGCTCACCAACAGCGGCGGAACTTGACGACGAAGGCGGCGGTGGCGATTTGCTCCTTCACGCGATACCAATGAGCTCGAGCGGGGTGGCGGCTAGGGTTTTCGGGCACTGCAAGAGACGGGGGTGCGGAAATGAGAGGTGGTGAGGCTTTCAATAGCCTGGGGAGGTTGTGTCCGGAACGAACACGGCGGTGGGCAGCGATGGAAAGGGGAATCTGGGATGGAGACGACGACGACGCCTGATCGGTGGGCCCTACTGGTCAACGGCGGAAAAATCTAAAAATAATATTTACAAGCACAAGGAACCAAAATAAAATAGTTTTAACATTAATTGATGTTTGGATTATTCACATTAAATCCTTTTGTCTTCTCAAATTCCAAATTAAGCTTTTTAAATACAAATAAAATTTTGTGAAATTTTCCAAAGGACTAAACTACTCAAAAGGGATTTTGAAAGCCAAAAATTGGGATGTTACAAGAAAGAAGAAGAGATTATGTGGTAGCCATGTGGGCTATGTCAGCCATATACTAGGATAAGATATGGATGCTATGTGGGACAAAATCTAACTTTATTGGGCCAAAATCATAGTCGAACAGGCGGGGGGGGGGGGGGAGGTTTATCTGGTATTAAGAGATGGAGGATGGGTTATATCTAGTTTTGTAAAAGAGAGACGAAAATTAAACGAAATGAGAAGTCAAGGGACCAAATATATTATTTATGTTCTCTAACCTAAAGTTTTAAAGAATGGCCAAATTGAACCTGGGCTCCCAAAACGCAAACATTGCCTCAGGGCTCAAGCCGGCCACACGTCACTGACCTCACCAAAGACCCCTATTTTCAGAACGCCGAAGATAGTCTACCAAAATACCAGAAAAAACATAAGAGAAGGCCCCTCTGATCTCAGGAACAGCAGCGGAGACCAAAATTTCCTCACAAGCAGCACCATCTCCTGCAAGTCTCCCGTGTCGGCCATGCCTCTGCCACGTCGTCCCCTGCCGCCGCCGCCGCCCTCTCTCCTCCTCCTCCTCCTCCTCCTCTGCTTGGCTACCCCGACAACCGCCGCGGCAGCTCCCAGAACAAGAAGCAGCGGAGGCGGCGTCACAAGCATCAGCATCATGGTAAGCACTTATCTTTTCCTGCGACAGTTACTGCCTTCCACTTATCCTATTTTGCATCCCCAACCAAGAAAGGTGCAGGCTGATAGTGAGGAGTTAGTGACAAACGGTGGAGGGACCCACAATTGGTTCTGAACCTTTGATGCGTTGATTGAGGCAGACTGAGTGATTTTTTTTTCTGAGGCTGTAGTCAGAGAGAAATGTAGCGCCTGCTTAACGAAGCTAGTGTTCATCTCTGAACTTGCCTGTCTAGCAAAACGATTTGTTTAGGTTCGTGCAATGTCCTATTGCTATTAGGCCGTTCGACCTGCGTTTTCAGGCGGTGGCGATGTCGATGTGAAGATTGGATGAGAACGCACAAGCAGCGTGTCCGCTACACCGTTTTCGTCATTTCGCACCTGATATCTGCATTAGCACTGCGTGCACTTTAGAATTGATTTCCACAATCTGCCGTTCTGTCGGTCAAAGTAAGCGGGACTCTGGACCGCGATAATGTGGACAATATGCGTAGTTTGATTGGTGTGCTGAAATTTCTGACTACAGGTGTTCTTTTAAAAGAGTAAGCTGACTAGAGGTGTTCAAACTTGAAAGCATACATGCCAATTGGCCAAAACTAATGGTTTAGATTGATAAAAAATGATCAAATTTAATAGTTTAGACTCGTATGAAAAAAAACATGGTATGCATTTGAGTGTACCAACTTGGCATTGTTTCCACTTCAGCCACATTTTGTAAGATTCTTTTTCCTGAATGCTAGGTGTCTAATCATAAGATCATAAATGGCTCCTGTACAATTTCCTCTTGGAAAAGCTCTCTTATGATTTATTATTGTGGAACGCAGGCGTGGCCATCAAAATGCACATGGTTACCCTTGCCAACCAGTGGGAACAGTCACTCATATACTCTTGTTTCCAAATACTACAAGATTTGGAAGGCAGGAATACTATTCAGTTTAGTTTCATTGTGCCCAATTTTGGATTGTTGGGCCTCTCAATTTACCCATTCATTTTCAGGACGCAAAGG
Organism: Hsuehochloa calcarea; assembly: GCA_036346395.1. Classification (NCBI taxonomy): domain Eukaryota; kingdom Viridiplantae; phylum Streptophyta; class Magnoliopsida; order Poales; family Poaceae; genus Hsuehochloa; species Hsuehochloa calcarea. The sequence goes on from CM070614.1 coordinate 29,028,630, forward strand.
AAGTTGTTTATGCAAAAGATGTTTTGAGAAAAGAACCAGTTAGTGGGGTAATTGCCTTGAAGGATTCCATGAAGTACTTCGATGCTGATTTTTTCAACGACTCGAAAGTAATTTTAAAATGTTTATTTATAGTTTTCGCAACCGTGTAATGTGTAAATATTGTGTTCAATCTACCTACACTGACCTCGGTTCTGCTAGCTACGTGAGATGGAAGACGGTGCAGAAGAATTTAATTTACCTGCATTTAGAGAAAACCGGAAATTGGTGGCTTTGGAGAATGGTGGATTGCATAACCCTTCTGTTCTAGTCTTCAAATCATCATGGAGTGGTGACACCAAAGTTAGCGAGAGTAAAAGTTTCAACTACCCTCACACCTCTATAGTGCGTCGCCCTAGTAATGATGAAGATATTGCCTTTATGTCGGTCAGTTTTCTTAACCATTTTATCATACATTGGTTATAAACTTCAAAATTCAAATAACTTCCTTTCAAACCCGTAATATTCATGTCAGATTCTTGACCTTGGGGAACTTATTAGAACAAAGCAAATAACATCACGTGAACTTACTGATGTATTTTTAAGGAGATTAAAGAGGTTAGGCTATTTCTGTGTTTGTTACATATTTCATATCGACTTATATGAGTACAAAATAAGGCTCAAAAGTATTGTATTGGAATCTTGTAACTGTTTGATATGTTTATTAGGTATAATCCTGTTCTCAAATCCGTTATTACTTTCACTGAAGATTTAGCATACAAACAAGCTAAAGAGGCAGATGACTTGCTAGAGCAAGGAAAATATCTTGGTATGTAACAAATCTGCTTGAGATTCTAAGAGATAATCTCTTGACTGTACTGTTTGGACTTGATCTTATTCCTTTCTTTCGTTGGGACTATATTTTGGTATATGTTGCTTCCTGTTACAATTGATGCTCATTTGGACATGATCCAAGTATCTTTTATTGTACAATACACAATGAAAGCTTCATTTTGCCATGCAAATGTGATTATTAGCCTTAGAAGCTGTGGTACAAAATGTTTACTTGTAGTATTTGGCAAGTAATTCAATCCTTTGGTGTGTATCTTTCCCAAGGTGCGAATTCTCTCAATTATTTGCCTTAAAAAAATTCTCTCAATTATTCGAATATTACTCTTAATTTTAAATGTGTACTGCAAGAAAGGCCATTTTGTGTAAATATTACGGTCAAAAGTAAAGATTGCACTGAAAATTTTGATTATAGGTCCCTTGCATGGCATTCCATATGGCCTGAAAGATATAATTGCAGTACCACAATACAAGACCACTTGGGGTTCAAGGACATTTAAGAAGCAAGTTCTTGATATTGAAGCCTCCGTATACAAAAGGTTTGTTCTTTTTTCCATTACAGAAATTGCAATGCCTACCGAACTGGCATCCCCATTAGCGAGTCCAGCATGATGCAATGTTCCAAAAATACCAAAAAATGACGGCTTGTCTTTTTTTTGTTCTTGATACCAGAGATGAAATTGAAACTGAAATTTTGCAGGTTTACATAACTTTTTGTGTACTACATCCGTGATTGTTTTTGGTATTTTTGAAACATTGCATCATATTGGATTCGCTAATGGGGACCAAAACTGCACTCTATCCATTACAGAAATTGCAACATGCTTAAGCGATGTTGTGAGATCTGTGCTTACTATTTCTTCTCCTCTGTGTATGTCATCCTCCTTCAGACTGAAGTCCACTGGGGCAGTACTTGTTGCAAAGCTCGTGACAGGTTCACTTGCGTATGATGATGTATGGTTTGGGGGAAGAACACGAAACCCCTGGAACATTGAGGAATTTTCTACTGGTTCATCAGCAGGACCAGCGGCTAGCACCTCTGCAGGTTAATTTGTACAACATATTTGCACCAATAAATAGATATTTTATATATACTCAACATGAGTTCTTTTCACTGCACTAGGAATGGTTCCCTTTGCAATTGGTTCAGAAACTGCAGGGTCCATAACATATCCTGCCGCTAGATGTGGAGTAACTGCTTTGCGCCCAACATTTGGAACAGTTGCACGGACCGGTGTCATGAGCATTTCCGAGAGTTTGGTATTTCAATGCAAATTCTTTGTTGCCCTGTCGGATTTGAGCCAATCTTATGAATGACGATTATCTTGGTCTAAAATGGCAGGATAAACTTGGTCCTTTCTGCAGAAGCGCAATAGACTGTGCTGTCGTAATAGACACGATTCGTGGCAAGGATGCCGGTGATCCCTCGTCTCGTGAAGTTGCTTTAGAGGATCCATTTCATGTTGACATTGAACAACTCACTGTTGGATATCTTGACAGCGCTGAGATGGAGGTAACTTAACTGAGAGCTTACCTGTGTTCATCAGTCTGATTTATGTTTTGCTCATTCTGCTCTGATCCTCAGATACACTTTGTATTCTTCTTGATTTGATGATATCAGGTTGTCAATGTTCTTAAAGCTAAGGGTGTTAAGGTTGTGCCTTTCAAGTTGAACTACACCGTTGAATCAGTTCAGTCCATTCTAAACATTACTATGGATGTCGATATGCTTGCACATTTCGACAACTGGCAACGTGAAGGACACGACGATGATTATGAAGCGCAAGACCAGTGGCCGGTGGAGCTTCGTCGTGCACGATTAATCCCTGCAGTTGACTATATGCAGGTCCTTTACCAAGCACACTAAACTACACACGCCTATGCTTGTTCATTGGAGCCAAGTTACAATATCTGTATTCTGGAACTTTGATGAACAGGCGCAGCGAGCACGGGGTAAGCTGATCAGGGAAGTGAAGGAGAGCTTCACAGTTGACGCGTTTATCGGCAATGCAACCGACTGGGAGCTTGTTTGTCTGGGAAATCTTGTTGGCATGCCCATCGTGGTCGTGCCAACAGGCTTCAAGAGCATTGAGCACCCACCAAAAGGCGGCACAAGAAGAAGAACCACAGTAACGACGGGCATATACGGCCCTCCCGACCATGACCACATTGTAAGCTTTCTTATCTCAGAACATGTTATTTATCTCCACAGTAGCTTGAAGTAGCTTCAGAGTTCATGCCAAGAAAGTTGTTGGCATGAATGAGGAACAGGGATGAGGACTCCTTGCTGTTCTGTTGTGTGTTTCGATCGCAGGCTCTAGCGCTGGCAATGGCGTACCAGTCCGTCACCGATCACCACAAGCAACGACCACAGATCGACGATCTAGGACCTGGCTTGTGACACACTGGCCCATCTTCATCAGAGGCAACTGAAGCTCCTAGTGATCAATGAGTGTGTTGTGTACCTTAACAAAAAAAACGGAGATGTACTATGACAACCACATTACAGAAAAGGCCCCTTCATTGTGAATTATATTTGGCGATAGTTGAATGGAGAGATTCGAATAAAAGCTTGGTCAATGTGTAACTCTCTTAGTGGGTTGGGGAGACATGATTCTGGCCTAACCTGGATGTTACGTAGTACTGAGATTGGCCTGAAAAAGCCCAATGGATTCCAGTCGATCGAGGGCAGTGGAGCCTTTGCCGACTGTGACAGGAGAAGTAGAGGGATTGTGGAGGGATACAGGGTGGGGCAGTATAATCGTCAGACGTCATTTGGATGTGACTCCTGGTGCTTGGAGAGAGAGGTTTTTCATAGTGGCGACAAGGCTGGCTGAGTCCCAGGTTGGTGATGCTTGTTCATGGCGGCGACGAGGTTGGTCGAGTCCCAGGTTGGTGATGCATGCATTGGGGAAGAGAGAATGGGTGTGGTCTGAGAACACCAGCGCCTGTAGTCGGCTGCCTCATGGGGGGCCATTGCTGGCCCTGGCCCAGCGCAACCCATGGGTTGAAGTATACCCATGGTCCTTGCGGGTTGACGCCGACCGTGGTGGGGAAGGCACGCGATCGCCTCCTTTCTTGTCTTTGTAGCACCCTTTGCTGCGGCCGGAGGAGTTAGTGTTGCTGCGATCATCGTGGCATGACAAGTCGTTGTACGGCAACGGAGATGCGGCCAAACCAATGGTTGCGCTGAGAAGGGTGTGCCAGCGGCAATCTTGGATGCATTGCCGTTGCACGTCTCCTGGAGAAGCGGGGAAGAGAGAGCATTTGTCAACGTCGGGAGCGGTGCCTGCATGGAGAGGACGGTGGCAACGTTGGAGAAGTATTTCTTGAGACTACACAGCGTGTTGAGTGTTAGAATAGGAGTTAGAATACAGACTCTTTTGTATTTCCTAATTTGTCTTTTGTATTACCTTATCTATATATGGTATACACCTCTTGTACTTCTATATATATTACCCATTGCGACTTTTCAACATACACACAATATTCATAACATAGTATCATAGCAAATGTTAGGGTTAGGATTTGATGGTTTACTATAGCCGCCACCACCTAGCTTCCGCTGCCCCTGGGAGGAGCAATCTCCGCTCCCGGGGGCGGCCTCTCGTTGCCGCCGTCTACCACCTCGGCTGCCTCCGTTGCGCGGGGCTCGTGCCCGAGGGCTGACGCTGCCTCCGTTACCCTCACTCTTGAAGATGGCGAGGCGAACGAAGCATCCCCGACGCCTCGGTGAGATGGGACAGGACAAAGCCCGGCGGCTCACCGACATCCGGCACTTCCGGCAGCGGCTGGTGCTGGCGACGTTGACCTCCACCGCCATCACCATCGAGGACATCCACTCCGGCGACTCGGGCCTCCTCCCCCACAAGGTCTCCCTCCTCCGCCTCCTCGACAAAATCCCCAACAACCATTATTCATAACATGGTATCAGAGCAAAGGTTAGGGTTATGGTTCGCTACCTCCGCCGCCGCCGCCTTCCAGCCTCCGCTCGTCCTCCGCCATCGCCGCCCCGGGAGGAGCTATCTCCACTCCCGGGGGTGGCCCGCTCGACGGCGCCTCACCGCGGGTCTCGCACGGCTGGCGCTATGGCCTACCTGACTCGCTTTGCCTCAACAGCCGCGACGCCAAGTCGCCTCGTCGCCGCGGTCTTCGTCGCACTTCCGCCCGAGCTCGCCATCGCCTTGAGCTCGTCTGCGCTGCGGCCTATGCACGGGTGCTGCTGTTGGTGGAGATTGAGTCGGCTGCTAGTTTTGCTAGTATCTACTGACTATCCTTTGTGTCATTTTTCTTCTGTTGCGTCCATCCAAGTCCGTACCACTTTATCTTTTAGTCCGTCTAAGCCATGCGAGTCCACAAATTTATTGTCAGTCATAGAAGCATAGGAATTCTTTTTGCATGACAGCAGCCGCCACTCTTTTCTTCGAGCTACTGCAGATCGTCGTTATGATGCCGCCGCCCCGACCATTTAAGGACGCTGCGCTTCCTGTGCACTGCGCCTCTTTTGTGCTTCTTCTGCAATGTGCCGCCGTCGTCTTGGGCTTCGATCTGCGCCGCCATGCTTCCACATATTCTTATTCGGCTTGATTTGACAACTCTCTCTATTCATGTCGATTTCATCATCTTCTTCGTCGTGTTACCGCGGTCGACTTTTTCAGCCCTTGCACCTTGTACTTTATAGGTTGTTGTACGACCCCGGATGGGAGGAGATCTTTTGATATTCGACATGTTTTCCAAGAGCTGCATGCTACGACGACATTATCAAGACTCGGACTACGGATTTTCCATATTTTAGTGTCAGCCCTTTCCAAATGTAATGCTATTGTATACGTCTTGCATTTGAGGGGGTGTTAGAATAGGAGTTAGAAAATTGACTCTTTTGTATTTCCTTGTCTATTTTTTGTATTGCCTTATCTATATATGGTATACACATCTTGTACTCCTATATTGTTGGACCGAAACGACGACTAGAGGGGGGTGAATAGGAGCACGATCTCTTTTTCACCAAGATCATATTCAACACGTTTTTCACTCCAATAGCTATGAGAGCTATGAAGATCGAAGTACAAGCATAACAGAAGACTTGCATTGAATCCAATCGAAACCCCGAAGCAAAACAACCAAAATCATCAAAAACTCTAATCTCAAAGAGTTGGGCGGTCTGACCTCTAGCACGATGAACAGTAAAATCAGCCCAAAAATAAAATCACAAATAGGTCTAACTTTTGATCCACAACTCCAAACTTCACAAAACTTGGAACACACCTTCTCTAGGATGTCAAGAACCTATTCCAATCAAAGATTGCGAAGATCTTTGTCAAAATTTTGACCTTTTTCCGTTTGAGTGAAGGTTGGTCTAAAACCGAGTTAAAACCGAAATATGATCCAAAAACTTACTCGTGGATTATATATGATCAAGATGATCCTAGATGTGTTCCCACATGTCATAGTAAGCAAGATCCAGACCAGAAACCAAGAGAAAAGGAGTGGATCAAAGAAAACCCTAAAATCACAAAATAGAGAGCAAGAACATAAAAAAGACCATCTTGAATCTTGCTCGGATTGATTTGAGATAGATGTTGGTTTACAGCTACTTCATCATGGAGGACGAATACTCAACGCATAATCACAAAATCAATACAAACTCTAGAAACCTAACCTCTCCACTATTCTCCCTAAACACCAAAACTAGGGTTTCAACAATAAAACAAAAGAGGTTGGGAGGTGCACAACCAGCACCCTCCCCTATTTATAGTAGAGGCTAGCTTCTAGAAGGTATTCCCTAATGGGCACCCGTTAAACCCACACACAAACAGGTTTCACTCACCCACGCATTGCAAAGCGTCGTCTTCATCTTCTCTTAACCTAAACCACTTCTCCTTGCGCCGTCTTGCGCCGCGGTTTAGCCAAAAGCAATCAAGGCGGTATCTTAGTGAAATTACCAAAATACCCCTTCTCGATCCTTCTCTAAAGAACGAGTCCAATCTCCATGAAGCAATCTCATGCTTCGCCGCGTGTAGGTTGATCAACGGCTCTCTTCATATCAGCAAGTCTCTCCCATCTGGCTCCCACCGAAACCACCATGGCACTTGCACCGACCCCCGCGCCGCTTGATACAACCCGTCGCACCGAACTTTCCGTTCAGTCATCCTTGTTTATTTGGTGCCATGCTTGAGTCCACTGACTTCACCCGGCATCCTCGATCGTTCTGAACCTCAGCTCTTCAAGCTTAGTCCCGACCATCCTCGCTGTTGACCGTCGTTGACCTCCAAGCCACTTGCACAACAATAGAAAAGAAATCAATTCCGGGAATAAGTTCTTTGCAACTTGACCCACGTCAGTCAAAACTTGCATCATGCAATACATATGCACTGAAAATCATGAACTTGACCTAACACACAAAAAAACTCTGCCAAAAAACGACGAAACAAGTGAAAATCGGTCAGACCGCCACCCATGGGCCGGTCTGACCGCTCTGGCCGGTCTGACGGCTACCCATGAGCCGGTCTGACCACCCATCTACGGACTTAGCCAAATTTTCACCCTGAAAATCCAAGACCTATCTGGAAATTTCAAACGAATAGATCTTTTAACTGGAAGCTCCAAAAATTATGAGACCAAGTGTAGGAGAATCCCCTCTCTTGCCTATACCCTCTATTTTTGGCCCAGCTCTAAAATCAAAGTTTCACAATGGCCGGTACGACCGCACGAGGTGGTCGGTCCGATCGCTCCAGACCGGTCGGACCGCTGCCTTCGGCCGGTCGAACCACCAGTTTCTTGACTCAAGATCTCGTCGGTCGAACCGCCACGGGTGGCCGGTCCGACCGTCACTTCTTGGCCGGTCGGACCGCTGCCTCTGAGCCGGTCTAACCGCTAGTGACCTGACAGCACCTGAACTTTGCCGAAAATGCGTGATTTGATAAATCTTCAATGCCATTGTCAATTGTGACACCATCCTAAGATCATGAGTATATCCCCATGATATCGACAATCTCCCCCTTGATGAACACATTAGCAATTTTTCAAAAATGTAAGTTTAAGGTTTGGAAAGTAAAAATACTCACGTTTTAGCGCAAAGGCACAACTTGGTCCAAGAGCAAGAAAAAACAATGGAAATGACCAAGTTGGCTTCATATTAGTATAGGCAAGCGAGATAAGGCAAAAGAAAGCAAGAAAGCTTCAATTTCTAAAGAAGAGTCAAAAATCCCACTTAAGGTCCATATGAAAGAATAATTGTTCAAATTGACATTTGATCATTGTGAGGTTCCAAGAATTGCAATTCAAGTTCAGAAATGGCAATAAGATCACAAGAATGCAAAAAAACATACCCCCCCTAACTATGATCGTCATTTTTACAGAAAAATTTATTTTCTCCCATTTTTCCAAATAGCTCCCCCTTTTAACATTTTTGCTATATCTTCTCTCCCTTTGACAATGGAATCATCAAGGAATCACGTTTTCCTCTCATCCAGAGATAGTAAATGCAGAAATGAGGAAGAAGCATAAGAAGGAGCATGCATGAAATGCAATGGAGTGGCTTTATTTTTTGTTTTTTTATAATTTTAGTACAAGAAGCTTTGGAGATTATCCAAAAGAACAAGTTAGCATTTCTACTATTACTCAATACATATCAAGCCTAATGGTGCTAGCAAGATCATGTTAATACATATATATCAAAGCTAAACTAGAAGGCTCAAGAAAAAGTAATGAATTGTAACAATTTAAGCAAAGCTTCAAAAATAGCAAGTTCATCAACAGAGATCCTAAAGTGATAATGGTTATGTCAGAATGTCAATGTGATATCGAGAAGCAAACAACGACCATCCGAGAGACAAAAAGTCCTAAATTGAATTATTTTGCTCAAATGACCTCAAACACCCATTTTTTACAACAGTTTTCATTTGCAATGAATATTGATGTTGATTAAAGGTCTATCTTAGTGAAGAAGATCCTGGAGTAGGAGTCATCCACAAACTCTTCCTAAACTTCAACCAAGACAATTATTGGCTTATCTTAGTGAAGAAGATCCTGGACTAGGAGCCATCCACAAACTCTTCCTAAGCTTCAGCCATAGCGATAAATCTTGAGGTTCATGCCAATTTTGACAAGCAGCCCCCATGAGATTGTCTGGATCATCAAACTATCTCCAAGTTCATGTCTGTGATAAGCAGTCTCGTGACAATAGTTTGGCACAGATTTTGAAATTTTATTTTTTATTTTGCATAAGAGCAGTTTTAAATTTGCAAGGGAACAAGAAGCTCAAGAAATGTTCAATCCTAGATTCAAGAGATAATAAAGCAATTTTGACAGGGCCAATGTCACAAAAGGATCACTAATTGTGCAACTTAGCTAAAAGATCCACAAATTGTAATTTTAGTTCAAGTTGTCTTAAAGTTCTAGCTCATTTATCAAAGACTTAGCTACATATATGAAAGTGTGATAATGCTAGCAAGTCAAAGAACTAGACATGGTATTGAGCAAGAATTGAAATACTAAAGCTCAAGAGAGTAATAAGCAAAGCTTCATCAGTTTAAAAGACAAGTAGTAAAGTTTATATTACAATGCATCTTTTTGTGATTTTCATATGAATGCAATATGATACAATGAAATACAATAAAAACTTGAAATCATGAAAAGATAAAAAGAACCAGCAAGTTCAGAAGAAGATCAAGGAAAGCTCAGATGAACAAGGAAAGCTAAGAAAAGAATCAACTCCCCCTCAAACCAACACATAGGGATAAACTACCCCTAACTCACTCCTCAAGGTGGCAAACCTAGTTGGGCCTAAAGGCTTGGTGAGGATATCAGCTAACTGAGCCTTGGACTCCAACAAATTGTAACACAATATCACCCTTCTCTACATGGTTTCTAAGGAAGTGATGACGAATCTCTATTTGCTTGGTCCTAGAATGTTGCACAGGGTTTTTAGCAATATTAATAGCAGAAGTGTTATCACAAAGAAGAGGAACACTAGCAAAAGATAACCCAGAGTCCTTAAGAGTGGACACCATCCACAAAATCTGACTACAGTAACTAGCAGCAACTATATATTCAGCTTCTGCAGTCGATTGTGCAATAGAGAACTGCTTCCTAGAAGACCAAGAGACAAGGGAAGTGCCTAAGAAGTGACAAGTGCCTGAAGTACTTTTCCTATCTAACCCGACAGCCCGCAAAATCAGAATCAAAAAACCCCCCGAATGGGCAAAGAAGAAGAACAGGAATAACAAATGCCAAACTGGAGGGCTTGGGATGTAAAGTCCTCGGAGACACCTGAAACCTCGCGCAGAGGCAGACCGCGAAGTGGATGTCCGGTCTTGAGGCCGTCAGGTACAGGAGGGAGTCGTTCATGCTGCGGTACTCGTGCTGGTCTACGGCTTCTCCTTCCTCATCTGGATCCAAAGCAGTTGAAGTCGCCATGAGAGTGGCGATCGGTTTGCAGTCACCCATATCAAATCGCTTGAGCATATCCTTAGTGTACTTCGTTTAATGGATGAAGATCCCTTCCTTGCATTGCTTGATTTGAAGCCCTAGAAAGTGGTTGAGCTCTCACATCATACTCATCTCAAATTTCTTAGACATGGTCTCGGAAAAACTAGAGCGAGTGACTCGCTCATGAAGATGACCAATCATCTGATCCGGAGGGTGACGCCTCTGAATGTGAAGTGGAGCGCCTGGGGGAGATGGCATCTCTTCGACCTCCGCGGGTACTGCTGATGATGAAGATGCAGCAGGAGCCTCAACTAGAGGTGAAGTAGTCGAAGCGGGTTCTTGAGCTGGAGTAGGAACGTCAGCAGCAAGTGGAAGATCATCATCAACCTCATCATCACCTTCCTCTATAAAAATGCTCTCTGTCACCTGAAACATCTGATCTAGCTCCAGGGCTAGTCTCATCAAAAGTGACATTGCATATCTCCTTAGCTTGTCCACAAGAGCGACATCCTTCAGGATGAATTTTGTCGTTCACCCTGGTTGATCATGTTCCTTCAATCCGCCCTTGTGTGTCATCTCCAAATGTGATGAAGTCATCACCCTTCGACCACCTGAAGGAGGTGAACCATCTTGAGTCTCTGGTCATGTGGCGTGAACACCCGGAGTCGACGAACTACATATTCTTTCCCCTTCCATGGCGATCCGGAAAATCAAGGTAGAAAAGATCGATGTGTCTCAATACTGGGGTTGGTTAAACATGACTTGGGAACCCAGTACTGAGATACACGTCTGCGAGTAGTATTAAAAGCAGAATTGTTATCCTTGATTCTACTTGAGGTTCTATCAAGAGAAATGGTTACACGAATATGAGATGCATCCTGTCTAGGAACATAATGATGATGAGCATGTGAAATAAATTCTAGTCCAGGTTTATTCTTTACTATATGACCATGTCTCATGATGGCTCTAGGTTGATGATATGAAATTCTAGCAAGATTTTTCTTATCATTTTTCAACCTACGCCAACAGAACTCAACCAAATGTCCATCCTTCTTGCAATATGTGCAATGATACTTGGTACCACTGGGAGAAGCACATCTTGACACAACAGATGGTTGGGCAAAACCTGTAGATTTAAAATGTGTTTTTGCAGGTTGGGTTTTGAATTCAACTAAGCCATTTTCCAAGACTTGAGTGACATTTAGCTTGGACTTATCTTGGGCTGAGTTGTATTCTAACCCTTACTTCTTATAAGGAGTTTTGGACTTATCAAGAATCATGTTTAACTGTTTCTTATCTTTAGAGAATTTTTCTAAAGTATCATTGAGATAAGCATTCTCTTTTTCAAGATTAAGACATGATTAACAAGTTTTACCCTTAATGACTCTAGCAGGTCTCTCCTTATGAATAGCAACCTCAATCTTAAGGGTTTCACATGAAACACAGGAAGTAGAATTAACTCTAACTGCTTCTAAAATGTCTTTTCTTCATGTTCACGTTCTAAGCAGAAAGAACAAGTGCTAGACTCGGCCTTATCAGAAACAACCAACTTACTAGACTCTAAGCATTTTTCACATGGAGCATATTTAACTTCAATCAACTCAGTCATAGCATTTTCTAGTTGGTGCAAGGCAACATCATGAGCAGTTCACAATTTAACAAATTCAGAATGCAAAGCAGGGCAGGATGAACATTCATCAACATCAAGATTCTTAGCATTTTCAAGTTGACGTGTGAGACTATCAACTTGTGACTCTAGATTCTTATTCCTAACCATGATGAACTCTAACGCCTTATCCTGGCTAAGCAGTTGCTCAAAGATGGTATCATATCTATCAGAGAGAACGTTATAGGATAGAGGTACCTCATCAATGTCGTCGACGTCGACGGAGTCGGCCATGAAGCACATGCCGGTGAAGTCCTTTGCCTTCCCTTTCTTCTTGTCTTGTGGGAGCTCCTCCTCCTTGTTCTCTTCGCTCCCAGAGAACACATCGCTCATGGATTGCTCTCCAAAAGCGGCAAGGACCCGGTGAGCGGTCTTCATAAACTTAGTAGTATCAAACTTGGGCTTATTCCCATGAGGCTTCCTCTAAGCTGCCTTCACCTCCTTGTGGTTGCCCTTCCCTTTCAGCTTGGGGCAGTTTGCCCGAATACGGTTGAGCTCTCCACACTTATAGCAAGTCACAGAGTCGCCTCTCTTTTTGTTTCTCATATTGTTATAGGCCCGTGTGAATTTTCTAGCTAGAAGGGCTAATTCAGCCTCAGGGATACTCTCAAGTTCCTCTTCATGGATAGCAGATAAATAAGCAAAAGAAAATCCAAAGAAGACTCAAAAAACCCATCAGAAGATTTCTTGAGAGGGTCTGCTACCAAAGTCATGTTCTCCTTCTTGGGATGATCAACCCTCTTGATCTCATGAGTCTTGAGCTTACTATATAGCAACTCCAAAGTGAGAGTAGAAAGGTTGACATTCTCCTCAATAGCAGTAGCCTTCATCTCCCACTCCTTGGAGTTGATTGCATCCAAGAGGTGGGTAGCATTCTCAGACTGAGAATACTCAATATCAACCGCTTTCAACTGGTTGAGCACCTTGTTGAAGCGAGTAAAGACGTCATCGATACTCTCTCCAGGACGCATCTCGAACTTGTTGTACTCTCTCTTAAAGACCGTTTGACGCACTTACTTAATTTGGGACGAACCCTCATGGTAGGTTTCGAGGGTGTGCCAAATCTCGTACGCGGTCTCAAGGTGACAAATCATATCGTACTCTTGTCTACCAAGTCCGGCATATAGGAGGTTCTTTGCCTTATATTTGTTAGCCAAGAGGGCTGCTGAAGCCGGCGTAGCAACCTTGGGCAAAACGAGCGGAGCTCGAACAACCTCCCATATGGCTTGTCCTTGGCTCTGAAGGTAGACACGCATGTAATTCTTTCAATAGACATAGTCGAGCCCATCAAAGAAATGCGACTTCGTGGAGTACTTTTTCATCGCCAAGTTCAGTGACCGGTTAAGATCAAGATGGAACTAACCGGGCTCTGATACCACTTGTTGGACCGAAACAGCGACTAGAGGGGGGTGAATAGGAGCACGATATCTTTTTCACCAAGATCAGATTCAACATGTTTTTTACTCCAATAGCTATGAGAGCTATGGAGATTAAAGTATAAGCATAGCGGAAGACTTGTATTGAATCCAATCGAAACCCTGAAGCAAAACAACCAAAATCATTAAAAACTCAAATCTCAAAGAGTTGGGCGGTATGACCTCTCACAAGGGGCGGTCTGACCTCCAGCACGATGAACAGTAAAATCAGCCCGAAAGCGAAATCACAAATAGGTCTAACTTTTGATCCACAACTCCAAACTTCACGAAACTTGGAACACACCTTCTCTAGAATGTCAGGAACCTATTCAAATCAAAGATCGCGAAGATCTTTGTCAAAGTTCTGACCTTTTCCCATTTGAGTGAAGATTGGTCCAAAACCGAGTCAAAACTGAAATATGATCCAAAAAATTGCTCGTGTGTTATAGATGATCCTAGATGTGTTCCCACATGTCACAACAAGCAAGATCCAGACCAGAAACCAAGAGAAAAGGAGTGTATCAAAGAAAGCCCCAAAATCACAAAATAGAGAGCAAGAACATAAAGAAGACCATCTTGAGGAATCTTGCTTGGATTGATTTGAGATAGATGTTAGTTTATAGCCACTCCATCATGGAGGACGAATACTCAACGTATGAGCACACAATCAAAGCGACGCCTTCATCTTCTCTTGACCTAAACCACTTCTCCTTGCGTCGTCTTGCGCCATGGTTTAGCCAAAAGCAATCAATGTGGTATCTTGGTGAAATTACCAAAATACCCCTTCTCGATCCTTCTCCAAAGACCGATTCCAATCTTCATGAAGCAATCTCATGCTTCGCCACGTGTAGGTTGATTAACGGCTCTCTTCATGTCGCAAGACTCTCCCATGGCACTTGCACCGACCCACGCACCGCTTAATACAACCCGTCGCACCGTACTTCCCGTTCGGTCATCCTTGTTTATTTTATGCCATGCTTGAGTCCACTGACTTCACCCGGCATCCTCGATCGTTCTGAACCTCAGCTCTTCAAGCTTAGTCTCGCTCATCCTCGCCGTTGACCGTCGTTGACCTCCAAGCCATCTGCACAACAATAGACAAAGAAATCGATTCCAGAAACAAGTTCTTCGCAACATGACACACGTCAGTCAAAACATGCATCATGCAACACATATGCACTAAAAACCATGAACTTGACCTAACACACAAAAAAAACTCCGCCAAAAAATGACGAAACAAGTGAAAATCGGTCAGACCGCCACCCATGGGCTGGTCTGACCGCTACCCATGAGCCGGTCTGACCGTCCATCTAGAGACTTAGCCAAATTTCCACCCTGGAAATCCGAGACCTCTCTGGAAATTTCAAACGAATAGATCTTTTGACTGGAAGCTTCAAAAATTATGAGACCAAGTGTAGGAGAATCCCCTCTCTTACCTACACCCTCTATTTTTGGCCCAGCTCCAAAATCAAAGTTTCACAATGGGTTCGACCGCCTGAGGTGACCGGTCCGACCGTTGCCTCCGGCCGGTCGGACCGCCAGTTTCTTGACTCAAGATCTCGCCGGTCGAACCTCCAGGGGTGGCCAGTCCGACCACCACTTCTTGGCCGGCCGGACCGTTGCCTCTGAGCCGGTCTGACCGCCAGTGACCTGACAGCACCTGAACTTTCTCTAAAACGCGTGATTCGACAAACTTTCAATGCCATTGCCAATTGTAACATCATCATAAGATCATGAGGATATCCCCATGATATATATATATATATATATATATATATATATATATATATATATATATATATAGCCTCTTCAACATACACACAATATTCATAACATTGAGGGCAAGTCGATGATCGGAGATGGGCTTGCTAGCATCACGGAGAGAATCCATGAGTGTCTTCTGATGTTGGCAGTAGGAGGTGATGGAAAGATCACCCTGAACTAATGTGGTGAATTCGGCCTCTTGGTAGAGAATATGTGCCTCCATGTTGTCGCAGAAAAGGTCTTCAACACGTGCCCACAGGTCACGAGCACACTAGTCGGGCTCCATGCTGATGTCCAAGATATCATCAGAGATGGAGCCATACAACCATGTGAGGACCGTGAAGCCGCGTTGAACCCAATCGAGGTCGTCGGGATGAGCTACAGTTGTTGCCTTTGTAGCACCCTTTGCCACGGCTGGAGGAGTTAGCGTTTCTACAATCATCACGACCCGACAAGTCGTTGCACGACAACGGAGATGCGGCCAAACCAGTGGTGGCGCTGAGGAGGGCAGTGCCAATGGCAATATTGGATTCATTGACGTTGCACATCTCTTGGAGAAGTAGGGAAGAGAGAGTGTTTGTGAACGTCGGGAACGGTGCTTGCATGGAGAGGACGGTCGGGCTCCATGATGATGTCCAAGATATCATTAGAGATGGAGCCGTACAACCATGTGAGGATCGTGAAGTCGCTTTGAACCCAATTGAGGTCGTCGGGCTGAGCTATGGTGTAAATCAGCGTGGGAAATAGGTGAAACTTGTTGAGCATGGCGAGAAAGAAAGTGCACCAATTGGTATAGTTCGATGTCTTCAGATTGAGACACACAGATATGTGAATCTTGATACTAGCCACGCTGATGTCCTGGGAGGCAGGTGGGATTGCCGACACTGCCAAAGAAGCCATGATGGAGACGAAGGCTGAGTTGAGGGCACCGGCAGTGGGATGCTCACCAGTGGTTGTGTGGGAACTGGTGGCGGAGTGCTCACCAGCGAGGGCTTTCATGATGCCAAATTGTGGTGGGAGGATCGGAGTTTGCTCTCATACCGTGACAACGGGAAACACAGGAATTGGGAAGCACATCACATGGCAAATCTGATGGTGCATTATATCGTCGGACGGTGCCGGACGGGCTACAGTACAACCGGCAATTAAAACAACCAAACCATGTGGTTGGGAAAGATAAGATCACAAATCTCCTATACATGGTAATACAAAAGATGTGATCTGTTATGCAACTTGTAAGTCGAGAAAGGAGTACGTGTATTTTAACAGTAACTAAGCTTATTTTATTCGAGCTAGGTCATCAGCCAATTCAGCTTAATTATTTGACCCAACTCATGTCCATTTCGATCGTACCAAGCCATTGATCATCGATTCAACAGCTACCATACAAATTAAACCTACGACTAATTCCCAAAACATTTACCACAAGGATTTGAACCCCTTCTCTTTTAATGGAGGACTTCAAATACTACTGTCTGCAGGGATTGTTCCGGATACAAGCACACGCATCTGGAAAGCACTGCAGACTGCAGAGACCAAAGGCGACGACACGACATATATACCTCCATAACAACGGTCAATACGAGATAATCTGTGTCAGGAAATCATCAACATCATCTCCAAGCCGAACCGTCGCAACTAACCTACGGCCGGCTGAGGCCGCCGGATAGCTACACGAAGACATGAACCGATAAAATGAGTGATTTTAATTGTGTGCGTGAGAGAGATAGAGAGACGCAAGCTTTGAAACGGAGTCCAAGCACATGCCTTGGAACGAAGAAGAGTTTGGAGCGGAGCAGTGGATCGATCGAGTGATAGCGACGCGATACAATGGTCATGAGGCTTCGCTGTCAGTGCATGCATGGGCGGCAGGAATAGTCTGCGAATGATAAGATGGGTGCTTGTTCTTGCAGTTGACTGATGCATCGATCTTGTCTGACCGCACCTGCTAGCCGCTTGCATGTACTTTTCCACATCTGTCCCTGTGCACTGTTTGGTTGCTAGTTGATCATGGTTGGCTGGGCTGATGATCTTGAGGTCTTTCCATGCGTGCTGGTATTGTGTGGATATGCGAAGTGCCGGAATCAGAAAGCAACTGAGCTGAGTGGAGAAGATGTTAGTTTTCCGATTTGTGCACAGCATCTTTGTTTTGCGTAGTGGTTTGAAACGTCAAGGAATAGCTTCTGGGTAATTAAAAAAAATGGGAGAAACTTGCATGCATTGTGTGTCTAACTAAGCGAAGTCCCGGAATCAGAAATCAAATGAGGTGGGGGGGTTAGATGCTAATTTTCCTATCGGTTGTCCACTATGGCGATTAGCTCCAGGTTTAAGCAAATAAGATATTTAACCAAATCTATGTAGCACTGTCTCCAGTTTTATGCATTTTTCGTTAATTCGGAGAACTGTGCCCTACTTTTAAATGCTTAGATTCGAGAGTTGGTTTAGAGATATAAGAATTTATTTTCTTAAAAAAAAAGAAAGAAAATATGTCTAGCTATTTATTTAATGGCCTCTAACACTATTACATAAAACATCGTCACAGACAGTTCTAAATCATCATTATAGACGGTTTTTTTAACCGTCCGAATTTATGTATCTGTGGTAACAGACGGTTTTCAAACTGTCTGTGAAAAATGATATCACAGACGGTTCTTATCCAGAACCGTCTGTGATAGTCTATTTTCACTAACGGTTCTGAACAAGAACTGTCTGTGATAGTAATTATAGAGTCATCGAGGAAGTAGAAGATTGTTTGCTTACAGCTGAGGAGGATGAGGTCCTTGTCGTGGAGGCCTGCGGCAACGAACTTGGACCGAAGTACGTCGATGGAGACGAAATCCAGCAGCACGTCGGCGTCCCGCAGGTTCGACACCCTCCCCAGCACATCCCGCCTCGACTCGACTATTATTTATAAGGACTGCGCCAAAATAGTTTGCCTTCCGCGTACGCGTTCAAATTTTTTTGAACTCCCGCGCTACGAATCACAGACGGTTTCATACAAAAATCGTCTATGATGACATATCACAGACAGTTCGTATCATGAACCGTCTGTGGTAAGCATATCATTACATACGATTTGTATTGGTTCATAATACAAACCGTCTGTGATGAGATACTTATCACAGACGGTTTGTATTAAGAACCATCTGTGATTTTTACCATAGCTTGAAAGATTCCACAGACAGTTCTTAATACAAACTGTCTGTGGTGAGATACTTATCACAGACGATTCTTCTTAAGAACCTTCTGTGAATTATCACAGACGGCACAGACGGCAACAACTCATAATACAAACCGTCCGTGATGAGATACTTATCACAGACGGTTTGTATTAAGAACCATATGTGATTTTACATGGCTTGAAAGATTCCACAGACAGTTCTTAATACAAACTGTCTGTGGTGAGATATTTATCACAGACGATTCTTCTTAAGAACCGGCAACAACACAGACGATTTCAAAGGAAAGGAACCGTCTGTGATGGAACGTCTAGTATAGCTTGTTTTGTAGTAGTGTAAATTTAAAGACTTGGAATAAATAGTTGACTTAAATCCACTTTCAAAAAAATAGATAATAGATAATTAAATAGGAATGTCAACATGTGAAATTCGCAAAGAAATTTTGTACGCTATACAAGCTATACAATATTACACCGCGCAATGTGTGGGTCAGTCAACTGTTTTTTTTTTTAAATTCCAAAGGATAAACGATATATTAGTATATAGGGAATACTTGATTTGTTTCCCTTTTTCAATAATAAATTGCCAACCCTTAGATCCTCGATCCATCCTATTGCTCTCTCCTTCTAAACGCGGCTGTTGTTGAACGGTGAATCCAATATTTACTTCATCAAGTTATATAGAGCACATCGAACTTGATAGAAGTGTTTCTCATAATTATTACCAGTTGAAACATAATGTACTAACCTAAAAATTCTGATGAAACAAAACACAACATTTTATCGAACTCTTCCATGTAACTCCAACTCGGATAAAGCTAAGCTATGCTAATAGCTAGTGCCACTTTGTTACATATATGTGCAGTGCAGGCCAGAGAAGAAAAAGAATTCTTTCTAGGGCCTATCCCCTATTCCTATCCATCTACACCGTCTCAATAGTTTAACCCTCTTGAAAGTTGAAACCTCAAATCAAGGCAGCACTAGCTAGCCAATTAACCCTTTTTTTTTCTCTCTCTCTCTCTCTGTGTGTTTCAAAGTCTTGTCAGGCACACATCACATGCGCTTGCCCTCTCTCAAGAAAAAAATATTCCTAACCTTGGTAAGAATACAAAAGGTTGGCACACGGACAAACAACCGTGCGCACACTTGAGAGTGTGTTTCAGTACTTTCACCTCCTGTTGATCACTCTCTCTCTCTCTCTCTCTCTCTCTCTCTCTCTCTCTCTCTCTCTCTCTCGCCTCTTTGATTTTGAAATTGTTTTGCGAGGCTGATAGGGCATGCCTGATGCACGGCATGGCATTGTGAAGTGTGTGTCCTAGAGATTTGGCATATGGCTTGCTACCTTAGGAGGAACAAGCTCCTAGTGTAGCTCAATTTGGGTTGGAATATATACACATACACACGTCTGTTCTAGAAGTATGTAGTCTCATTTTCAATATATATCTTAAACAAGTATATTATATTTCTTTATCACTTTCAGTATTTAAAATTTAAATATTGCTTAAAATTTTTCCGTTAAAGCCCTTTATTTTTGTTATATAACATTTTTCATATATAAAACTAGTATGTATACAAATTTTGCTATAAAAAGTGAATTTTAATTAAAAAAAAATCATGAAATTCACTTTAGGGTATCTTATAATCACTATTAGAGTATGCTCAAATAGATAAAGAGGTATCATCATACGATTTAAGTGGTATATGAGAAGTATGAGTACGTACTTCCAGGAGTACCATATCATTTTTCATTATATATATATATATATATATATATATATATATATATATATATATATATATATAGTTTTTTTCTACTCTCAAGAGTAGTTACTTTCTATTCCGTATCTCACAACGTAGAGAGTATCTTGTGCAACCGAGAGTATGTATGTGTAGTATACGGGTACATAAGACCACTTATGTGGTATGTACACTTTTTTAAGAGTGGTATGTACAATTTTTTAGATATACTCCTTTTTATATGCGAATATGATGGTATTTATAAAATATGCTAATAACTGTGGACTCTCTTGTAAATTTTCCATATGATCAGCATTGAAATATCTTATAATTAGTATATAGTGTACCAAAAGTCGCACACATAGATTAATCAGATTCCTTTGTGTAGGGACGCAGGAGTTGCAAAACTCAAGGTTAATGTACGGTTTTACATACCCTCCGACCATCCTATTGGGCGACCTCCACTACAACCAAAGACTGGTGGATGGCAACCCTCAATGCAGGGGATCTCAGAGAAAGATTGGTTATTCTAGTAATTTGGGAGATCTGAAAAGAGTAAAACGAGATAGTTTTCAAAAACAAGAGTGCCACACCACAAACCCTTCTTTTAAAGATCAAAGACGAGGCGAGAGCTTGATTTATGGCGGGAGCGGCATGCCTAAACCCCAATCACTCATGGATCTTAGGCTTCTATGTGTCTTCATATTGTATTATTTTCCCTCCTTTGAGACTTTCATTTAGCTCTTGTTACTGTATTTTTGTACTCGTTCTTAATGAATTACGTAGGCAAGTTTATTGCCAAAGCGTTTCAAAAAAAAATAAAAATAATGTACGTGTGTGCATGAGATGAGAGCTTGCGCGTACGCACATGCGTGCGTGCGTGAGAGGCGTGTGGGTATGTGTGCTCGCCTTTCTTCCTTACCATATGCATGCAAGCAAGTGTGAGGAAAGGAAACATGACTACTGCATGTTTCAAATAGTACATGTCCAAGGGAAAAATAAATATAGATAAGATGGAAAACATAACAATGCATAATTCATGTTTTATACTTCTTTACATTAAGATTGAAGACGCATTCCTATACTTTGGACAAGGACGGAATAAATTTTTTAAAAAAACTTACTCTTTTTTTAGTAGTGTGCTCTTTTGCACAGGTAAAAAAAAATATGATATTGGCAAAGTGGAAAAAAAAACGTTTTTGCTAGCTCCCAGTCGCCTGAAAGTTTTTTAAAACTCAGTCATCTATAATTGCAAAGTACTAAACCTAAAATTGTATTACCAAATGACGTGCAATTTTAGCTCAACTTTACTGTAACTTTTAATTCTATCTATTTTTGTATTTGTATGGTTCATCTAGATTTACTTTTGTCTAGTTTAGCTTTTTTTGTTTTGTTTTCTTATTTGTAGGGTTCACCTAAATTTACTTTTGTCTAGTTTATACTTTTTCAACATAAAAACATAAACCATTAGACGGTGATCCAGCGTACCGAAGAAAGTGACTGGATTTTAAGAAAATTTCAGGCGATCGTAGCATAGTTAGCAAAAAATGTACCTTGAGTAAAAAACGACACCTCTCGAAATAATAATAAAAAAGATGGAAGTGTTTCTACAACACTTAAAGAATGTTTTCTTGCAAAGAATCGGTAGAAACTTTTCACCGTATGAAACTCTAACCCCACACTACTACAAAACAGGCTATATAAGACGCCTCATCACAGACAGTTCTTTGAAACCGTCTGTGATAAAATAATCACAGACGGTTCCAAGATGAACCGTCTGTGATATGGAACTATTACATACGGTTCTCTATAACCGTCTGTGATATGTAGATATCACAGACGGTTCGTGGTTAGAACCGTCTGTGAAGTATCACAGACGGTTCTAATCACGAATCGTCTGTAATACTTAGAATATCACAGACGGTTCGTTGTTAGAACCGTCTGTGATACTTCGCAGACGGTTCTAACCACGAACCGTCTGTGAAACCGAGAGAGTATCACAGACGGTTCGTGGTTAGAACCATATGTGATTTTAGATTTTACCATGACTTGGATTTTTCCTTACTCTTCGAATTTACCATGGCTTGGATTCTCTGATTTTACTATGACTTGGATTTTTACTACGGCACATAATTCTCTACCACGGCTGCTAATCCTTTGTCGCGGCACATAATCCTCTGCCGCGGCTGCTAATCCTTTGCCGCGGCACATAATCCTCTGCCACGGCTGTCAATCCTTTGCCGTGAGGCTCGGGAGGCTCGAAACGAAGTGAAAACCCGTTTTTGTTTTTTTTTTCAATAGAAAAAACTATCACATACGGTTCTATTCACGAACCGTCTGTGATAGTCTATTTTCACAGACGGTTCAAAAACCATCTGTGATGACCTCGTGTCATCACAGACACAAAAATTCAGACGGTTTAAAATCCGTCTGTGATAGTGGTTTAGAACCGTCTGTGATGAGATTTTATGTAGTAGTGCCAACTTCTCCTCTCACTCCGGCTGTCCAGCTGCCACCCTTCCCTCCCCGGAGTAATCAATATATGAATCGGTACATAGCCTGCAGTTTAGACTAATTATCAATCAGAGTCCACATTTTATCAGATTAAGTTCCCAGTTGCCAAACTCACTCCACTAACACACGTTACAAGTAAAACAAGCAAATGTTCAAAGTTGGACCAGGGTGGACCGGAGATGCAGGCGGCAGAAGACCCTGCAGGGCAGGGCGTGCCAGCAAAAACCCATACGAGATCCGCAGGCCCCGGAAAAAAAGTAAGAGGAAAGAAGCCGGAGGCGAAGGCGTTCAAAAAGAGTTGGGAGACCGCGACGATGTCGTTGAACACGCCGGCCAATTGGCCTCGCATGCCGCCGCCGTGCGTGGGTTTCCCCGCGCTGCCGCTGGTAGTCAGCCTCAGGACCAAACGCACGTAGACGAAGACCACGTAGTACTCTCTCTCTCTCTCTGTAGATCTCTTCACCCGTGGAGTAAAAAAGAGACCTTTCAGTCTCGTGCAGCCAAATCACAGCAGCATCTCACCACCGTCTCTCAGACTCTCTCTCTCACGTTGGCATATGCACGATGACATGTATAATAAGTATAGATAATTATTGTTTATAGTATATCTTTATATTATGTATAGACGGTGCATATATAATAAGTATAGATAATTATTGTTTATAGTATATCTTTATATTATGTATAGACGGTATTAGAATATAGGCTCTACAATGTATTATTTTTTACATTTATATAGGCAACTCCTCCGTGTATAATATTTTTTATTTCTCGTATTCACTATAAACAACTTAATTCTCTGTACTGCATTAAATAGTATCCTTACTACTAAAACTTACAGAGAGAGAAACAGAGAGGGATACATACTGGGATACCAGCATCTTCTCATCTGGGTATTACTCGCCGCCTTGTGCTACGCGCTGTGAAAAAAAGCTCAGATTCAACGTCTCGATGCACGCACTACTGCACCCGCGCGCGGCCGGCGGGAAAAGGCGTGCACACGCCATGCGCGGCCCCAGGGCCGGCCGGTGGGTCAAAGCCTCAACCCTCGCAGTCACAGGGGTAGCAGAAGAGAAGGAGATCTCGAGGCGTGCGCTCCATGGAAGAAGCAAAAGGCTGTGCATGGATAAGTCACTGTGTAGCTTTTCACTTCCCATCTCTTTGACTCTGATTCGAATTTGACTCTGATTCGAAGGTTTAGTGCAGTGTATAGAGACTGCGTATAAGACCTCTCTCTCCTCCTTAGAGGCGGTTTTGGTACACACCGTGGATATATACACTCTTTAGAAATTATTTCAGTGATTCGATTAAAATGGACGGCCTGCAGGAAAGTGGAGGAAAAATAAGGTGCATGCATACGTGACCACTCGTATTCTACGAATTTCCTAGTGTGCAGTTCAACTGACTTGGTCGACATCGCAGAGCACGCATGGCAGCTAAAAATGGAGCCAAGCTGATAATTGATCTTTTAGTGGGGCTAACTAGATGACAATGAGAAGAATGATGCCTAGACGGTTGGTTTGGTTGAAACTTCATCTTTCATGGTGATATCAGCTGACCTGGCCCACGCTCGGACTCGACTCGACTCGACTCGACTCGACAGATAGTACCCGACCCAACGACACATGATTGTTGGACTGAGCTTGTTGGTCCAATCCAACCAAACCTAACAAACAGCCTTTTACTATTGATGAATGTATGCTTTGGAAGGAGGCGATGAGAGCCGATCGAGTGCAGAGTGCAGAGTGCAGAGAGTGATCTGTGGCTAGTGATCTCATCGTCATCGATCGATCGCCAATCAGGAACACATTTTGCATACTTTTTTTGTTGGGCCCATTGGCTGTCGACATGTATTCACTTGCTTTTGAACCCTATTGTTCTAGAAGGTTTCACTTGCTACTGTATCGAAATGCTAAAATCTACATGATATATTACTACTTCTTGGACTGATGCACCTCTTTGTATATGTTCACATCGGCAAGGAATTGAATGTCACAGCAAAAGTGGGGCATTAACATTCTCTATATTTTTATGCCGCTATTTTAGTTTTTCATTTCTTACATAGAGGAAAAATGCTCAAAAAAATCACTAAACTATTTCTTTAAGGGAAGTAAAACCTAATTATTATTATTATTATCAAGGTGTGTTTTAGGTTTAATTGACACCAATAGGCATAACGCGACATGTAGGGGCTTACATGTTTTTTGAGAAAGATAAAGGCAAATTATACAAGTATTATGAATTCAAATAGGATAATTTATCCTAGTGTGCACCAAAAATTATATTGCATAATTAGTAAAGGACAATGAGAATTTTGGTGATGAAAATATATAGGGTACACATAATTTGGTTTTATTTATTACTCACAATAAATTTAGCATCTGTTGTTCAAAAATGGTTCCACTGCACGCGCGCACACACATATATATATAGTACTCTCACTTCTAATATACCACTTAAACGGATATATTATACTTATTTACCACTTTCAGTATACTTAAATACCAATTATAAGACTTGATTGAAAAAAAAATCATCAGAGCTCTTTATTTTTGCTATATACCATTTTTCATATATAAAAGAAGTATATGCACGAATTTTGCTATAAAAGTGGACTTTAATGATATTTTTCATATAACTCAGTTCGAGGTATCTTATAATCATTATTAGAGTATGCTCGAATTGATAAAGATGCATTATCTAAGTGATATGTAAGAAGTGGGAGTACGTACTCCTAATAGTACCCCCATACACACACATACAAAACAAATGCAACAATTTTGAGAGACAGTAGTCCTTCTGCAATTTTTTTTACTATGAAACTACAATATGCATGCCTAGAATGGCAACATATAAAAGGAAAAAATTTCAATAACCAAGCTGTTTTAATGTGGAAAGCAAAACAAAACCTAATGTATTATAAGAACAACAAGAGCTCAAATATCCTTCCCAAGGTAGCCCCCTATGCTGACAACATCCAGGAATTTTGGACATTGTTGGCCCCCTAGACCACCACAATTCCAAATATAGCTCTCTACCACCAAAATTTTATTTCCGCCCCCCTGAGCCCGCCTACTACACCCCAAAGATCAGTAGCAAGTCGCTCACGCGCTAAGCGCACATTCTTTGCTGCTACTCTCCCCACCAGAAGAAGAAGTCACGCCTACATCTGACAAAGACTGAACGTATTGTAGCAATCAGAGCGCCAATTTCCTCAAAAATCCATTTAAATATGTTTCTTGGACAAGACATGTTTACATGAAGGGTTCCTAATATGTTCGGTTTAACACCAATGTGGCACCACAAAGCGTCACACAACACCCTTGTCGGTGGAGGTGCGCAAGTGAATCAATCGGGAGTCGAGTTCAGGGATTCGACACGCCATAAAAGTGAACACTGCGGGCAAGGGGGGACGGCAACAACGGGGTGATAGATGTGCAGAGGAGGGAGTGTCTCTTACCTATAGTAATCATGTGGTACGAAACTTCCTACATTCCAAGTAACGTGAAATCATGAAACCTAAATTTTTGAAACCTTTCGTCCTAATTTTCATGACCTAAACTCTTAATTTTTTAGACAATTTCAGAGCATATAAAATTTCATAAAAATTACACAATCAAGTTCACTGTGCAAGGAGCCTGAAAAAAATTGTAATGTTTGGACCTTATTTTCTATATTTGAAAATTCTTACAAATATTTATACTTAAATGAATTTTTGAGAAAAAAATAAAAATGGATAAAAAATTTTTTAAAAAATACACAATCAAGTACACTGTGTTAGCAGGATCCATAAAAAAAATTATAATTTTTTTGAGCTAATTTTCCATATTTAGAAATACCTCCAAAAAATATTTAAATGGATTTTTTGGAAAATTGGCACTACTGAGGCTAAAGATATATCTTCTTTAGCATTGCGGTAAGGTAGCGGCATTGTTTGCAAAGGTGAGGCGCAGCAGGTGGGCCTAGGGTACCAGAAATGAAATTTCGGTGGTAGGAAGTTATATTTGGAATTGTGGTGATCGACACTATCCAAAATTCAACACCCGGATGCAGTCCAAACATCACTACACAAAGGGTCATCATAGACAGTTCAGAACCGTCATTACAGACAGTTTTTGAACCATCTGAGTTTATATGTTTGTGATGATATGAGGTCATCATAGACGGTTTTTGAACCGTTTGTGAAAAAGTTATCACAGACGGTTCTAAACAATAAACGTCTGTGTCTGTGATAACTTTTTCTATTGCAAAAAAAATAAAAACAGGTGCTAAAACTTTGGAGGCTGTTTTGAGGCCATAAACGACCTTTTTTGGGGGTTTTCACTTCGTCTGGAGCCTCCCGAACCTCGCAAATGAATTTAATATGAACTTATGGATTTTAAAATTGAACTTTTCATTAGCTTTCCAACGAGCCAAAGAATGTCGCAATCCGAGTTCGTATGCAAAAGTTATAGCGGTTTTACTCGACATTACGTGATCTGTCATCTATATTTTTGCCGAAACCAAATAACTCAGCATGAACTACACATGCATAGAGAGCTTCCCATAATAGCCACAGCAACACCCACATCACAGTAGCATCAACTCAATCTATTCACAGAGCACTAACACTAGCTCTTAGTAATCCACATCATAGAACAAAAAGGGGGAGTAGAGAGAGTGAGGTCGTGGGAGGCCGGGGCGACGAGGCCGTGGGAGGCCGGCGACGATGAGGTCGGGGTGAGGTGGAGGAGGTCGTGGGAGGCCGGGGAGACAAGGTCGTGGGATGCCGGCGACGACGAGGCCGGGGTGAGGTGGAGGAGGCCGTGGGCGACGAGCTCGGGGGAGGACGTGGCGACGAAGTGGAGGAGGCCGGGGGCGACGAGGTCGTGGGAGGCCAGCGACGACGAGGCTGGGGCAAGGTGGAGGAGGCCACGGGCGACGAGTTCGGGGGAGGCCGGAGTGCAAGGTCATGGCGAGAGGGCGGCACTCGGTTAGAGGAGAGTTGGCAGAGGACGAGATGGAGATGTTAGGAGACTCTGTTAATATAAAGCGATTTTTGGTAGCCCGTCCATTAAATCTAAATTTTCGTTTTCCCGCTCAACAAAACAAAAGTATCATACACGGTTTTATCTACAAAACCGTCTGTGATATGATTATAATCACAAACCACGATGACAGAGGGGCTTCAACGGCGCTGCTAGAGGCGGAGGCGCGAGCTCTGGCTGGCGACGGTGAAACGAGGGCGAGAGGGAGGGAGAGTTGGGGGAAGCAAGAGGATGGGAAGGGGCTCACGGGGCGCTATTTAACGGTAAAAGAGGAGTATGGGCGAAGGTTCGCGGCATGTGCGCACGGGCGAGCTCTGGCAGTCTGAGGGCATGGCTGGCCGACGGATTCGCAGAGAGAGAAGGCAAAGGATTGGGATTGACGTGGTGAACGGGCCTTCAATGCGTGCGGAAAACGGGCCGGCGACAGTGACTTTTCGGCGGCTGTGACGCAACGCAGATGCGGATGGGACGGAGCAGAGGGCAGGTGAGCGGTGAGGTCAACGAGGCAAGTGGGGGAGAAGACGGGACAGGGAGGGGAAAAGACGGGGAAACGGGCACTGACGCGGGCGCGGAGTCAACAAGAGAAGGTGGGGGAGTACACCGGGGCATGTTCGGCCAGTGGATGGGGCAACGATGGCGTATGAGCAACGGAAGGAGGAGGTGACAAGGAGGAAGAAAAACAGGGAGAGACGCCGACAGGTGGGACCGCCATGTCAGTGGGGGAGAGAGGGGGGCGCGGCACTTGGGCTAGGAGAGAGAGGAAGGGAAATGGGCCGGAGGACATTCGGCCCGAAAGCAGAAATAAGATTTAATTGATTTTTTGAATTATAGAAAATACAACAAATCAAAATAACTTTTAGAAATAGCAAAAGGAGTTAAAAAATTATGGAAAAATTCACATAAATTTCCTAATTTATTTTGAACTTAATAAAATTATTCCCAACTTAAAATTAACTTTTAATTTTGTACATAACTATTTTTAATTTTTGAAAGACATGAGAAAGCTTTTTAAATACGAGAAGATTCAAGAAATTATATAAGTTTTTCTTTTTAACTTTAAATCCAAAGTAAACCCAGAAACTCAATAAACTTTATTTTTGACTTTTAAAATATACAAAATCGAGAAAAGCAATAAAACTCAATTAAAAATCAGGAAATTCAATAAAATAATAATTTTAATTTTGGTAATAGAACTTTGGGATGTTACACTTAACATCCATTTGATGGACAATAAGTCTATGTGAGGCAGCTAAGGACAGTAGTACCCGTATAATGGTCAATCTAGCATTTGGTGAGTAAGTATCAAAGAAATATTCTCCTTGTTTTTAAGTATAGCCCTTGGCCAGAAGTCTTGCCTTGTACTTTTTAATGGTACCATCTGGCCTAAGCTTTTTCTTGAACACCCACTTACATCCAACTGGCTTGCAGCTGTATGGACGATTAGTGATTTTCCAAGTCCCATTAGCCATAATGGAATCCATTTCTCTACAGACTGTATCTTTCCAGTACTCTGCATCAGGAGATGCATATGCCTCTGAAATGGATTTGGGAACATCATCCACACGGTACATAGTGAAATCATCTCCAAAGGATTTTTCTATCCTTTATCTTTTACTCCTAGGAACAATAGTGTCATCCTTCTCAATGATTTGTTCGTGTGTGTGTTCGGAATGCTCAATGGGAATTATGGATTCAGGAGTTAAATCATTTGCTTGACTAGTAGTAGAGTGATGCATATCCTTCATGGAGAATATATTCTCAAAAAATATAGCATCTCGAGACTCTATTAGTGTATCGACATGTATGTTAGATACCTCAGATTTAACTATTAGAAACCTATAGGCAGTACTGCAATGAGCATATCCTAGAAAGATAAAATCCATAGTTTTGGTCCAAGTTTGTGCTTTTTAGTTATCGATACGTTGACTTTTTCCAAGCACCCCAAGTGCGCAAGTAGGATAGTGATGGTTTTCTCCCTTTCCATCCTTCATACGGAGTGATCTCACTATTCTTAGTGGGAACTCTGTTCAGGACATGAGTCGAGGTCAGTACAGCCTCCCCCACCATGCCTTAGATTAACCCGTAGTGTCTAACATGGCATTAACCAAGTCACTCAATGTGCAGTTCTTTCTTTCAGCAACCCATTGGATTTAGGTGAATAGGGAGGTGTCTTCACATGGATAATTCCGTGCTCTACACAGAATTGGGAGAACTCATTTGAGAAATACTCTCCACCACGATCCGACCAAAGTCTTTTGATTTGATTCTCCACTTCAGCCTTACAAGTTTTAAAATAGTCTAGAGCATCATCTTTTGTTTTGAATAGATACACATAACAATATATAGAAGCATCATCAATTAGAGTCATAAAATATCTTTTCCCTCCTTTTGTCAACACACCATTTATTTCACAGAGATATGAATATATGAGTTCTAAAAGTACCAAATTTGCGAGGTTGCTTTATGAGGTTTGCGAGGTTGCTTTACTTGCAGACAAGTTTGGCATTTAGAACCTTTGACTATAGAGAGTTTTGGATTAAATTTAGACTGAATAGCCGAGACATACAACCAAATTTTATGTGACAACCATGAGTGCCAAATGTTGGCCTCATCCCCATTATTTGCATCATAAATATGGTTCACAACCCTATTACAGAAATATGAAAGGGAAAAGTGAAACAAGCCTCCGCGATCATAGCCATTTCTAATAAAGGGTCCAAATTTAGAAATGACTACTTTATTTGACTCAAAAACCAAGTTAAACCCATCTCTACATAGAAGGGAGCTACCGACGAGATTCTTATTTATTGAGGGGACATGCTGCACGAACTTTCCCAAAGTAAACTTCAGATCTACCATACCAACACCAAGAATAAAGGCATGTGAACCATTTTCCATCAACACAAGGAAGCCCGAGCGACTTGATAAGAAGAAAATAAGGACACATCAGCACATACGTGAATATTAATCGGGCCTGATAAGAGGAAGCCTCTTTTACTCTCTGGTCTTCGCTGTCGGCCGACCCGACGCCAATGACAACAATTGATGGTGGCGCAGCCTCCTGTGACATGTGCCCTGCCAAGGGCCGTACCATCTTTAGACCAGATAGGCATGTATCGTGTTGTGTCGGCCTGAGCAAGGCCCAGACTAACATGCTGTGCCGGCCTGACCCTCCTCTTTTGTGATCGGTAGGCCCAACACGACCCTGTCTTCCGTGTCGTAGGAGGCCGCGTGGAGGATTGGCGCGGGGGACGAAGCGGTCGCAGGAGGCCGCTGGAGGTCAGAGTCGCTGCTGTAACGGTCGGTGGCCGCCCTGGATATGCAGGATCTCCCTCATCTTTGGCTCCTTCCTCGTGAGTGTCGACGGGGTGTGAGGAAAGGGGCAGCGGTTGGACATGAGGACAGGGGCATTGCGGCGGGGCGTGAGGGTTGGGGAGTGAGCAGGGGTTGGCGGCTTTAGGGCTTCAGGAGGGGTTGGTGGCGGCTGAGTGCTAAGAGGGAGTGCTGGGCGTGAGGACTAAGGAGGGAATGATAGGCGTGATAGCGTGAGGATTGGGGATTTGGGGTCGGGCCCACCTGTCAGTGTGGGTTACGGGTAAATGGGCGAAATGACATATGTGAAGCTCACCAATACTCATGCTTGTTTACCCGATGAACATATGATTGCTTCCATTTTAATGTCGTGGGGGAAAAACACACAAGAATGACTGACCAAATGGGTGGCCCACCGACGCAAGACAGCATGATCAGGCACGGCCCATTCCAGCATGGCTATTAGATGGACCATGCCGGACCACGTGCCAGGGAGGCGGCCTAGGCATGGGCCCATTTGGCCCAGTGATCCAAGTCTGGCCCATTTAGCCTGTTTGGCCTGACAAAATAAAAAAAATCCTTAAAAATCCAAAGAAATAGAAAATATGTAGAATTCAGAAGTAGACATGAAAATTAAAAAAATAAGATAATCATATTGAAAATGTAATAAAGAGCTTTATTAATGTTAAACTGGCTGCCTCGTTAAAACTTTCGCCAAGTAAAAACTCAAAATAAGAAAACCTTGGCAAAGGAAAAAGGGTATAGCCTATAGCCCTACATACATGATACATCCTTGTTCTATGTATCAGTGTCATTGTCTAAGAACAGATTTTCGAACACCTCCGACAACTTTGGATTTTTCAGAGAGTGTTGTGTTCGTGAATCAGCTTGTTCCCAGTCCTTCACAGTCAGAAGGATCTCCACCATCTCGCTTGTGAGACTTGTTCTTCTCTACTCCCATATTCTTCCAGAAAGACTGAAACTAGACTCGGAGGAAACCGCCGAGACAGGAACAGTTAACACGTCACGTGCAAGTATGCATAGCACGGGATATGTTAACTTATGAGCTTGCCACCATTGCAAGATTTCTAAACCTTCTGAGTTGAAATCGTATCGCTATCCAGAAAGGTAGATAGCTCCCCACCTCTTGTAGGTCTTGGCTGAGCAGGCTGCGGTGTAGAAGAAGAAGACCTAGAACTAGAGGAAGAGGCACCGAAGATCTTGCCCATATATTTGTCTTGCTACTTGAAGCGGTGGCTACTGGAGGTTGTTGCGAGCGGACTCCCCGAAACTTATTTTCATACCTTTGGTAAACCTCGTATAACCGAGAATGAACTTATGCAAAATAGTAAGTGTAGTATAACACTGTAGCCTCGCTAAGAAGATCTAAAAGAAATACAAATGCATATAAGTAAGGGATTTCTCTCTAATATTTAAGGTATTTAGATTTCATGGAAACAATAGTATCGTGTAAAACTAAGTTATTTTTATACATTTTTAATTGAGTAGCAATCTGTAAAATACTATAGACAATGAGAAGATATATTGGATAGTACATAGCGGACAAAGCAACAGTGGCCTCATAAATTTTTTTTCTAAAAACGACAGTATCTTCTCAGCAACGGGCCAATGTTGCTCGGTCAATAGTATACTACCGTCAGTGCTCTGATAGTGCATTTGAATAAAAACAGAAAATATGCTCTTGTATGGTAAAAGATTCTTAAGCATAAGGTAAGTAGAGTTCCACCTTACCTCCATGTCTAAACCGAACTTTCTTGGACGTACACACATCCCCCTGCATAAGTTATTATATTATGCTATTCTTACGTTAGAATTATTGAAGAAAGAAATCACATCATGAAAAGTTTTAATATACGGACTCAACCTCTTCAAACCACATTTGACTATAAGGTTGATAATATGACAAGCGCATCATTGATGTAGCAAGAAGGAATCGACGTATGTACTCAACATTGGAGTAAGAATGTCCATGTCCGTAGAGTTTGATGTGGTGTTGTCTAAAGTAATTGAGAATATTTTATTTGAAGACCAAAGTCTTCCACGACTTTGATAATACAGTCCACAATATCCTCACCCGTGTGTGCTACATCAATTAATTTCAAAGCTATAATCCTTTTCTCTATTACCCAGTCGTCATTAACATAATGAGCAACTACACTAAGCTAATCCTCCCTAGCCTAACCACTTCATATGTCCGAGGTCAGGACCACCGAAAATGTGCATGTACTTATTAGTTCTTTTATTTTATTACGTCGTTCACTATAATATTTTACTAGATTCCTAGTTGTTGTCTGTCTAGAAACAAAATAAAATTTAGGTTTATATGTAGTCCTAATGTAATTTATGAAAGAAGCAGACATCCCAAAGGCTAACGGTAAATCATCAGAAGTAATTAAATAATAGAGAGATGGACAGGGTACCTAAGGATGTAGTCCCAGCTACGTACCGTATCGTCGGGGTTATACTGCAGCTGCGTGTGCCTCATCACCAATCCTTACTTGGCTCGACATCTTATAGCATGTCTAAGAAAGTGCCTCGTTCCACTTGTAGGCTATGCTGATAATTTTTGCAAATAGCAAATGATACCTCATTTCCCTGTGTCTTACTTGGTTGTCTTGTCGAAATTCTCCTACACCTCCGATGTGGATGAGCTCGACCTCTTTGCTCCGGTTGGCGTGGAGCCTGATGATGGAACTCCACCTTGCGCTTCCGGTTCACTTGAGACAGACGCAGCCGCCTCTATGGCGCAATTTCCTCCAGTGAAAGTCCGTAATCACCAAGAGCAAAGCTGTCGTAAGGACTGCCCATAATGAAAACTATAAAATCGAAACTAACACTATTATTACTTTCATCTTAGCATAACAAGCACCAACAATAAAACTATGCAAAAAATAGTATTGTACCTCTTTTGCTGACTTGCTACCAAAAATTACAATTTTCAAAATTTGGCACAATTTTTTTTTGAATTTTGCCAAATTAGGTTAACACATATTTGAATTTGCACAACTGGATGTCAAAGAGAGAATAAGGAATGGAGGGGTTATGAATGAGGGGGTATGGTGGCTATTTATAGAAAAAAATAGGTTTTTATTTTTATTTTTTGCTATTTTTTAAAGATAGAAACGGTAAAAAAGAACAGAAATACCACAACGGCTAGATTTTTGCCAGGCCGTGCCATGCTAGGCACAGCCCACGAGCACGCTTGCTTGCCCTGACCGGCCCGTTTATTCTTCACCCCCTGCTCGCGCGTGCCGCGCCTAGAGCCGCACCGCCTCCTCTCTCTCCCCTTGACCTCCTCGTCCTCCTCTCAGTGTTGACCCGCAGAGCCACCGACCTCAACGTCGGCACCTCCCATCTCTACCCTTCCTCTTCCCTCTTCGCTCCGGCCCCCTCCTGCACCGCCGACTCTTCTTCCTTCACGCTGACAACGCTGCCCCACGTGCTCCCGGCTTTGGCCGCTGGGCGACTGGGCTGTTGGCGCTCCCTTAGACTGTTTAGACTATTCCAAGCCGATCCATCGTGCTAAAATAGTGGTCTAAGTACTGTACAAACTGTTGTACTAGATCGAAACAACTTATAGACAGTACAAATCGTGTAGTACCCGACCAAACCTACGGTTTCGTGCCTCGGCCGGATCGACCAGCTCTGCACCGTACCCAGCTCTATTGGAGCACGCGGTTACACGGGTAATCGAGATATTTCCAATTCGCAGCGAGCATTTACCGATCCATGGTCCATAGTCGTACCAGCAGTATGCGAGTCCCGAAGTGATTATAAACATTTTTTCCAGCCGGTGACCCGAGTCCCGTCCATCTCCCACGCTCCCCCCGCTCTTCTCACACGTGTACACCGACCCCGGGGGCCCACCCACTGACACATCCGCATCTTTGAACACACGCCACTCTTTCTTTCTCTCTCTCTCTCTCTCTGAAAAAAACTAAAAAGGAAAAGTCGCACGTACCAACGAGGCCATGCATAGCTAGATCCAAACCCCCTAAAAAAACTGCCGGTCAAAGTGTCAAACCTGCCACCCCACGTGGGCCCCACCCCTCCAACCCCACCTCTCTCTTAAGGGAAACACCACCTCCCCACGGAACCCCACACCCACCTCCTCACTCTCCACCTCGCCTCGCAGGCTCGCACCACCGCGGCAGCGGCAGCAGCAGACGCAGCCATGAAGCAGTGGAAGTCCCTCGTGGCGCTGCACTCCTCCGCGCCCTCCTGCTTCCCGCAACCGCCGTCGACGCCGTCCCCGTGCCCCTCGCCTCCGCGGGAGGCAGAGGATAAGCATCAGCAAGCGGCGCCGGTAAGGCTGGTGGGGTGCGACGGCCGGGTGCGGACGTACCGGCGGCCGGTAACGGCGCGGGAGCTGATGCAGCAGCACCCGCGGCACCTGGTTTGCCGCTCTGACGCACTGCTCATCGGGGAGAAGATCCCGGCTGTGGCGCCGGCGGAGGAGCTGCAGCCCGGGCAGGCCTACTTCCTCCTCCCCGCCCACCTTTTCCACTCCGTCCTCTCCTTCGTCTCCTTCGCCTCCTCCCTCCTCCTCCTCCTCTCCACGTCCCCCGCTTCCGCCGGCAAGAAGGGCGGCTCCCACCGCCCATTCGAGCTCCTCCGCACCGCCTCCGGCACCCTCCAGATCAAGTTCTCCGACGACTTCCTCGTCGACGACAGCGACGCCACCAAGGAAGGCGTAGACGGCGGGTACAAGAAGCCGGCCGTGTTGCGCGGGGACGAGAGGCTGGAGAAGGACTACGAGGAGCTGGTCGGGTACGGCAAGGCGCGGCGGTGGGCTCCTAAGCTGGAGACCATCCAAGAAGTGGTGGTCGCTGCCGCCGCGGCCGCAGCCTCCGCCGACGGCGTCGCCGGCGGAGAGAGGAGGAAAGGGAGGGGCCTGCCGTTCCTCGGAAGGCTCGGGAGCCGGAGGCGGCGGGAGACGACGACCACCACGCTCGTGTGCGTCAATGGCAGCGCGGTGGTGTGCTCCGGCTAGCTTGCTTTTTTGGGATGGTTGATTAATCTCCCCGGAGGGTAATTAAGTGGGGTGATTAAGATGTGGGTTTAGCTGATGATGCGCGCTGCTGTTGCGTCCTCATTTGTAATTACAGGGAAAAAAAATTTGGTGCTAATTTGTACATGGTGTTCGTACTGATCGAGCAATTTTTTCTCTACATTTTTAACCTTTTGTTAATGGTATATGGATATACCACCGGCATCTCTCGCATTTCTTGTGTGCGCCCGCGGCCACCGATAGACATGCACGAAGTGGAAGATGACGGTGGTACGCCTTTGATTTTTAGCAGGCACAAACGTTAAGAGTTTTTCCCCCCAAAGAACATCGTTTAGCTACAAAACAATCATTATATGAATGAATTGATAAAAATAGCATATCTACCACGCACAAAGTCCAACTTACCCTACAAAGTGATAGGATCGTGGGTAGGGTACTTACTACGTGCTAAGAGCGTGATAAAAGACACGTAACGCTTGTCGGCACGAGCAAACATGGAACAACTCCAATTAAACCAAAAACCCACGTTAAGAGCGTACAAGAACACGACGAGAGATTACAAATTCGTGGATCAGCAGTCGTGAACATTATGGTTTTCACTAGAGGCTATGTAATAACATAGGTTTGCGAATGAAGTTCTTCATGCAATCAGAAATTCATAATGCATCCAAGTTTGATCAAGTGCACGTTCACCTCAGACATTCAGTCGTCAATCAGACGGCTGAACCACTAGTTCGATGCCGTTTTCAGTTTGTACTCAAGTCATCAGGGAACACGAATACGAACCTAATCCGTAGACCAAGCTTACATCACTCTAGCCAGCCAGGGGAGGAGTGGCAGCAGGCACACTACGTGCTGGTCAAAAATGCTCATCATGTTAGGCATAAAAACCCGAATCACCATTGTGTTATCCTCATCCAAACGGAAAAAAAGGAGCCAAAGATTCGAATATTCCTCTATGCATTGCGTAATCTCAGGTATATTTCCTTGGGTAATATAACAATTATGTTCAACTAATGTAATACTAGGAGTTAGCACCACTACTAGCACACTAAACAGGCTGTGAAAAATCGCAGGAGATGCATGCATGGATTGCATCATGTGAAGCGTGGTTTGATTTGAGATGGGAGCTAGAGTTAGAGGGAAATAGATTCTCTACATTGAATATCTTAATACAAGTGATCTTCAGCACAGATGATCTCCATCGTCCAATCCAATTTTAAAAAACAAAGCTGCAGTAAAACCGGTGTTGTGTATATTTTAACTGTTTCTGCTGTATTTGCTACTGTTCTACTTACGAGTATTATTTACACACTGAAACACTGTTTTGCTACAGAGAATCTGGATCCAATTAGAGGCTTTAATTTGACCGGGTCAAAATGGAGCGCCATGAGCTGGTCGATGCAAATTAAAGGCAACGAGAGCCAGCACGTTCTCCGAGGTAAACAAATCGTATATTGGATACGCATGATACTTCCAGCTCACTCTAATAACCCTCGCATCCATCACGCTGATCCTCCGATCCGATCCACAGCCCCAAGCAGACTACTACTCAGTAGTACTCACTACTCAGCACTCACTCCCCCTTTAATTTGCTTGCTAATTATAATCACCTTTCTTAACGCTTACTAAAAATACTACGAGTACTCTCCACTAGTAGCCGGTCAAGGCGAAGACCTCTCGATCTCCCTCTGCTTTTGCTCGGGCTCGTTAGGAAACGAGTGTGCCAGCACAGCAGCACGGCTCCGACTTGTCAGATGTTTTGGCTGACGGAGCAAGGGCAGTAACACACGAGGCGAGGGCACAGATTACGAGGGGGACGGTGGCTGACACGTGGGGCCTCGACTGATGGTGGAAATTCTGTTTAAATCTAATCCCGTATTTACGTGGCGTGGAGTGCGTGGCACTGTTCGAGGAAGAAGAAAAAAAATGGAAATCATGTGTGGCACTCGAAGAAGACTCGAGTGTGCGCTGAGCCGGTCAAAGCTACCCTCCTCCTTGCAAGACTCATCCTTTGCTTCGCTTAAACTCAATAGTCAAATGAGTAGTATAGCTAGCAATCACACCAACCTGTCGACATGTACGCTTGGCTAACCAAGGGCATAATGGAGTAAGTATACTATGAATAGTCTAACACGCAGGAACACCGTATTGCCACGGGTACAGACCGAACACTACCAGCAGTGGCTCGCAAGTGGATCAAAGACACAAGGCCATAGTATTTATAGGTAGTATTTATAGGTTGTATATAGATATAACGGAGTTCTGTTTGCATACATAGTATTTATAGTACCCACGTGGTGCGGAGTGTGACGGTGACGGTGGCGGTGGCAGCGGTAAAAATCAAAATCATGCTAGCACTCAAAATGTGCTAGCCTTGCTAGACGCACAGTTTTTTGACCTAACGGTCAAAGAGGGGGCCTCCCCTGCCTGCCTTGGATCCGGGTTTCCATTATCTGCTCCATCATCCGCATTGTTTATGTAGCTGTAGGTCAGCTTGTGCCATTAGACAATAGTGCACTACTCCCCATTGTCTAATTGCCTATTGTGTAGTCAATCAGTGTAGGTGCATGTAGTATTATATGCAGTGCTCTCTGTAGCTTTTAGCCACTCATAATGTGTTAAAACCACATGAAACCTAGATCTACTTTTGCTTTTAACTTTTGCTTTTTTTTTTTTTGGGGTGCCCCGGCCGGCCTTTTCGTTCAGTCATACTCCTACCGTGCTAGTCAAAATGGAACCGAACAAAATGCCTGACATGATACTACATCTTTATCCAGTACTGCTCGTGTTCCTACGAAGTTATTCTTGTTAGGACACTGCAGACGGTGGTGCGCAGTCCTGTGCTTGAAGGTGATGGATGTATCAGGTTCAGTCTCGCTGTACCGTGAGCCGTCTGATTGACAGATCGAGGAATGGCTCCCATCGGTTCAACCCAGGGAAATGAACTGACACGGGGTCAAATACTAATTTGCACGAAACTGGTTCAAATTTTACACCAACCATGCTTAGGGTTTGTGTGTTCTAAAATAGGCCACTTGAATAGACGGTCCATGGGGAACTTAATTTGAGGCGTTGACGCCGAGAAATAGTCTCTGCACATCTAGCTTAGCCCAGTCCAGCAGTGTCCACGGCACCACCCACGTTTTCTATGTAACAAGAGAAGAGGAGAGGAGGGAGAAAATGTTGCCCTGTTGCGTAAACGCGAGCCGTCCACGCGTGCGAGCGTGCATGTGTGATAGATGCGTGCGTGCGTGCGTGCGTGTCGAAGCGGGTGCGTGTCCCCCACCGTGCGCGTGCTGCGAATGCGAACGTGTCACCTTGCATGTGGCGAGAAACCGGGAATAGGCCAGGTAGATCTGGTTCATAGTGGATACTGAATCTTCACAGTAGATTATATAAAGGGAATTCGTAACTATTGTATTATAGTTTTACAGACGAACAATAAAGAAAAATCAGAAGTTCTCTCGTATCTCTGTGTTCAATCTATTATTCTGTTCTTGCGTTCTTGTATTGTTCTTACGATTCTAAGTTTGTTTCCAAGGTAATCGTTCGGACTGAACTTGCCAGCAACGGTTCCTCAACACGTTGTCAGCACGATCGACTTCGACCTACTCTTCTCGGATCGAAAGGTAACCGTCGTAGCACGACGCTCGTAGATCGAATCGTTTTTCTAGATCGCTTTCAATTCCACAATTGTTGTTTTCTATATTATTCCATCATACGGTGCAAATACACTCTAATCTACTGCGAGCCGACTTGAAGTCGCCGGCACAATGCCGATCGGTAGATTGCATGAAAGACTAGATGATGATTGCACCGTGGATTGCAAATCCGTTCTAATCTACCACGAGCCGAGTTGAAGCCCCTAGCCAAACCGATCGGTGGATTGCATGAACAATAACACACGAAAAAACGATCAGCGCCGCTGCCCTCCTAGTAGGGCCATTGCCGCTTGAGTCGCCACCGATCACGGAGCTGCGCCGCCACCGCCACCGCCACCGCCACCCACCCACAACGGCCTGGAGCCACGCGCCGGCCATAAAGCCAGCACGATCGCACCACCGCTCCGGCCATAAAGCCAGCACGATCGCACCACCGCGCTGGCCCGAAGCCACGCTAGCTAGAAAGACGAGGTACCACCACGATGCCTGAAGAAGTAGCGCCAGCCCGAAGCCTCGTCGCGCGACAGTGCATGCCCGGCCGCACCGTGCCTCCACGCTGTTTGGCGGCGCCACCGCCGGCCAAAGATACAGTCGCGCGCGCGGCCACATGGCCTCGCCGCGCTCGACCGCCCATCGCGTCGTGCCTTCCCGACCACCCGCAGCCGCCGCCGCTCTCGCATGGAGCGCCTGCACCGCCGTGCTGCACCATCGCCCGCAGCCTCCGTGCGCCCTCCCCATCGTCCAGACGCCGTGTCGCCAAGCCGCCCACACGCGACGCCGGCGCCACCCGCCTATGAGCATGAAGTGCCGCCCCCGCTCTCGACCACTGCGCCGCGCCTCCAGCCCTACTCCCATACCGGCCTCCACCGCTAAGCCCCGCGCCTCCAGCCCTACTCCCATACCGGCCTCCACCGCTAAGCTCAGGCGCACATCGCCATGAACAGGTAGAAACCCTACCCCATCGGCACCCCTTTTGAACCGACCGTGATGGGTCGGCCGACGTTTTGGGCCGGGGAAAAGGAAAAATGGGTTGAGAGAACCGGCTCGATTGGAAAAAGAAAAAATTCTGATTTTTGCAAGAAGGCCCTCAGAAATTCTAAAAATTACGTAATTTTTTTTTGTCAGAATAGAAAATTAGCGGCTTAGCCCCTGGAAAATGCAAAATTCGCCGAAAATTCATATTGTAGCAGAAAAGGGGCTCAGAAATTCAAATTTTGAATTGGTTTTAGCATTTAAAGCATGTTTAACTTTGTTATTATTATTTCTATAAAATTTATGTATTGTATTTACTGTTTTGATTATCTGTGATTGTTTATATTGCTTTTAATCACAGAAAATACCAGTAAATCATGAAAAATGCATAGAAAAATACGATAATATTATGATAATCTTTTCAACCATTTTATGCAAATTACCAGTAGTAATCTTTTGAACTCTTTGCATGAATATGCAGATGACTGGCATTACGAATAGAGAGTTCAAAGAGCTGGCCCAGCATGGCAAGAATTACTTGACTTGGGCATCAAACGTCGAAATCGTACTTAAGGCCAAGAAGCTCTGTACAGCTATTGGATTGGGCACCTTGAAGGATGCCACTCCAACTGCCGAGGAAAATGATCAGACACTTCATTTCCTCGGACACCATCTTTGTCTAACGCTCAAGAATGAATATATGGCGGACAAGAATGCACTAGCTCTACGGACCACATTGAAGAAGCTGTTCGAGAAGCTGATGTTCGAAAGAGAAATGAAAATAAGCAATGCTCGTTGCACAAGATTTCGCTCAACGTCCAGTATATGATTATGAAGAAACCTATTCTCCAGCCATGGGCGGAACTACCTTTAGATTTTTAATCTCAATGGTAATGAACTTGAATTTAGAAATGAAATCAATGGATGTGGTAACTGCATACCTTTATGGAAATTTAGATTCAGACTTTCTATGAAAGTACCTGAATGTATCCTTGTCCCGAACCAAGATAGAGTAAATGGAAATCTGTACCGTGTGAAACTCAGAAAGTCACTGTACGGACTTAAGCAATAAGACAACATGTGGTATAATCGCTTGAAGCGACTTTCTATGTAAGCAAGGCTGCACGAACAATGATAATTATCCCTGTGTATTTATACAACGACCCTAGGATGAATTTTGTATAATCTCAGTCTATGTAGATGATCTGAATATCATCGGAACCCTGGAAGATATTAAGAAAACAAGCTCTTACCTGGAGTCGGAGTTTGGAATGAAAGATTTGGGTAAAACCAAATATTGTATGGGCTTGCAGCTTGAGCATGCCCCTGAAGGGATTTTAGTCCATTAGTCAACTTACACTCAGAAGGTGTTTGGAATGTTTGGTTTTGAAAATGCATACCTTTCGAAAGTGCTAATGGCGGAAGGTCCTTGCAAAGAAGACAAGGATCCGTACAAACATAGAGAAGAGGGGAGGAAGTCACGGGACCGAATTCCGTACTTGAGTGCGAGTTGAACTTATGTATTTAGCGAACTGTACTAGACCAGATATTGTATTTGCCGCAAGCCTACTAGTAAGGTATAGTGCAGAACCTACCTAAAGGCAATGCCATGGAATAAATAACATCTTCAGA
Source organism: Hsuehochloa calcarea (assembly GCA_036346395.1). Lineage (NCBI taxonomy): Eukaryota > Viridiplantae > Streptophyta > Magnoliopsida > Poales > Poaceae > Hsuehochloa > Hsuehochloa calcarea. Next base: position 29,070,798 of record CM070614.1, read on the forward strand.
TACCTCCAAGGAAACAAAGATCTTTGTACGTTCTACAGAAAGAATTAAGACCTAACTATGACTGGCTACACAGATGTTGGGTACCTGTCAGACCCGCATACAACTAAGTCGCAAACAGACTGTGTATATATGGCAGAACTGCAATTTCATGGAATTCATCTAAGCAAAGTCTTATATCAAATTTGGCAAACCATTCAGAAATCATAGCACTATACGAGGCCTCGCGAGAATGTTCTTGGCTTCGGCGGATGATTCACCACATCCAACAGTCGTATGGATTGAATATTGCACAAACCCCCACTATTATCTATGAAGATAGTGCAGCTTGTGTTGCACAAGTGTAGATGAGTTATGTGAAGAGTCCCTCACAAAGCATATCAACCCTAAGTTCTTCTGTGATAATGAATTGCAAAAGATGGACGAAATTAAAGTACTACATACTAAGTCATGTGAAAATATTGTAGATTTTTTCACTAAGTCACTTCCAGTATCTAGCTTTGAAAGATGTATACGTGGAATTGGAATGATGAGAGTTAGAGAAATGCAGAATTCACAGGGAGAATCTTCACGAATTCTTCATTGAAACTTGATCATGAAGATCGAGTACCCAAAGAATAAATCCAAGAGATTAAATGAAATTGGGTGGATTGTACTCTTTTTCCAATGACGAGTTTTTTTCGAAGTTTCTCGGTTAAGGTTTTTAACGAGACAATTCGTGCAGCACAGCAGAACATATTTCATGTACTTTTTCTCTAAATTTTTTTCACTGAGTTTTTTGGAGTTTTAACGAGACATGAACATGATGGATAAGTGCCCAAGGGGGAGTGTTAAGAAATCGGGCCCAGACTAGGTAGGCCAGGACTATAGTGGACTTTTAATCTTCTCAGAAGACTATATAAAGGTGGGACCCCCAACCATTGTAATACAGTTTTACAGTAGAGTAATAAATAGAAATTAGAAGTTCATTATATCTCTGTGTTCAATCTACTATTCTGTTCCTATATTTTTGTATTATTTTACGATTCTAAGTTTGTCTATAAGGTAATTGATCGGGCTTAACTCACTAAAGATGGCTCCTCAACATTATCTACTGTAGCCTACTGCACACAGGGCTAAGAGAGAGAGAGAGAGAGAGAGAGAGAGAGAGAGAGTCACAGCGACACGGCCTCGACCAAGATCATACCCGATCGCATACAAGGAAAAATTCCACACTACAGTACCTCTCCCTTCACGCGCGGCCTGGTTAAAAACGCACCGCGAAAATGGGAAGAGGAGGAAGCGTTGTTTAGCCCTCGTTCGTGAGCCAATGAACGGCGGGCCGGCATAACACTGGCCACATGTATAACTCGATCACCGACAGCGGGTGGATCGGATCGATCAAATAGCATAATGGTATAAGTAACGCTGACGCCAAATCATAAACAAGCCAAATTAAGGAGGATAGGGGTACTTAATTATGGAGTACCACTTGCTCCGCATATGCTGCACATGCACTTTGAGTAACTAGACTAGTTTGTATGAGTTCCGAGTGGGTGTTAGCCAGAGCCGATTTTAGACCCGGAGGCGTTGCAAGCGCGACGAGCTACAGAGGCAATGAACAAGAATTAAACTAAACTGTCATTGTACACCACTGCCTAAGAATCTTACCCTTAGGGCAATGTCGTCTCACAACCTACATTTTTCCTGAATCCTGGTCCGTCGATCAGCCAGACGAAATCAGGAGACATCGCATCATTACCTCCATTTCTTATGTAGTGTACCATGCACCACCATGGATGAATTGACTGACTGCCTGCCTGCCTGCCCAGGATATACAGGATCGGTCCAGAACCACGCCGGACGATCGAGTGCGTACTCCGTACTGGCTAGCACTGCAGCTAGCTCTGGCCATGCATTCATGTCCAGGCCAATACAAAGGCAGGCGGCCATGCGAAAGCAAGAAAGCCAGCAGGAAGCTAGCTAGCTGATAAAGGGATTGAAACGGACGACACGCAGAAGCTGCAGCCATGGCTCCGTGCGTGCTGAAAGAAAGAAAGAAAGAAAGGTAGAAAAGAAAGCTGCGTACGTGCTGATCAGATCGATAAGACAGCGGATGGAGTGTATGGGCTGATTGATAGATCGACATAGACCGGTTGATGCAGGCAAAGGCACCCAGCTCGTGCTAGCCGATGCTTGCATACGCGTGCGCGCTCCACACATGCGTGCGCTGCTGCTCAGTGCTGGCTCCATATCCGCGTGTAGTCTCTGTCTGGTACTGCCTTGTATACACTGTACAGTACAGCCGCTGTCTGCTAGCATAGCGGTAGTGGACTCGGGACTTTTTCTTTTTCATAAATGTCACCGTTCAGCCGTGTGTATGGGTAAACGTTATATATATATATATATATATATATATATATATATATATATATATATATATATATATATATATGATATTTTAACCGTCCTAGTTCAAAGAGGGTTTATCCGTGCGGTGCACGTGTGAACGCGCCAAAATCTGTACACCCCTCGCCTGGTTACTTCATCGTCTGACACGTGTCTCGTCTGCACTCCCATCGCCTGGACAGCATCGTGTTCGCATGGCCACCGCCCCGGACAAAAGCGTGTCCACACGGCCACCACCCGGACAAGTTCTCTAACTGCACTAGATGTGGTCCTTGGTACGTTCCTCGTCAACTCAGTACTAGTATCAGTTTTATTTGATTCAGGAGTTTCGCATTTCTTTGTTTCAAATAAGTTTGTGAAAAATTATGGATTATCTACATCTTCCTTAGTTAACCCTATGTTAATCCACTGGATGGGCTCGGAAATGATGACTAGTTCCTTTTGCCCGAATCTTACCTTGGAAATAGCAGGAGTAACCTTCTTGGCAGATTTGATAGTCTTGCACTCCCAAGGTTTAAATGTGATCCTTAGAATGCATTGGTTAGCCAAAAATTAAGGACAGATAGATTGTGCCAATAGATTTATCACCCTCACAAATGACCAAGGGATCAAAGTGGAATTCAGACCAAAAAGTTATGCCAGAGGAAAACCAATCCTTAACAGTCTCAAGGAAGTAAGGTGAGAAGAAATTCCAGTGGTACAAGAATATCCAGATGTGTTTTCTAAAGATATACCCGGTATGCCACCAGACAGGGACATCATGTTCCTAATTGACCTAGTCCGAGAGGCTGCTACAATTTCAAAGAGACCCTACAGAATGCCTGCCAATGAATTAACAGTACTGAAGAAACAGATCAAAGACTTGCAAAGTAAAAGGTACATTCAACCAAACTCATCACCTTGGGGAGCACATGTACTGTTTGTCAAGAAAAAAGATAATAGTATGAGGATGTGTGTGGATTAAAGATCACTCAATGAGGTCACAATTAAGAATAAGTATCCATTGCCCAGGATTACTGATCTCTTTGATCAACTAAAAGGAGCAAACGTATTATCCAAAATTGATATGAGATTCGGCTATCATCAATTGAAGATCAGACAAAAGGACATTCCCAAGACTGACTTCACAACCAGATATGAACTATACGAGTTTACAGTGATGTCATTCGGTTTAACTAATGCACCAGCTTATTTCATGAATATGATGAACAAAGTGTCCATAGAATTCTTGGATAAGTTTGTGGTTGTATTTATCGATGACATTCACATCCACTCCAAAGATGAAGAAGAACATGAAAAACATCTCAGGGTTGTATTGGAAAAACTCAGAGAACATCAGAGAACATCAACTCTACATCAAACTCAGCAAGAGTGATTTTTGGTTAAGACATGTGGCGTTCCTTGGTCACATTGTTTCAACAGGTGGAGTTTTAGTAGATCCATCCAAAGTTGAAGACGTAATGAACTGGAAGCAGCCCATGTTCATCACAGAAGTAAGAAGCTTCCTTGGTTTAGCAGGTTACTACCGCAGATTCATTGAAGGTTTTCCAGACCGCTAGACCCATGACTCAGTTGCTAAAGAAGGAGAAGAAGTTTGAATGGACAGATGCTTGTGAGAAGAGTTTCCAGGAGTTGAAGCAAAGACTCGTTTATACACCGGTGTTAGTTTTGCCTAACATTTACAAGGATTTTGATATTTTCTGTGATACTTCACGTCAAGTACTTGTATGTGTGTTGATGCAAGAAGGCAAGGTTGTGGCTTACGCATCTCGTTAGTTATGACCTCATGAAGGGAACTACTCGACACATGACTTGAAAGTGGCAACAATCGTGCATGTTCTAAAAATTTTACGGTATTATCTCATTGGTAATCGTTGTGAGATTTTCACGGACCATAAGTGTTTGAAATATATCTTCACTCCATCAAAACTCAATCTAAGGCAAAGAAGATGGTTAGAGCTGATCAAGACCTATGACATTGGCATTCATTACCATCCAGGTAATGCCAATGTAGTTGCAGATACTTTGAGTAGAAAAAGTTATTGCAACATGATTTTGGTTCAAGAAAGCCAGCCAAGATTGTTGGAAGAATTGAAACAATTGAATTTGGAAATAGTAAGTCAAGGTTGTTTGAACACTTTGGAAGTACAATCCACGATTCAAGAGCAAATCCAAGAAAATCAGAAAACAGACGAGGGCATCAAAGAAATTCAGAAAAATATGAGAAGAGGAAAAACCCCAGGATTTTATGAGGATGAACAAGGTACAGTTTGGTTTGAAAACCGTATTTGTGTGCCTGATCACAAAGAGATAAAGCAAATGATATTACAAGAAGCCCATGAATCTCCTTATTCCATCCATCCCGAAAGTACTAAGATGTATCAGGATCTAAAAGAAAAATATTGGTGGGTCAGCTTGAAAAGCGAAATTGCTGAGTATGTTGCACGTTGTGATGTATGTTAAAGCGTCAAGGTAGAACATCAAAGACCTGCAGGGATGCTACAACCATTACGAATTCCAGAATGGAAGTGGGAAGAGATTGATATGGACTTTATTACTGGACTTCCTAGGACTCAATCGGGATATGATTCCATCTGGGTGGTGATTGATCGATTGACTAAAGTGACACACGTCATTCCAGTCAAGACCACCTACAGAAGCATAAAATTACCAGAATTGTACATGGCAAGGATTGTATGTTTTGCATGGTGTTCCAAAGAAGATAGTGTCAGACAGATGTTCAGATTTCACATCAAGGTTTTGAAAAAGTCTGCATGAAGCATTGGAAACAAGACTCAACTTCAGTATTGCTTACCATCCCTAACTAGACGGCCAAAGAGAAAGAGTGAATCAGATTTTGGAAGATATGTTGAGAGCTTGTGCCTTAGATTATGGAATGAGTTGGGATAAGAATCTTCCCTATGCAGAATTTTTATACAACAACATCTTTCAAGCCAGACTTTAGATGTCACCTTTCGAAGCATTATATGGCAGGAAGTGTAAAACCCATCTCCTTTGGGATCAAGTAGGGAAACATCAGTTCTTTAGCCCTGCTTTAATTACAGAGGCAGAGAATAAAGTAAAAGTGATAATGGAACAGTTAAAAGTAGCACAGTCCCGATAGAAAAGTTATTCTAACAATCGTCGGAGAGAATTGTCCTTTGAAACATGAGATTTTGTTTATCTCATAATGACTCCACTTAGAGGTCTGAAAATGTTCCGGACAAAAGGAGAACTTGCACCTAGATTTGTTGGACCATACAAGATATTGGGAAATAGAGGTGAAGTTGTGTATCAGCTCGAGTTACCAGAATCACCATCTGCAGTTCATGATGTCTTCCATGTGTCCCAATTGAAGGAATGTCTCAGAGTACCAACTGAGCAAACCCCAGTTCAGAGCATTGATCTGCAGGAATACCTGACTTATGTGGAATATCCAATCAAGATTCATGATGTGGTAGAGCGCATCACCAGGAGGAAAGTCATCCGTTCTTGCAAAGTGCAGTGCAGCAATCACTCAGAAGAAGAGGCCACTTGGGAACGATAAGATGATTTGAAAGCTGGGTATTCCCATCTCTTTGCTAGCCAGTCTAAATCTCGGGGATGAGATTCCCTTTAAGGGGGGTAGGTTTGTAACATACCAAAATTTTAAATTCCGTCAAAAAGAAAATTTAATTAATTTCCTTAGATTTTATGGACTTTTTAAAAGTTTTTCCCTATTTATTTTAAAGCCAAAATAAATTTTCTGCAAATATAAATACCAATTTTGAGTTGGAAGTGTTTTATTTAAGTTTAAAATAATTTAGGGATTTTTTTGAATTTTTCTAGAATTTTTGAACTCTATTTTCTATTTTCTAAAAGCCTATTTGATTTATCTCAATTTCCGTAATTCGAAAATCCACAAAAATCCAAAAATCCTAACTCGGGCCGAATCTCTTTCCTCCGATCCATTTTGCATTTTTCGCGAGCTGCCCACACGGCCCACCCCCCGCCAACATGCCCCCCTTGCTCTCACCGCCAAGCTGGCCTACCATGTCAGTCTCTCTCTCCCTCTTTTCCTCTTTCGCTGTAGCCCTGGCCCACCCGTCGTTGTCAAACTCTTTTTCTTCCTCCTCCGGCCGCTTGAGCTTTGCCGCCTTCCGTTCTATTTCAGTGCATTCAATCAGCTGTTTCTACTCAAGATCATGCACAATAGCACCCCGAACCCCACTCTATCTTATGCTTTCAATCAACCGTTCCCAAATCACGTTAATGAAAACATTCACCGCCGGCACGTTAATGCCGCCCACGTCCCCACCACCTTAGCCATGCCCTTAAACTATAAAAGGAAGCACCTGCACCCCCTTCCACTCATTCCATTCCCCGAAACCCTAGCTCTCCACTCGCTCTCGTTTCTCTGGATTTTGCTCTTCTCTGCCGCTGTCCCCGAAGTGCGCCGTCATTGATTACATCTCTGTCATTGAAGCTCCGCCGTATTTGTCTACACCCCAAGCTCCGCCTTCATGTGTTCTACCCGGTGCGCGTACTCACTCCACAAGAACATTGTCAGAGGTCCGTCGCCGCATTGAACCGAACGCCTCTATCGCCTTCTTCTTCGCCGCCGACAGCTCCGTCACGCCCCGTCGTTGAAACTGTGCGCGCACTATTTCGTGAGCCGAGCCTACCATGAGCCAAAATAAACTCGTGGACCTTGTCCATGGACCATAGGCACACATGTCATAGACCGATTAGGTTTTACCGTAGAAAAATAATTCAATTAAAATTGAAAGTTAGGCACTGACGTCATGCTTACGAGATATATAGAATTTCTACTGTCGTCCCTTCCCAGTTGACTTCAAGGCCTTGTTCGGCCCCCATTGTACCCTGTCCGACCATAGATCCATATAAGTTCATGTCCAAGCCATATGAGTGAAACTCTGCACTCTATGTATTGAAAAGGTGTTGCATGTCGTAGTAGTCGGAGATATACGGTATAGATATCTACCTCATTTGCGCGCACACCTTGTACACATGTGAGCATGGCTTGTGCAGGAGCTTTGGCTTGTTGCAGGTGCATGTAGCCGCATCACCCACAGTGTTTGCATGCTTCTTTCCCCCTGGTATGACTGTTGATATATTTTTGCCACATCCTGATCACCAGATATCGTGCATTCGGGCCTTCTGTATCTTCTGGTCCATATACCTCTGCATGTTCCCGGACCACTGCTTCCCTTCTTTCACCTGTCGCCGCACTACAGTGGCTCTATTGATGAAGTAACCGACCATGCGAGTCGATGTTTCCTCAATGACCCCGGTGGTAGGGAGGCACCACACACCTATGAGCATGCTGTGGTACACATCAGACTTGTTGGTCGTCATAATTCTGTACCTCGCATCGTCTATGTTATAGAGCAGGGACTATCTCTCCAACTCAACTCAGGAGCATATATCTTAAACCACTGCATAAAACTTATGTTGCTCTTGTATTTGCCGCTCACGGCCTATTGTCCCTCCGAAGGGGACTCCCTTGTATGTCTCGTAGTCCGATGTTCGAGATCTGTCCAGATGGACTCAAACTTCCGCCTCTGGTTTTGCAGGCACAACGCCTTGAACATCTTCATAAGTTCCTGATTGCGGAACCGTGTCAAGAAGTTCGATGCAAGATGCCTCACGCACCACCGGGTTTCCACGTCATTCCATTGGTGATGGGGTTCCGTCCCATTCTTCATGGTGTTAACGGCCGACAACAACCTAGCATTACAGTCTATGATAAGGCATACGTTGGGCCGGTCTCCCATAATCGCCGCTTCACATTAGCTGGGAACCACAACCAACTAGATGTATTCTCATTCTCTAGAATGCCAAAAGCAACCATGAGAAGTTGGTCATTCGTGTCGGCCGCCACCGCAGTGAGAATGGTGCCCTTGTACCTCCACGTGAGGAAAGTGCCATCCATCGTGAGCATATGACGACAGAACTTGAAGACCTCTATGGTCTAAACGAAAGCCCAGAACACCCGATCCAGTGTGAAGCAGTTGGGGCCTCCATCAGCATCTTTACTTTCAAGCTTGTTTATACACGAGACGGGGTTTGCTTCGGCAATCTAGTGAAACATTCTCGGAATAAGGTTACATGCATCTTCGTATGTCCCGTACATGGACTCGAAAACCTTCTGCTTGGCTCGTCAGACCTTGCTATAGATGACTGGATAACCAACCTGATTGCCGACTTTTTACATCAGCATCTTGGGGGAGACGAACACGTCCTCCGCAGCTAGGTGGCTGATGAGGCTTACCACATATGCGGAAGTCACATTCCGATGCTATCGTAGTGGCTCGTTAAAATCACAAGTGTGTTCGGTCACCATCTTGACCGTGAAGACCGAGCCAAAGAACTTTGCTCGGTGAGCGCTGATCTTACCAGGGCAGCCTTCCACTATGCACTTCACTGCGTAATGTCCTGGGTTAGACCAGTGCACCCGGTACACGCGGCTGATGGACAAGGTGTATCGTATTACAGCTTCTTGAATGACCGCCTTGCTAGGGAAGTGTTGCCCAACAAATAGAGTGTCGGCATCAACCACCACTAGGACCCTTCTTCTTGTGGCAGTATGAGTGAACTCACCGCGATATCATCAAGTCTCGATGCCGCATAAGGCACCTTCGATGACACAATTCCACCGGTTGGACCACCAGCCTGGTGTGCGTCCTCCCGCTACCACCCGAGCCCAAGTTGGCGTCCTCGTCGGACTCCAACCTAAGAGGCTGGTCTGGTAGATACTCGTGACAGTCAATGCGGGCTAACCACCACAGTTCTGCTGCCTTATTTTGCACAAAATTATGTGCAAGTATTCTCTCGTGGACTTCCTCCAAAACAACACATTTCGTGCTACCGTCTTCAAGCTCCACCTGCGGTTGCCCGCTTCTCGATGTCCTAGTACCATCAAGGTTTTCCAGCACCCTGTGTAAGAAATTCACGTACACCATCGGCTTCTTGTATATCGACGCATCGGGCTGGGAAGTAATCTGCATATACTGGCTCCATGCTACGCTTCCATTCACCTTGACCAGCTCCCATACGCCCTGCCCTTCCTATTCGTGCAGGTGATCCCCTTGATGACAAGTTCCTTTGTCATGGGCTTCGTGCCGAACTCCCTCTAGATGTAGCTTCCAAACTCGTGAATTTCATCGCATCAAGCCCCTTCGCGTGGACCACCTTGTACCGGCATCTCGACAGATCCAACCCATCGGGTCCGGCCCGTATTAGTCTGTCGCCATAAAACAATACCAAGTCTTACATGTTCGAAATTACCTAAAGCCACAACAACCCGATCTGCGGTACGCGATATAACAAACATAATATATACTTACCACAAATTTAATATGACTCAACTAATTAATACTAATTAATTACAAGTAATTTATTCATTAGTAATTACCCCGACACAAATAATTATGACATAATACATGCAAGTAATCAATTAAAAACGAGTAATGAAATACAAATAAATAATTAATTAGCAACAAATTGATTACTTGTCAAAAAACACTTACGAGTAATTCATTACTAGTGTAATTACCACTAATAAACTACGAAACAAACAAATACGATTTATTAATTATCACTGATTCGTTACCACTAAATTAATTACAACTATTTAACATCCACTAAATTAATTATGCCTAACTAATTATCACTAAACTAATTATGACTGATTTATTACCACTAAATTAATTACGACTAATTAACTATGACTATTTAATTTCCACTAAAATAATTATGCCTAACTAATTACCACTAAACTAATTTTGACTGATTAATTACCACTAATTTTTAACTACTAACTAATTCATACTCAAATAATAAAGCATAATTAATTACCACTAATTAATTACCGATACATTAGTTACGACTAATTCATTACCTATGAATAATAAGTAGTAATAAACTAGGGCTAAATTATTAAGAACTATTTAATTACGTCTACAAACTACATTAATTAGGACTAGTTAAGTAAGACTAATTAACTACGACTACAGTAATAACAACAAATGCAGTGGACTAAACCCTTCGGTGGATCGTTCAATACTGCTACGGTCCTAAGAACTGCTCCAAACTTTAATAAAAAAAATATGTTTTATGCGTTCTCAGCGATGTGCGCAAGAACAAGAACGAAAACACAACTGAGAATGACTGAGAGCGAGAGTCTAGTATTTAAAGCCACACAAAGGCAACACTGCGCCGATGGCGGGAAATCTAGAGGCACTATCAGGCCACGGCACTCCGAGCTAGGGGGCGCACGGTGGCGACTTGTCCGGACGGGCGGGGGGGGGGGGGGGGACGCAGCTTGTCCAATCGGGGGGGCTCGGACGTAGCCTGTCCAGGCGGGGCCTCACGGACGCGGTTCGAGGTGACATCGTCGATCCGAAGCGGTGGCGTCACGAAGACAATACGTGTCGACACACCGCATGTCTGGGCTGTGGGTGTGCGGTCAGTTGCCATTTTTGCCAATATGACGCGAGAGGTGCTACTTCCGTCAAAAACACGCGCAACGGTGCCATTTAGGCCAAAAACTCGTGGATTCGAATCCTCTGCATTGAAAGTCTGAATGCAGAGGATCAACAATACTCTTTACCTTAGAAGCATCTCTTAACCGTCCAATTAAAATCTAAAGTCCTAGATCAGGCACCGTAATATTTATAGCGGACTCATATTACCTCTGCAATACTGTGGACAATCCGGATCCAGCCATAACGCTACCATCATTTGACCAACTCGCCACTCGTGAGTACTGTACTTCTTAGCAGAGCAGAGCAGTCGCTTCTGAAATCTAAGCCCGGCTCTGTTTCCTCGAGAGAAGAAAACATGTAAGCCCAGCTGTACCTTTTCTGGGCTGCACATTTTTTCGTTTTCGACTTTCCTCTGAGATTCGAAGCCCGCTTTCAGACTCCCAGTAAGTTCTCTAGTAGTAACGAGAACCAGGCAGAAGTATCAGGCCCTGAATTGAAATCACTCCTCCAGACGTACATAGTATTGATCAGCGGTGGGCAAGTTGCCAGACCGGGTTTCGGGACGAGCCTGGAAAAGCCCAGCCCGGCTCCACAATGCCAAGCCCCAAGCGGGCCAAATAAATGGGCCGGGCCGGGCCGCCTGTGGACAGCAGCTAGCCACTTTAGCCCTATAGATGCCATTTCTCGACTGTTCAAATGCTAGAGAAAAGGACGGAGTAAAACGAACGTGTCCAACTCAATCAAGCGAGCACAAGGATTTGAGTTAGCGACGACGGTGGCTCCACCACTCCTATGGATTTTACCCCAATCCGCACGGCACGCCAAGTACCAACGATTCAGTACGATTCAGTCGTCAGAGCTGGATTTTACCAACCACCCTAAAAAAAAACCCTTCCCTCCTGCTCCATAGGACGTTCCGCTCGATAGGGTCGGGTCGATAGGGCATAGATGCAGGCCGGGCCCGGGTCGAGTCGAGCAGAGCATTGTAGTTAGACTATTAAACTTAAATGTATGGGTGATAGGTTTTGATGTGGAAGATTTTTAATTACTTGGATATTTAAATTATTATATGTTCATGTAACCATGTTAGCATGTGGTTGGACTAAAAATTATTATAATTGCTAATCAACTCATACCTAATTGTCTATGTTTTACTTGTATACTGTATAATTAGCTACGTTTTCATTTATACCATCCTCCTTTTGCTTGTATGTGTGTCAATAGTGCCATCCTGTTGATACTTCGCTCAACTTGTCTTGGCTTGCATGGCTTGCGAGATGCTCACGAGCAGATCAAGCTTTTATCGAGTCAGGCTAAGCTGAGTTTTCAGCTCGTTAGCTTAATGAGTCGAGTCGAGCCGAGCCGAGCTACTATGTTAGCGACCTTGCACGAGCCGAGCCGAGCTAGCTCGATAGCCAGCCCTACTGCTCGATCCTTGCAACGCAAATGCTGCTGAGGCCATTTTGATCTGAGTGCATAATTTCTGTGTACTACAGCACCAACAATACTTGAAAATTCGACGAGGCTCAATGTGAACAAGTATATGTTCCTCGTTGACACAATTGGCCTCCACTGCCCGCCATCCTCCTCCAATTAGACAAGTTCAGATCCGTTGTTAGCTACCTCTCATTGCCGATAATAGCTAGGGGTGGGCATTTTTGTACCGAACCGAACCGTATTAAGTATTAACAAAAACTGTCGGTTTATTTGGTTTTCCGTGGTCGGTTCAGTTTCTAACTCTCGGCCCGAATTAGAACAAGCCCACCCCATTCCGACTATAAGGCCCATTGGGCCAAGGCCAACCACCCCATAACCGGCTAACCCTAATGATCTAATCACATGCCCGCACATTCCCAAACTTAGCCGCTAGCCGCTCTCTCTATCTCAATCATGCGCCCTCCCCCCTTCCCCCCGCTCCCGTTCCCCACCGTTGCTAGGTCTCCATCGCGTGGCCGCCAGTCACTAGGCCTCCGCCGCCAATTTTTGAAGCTATGTGCGGTTCAATTTACCGAAGAACCGAATAAATTGACCAATTTACTTCGGTTAATTGGTTTTTATTTTATTTGATTAATTTGATTGCTAACCTAAAAAATCAGAATATTTTTTTAACCCAAAAAAAACCAAATGCCCACCCTAGTAGCAGCTCACTGAAATTGATAGCGAAGCTTGACCAACCCAGAAGGCCAAACCGAGTCGAATTCCAGGCTGGACCTATCACCTCCGCTGTTGACAACTGGGTAGCATGAATCTCGGCGAAATCCAGTGGTGAAAAATGAATTTGACTAATCTTTCAAAAAGCGAAATTTAGATATATGTCACTCATAAAAATCCCCATGTATAGCAAATCCGAAATCAAATTAAGCATTCTCTCTTGATCATAACCCGCCGCCGCCGGTATGCCCACGGGTCATGACACAAAACAGGAGAGCAATATCTTTTGGCATCATTGCGACTACAAATAGCTCACTACTTTGTGATGCGATGCAGATTGCAAATAAACTCGAAGAATCCCTCCTACGAGTAGCGAGTCCCAGGTGGGGGGTAGTAGTACGGCGTTCTCGCCTCTTCTTCGGGGTGCCGTGTCCCTGGCGGTGGGTAGTACGAACCACCGGAAGGCGGCGGTGGCGCTGCCAATGTCGGGCAGGTGATCGCCGACGGCGGCGCGCTCGGCGACGCCGTGTACGGAAATGTACGGTCCACTGAGCTTGGCGTCGATCTTGGCAATACTGGATACTCTGAGCCTGACTCTGGCGGCGGGTAGCTGCTGGTCGGAGGGGGAAAATTGGAAACCGAGAACTCTGAGTTCATCGGCGCCGGCGGAGGGTAGCCACTCGGCGGCGGTGGTGGATAGCTTCTTAGCGGTGGTGGTGGGTAGCTGCTGATGTACTGTGCCGGAGGCGCCGAACAGGCTGTACACGACTCCGGTGGCGGCGGATATGCGGTGGCTAGCGCCGGTGGCGGTGGGTAGCTGCTGTTTGGTGGAAAATTTGGCACCGGAAACTGTGAGTCCATCATAGGCGGCGGGGGCGGCGGGGGAGGGTAGCTGCTCGGCGGCAGCAAGTCTTGTAGCGGCGGGTACAGTGGAGCCGACGCTGCTGGCGACGGAGATGGTAGCGGCGGGTAGCTGCTGCTGAGTGGCGCATAGTTTGGCATCGCCGGATCTGGATACGCCGCACTAGACGGCGGAGGCGGAGGCGCGCAACAAAAGCTCGGACCTTGCTCCGGCAGCGCGCCGTTTGGCGCCGGGTAGATCTGCGGCTGCTGATACGCGCCGCCGTAGGGGGTGATGGCGTAGGCGAAGCTGAGCGTACCGTTCGGCTTGCTGTCGGGGGCGCACACCTGGTAGCTCACATGCCGCCGTGCCGCACCGTCGCCGCCGCCGAGGTCGGCCACCGGTACGCAGGCCGTGCCGACGAGCTTGTTGCCGAGGAGCGGCACCTGCGCCTTCACCTCGAACCGCAGCAGACCGTCGCCTGCCCCCGCGCCGTCGAGGTCGAACGCGAAAACGGCGCCGTCCCAGTCTGGGTTCTCCCCGCCGTCGGGGTCGGCGGGCGTCTTCTCCCTGCGGCCGCCGAGGGTCACGGCCGCGTAGAGCGGCGGCTTCTGGAAGGGGACGAAGGACTTGACACCACGGCAGGAAACGGACCTGACGACCATGCGCCGGCCTGCTCCGGCGCCGGCGTCCGACATGGCCGGTTTCTTGGACAAATAGACCCTTTCTTGGAGGATTAGAGCTTGGTATGGCGTCAATCTGTGGGCTGTGGCTAGGCTGATGGACCTGGAGTGGTAGGGATTTGACTTTGTGATCTTTGGTTTCTTGCATCTTGCAGCAATTAATTGCAGATGTGATGGCGTCCTTGTTTGTTTGGTTGGTAGATGTATGCTTGTATCGGTATCACTGGAGCTCAGTCATTCCAGGCAAAATAGTAAATCCACAGTTACTGTGTTCTTTTTTTTAGACTACAGTTACTGTCTTCTTGGGTGCCTAGAACTTGACTCTTTCTTAATCTTTTATTATCTTTCCTTATATACTAGTTTTTTTTGGCGGAAAAAACAGTAGAGATTGCATAGTTGGTTTCTAATTTTGTTATGATCAGTAAAAATTATAATAATTGTCAAATATGCTAGTTCAAATGGGTGTTTTAGCACCAATATCACTGTTGCGTGTGTTTTTGACGCAATTAGCACATGTCGTAACAGAATGGCAGAAATAGCACCTCGTCCGCATGGTGGCCGGCCGGACGCGCCGTGTAAGTGACACGCACCCTCGTTCGTCCCGTGGTCGGTCGGATGCCCCTCGTTCGTCCCGTGGTAGACCAAACACGCCCCCTCTGCACGGCCATGAGTCGGACGTGGCGTCTTCGCACAGTGGCCGGTTAGACCTGACCAACCCACGCCCCCCCATCCCCATCAGCCCATTACCTCCGCATCACGTCGTTGTCTCCACATGCATGCATGAATCTGAGGGGCGTCTAGCCAACCACGGGACGAACGAGGGTGTGTGTCACGTACACGACGTATCTGGCCTGCCACCATGCTAACGAGGTGCTATTTCTGCCATTTTGTCGTAACAGACTCTAATTGTGTCAAAAACGACAGCAATAGTGACATTTACCCCTAAAAATTCGTTCAAAAGGAAGTCAAAATTGTTTAAAAAAATAATGCTAGTTGAAACTGTATTGTCGGGACTCAAATACGCAAATCTGGACACTCTATGTATAATGCACTAGTCCAGGATCAAAGTAGTGCACACGGTGCCAACATAGATGAATATCATTCACACACACAGGATGAATATTAGGATAAACGACTAACTTTATTAAATAAATAGCAGTTTTGACCTTATGATTGAGTTTACAATTATTAAGCCACGCAGGGTGGACACTAAATAAAGAAACAACGGCGGAATGAAAGCAACTTCAGCGGGTACCCATCAACTCGCCACAAGCAACAGATTGGGATTAAGACCTAACGATCACCATCCTCGTAAAGCTCCTTCCCAAAGGCAGACTCCTCCTCCTCCAGTTCAGCTAAATGATTGCAACAAGAATGAGTACTCCAAGTCTCAATAAGTATTATAGATGATGGCTTATTCCAAAGGAAATAGCTTATGTGGCTATTTTGCAATAAAGCAGCATTTGCAATTGAATACAAACAATAGATTGAAAGCATAATTCAAAACAAATAAACAATAACAATTTTAACAAGTATTTTCACAAAGCTTCCATAATCTAATCAATTTCTTTCACACAACTACACAAGTTATCTCACACAACTGTCATTTCCCAATTGTCTTTAGGAAAATCTACCCCTCGTGTGAAATTCTCGAGCATGCCCATGACCACAGACACAGCTATTCGAATAGATTGGTTAACACTATGTAGAGGTAGTACACTTTACCCACAAGTTGCAATCAACTGTATCAGAGTTGATAACAACAAAACCTTTCCGAAACTTCATCTCCATCATTGACACTCCCATTGTGCTTACTGCCCGCACCAACCCCCACAGAGGTGGTTAGCCCATCGCACACCGTTGGACTTGAAGACGGCGAACCGCTCATAAATGTGAATCACCACACAGGCAGAAACACACCCCCCTGGCACTCAGCTTAAACTATCTGTCTGAGTAATCAACATCAAGACTCCATAGCTTGCTAGGCTAGGCCCGTCCCATCAGGCATGTGATTGTACCATTGTGGCACAGTTCAATGGCGCACAAAGTTAAGTCGTTAAATTACCAAGGCAAGACTACCAATTACTACCAATTTGAAGGGATATGGGTAGGCTACGCTAGCTGGTAATTCAAAAATTCTATCACATAAATTAGGATACCATTCAAGCAAGATATCACAGATCATTACTACTAGACGCGCAATGCAGCGGAAGAAGAGTTCAAGCAGCCTGGTCCAACGAAGATCGCGTCGATGTAGTGGTCGTAGTCGATCGTCCGACGTAGTTGATCGTTTAATGTAGTCGATCGCCCAACGTAGTCGGCGCTGATCATCTCCTCCAGCAACCTTGCAATATCACGGATCGTCGTCGGGCGCAACAATAACCGCAGTAGCACCTCTACGGTATCAACAAGTCCAGGGCAGGAACACCGTACGCCAGTGTGCTATCACCAAGTCACACGGGAAGGCTCTAATGCGGGGGATGCCCGATCTTCACTAAGGAGAAAAATGTGAGGCGATGATAATTAGCGCCACCTGAGGGAGACGATGCAGGACACCGATTCCAACCAATAGCACTCTTCAGTAACTAGCTGCGAACAGCCAAGATAGCAGTGCAACCCGATGTTTCTTGAGGCCAACCACTACCGATGCAATGACCTACAACAAGTATTCGCCTAACCACACTCTAAGTTCCCAATCCACACAACCACGCACGAAGTTGGAAGCACGGAAAGGTTGCCGTCGAACGACCGCTTTTGCAATCTCACTAGGAAAATTACAAGTGCAAAGGAAGCGAGAATTCTCAAGTTTCTGGTGGCACTTGGCTAACCTATGTTGAAATTAAATTGCCCAAAGTTGCCTTTGGAAGAAAGAGTGAAGGGGTATTTATACTATGAACAACCCTCCTAGCTAGGTGTGAACACACTCCAAAATGAGAATCATTTTCGTGTGTCCTTTGGGCTCCCCAAGTTATGCGGGGTGCCCAATCTTCTCGACGTAGAACCTATCGATAACTTGTGTATCCTGACGAACCACCAGCTGATCTCCCGCGCCAATGCACGGACTTGCAACTCTATGAAAAATTCACCCAAACACACACTTGATTGGATCCTCGCTGACCACAAGCGAAGATCGTCGAACCCTCAATTTCCAGCGGAAAAGCAAGAACAACCCCTTGTTCTCAACGCCCAATTCCCTCTGTTTTGGCTCTAAGCACAACAGGAGAATCAAGCAAAAGCTTTGAAAATATATTAAACGTGGTCTGAGGTTACAATGGGGGTCTACCCCTCAATATATAGTGCCCCTTCTCCTCCTCATGGCTGGCCAAGAGGCCCTACTCCTATTCTAATTCGGAATAAGAACTCCTACACCAATTCCGACTCAATCTAAAACAAAAAGGAAACTCTAATTTTACAGCCATCATATTGTTTTGGTCATATCTTTTTACACAGGAGGCATTTTGGAGTGCGGGAGGATCCGTTGGATCGGGCTTGAAGTTATCTTTCTAACAAGCCCAAGAACACTCGAATCGGACTCCGTTTGTGAAAGTTATGACCGTTTTAATCCGGACTGTCCTACTGATTCCGAATCCGAATTTGATGCTACTACCAAATCCGAATTTGATTCTGAGTTGATTCCGAATTTGATTTCGGTTGAGGTTATAGAATATCTGATTTGGCTTGAAAATCTTATCCAAAACTTGAGCTTTAAGTTCTTAGACTTCCTCCCCTTTTGCTCTCCCATCACACAACTTCCTTTCTCCTTGATCAGCCGAATGGGCTGCTTGACTTTCTCCTTCCCAATCGCTTTAACCTTCTTGTTCTTCATCACTAGGCAATAAATACAGTACCCTCCTCCTTGTGCTCCTCTATTGCTTTGGTTCCGGCCTCCCTCTCGGTTCCAAAGACTTTAAACTTGTCAAACCTGGGAATGCACAAAGTATTGATTTTATGTAATATCCAATTCTCACGGGAACCACAAAGAAACTTGTTAAGAAACAATTGCACCTGTTGTTTGAGAAGTGTAGCTCTTGCTTCATAAACAGCCTCATAAGTAGTCGGGATATCCTCATCACCAAGGCTTGGAGAAGGCGTAATTTCGTGTGGCCTCGCGCAACAATTATTGTCATGGACAACTTATCTTGAAACTTGTATACCTTTTGACTCAAGCCTCGAAATGATGCTCCGTTTCTTGCGTTGGAAAAAGGAATTAATTTCCTATCTATTCATGCTCCCCATGCATGCTGGACACGCCCATATTTATGTCAGAATAGGTGAAAAATTGTTAGACAAATTAAAATTTGCGATGCAACGTTTGATAGCCCGAACGACTTGCTAGTGTTCTTGATGTCCAGCTCAGCCTTCTTCACGTCCAACTGGTCATAAGTGCATGCTGTCAATCAATGCACTCCGATAGCTAAGTCTTGATGCTTGCAATGTGCTCCTTCAGCTTGAATTATCTCCGTACGTGCAATCCTGAGTAAAATAAGCACACGAGACTTAGCCAGTATATAATTCTTATCTAGAATAATATTAGACTCGGCTAGAAACTCATTCACCTCTTTATGTATTTGCTTAGCATGGTTCCTAGTCATGGGATCCATATAAGTCTCTTTTGTAGAAGCTTCAACTTGTATCTGTGTAGAATCTTATAGAGCAGATGATGAATGAGGTGAGCTAGGGATATCCTCATCAGCCTCCCCCTCTTCAAAAGGAGTCGTCCTCGACTCTGACTCTTCTTGACCAAAACATGGTGAAAGATCAGCTACATTGAATGTTGGACTCATGGCATAATCTTCTGGAAACTCGATCTTGTAAGTATTGTCATTTATCTTGGCCAACACTTTGAATGGTCCATCTCCACGAGGCAGTAGCTTGGATTTGCATTTCTCCGGAATGCGATCTTTGCGCAAATGTACCCAAAGCAGTTCACCTGGTTCAAAAGTCACTTTCTTGCGGTTCTTGTTGGCCTTTGCTGCATAGGACTTGCACTTCTTTTCAATCTCTTCTCTTGTCTTCTCATGAATTTTCTTCTCATATGCAGCATGTTCAGAAGCCTTCATATTAATTATTTCTTTAATTGGAAGTGGCAGCATATCGATTGGCACAATTGGTTTCATAGACCACCTCAAATGGACACATGCTGGTAGTAGAGTTAACCGCCCTATTGTAAGCAAACTCAATGTGCGGTAAACACTCTTCCCATTCTTTCAAATTCTTCTTGATCATTGTTCACAGCAACGCTGAAAGTGTGCGGTTTACTACCTCTGTCTGGCCATCAGTTTGTGGGTGACAGGTTGTTGAAAATAATAACTTGGTTCCCAGCTTTGCCCACAACGTTTTTCAAAAGTAGCTCATGAATTTCACATCACGATCTAAGACTATTGTCTTTGGCATTCCATGCAGACGCACAATCTCCCTGAAAAACAAACCAGCAACGTGTGAATCATCATCGTTCTTATTGTATGGAATGAAATGAGCCATTTTTTAGAACCTATCAACAACTACAAACACTGAATCCCTTCCCCTCTTAGTCCTAGGTAGTCCTAAAATAAAATCCGTGCTAATATCCTCCCAATGAGCATTTGGAACAGGTAGGGGAGTATATAAACATGGGGTTCAGTTTTGACTTAGTTTTGTGACATGTGACGCATCACTGCACAAATCTCTCAACGTCCTTCCTCATCTTTGGCCAATAGAAATGGTCAGCCAACATCTCAAAAGTCTTCTCACGGCCAAAGTGGCCCATCAAGCCTCCTGCATGTGATTCCTGCAACTACAAGGGTCTAACCGAAGAATCTGGAACACACAGTTTATTAGCCCTAAAAAGAAAATCATCATGCACATGATGCTTCTCCCACCCTTTCCCATCATGACATTTCTCATATGGTTCTGAAAACTTATGATCAACACCATACAAATCCTTTAAACTCTCAAATCCTGATGCTTTTACTTCTAATTGATTCAATAAGCATGTCTAC
Source organism: Hsuehochloa calcarea (assembly GCA_036346395.1). Taxonomy (NCBI): domain Eukaryota; kingdom Viridiplantae; phylum Streptophyta; class Magnoliopsida; order Poales; family Poaceae; genus Hsuehochloa; species Hsuehochloa calcarea. The sequence goes on from CM070614.1 coordinate 29,091,325, forward strand.
GGGACAAAACATCAGCAACCATATTTTCTTTGCCTTTCTTATATTTCACAACATATGGGAAAGTTTCAATGAATTCTACCCATTTAGCATGCATTCTATTCAGTTTAGCTTGGCCTTTCAGATGTTTCAAAGCTTCATGATCAGAATGTACAACAAATTCTTTAGGCCAAAAGTAATGTTGCCATGTTTGAAGCACTATAACTAAAGTATACAATTCTTTATCATAAATAGAATAATTCAATTGTGCACCACTCAATTTTTCACTGAAATATGCTACTGGTTTAGTCTCTTGCATTAAGACACCACCAATGTCTATTCCATTAGCATCACATTCTATCTCAAAAGTTTTGGTGAAATCTAGAAAGACCAACAAAGGGGCTTCAGTTAATCGTTTCTTGAGTTCAAGGAAAGCTTTTTCTTGTGGCACATCCCATTAAAAAATAACTATTTTCTTTGTCAATTCGTTTAATGGGGCAGCAATGGTACTGAAATCCTTTACAAATATTCTGTAGAAACCAGCAAGACCGTGAAAGCTTCTCACCTGACTTACATTGATAGGAGTGGGTCATTTCTTGATTGCTGCCACCTTTTATTCATCAACTTCAATGCCTTGCCCTGAAACAACATAACCAACAAAAACAAGCTTGTTTGTACAAAATGAGCACTTTTCAATGTTAGCGTATAATTTTTCCTTACTAAGAACATTCAACACTTGTTTGATATGATCAATATGCTCCGCTATGGATCTGCTATAGATTAGGATGTCATCAAAATACACAACAACGAATTTGCCGATGTATGCTCTCAAAACATGGTTCATTAATCTCATGAAAGTACTAGGTGCGTTAGTTAACCCAAAAGGCATGACTAACCATTCATACAACCTAAATTTTGTTTTGAAAGCAGTTTTCCATTCATCACCTTCTTTCATTCTAATCTGATGATATCCACTTCTCAAATCAATTTTAGAGAAAACAATAGAGCCACTCAATTCATCTAGCATATCATTTAACCTAGGAATAGGATGACGATATCTAATATTTATATTATTAATGGCTCTACAATCAACACACATTCACCAAGTTTCATCTTTCTTAGGCACTAAAATCACGGGTACTGCACATGGACTTAAGCTTTCACGAATATAATCTTTATATAAAAGTTCTTGTACCTGCCTTTGTATCTCCTTTGTTTCTTCAGGGTTGGTGCGGTAGGGTGGCCGGTTTGGGAGTGAAGCTCCTGAAATGAGGTCAATTTGGTGTTCAATGCCACGCAACGGAGGTAGACCAGCTGGAACCTCCTCCAAAAAGACATCCTTGTAATCCTGCAAGACATGAGAAATAGCACTAGGAAGATAAGTTAAGTCGTTAGTTGAAACCAGAACATCCTTATACACGAGCACAAATATCACTTGATCTGGGTTTTGTCTCACATCTCTCAATTCTGATTTTGTGGCTAACATAACTAAATTCTCTCCCTCTATTTTCTTTTTATCTCTCATGTTTGGCTTGTGGCGCTCATTCACCGATTTGTGGATGTCACTCAAATTCTTTTTCTCTTTCTCACTTCCTATTTTTACTTCAAAAATCTTTTGCATGTGCTCATCCATGATTTGTTGCAGTGTCATGGGTCTAAGCACCAAATCCTTCCCTTTTCACTTGATGGTGTATTGGTTGGTTCTACCACAATGTTGAGCTGAAAGATCATATTATCATGGTCTTCCTAACAACAAGTGACACAACATCACACTCACTGTGTCAGTGTAATCACCAATCTTGAATTGAACCTTCACCATGTGAGTAATCTTCATTTCACCACAATCACTCAACCATTGCACGTGATATGGGTGGGAATGTTGCAGCAGCTTGAGCCCAAGTTTTTTACACATCTCTCTACTTGCAAGATTTTGGCAGCTTCCTCCATCAACTATGACTTTACATACCTTTTCTTGGACTCTAGCTCTTGTTTGGAAAAGATGGTGCCGCTGACTATTCTCGGCTTTCTTAATCTGCACGCTTAGTACCTTGGTGACAACAAGTGAAGCACCTTGTTCAAAGTTGCAATAGGTTTGCTCTTCTCGTTCTAAAGCATTATCATCTGCATTTTCTTCTAGATCACTAGCTGATTCGTACTCTCCTTCCTCCATGACCAGCATGGTGCGGTTGTTGGGGCACTCCTTCATCATGTGACTACGTCCTTTACACTTAAAGCACACAATATCACTACTCTTACCTTAGATCCGATGGAAGAAGTTGCAGATGCTGCAGGTTTACTCTTCTCTTTAGAAGCTAAAAACTCATTTCCACTTGTGGCTGCACGAGCATTGGAACGGATGCAACCACTAGAATTGGTTGTGATGCCTCGGCCAACATTGAATTGTGGGACAAGCTTGCTTCCACTTACTATAGCTCGAGCACTGAAAGTGGTAGACCTGTTTTGCTTGGAATCTTCTTGCACTTGGCGTTCAGCCTTGAATGATAAATGCACCAACTCTACAACATTACGGTAAGACTGCAATTCAACAATTCGCTTCACATTAGGATTTAATCCATACAAAAATCATGACATGGATTGCTCATCATCTTATGTATGTTAGCTCTGATAATTGCCTTCTCCATCTCCTTATGATACTCCTCAACGGACTGTTTTCCTTGTCTCAAATTCTGGAGCTTATCAAAGAGGTCTCTTTTATAATGCTTTGGAATGAATCTTGCTCTCATTTCTTTCCCATTTTCAGCCCAAGTAGCAATAACAGGTTCTCCTTCTTCTCGCTAATTCTGAACTTGTTCCCACCAGATTAGAGTATAATCTTCAAACTCAAGAGACGCCATTGCTATCTTCTTCTCTTCAGAGTAGTTGTGTATGCAAAATATCTTGTCAACCTTTAACTCCCATGTGAGATAAGCTTCTGGGTCAGATCCACCTTCAAACTTTGGCATGGTAAATTTAGCCTACCAAACCTCTCCTCCTCGTGCCGCTAACGAACATAGTTTTCTCGTCGACGAAACTCATCATTCCAGTGCAGCCCATGTTCTTCTTCATCATATCCTTCATTAATATCAGCATGGTTGATATTTTCTCTTCCACGACCTCTTCCTTGACCACGACCAGCAGCGGCGCCACCATCATTCCGACGACCAGCAGCAGCTGTTGGAAATATGCCCTAGAGGTAATCATAAAGATGATTGTATTTCCTTATGTTCATGATATTGGATAATATGTTATCTTGTTCCTTGAATGAATCATCAGTTATAGATCAATGAGTATGTGACTTGTTGGTGAAACTCATTAACTTATATGATATCATTCTAAATGTATCCCTGATCGAATGTCACTGGTCAGAACAACCGTGACTCTACGACCAGCACATGTATTGATTGATAGCCATATTTCACCGGTCATAGATATAGAGATATCGAATCAGTAACGTGAGCACATGTTAGAGAACATGGAGCTGGATAGACCCATCATTGAGACACTATTGAGTTTGTTATGAATTTATGTGTCATTAGTTGGTCTCAAGTAATGATGATGTATAACCCTTAGACCTGAGAACATCATGGTTCCCTACATGTGTAATAAAACTCTTAGGGGTTACCAAACGCTACTCCGTAACTGGGTAGTTATAAAGGTAGCTTTCGGGTATGCTATGAAACATGCAGAGGGATGTGACTGGTCGAGATGGGATTTTGCCCCTCCTTGCATAACAGGAGAGATGTCTCTGGGCCCATCATGGTGATCGGATAAAGAAAGTGCATGGCCATGCCACTAGTGGTCGAAGTGTCGACCACATGAAGTTATCCGACACTCGATCGAGAAAGTATTGAACAGTACATGGATGACACCATATCTCACCTGGAGTTCAACCAGACATCGTGAGGCAAAGGGAGAATGCATGAGTAGGTCACTTAGTTCGATCAGTTACGGACTGGTCGTATGGAGATACGATCTGGTCATAGATCGGTCGAACGTAAACCTGAGCATCGTCGTATAGAGATCTGATCGATCGTAAGTGATGAGGACCGATCATAGATCATATTACGTTAAGGTTCGTCCGATATATTCTTTGTGTACATGGGAATCGTTACGTCTTTGCTAGGTCTTCGACGACTAGTGGTCGGAAAAGAGTTTTGAAGTCACAACAATCGCACAAGAACCCTGTAGGGTCGCACACTTAAGGGGCTAGGGATTTGATTTGGATGGTGATCCGAATTCGTATAGGATATAAGTTCCTAATGGGCCTCGAGTAAGAGACCCATCATGGATGCCTATATAAAGAGAGGCGGTGGCATAGGGTGCAGCACGGTTTTTTTAAGAAGTACCGAAACCCTAATAGCCACGCCATTCTCAACCATGTTGTCGGTGCTAGCACACCAGCGCGCGGTGCTCCTACCCTGTATGTGTGGATACCTCAGAGGTGCTGTTGCGAAGCATCAGCATTAGGACGATCCGCAACTCGTGACGATCACCGGAGCAGGAGAAGTTGCGAGGTGAGTTCGACTACTCAGAGGAACAGACGCGAAGCGAGTACAACTACTCGGAGGAGCAGTCGCGCGGTGAGTACGACTACGACTGCATCTATTCGCTACATCGACTCTACTTCCGCTTCGAGTCGGCGCGTCTAGCGGTAATCTCGTGATCTATTACTTGCGGAGGTTCCTTGGTTGCGCGGTAAATTTTTGTTTTGTGCTATCGTAGCGCTTACCCGTAACCCTTCAGCAGCACCATCATACATATGACCAGCAGCGGCACCTCCATTCCTTCGACCAGGAGTGGGAGGTCGGGCGGCATAGGCAGCAGCACGGTTTCTTCGTTCTTGAGCAATCGAGCAGCAACTTCCTCATCTGTTTCATCGAGCTCTTCATCTTGTACACTTGCATCTCCAGGGGCTTGACGTAGCTCTCGGACAATTTCAGCAACAAGTTCAGTTCACATTACCGTGATATTTTGGGTCAGCTGCTGATTGACATTGCCCATAAGTTGCTGGAGCTCTTCGGACAGGTTGTCTTGCTTTTCTTCAACTAGTACAAGACTTACTCTAAATTCTCGGAAAAGATGATCACACAAGGCGTTGAGGTGGAACCTTGTGATGGGCTGATTGGGTTGCCCAGCACCTTCAACATCGTAATCATCTCCGTCACCTGCCATGATTAGTTGTACAAATCTCTAAACTATAGGTATATGTATGTGGACGACTCAATTTCACCTTCTCTTACCAACCGAAGCTCATGTAATTTTCAAGTGAGTGAAGAATGGTGCTCCACTGTGGTGTCGGTGGTTGGTTTATGGTAGAGTTATAATCAGGCGAATACAAGTCAAGAATTGCACAACCAGTGGCTATTTTGTGGAGCTTGGTCAGAACATATTTGTAGCAAGGGAATAACTAAGCTGCAATTCAGTTATTGTTAAACCAAGTAATCATCCACAAAAGATTCAAATGTCTGAGTTGTTGAATTGGATATAAGGGAGGAACAAGCAAAAACTCACATGAAGAAATCAGATTTGCTGCAAGCAAAGATTTTGGAACTTGCACAATTTTGAGGAATGTTTTAGCTCAAAACATACCAATAGAGGACTTAAGATATAAGTGAATAATAGTCCGAATATTTTTTTCTTTTTTCTTTCTTTCTTTATTTTCCTTTTTTTTAAATTGAACAAGGGACCAAGATCTGGAAATCACATATTGGTCTGGTAAGGATATATGGATAGGCCTAAAAAAGACTTCTCCAACAAGCTTAAGAACATAAAAAACGAACTGGTCCAACGAAGAGCGCGTCGATGTAGTGGTCGTAGTCGATCGTCCGACGTAGTTGATCGTTCAACGTAGTCAATCGCCCAACGTAGTCGTCGCTGATCGTCTCCTCCAGCAACTGATCGCTTTCCTTGCAATATCGTGGATCGTCGTCGGGCGCAACAGCAACCGCAGTAGCACCTCTACGGTATCAACACGTCCAGGGCAGGAACACTGTACGCTAGTGTGCTAGCACCAAGTCACACGGGAAGGCTCTGATGCAGGGGATGCACAATCTTCACTGAGGATGAAAATGCGAGGCGATGATAACTAGCGCCACCTGAGGGAGACAATGCAGGATACCGATTCCAACCAACAACACTCTTCGGTAACTAGCTGCGAGCAGCCAAGATAGCAATGCAACCCGACGTTTCTTGAGGCCAACCACTGCACAGTGCAACCCGACGTTTCTTGAGGCCAACCACTGCTGATGCAATGACATGCAAGAAGTATTCGCCTAACCACACTCTAAGTTCCCAATCCGCACAACCACGCACGATGTTGGAAGCACATAAAGGTTGCCGTCGAACGACCGCTTTTGCAATCTCACTAGGAAAATTACAACAACAAAGAAAGAGAGAATTCTCAAATTTCTGGTAGCACTTGGCTAACCTATGCTGAAATTAAATTGTCAAAAGTTGCCTTTAGGAGAAAGAGTGAATGTGTATTTATACTAGGAACAACCCTCCTAGCTAGGTGTGAACACACTCCAAAATAAGAACCATTTTCGTGTGTCCTTTGGGCTCCCCAAGGCTTGGAGGAGTAATTTCGTGTGGCCTCGCGCAACAATTATTGTCATGGACAGCTTATCTTGAAACTTGCATACCTTTTGACTCAAGCCTCCAAATGATACTTTGTTTCTTGCGTTGGAAAAAGGAATTAATTTCCTATCTATTCCTGCTCCCCATGCATGCTGGACATGCCCATATTTATGTCGGATTAGGTGGGAAATTGTTAGACAAATTCTGGGGCTGCGCATGCAACGTTTGATAGCCCAGACAGCTTGCTAGTGTTCTTGATGTCTAGCTCAGCCTTCTTCACGTCCAACTGGTCATAAGTGCATGTTGTCAATCAATGCACTCCGATAGCTAAGTCTTGATGCTTGCAATGTGCTCCTTCAGCTTGAATTATGTCCGTAGGTGCAATCCTGAGTAAAATAAGCACACGAGACTTAGCCAGTATATAATTCTTATCTACAACAATATTAGACTCAGCTAGGAACACATTCACCTCTTTATGTATTTGCTTAGCATGGTTTCTAGTCATGGGACCCATATAAGCCTCTTTTGTAGAAGCTTCAACTTGCAGCTATGTAGAATCTTGTAGAGCAGATGATGAATGAGGTGAGCAAAGGATGTCCTCATCGGGCTCTCTCAAGAAGATGGCAGCTAGGGTTTAGAGTAACTTACTTCAACTCTTGTTGTGTGTCTCCTCTGTTACCTATCTCTCTTCCCAACAGCCTCAAGTATCTCCTTAAATAGTGCCCGTGACGGATCCTATCTGAACACGTTTGAAATATCGTACCCGTACTGGTTTGTTCCAACCCGTTAAGTATGTGACCCTGTAGGTTCGTGCATAATCGACTGTGACTCGGAAACTCCTTTCCAATCACGAGTCGTCAGCGGGACCTCGCAGGACATAACAATTCTCGAATACACACAAATTATATCGGATGAACCTTAATGCAATATGATCTACAACCAAGTCCTATTTGGTCTCGACTGGTTCGCAACTCCTTACGACCAGGTTTCGACCAGCCTATGACCAGGTCATATTTGGTCTTGACCAGTTCGTAACTCCTTACGACCAGGTTTCGACCACTTAGCGATCATGTTCGACCAGCCTACGAGTAGCTCGTATCTCCATACGACTAGTCCGTATCTGATCGAATTGAATGACCAGCTCGTGTATTCTCCTTTTGTCTCATGATATCTAGTTGAACTCCAGGTGAGATATTTTGTCATCCATGGATTGTTCAATACTTTCTCGATCAAGTGTCGAATAACTTCATGTGGTCAAACTGTACGACCACTAGTGGCACATCTATGCAGTTTTCTTATCCGACCACATCGAGGGGCCCAGAGGCATCTCTCCTGTTATATTAGGAGGGGTAAATTCCATATCTGACCAGTCACATTCCTTCGCATGTTTCATAGTATACTCGAAAGCTACCTTTATGACTACCCAGTTACAGAGTAGCCTTTGGCAACCCCAAATTGTACTCTTACACATGTAGGAAACCGTGCTGATCTCAGGTCTAAGGATTATATATCATCATTACTTGAGACCAACTGATGACATATGAAATCATAATAATCTCAGAAGTGTCTCAAGGTGGGTCAATTCAACACCATATTCTCTAACATGTGTTCACATTATTGATTCGATATTCATATAGCCATGACCCGTGAAACATGGTCATTAATCAATACATGTGCTGGTCGATAGAGTCACTAGTGTTCCGACCAATGACTTTCGACCAGGGATACATTTTGAATGACATCATCTTAAGTTAAAAGAGCTTCACCAACAAGTCGCATATTCGTTAATCTTTGTACTTATGATTCATTCAAGGAATAGAATAATATTTATTCAATAACTCATAAATATAGACGTGATATAATCATCTCTATGATTGCCTCTAGGGCATATCACCAACACAATTACTACCAATTATCACATTCATAATTTCCCAAGCGCAAACAGCTCCACCATAACACATTTCCATCCACTTGCCTCTGTCTAAATATTTTCTCACCATGTTGGTTAAGTGCAATACAAGTCATCGACAAGTAACAGCATATTGCACACAGCTTTACACAAAATTCCGTAATCACTTAGTCAAGTTTACATTTGCAACTCAAATGATATAAATGACTCGTTGCTTGGCTAAGAAAATTATTCGTAACTAACCAACACACGTTGGTGCTATAATACTACCAACTAATAATTAAGCAAGCTAGGGTGACAAAAGATCATGATAATACAATAGACAAATTGGATATATTCAAATGGTGCATAACTAATCCCAAAACATTTAAGTAAACACTTAAAGTAAATGCAATAATTGAATCAATATAATTTTGGAAAATTGGGTTCAACATGGTCAAAGGTACAACATATATTGGAACAAGTCTTGGTACTGGTCTTGAGCTAGATCAACACCTCCTTCCTCAAAAGTTCTCAAAGTATCAACGTCTACTCTCAAACGAAAGCAAATAATCAAATAAATATAAAACGGAGAGATGACAAACTCCAAAAAGTAAATAAAAATACCAGGAAGGTAGGTTTTGAATTTAGAAATTTGAATGGGCTCAATCGGGGTTCGTATGAGGAAGAACCGGCTCTCGAAAGATTTAACCCTAAGAAAAAGTTAAAGGAATTACTGTTTTGAATTTCCCAAATTATCTTTCTAAGGGAAATTCTGAATTATTGCGACATCCTAGCGTCGGCCATAATTTCAGAATTAAAATAAAATACAGAAAATCTAACACAGTGGCTAACAGGTGAGACCTCTGGTCTATGGACCAAGTCCACGAAGTTGGCTCACAGGCCTATGGCTCATGGGTTAACGACACTGTAGATCTGACATGTGGGACCCACATGACAGAGGCTAGGCTCGCGGTGAAGTAAATCCACCTTGGTTTTCAGTGCAGGTTTTTGATCTGGTTTGCCACGCGGCTGCTGACTCGGCGACACATAGCACTAACTAGACTAACACGCAAGAAAAAGGTGACGTGGACGACGGAGAGATGGGTGGCACTCAGGTTCCGATGGTCGTCAGTGATTATGGCCTCGACGGTGGACACGAAGGTGCGCAACGAGTAGCTAAGGTCACGGCGAACTCGACGGTGTACTCACTGGTGCAAGGAGATGATGGTGTTGGCCAGTGGTGAGGTTGAAGCAGAGGCTAGGGTTCGGGTTCAGAAGGATCTGGGCTTCGGTGACGCCTCAGCGATGTGAAGGTTACGACGAGGTAGATATTGGCCTTGCGAACTCAACGGAGGTGGTGGTGAAGGTCAATGTTCACAGACAGTGGAGGAAAAGCTCATCGAAGCTTGCGGTGGTGACTTGCTTCTTCGGCGATTTCCGGTGGCTTGGGTTAGGGTTTTGGCTCGGTGATGGTGCGGGTAGGATGAGGAGGCCAAGGGCTTCCCCTACCTTTATATAGGGACGACTAGGAGAGTCCGGAGCATGCAAGCCAAGGAAGGCCCACACGGCGGAGTTTGAGAGCGAGATGGGAATGAAGACGATAAATACTAATTCTAGTGGGACCCACTCGTTAGTGGCTGCAGCTCGGGCAAAACCCCGTCACACGGCACGTAGGACACTAGCAGGTGTAACTAGGTGCTTGTGGTGAGCGAGGAGAGAGGAAGCGAGCCATGGATTGGGTAGAGAGGTGGAATAGGATTGAAATTTGAGCGTGTTTCAACCCAAATGAATTTATGAGATTTTAATTAGGTGTTGTATTTTAGAAATAACAATAAATCCAAAATAGTAAACTAAAAATAGCAATTAAACTCGGAAAAATTCCAGAAAAATCTAAAAAATATTTCCAAGCACAAAGAACTCAAATAAAATAGTTTTCGAATAAATGGATTTTTATATTAGTAAAATTAAATGTTTTTAACATTTGAAAGTCCATTTAAGCTTGATTAAAATTCAAATAAAATTTGGTGAATTTTCCAAGGGACTAAACTACTCAAAAGATTTCTGAAACTTAGAAAATTGGGATGTAACAAACCTCTCCCCTTAAGGGAATCTCAACCCCGAGACTCAGAAATTTGGGATGTTACAAACCTCTCGTCGATGATTCACTGTCCTGAAAGGGCCGACATACCTAGGGGTAAGCTTCCCTTTGGCATGAAACCTTCTGACACCTTTGAGTGGAATAACTCAAAGATAAAAAAAAAATCCTCTAGTTCAAAGCTGAGATCACGACGACGATTATCGATAAACAAAATCATTTGGTTCAAAGTTTCATTGCTAGTTTAAGCTTTTGAAAATTCAGATTTGTATTATGGACAAAACTGTTGGGACCCGAACATGCAAATTCGGACCCTTTGTGTATTCTGAACTAGTCTTATGATCAATAGCTAGCTCACATAGTGACAACATCAATGAAAATTACATCCATACAACGAAACAACTAAGAAATAATCAAATTATTATTAAAAATAAGCAGCGGACCTTATGGTCAAAGTTTACATATTTTGTCACGCAGGGCTTAAAAGACAAAAAAAATTCTTGTAGCGGAAATAAGATAACTTGTGGTGGCTTCCCTTTGGCATGAAACCTTCTGACACCTTTGAGTGGAATAACTCGAATATAAAGAAAATCCTCTGTTCAAAGCTGAGATCACGACGACGATTATCAATAAAAAAAATCCTTTGGTTCAAAGTTTTGTTGTTAGTTTAAGGTTTTGAAAATTCATATTTGTATTATGGACAAAACTGTCGGGACCCGAACATGCAAATCCGGAACCTTTGTGTATTCTAAACTAGTTCCATGATCAGTAGCTAGCTCACACAGTGACAACATCAATGAAAATTATATCCATACAACGAAACATGTAAGAAATAATCCTATTATTATTAAATAGAAGCAACAGACCTTATGGTCAAAGTTTACATAGTTTGCCACGCAGGGATTAAAAGACAAACAAAATTCTTACAGCGGAAATAAGATAACTTGTGGTGACCATCCGACATGCCCACAAGCAATCGAGTGAGGAGCGCATCCTAGTTTTCATAGTCTTCAAAGTACTCCTTCTCGTAGAACTTTGGATTTCTGGATTCTTCCGCAACAACTGATCAACAAGGCATAAAGCTGTGAGTATATAAAGTACTCAACAAGTCGTAGGGAATACTTTATAATTAATATTCATGTAAGGCTTGAACAAAAGAATAATTATATGGTTATTTTGCAGAAAGCAATATTAATAGTAAATAGATTGTAAAACATGGTTGGAAAGATTACATAAATAAAGTAAACGATTGCTTTGAAACAAGCAGTGAACTACCCGTTCACTTCCCAACCAACAAGCAGTGAACTACTCGTTCACTTCCAATCCGTTCCACCATCCAAATATTTTATGAAATCTCTGTACCTCGTGTGAAATCTCCAGACATTGTCCATAACCGGCGACACGGTTGTTCGAACACTTTTTAACACTCTGCAGAGGATGTACAGCTTTATCCACAAGAGATAATCAATTTAATATATCAGCCAAGACACGCTTCTGTAGGTGTGCGACTAATTTATTATCACAGTACCTTTGCAAAGTTATGTCTTAACCCAATTATGTCCGTTAAGGTTTCACTACCGAATGGACCTTGCATCCATTCAGGGGCACCCTCTTGCACCATTGTGAATATCCCTTGCAGAATTCATGATTCCAACAATAGAACTAAAATCAAGACATTGCTAATTAATTAGCCTGGTCCATCCCATATTGGACATGAGGTTATACGATAAGACCCAGATCAATGACACACAAGATTAAGTCCTTAGTAATTACTCAAGCGAGACTACCTGATCCAAAACAATGTGCATCACGCACCCCTGTTGCTGTGCGATCACTCGCCTGAGCATAAATCATTTTATTCACCCAAACAAATGACAATCCCTGTCATGACACAAAATTTTATAACAGTGGCATCGCTCCACAATCGACAAAACAGTATCATCGCACCACAATTGCACGACAATGGCATCGCACCGCTATTCCATATATCATTAAGTCAAATTTAACTTGGTTAAACTCCATGTGATATAATTTATCATCCATGGACTATTCAATACTTTCTCGAACAAGTGTCGGATAACTTCACGTGGTCGAACTCTTTGACCACTAGTGGCATGGTCATGCATTTTCTTTATCCGACCGCATCGAGGGGCTCAGAGATATCTCTCATATTATATTAGGAGGGACAAATCACATATCCGACCAGTCACATTTCTAAGTATGTTGCATACCATACCAGAAAGCTACCTTTATAACTACCCAGTTACGAGTAACGTTTGACAACCCCAAAGTGCACTATTACACTGCAGGAAACCATGTTGATCTCAGATCTAAGGATCATACATCATTATTACTTGAGACCAACTAATGACACATAAAATCAAAACAATCTCAACAGTGTCTCAAGGTGGGTCAATCCAATACCATGTTCTCTAACATGTATTCGCATTATTGATTCGATATCCCTATATCCATGACCGATGAAACATGATCATCAATCAATATATGTGTTGGTCAATAGAGTCACTAGTGTTCCGACCAGTGACATCCGACCAGGGATACATTTAGAACGACATCATATAAGTTAAAGACCTTCACCAACAAGTCACATACTTGTTAATCTTTATCAATGATGATTCATTCAAGGAATATAATAATATTTATTCTATAACTCATAAACATAGATGTGATTCAATCATATTTATGATTATCTCTAGGGCATATCACCAACACGAGGGTCACGCTGAGGAAGTCGGGGAGGCTTAGGGGCAGCCGAGGCGGCGGGGCAACGACGCTGGCAGTGGTGAAGATGGTGGCGGCGGCGACTTGCCACATTGGCAAAGAGACCAAATGGAGTTGGGGAAAAGGTGGGTAATCTCCGGGAACACGTGATGATGCACGAAGCAAGGCTCGGAGCTCAGTAGGGATAGAGATCGAGCGACAGAGGTAATTCAGTTCGGAGGAAGAAGACGACAAAATTCGACAAAGAACTGCAATGAAAAGTAAAATTGATTGAGGGGAATTGTTCACGTAGCACGGGAACACGAAGTGATGTGGTTAGAACTTAAAAAATATCACTAGAGTGACGGAGGCACGAAGTAAGGTGGTGGTCGGCGCTCGGGAAGACGACAAATTTGGCGGGGACAGTGCTCGGGTGAGTATGAGAGTAGAGGCGAGTGCGAAGGGGTGAAGGGGTGAAGGAGGCTCGGAGACTTCAATATATACACTTGGCCAGAGTTAAGTGGACGCAGTCGCGAGCGAAATCGACGGAGATGTTACTGGCTTGGTTTGGAAACTGATGAAACGACAACGAAATGAAGGCTTGGGGCAATGGTGTGGCGTGAAGAAGCGGGCGATGTAGTACGGTGCGCACGGCACGGGCCACTACTACAAAACATGCTATATTATACACCCCATCAGAGACGGTTCCTGGAACCGACTGTGATAAAATTATCACAGACGGTTCTTCGTTAACCGTCTGTGATAAATAAGTATCACAGACGGTTCTTTATACGAACCGTCTATGATACATGCCTATCACAGACGGTTCTTGTAAAGAACCTTCTGTGATATACAAGCACTATAAATAGATGCTCCACAGGCCCCCTTTCCATTCCATTTGAGGCGCCTCCACCCTGCTGCTGCTGCCTCCTCCCCATTGGCCACCCTGCTGCTGTTGCTGCCTCCTCCCCCGTTGCGCCACCCTGCTGCTGCTGCTGCCTCCTTCCATGCACATTGTTGCCCATTCCGTTTTGAGCTGCTACCCCTGCCTCCTCCCCCATTGCGGCACCTCTGCTGTCTCCTCCCACATTGCGCCACCTTGGAGAGAAGGGTAACGATCTGTAACCTTTTATCTTTACTCTAGACTAATCACTAATGTGTAACGATCGTAACCCTTTATATTTGCTCTAAACTAATCACTAATGTGTTTGGTCATTATGAAGGGTACTTGCGGTTTATTAATATAATTTAACACTAATTAATTTGTTACGTGCGTATCGTGTAGATGGACCAAAGCGGATGTACATTGAGAACCGTGTGAGTGAAGAGTATATTAATGGCGTGTTTGCTTTTAGAAGAGCCAGCGAAGCGGGATATGTTGAAGAAGGGATAAAATTTATGTCTTGTCCATGCATTGATTGCGGTAATATGAAAATATTTAACAACCCGGCGCAGATCGAAGCTCACTTAATCTGAAGGGGTTTCAAAAAGGATATACATGTTGGGCGATCATGGTGAAGAGCAGATTATCTAGGAAGTCGATAATGACGACATCGCCGAGGAAGTCAACGATATGCGTGGTATGGAATGTGCTTTTGATGAGGATAGGTCGCATGATGACAATCTAGATCGGATGCTACGCGATGCGAAGGAACTACGGTGAGAGAGAGTTTTGTAGATTCGAGGGCTTAATGGAGGACTCGGGAAACTTTTGTTCCACGGTCGCAGCCGAATACACAAGGTTGTCAACCGTGCTTGAGCGCTAAAATTGAAGGCAAGTAATGGTTGGTCCGACAAGAGTTTCTGGCGTTGTTAGGTCTCTTAGTGACATCCTACGGAGGGAAACGTGTTGCCCAGCACGACCTACCAAGCTAAGAAGGTTCTTTGTCCATTGGGAATGGAAGTAGAAAGAATACATGCATGTCCGAACGATTGTATCCTCTACCGTAAAGAGTATGCAGACATGCATGTATGTCCGTGTGCAAAGCATCCGTTACAAGCGTAAGAATCTGCTAAGGCGAAGCAAGGACCTCTGCTAAGATGTTGTGGTATCTCGCTGTGATCCCACGTTTGAAGCGTTTATTTGCGAATCGAAAGTAGGCAAGATTGATGTGTTGGCACTCGGAGGAGCGTAAAAAAGATGGGAAGCTCGGACACCTTGCTTGATTACATCGGTGGAGAAACTTCGATCGGAGCTTCGAAGAGTTCGGTGCGGAACCGAGGAACATAAGGTTAGGGTTGAGTACGGACGGAATGAATCCCTTCGGTAACATGAACAGCAACATAGCACCTGGCCCGTGAATCTATGTATGTACAACCTTCCTCCTTGGCTGTGTATGAAGTGGAAATACATTTTGATGTCACTACTTATCCAAGGGCGAAGCAACACAGGAGCGATATTGATGTGTACCTAGCACCATTCTTTGGAAGATCTTGTGACACTTTGGAACGAATGGGTACAAGTATGGGATGCGTACAAACGAGAGAACTTAACTTTACGCGCCATGTTATTCTGCACCATCAATGATTTTCATGCCCTTGGTAACCTGTCGGGGTTCAGTACAAAAGGAACCAAAGCCTGTCCGCACTGCTTAGATGGTACCGAGAGTGTATGGCTGAACAACTCGCGTAAAACTATGTATATGCGTCACCGTAGGTTCCTTCCCAGGATTCACCCATACCGCAAGATGAAGAAACAATTCGACGGAAATAAGAAGGGCAGTTCGGCTCAAGGGCTTTTAGAGGGAAAGAGGTCTATGATATGGTTAAGGATATCGATGTTGTGCTTGGAAAGGGACGTAAATTAAGGACCCCTCAGAAAAACATCTGGAAGAAGCGATCAATTTTTTGGGACTTACCTTATTGGGAGCATTTAGAAGTTCGCCACTGCATCGACGTCATGCACGTGGAGAAGAATGTATGTGATAGCTTGATTGGTCTCTTACTGAACATTAGTGGCAAATCAAAAGACGGTGTTAACGCACAGCGTGACTTGGTTGATATGAACATAAGAACTCAGTTAGCACCGAAAGAGACCGATAAAGGACGAACGTACCTTCCCCCAACTTGCTACACTTTGTCCAGGGCCGAGAGAAATGAACTGTGTCAAAGCTTACATGGTGTGAAAGTTCTGTCCGGTTACTCCGCCAATATTAAGAAACTTGTTTACATTAAAGATTTAAAATTAATTGGTATGAAGTCTCATGATTGTCATGTGCTTATGACACGGATGCTTCCTGTTGCAATTAGGAGTATCTTGCCAAACAAGGTCCGAGTGGCAATCTTTAGACTGTGTTATTTCTTTAACTCAATTGCTCAGAAGGTCATCGATCCCGAAGGACTCGACGCTCTGCAGGACGAGGTGGTGACGATTCTATGTCATCTTGAGATGTATTTCCCTCTGGCATTTTTTGATATCATGGTCCATCTCATTGTTCACCTTGTGAAAGAGATAAAGATATGCGGCCCTGTGTTCCTACGTCATATGTACCCTTTCGAGAGATACATGGCAATTCTGAAGTCCTACGTGCGGAATCGATCTCACGGGAGGCGATATCATCGAAGGTTATGCAACCGAAGAGGTCATTGAGTTCTGCGTTGACTACATGGCTCAGGTGGAACCGATAGGTGTGCCTCTATCTCGTCACAAGGGGAGACTGGAGGGTATCGGGACCATCAGGAGGAAAGCAATCACTCCCGATCTAGATATATACGCGCAGGCCCATTTCACGGTCTTGCAACACATGACCCAAGTGTCTCCGTACATCGACGAGTACAAAGACATGGTACGCCAACAGAATCCAGACCAATCGGAGGTTTGGATAACGAGAGAGCACAGGTCATCAAGTGATGAAACGCTGCTATGGTTGGCCAACGGACCAAAATTTACAATTGTGACATGGTAAGGATACGACATAAATGGGTACACGCGTTTTATCTGGCATTTCGAGGATAGGAAGAGCTGATCGAGCAGCGGTGTCCGTATAGATGCATTTCACGAGGGGTTCAATACCGCGGGGGCACGCGGGTTGAACTTGTACTATGGGTTCGTAGAGGAGATTTGGGAGCTCGACTATGTACTTTTCAAGATCCCCTGTTTCGATGTCATTGGGTTAAACTTCGCAGGCGTGAAGGTCGACAAATGCAGCGTCACTCATCGTGGACATCAAGCGTGTCGGATACAAGGGCGAACCATTCGTACTCGCTAAGCAAGTTGTTCAAGTTTTTATGTAATGACCCGACCAAATAAGAACCGCCACGTAGTTCTTCATGGGAAAAGAAGGATTGTCGGAGTTGAGAATGTCGTGGATGAGGAAGAGTACAATCAATTTGACGAGTTGCCTCCTTTCGGAGACGGCATCAGACTGGAGGAAGAACCCAGTGAGGAAGCTAGCTATATGCGCGTTGATCATCATGAAGGACTATATTTCAATTAAGCATGTATTCCATTGTAATTTGATGTTAACATGTGTTATGGACTTGTCATCTCTAATGTTGATGTTAATGCGGACTTGTTAGAGTTATCAACTTGTTGAGAATATCATCTTTTAAACCTTGTTGAAAATGCACACAAATGGACAAATGTGTTTTGTCATTTGAGCAAAGTTAAAGTGCATTATACGTGGCTGGCGGTCGGCCGAGGTGCTAAATCGGTCGATCGCCATGTGTCAATGATCGGACCGGCCACCCTTGGCGGTCTGACCGATTTGGCGGCGATCAGACCGGCAATTAGTTGTGTTTCAAATGTATGAAAATAAGGATAAATTAAAACTTTTGGATGCATCCTTGTTGTCATTTGAATACTCTAGAATTTATCTCCTTGAAATGTGGACTTCAAATTCAATTAAGGTTATTGACTCGAAGTGTTGCAATTCAAGGTCTTCTAGTCAAACCTTGTGATCATCCTCGGGAAATATTTTTTTCTAAATTCTTGATCATCTGGGTAACCTCCCTGAGAAATTTCATAATTTTTAGAAATTATTTGCTATTTCTTAAGGGCAGGTCAAACCTGTTGTCTCCCTGGACAAACCCCCTGTCCAGCAGCTTGTGAATTTTCTAGCGGGCAATGCATTGTATGATAAATTCTGGAAAATTCATACACGGTTGATCTTGAAGTCAGGATCACTCAGTAAAGATTTCAGAATTTTTGGAGCTGTGGAGCTACCTCTGGAAATTCCCAAATCATCTCAGTCTTTCAATTCAAAATCTGGAATCACTGTTCCTCGTGCTCGAACCCGAGTCAGACTCCGACCCGAGTCTCGCGGTTTAGCTCAACTGCCTAACCGCGTCGTGTGTGAGCCGTCCGATGGAGATCCTCCGGTCCAGATCTCGTACCCGTTCGGACCACTCGGGCCTTCCCACTCTTGGATCCGAGCCGTCCGATTTGGAGATCACGACCTGGATTGAGTGGCCGATCGGACCGGCCGATCGCCCCTTTCACTTGAACTGTCCGATTTGGATATCAACGGCCTGGATTGAGTGGCCGATCGGACTGGCCAATCGCCCCGTTCACTTGAACCGTTCGATCTCGATTACTCACAGCACAGACGGTTCTTTAATGGAACCATCTGTGATTACTCACATCACAGACGCCTCCATTAAAGAACCGTCTGTGATGTTTAGGGTTATCACAGACGGTTCTTTAGTAGAACCGTCTGTGATGTCACAGACGGTTCTTTAATAGAATCGTATGTGACATCACAGACGGTTCTATTAAAGAACCGTGTGTGATGTTAGTCTATATCAGTGCTCTGCTCGAATGGTTGTGCAGTTGCCCTAGTTCTTAACACTTCCCAGAATCGCCCAACGCCGCCTGCCCTGATCCGGCGCCACCCAACGCCGCCTCCCCCGTTCCGGCCACCGATGCTCCTCTGGCCGATTCGGTGCCACCGGAAGCTTCGCCCCACCGCCCTCGGCCATCCCCGCAAACCAGCCGACGCTCCCAACCGCTGTGGGCCTCCACCGCCGTGCGCCTCCCCTCCGACAAGGAGCTCGGCGTCCTCACCGACTGGGAGACTAAGTTCCACGCAAAGTACCCCGTCGTTGCCCTTCTCGCCGACTCCGCCTGAACTCAACCCCCAACCCCAACCCCCCCACCACCAGTCCACCATCACCGTCCTCTTTCGCGGGCTAAGTTTTGTTGTATCCTCTTGTGTGCTTTACCATATCTCCGTATGTATCCTGAGACTCGCTGCATAGACTGGTGTCAGGGTGTGTGCTTAATTGCTTACTAGCTGCTTAACTATAACTAAATTATCTGAATGGAAAGACTCTCGGGTTGTTTTAAGTATTGATCTGGGTGGTCTTGATAATTGCCACTTTGTTTCAGATGCAATAGGTTGTTCTAAGGTTTGATTTAAGTTTTTACATGCGGAAGCAATGTCTTTGAATGTCCAACCATAGGTTCAGTTGATTGTGTTTTTCTTGACATGTTAAGACATTAGTTGTCAGCGTCACATAGGCACATCAAAATAGTTTCCAGGCTAGTGATTTAGGGGAAAGCAGTTTCTTTTCTTGAGGTTTTCTGTGGTAGTCAATGGATGGATGGCAATAGTGGGATTGTTTATGGTGGATGGTTGGAGTGTTCTAACTTTAACAAGTTCTTGTTGTGTCATTCTTTGGATAATTCATTGTAACCATGAACATGGACATCCATTCAGTTGTTACACTTTGCAGTTTCTGAAGTTGTCTTGGGCAATTGATTCTTGGAACACAGATACATAGGTAGCCATTGATATGATATGCTATCGTTGATATGTTCGATGATTATTACTTGTGTGACTTCTTTACTTTGAAAGATTGTGAGGATTCTTGTATGCGTCTTAGCTGTGTAATATCTGACTGCGATACACAGATATGAACGTCATCATATTATTATATTTACATGGCATATTATTATATTTACAACGTCGAGAAGTAGATGAAGAAACGAGTTTAGTTGCTGAACGTTCTTTTGGATGTTCTGATTAGTGGTAAAATTTGTTAGTGTGGTTTGGGGTTGTGTTTCCTTTTGTTTTAGTGTGTAGGGCTGATATCCCCAGGAGTTTCCTGTATCGAGTGCAATTTCATATATTTTATTTACTACGTATCATATATTTAGATTCAATGGGTAACTTATATTTGATTATGTAATCATTGCGTCACGTAACTTATATAGATGGCGAGGCACCGTCTTCGCTTGTTGTCACGACGTCGTAAATGTGTCCGGATCTCCGATCAAGGTGGTGCGTGAGCGAGAAGGCGGAGGAATCTCCAAATTGCCACAGGGCGCATGGCGATCACGGAGGTCGATGGCGTCGGGATCCCGCCGAGTCCCAAGAAAGCGGTGCGAGATTACGGACCGTCTGCGGGGTACTTGCAAGGCAGGTCCCCATCACCACCCCAACCGGAAGTCTCGGCGGATGTACGAAGAGACCGGTTGTGGATGAACTTTCGCCTCGTTCACTTTCCCTGAAGCGAGACCGAGGGCGTGTGCGATGGCACTTGGCTAGCTGGTGATGTCCCACGCGTGGAGGACCTTCAAGAGCACGCATTTCACGTGAGTGCGTGAACACGGGTCGGACGCCCTTCACGATGTATCAATTTTTATCGCGGGATAGATGGGACACCTTCGTGCGAGATGAAGACGGACGGTCGAATTTCAGGAGCAAAGTCGCGGCGCCTGAGCTATCGAGCACAAAACACTCACCCCTACGGACTCGGCCAAGGAAATGCAGCGGGTAAAGCCACGATGGGTGGCGGAAGGCGAGCTTCTTTGCACGACCGTTTGTTGAGATCTCGACGAGCGGCGCTCGAGCACAGTTAAGGCGAGGGCATCGACCACGTCTTGGCGACATCTCTTTCACAAACCAGCGACGAGCGGTTTCTCAGCGCTGGTAAATTTCTCGAACCACTTAATTGTTAATAAGTCCATAACTTCATGGTGTCTACAATAACAGGATGTCCTCTTACAGAAGCATTGACTTCGCATCTTCCGAGGTTCCTTGAAGTAGGCGGGGAGAAGGATGTCGCCTCTGACCCGGGAAACAAGGAGCACCTGTGTCGCACCGAGGCGTTGGGGTTTACATACCTTGGAGGGATGGATTCCCACACAACTCCGACACGTATAGGAGTAGGAAGAGATCCAAGGACCAGTACGATGCTCGGTTGGAACATATGATTGTTGGAAAATTTCAAGAACAAATAACAAACTTGCAGAACCAAGTAAATCAACTCATGCAGGCGAAAGCCGCCCCTGTTAATTTGGGAGCAAGTCCTCGTCGACATCAGAGTAGCGTCGCGTCCACACATAATTCTGGACATGACGACGTGCAATTACCGATCAACGACATCGAGGTAATGTACATCTCTGGAGTGCTCCAAAGATAGACCTATAGGACGCCTTAGCTAATTGTGTACCGTTTTGTAGGAGCCGACGCCCTGCAAGCTCCAAGTGAGGATGGTTGGGTCGATTTCTATTGAGGCTAGGCGGGGTATGGTGTATCCATACCAGGAAGGGGCAGTGCAGCACGGTGCCCAGCTGGAGCAGGGTTACGCCAGGGTGCAGGTGGACATGGTACATGACAATTTCATGGCCATCCCGCTGGAGATTCACCCGAACGAAGAAATCAGAACACTAGGGGATGCCACGCACACTTTTATCCAGTAGCCCAAGAAGGACATCGCACTGGACTCTTTAGTGACGTGATATCGACAGGACCCTGCCTCTCCAATAGGACCCTCGATGAGTCCGCCTCAACCAAAGATTCAGAAGACCGCCACATCGCTTCCCGTCGAGAAGACGGCGAAGGGACAAGACAAGTGTGTCACCATATCGGTCCCTAAGGCGTCTCACGGAAAGACGTCCCTCAGCCGCCTCGTTAAGGAGAAATCAAAATCGAAGAACATTAAGGCACCTCCCAAACCCGTGAAATACTCCCTCGGAAGTTCGTTGGTCTTCGGCGCAGAAATAAAGAGCTCAGGAGTAGCTTATCAAGCTTTGCATGATTGGTACTTGCGCAAGACCCGAGAGAAGGGGGTCATACTGGAATCACCGTCAGATAGGGGAGGGAGCATTTTCTCCACGAGCCTGGCCACTTCGTCGTGGGCCAAGACTTATTTGACCTATACAACCTAAGCGCCCTCGGCGCCTCACTTCTACGATCTTTGGATCGTAAGTGTGTACAATCAATTTCTACACTCATGTGATACCGATAAATATCATAACTCATTGCTTATGTACAGATACATTATGAAATGTGCCCGTCGAATCAAAGAACCGGTGGGTTTCCTCGACCCACACGTGGTCTCTGAGCAAACAATCAACCAAGACGCATCCTACGTCGAGAATTACATAAAATGCGATTGCTTGCTCTAGACGACAAGGACTACATAATGTTGCCCTACAACCAGAAGTAAGTGCTTCAATAGTGCTATACAAATTACGTTTCAACATAGGTTTATGACTATAGCGACATACACGAGTAGGTTCCTCTAGATTCTTCTGATTCTTATGCCAAAGAGGAACATGGTATTGTACCTTGATTCTCTACTCAACAAAAATCATGACTTCACCCTTCTTAAAGGAATACTCGACAGGTATGTTCATTTCCTTTGCACATAACTCTATTGTAGTCTTCCTTCGTTTGAAATGGACGATGATAACTTTTTTGAATCATGTAGGGCGTTCATCGGCTATGTTGCTCAGGGAGGTTTATACAAAGGCAGCGCCACACGACTCACAGGATCACGATTTACAGTGCAGCGGTACAACATAATAATCATATATCATACTCTGTAATATTGCGTCTCGAACTGACTGTACATATATATGTAATTCTATTTTTGCTGTGCCGCCAGCAAAAACGAGATCACCTATGCGCATTCTACGTATGCCATCATATGAAGCTATTGATTGCTTCTAGGACGCACGATCCCCAGGTTTGTCAATCTCGTAATAATTATTTTCTAATTATAAATTTTAATATATATGCTTACTACTTTACTCCTGCTAGCGACAGGGCTTGAACATAGAGTTAAATGCACTCGAGATGGACCAGGTCACGCACGTTCGAGGGGAGCTCTGCGGCTTCATCAAGGTAGACATAGTTAACACCACCGGAGAGTTTCACGCCGTCGACACCGATGAACGACCTCGAAACAATTGATTCAATATTGTAATTCACTTTGACTGGTTGTAATTCAATTTGTAACTCTAGCGACAATATATACTTGAAACATTCTTTTGTAATTGATTTTGAGTTAAATGGTCACTTTGAGTTGTTAACAATTATCTGTGAAATGTTTCTGCTTGCTAGTTTTCAGAGGGCATGGCTAGCAATTCCTGAGGCTAGCTGAAAATACAATAAAAATTAATTAGGTCTAAAGACTAATCACAGACGGTTCCAACCACGAGGCAAATGCGTGATACTCTGAGAATCACTGAGGCGGTTCGTGGTTGGAACCGTCTGTGATAAGACTTATCACAGATGGTTTTTCAACCGTCTATGATAACCGTCTGTTATCACAGACATAAAATTTCAGACGGTTCAAAAACCGTCTGTGATGAGATTTTCTGTAGTAGTGTTCGGGCGCGCAGGGTGTGGGCGCAGCCAGGCGCACGCGTGGGCTCACGCGGGCGAGGGGCGGAAAACAGAGCTGAGTGAGTGAAGGAGCCGGCTCAGGTGGAAGAAAGAAAGAATGAATGAAAGAAGTGGGTCGGACTGCGGGGAAAAAGAGTTGGGCTCGGCGCAAAGATAATTCACAAAAAAAAATCAAATTGCGAAATTTGAATTTGGATTTGGAAACAGGATTTGAATTGAGAATTGGAATTTGGATTTGAATTGAGGACTAGGATTAAATAATTGCAGAAACTCCAAAAGAAATCCACACTTTTAAAATAATTAATTTTAAATTAAATTTTATAACAACGAAAAGAAATTTTGGGAAAACAGAAAAGAAATAAAATAAATTGAACTCCAAGAAATAACAAAAGAACTTTGGAAAAACGAAGAAAATCAAATAAACCAGTTTTGAATTTAATTAAGTTTAATTTTTTCATATTAAATTGTTTTAATTTTTTTAAAATTTCAAATTAAGATTTAAACAACTCAATAAAATTGAACTGACTCCTTTTATTTTAAAAATTTCTAAAATATCCGGAAATTGGGATGTTACAAAATTAATCCGTAGCTTACGTTTACCTCATACATCAGCAAGAAGTTGATGGTAGATGTATAAAATCACTCTAATATTCCACTTGCTCTCTAATAATTAGAGGTTCCTTCCTTGTGTATACTACCTTCTGACAAAATAGAAACAGAAAAATGCCCAATAACTGCCATTCCTCATCCAACTTTCTTCTTCCTTGAGTAACACATGCCATGAGTCATGACTACACTTGTCTCTTTCCTCTTTTGCTTCTCCCATTTTCCTTCTTATTTCCACTTGTACACTTGTTGGTGTCTTGGGACTCCTAGTGTGTTGTGATTGCCAGAGGGCCACCACACACCTGTAGGACAGCATTTGTCAACAAGAACAAAAAGTTGGAAGATTTCATTTGAAGCAAAAAAAAAAAAAAGGCTGAAGATTTGATCAGCTAGAGAGCCAGAGACTTTGACTTCCATGCATGATGCATCTGAGCAATCTCGTGGCAAAGAGCCAACTTAAAAAGCATCATAACTTCATAAGCTAGTAACTGATGCGGCAAGGCCCATAACTGAATCTGGCCCGGGAGCTACTACATGCGCGGCGCTGTTTTCCGCTGGGTTTCAAAATTCAAAAGCATTATCTTTTGAGCTGGGTTGCTGTTTCGCGATCATTGGATCCTTACGATGAATTCTACGGCCGCTAATTTGTCACGTAGCAAAAATGGACCTCACTGATCCCTGATCATCCTCACTGCTACCTCCGTGCTTTTTCATTTGTTGTTTTGAATATTTACACGGTCTATAATAAACATATTTGATGATTATTTTTTCTAAACTATATATTAGTAAAAAATATTTAAAAAAAGTTTAATGATATGAAAGTTTTTTTTAATGAAAAATCTAGTAATATCTTTTCTACATGACAAATCAAAATAATTTTGTGTATATTAGTGGTCAAAGTTTTAACTGCACGTGTTCTAAAACAATATCTAAAAAAGAACGGAGACAGGACTAACCAGCACATTTGTTCAGCTTTCATGCATGCAATGCTCGTAGAATGTTCTCCGCATTTCTTAAAATGATTCTGTATAGTACGTACTCTTATTGTATATGGTTGATCAAATCTATTTACGGATTTGCTATTTCTAAGTTTCCTGAAATTTTGTAAAATTTAAATCTGTTGTGACCATTGAATTTGTGTAAAGATTGACATATCATATGATTATATGTTGATCCAATTGATAAAAAATATGACTTATGCCTAAGAAAATTTTAGTCACCTTACAAATACACATTCCCATCTATTTATTGTCTCTTCCCTAATTTTATGGGATTCTTTCTGAGAGTTCAAAGCATCAAATTTGTCTTTCTGGACTTCTGTTCCATTCTATTTTTAGCCATGCTCATTTCTCCTTTCCTTGCATCCCAACAACAATCACAATGTGCTATAGCTCCCGCTATGGATAGCACAATGTCTCCTCCTATGGATAGCACATTGCCCTTCTTCCATCTCCTCCCACCTCAACCCAATTCTGGCCGTTCTGCAAGGGGGACCCATGCGGCTGAGGTGACGACGCGGCGCGGCGATCACCGGCGCACCGGAGATGAAGGGGAGGACGCTTTTCAAGAGCCCTCTCCCCCGCAGCCACGTCTCTGACGTTTCCAGCTCAGCCGCCGTCGCTACCCACCGCCTCTACCAAGTCTGGAGAGGAAGGAATGTACGTTGATTAATTAAGCTCTCTGACCCTTGCATGTGTATTGAAAATCCTCGCGTTACAAACGGAGTATCGGTTATAATTAAATTAAGAGTGACCGCGGAGCGGCCGCCGGCTACCGAAACGGGTATAATCGTTGTCCGGTTGGTTTGATCCTGCGGCAGAAATTCCTCCTCGGCGGGCGGCTCATCTTCGGCCCGGACGCCAACTCCATCGCGCTCACCGTGTCCCTCATCATAACGCCGCTCGCGCTCTTCGTCGCCTTCGTCTCGTTCCGCCTCGTCGACCTCATCGGGAAGCCGCTCGGTCCCCTCGTCCCGGCGACTGCTATGGCCGTCGGCGCATTCGTGAGTCCGTGACACCACCGTCAACGATCGATCGATACCTCCATTGATTTGTAGAGGAAAATTAAGCAAGAAATTAACACAACCTCATGACGGATCGACACGCATGCATGCAGGATGTGATCGTGCTGGTGCTCACGTCGGGGCGGGACCCCGGGATCATCCCCCGGAACGCGCGGCCGCCGGAGCCCGACGACGCCCAGCTGGACAGCGCCGCGTCCCACGCGGCCGGCTACGGCGGTGGCGGATCGTCGGGGTCGCTCCCGCCGACGCGCGACGTGTACCTGAACGGCGTGGTGGTGAAGGTAAAGTACTGCCACACGTGCCTGCTCTACCGGCCGCCGCGCTGCTCGCACTGCTCCGTCTGCAACAACTGCGTCGAGCGCTTCGACCACCACTGCCCCTGGGTCGGCCAGTGCATCGGCAAGGTACACGACTTCCGAGGCTCACAAATTGAACTGTCGCGATCGACAAGCTCGCGTCCGATCATTTCTTTGTCATGTGCAGAGGAATTACAGGTTCTTCTTCATGTTCATCTCGTCGACGACGTTCCTGTGCCTGTACGTGTTCG
Source organism: Hsuehochloa calcarea (assembly GCA_036346395.1). Classification (NCBI taxonomy): domain Eukaryota; kingdom Viridiplantae; phylum Streptophyta; class Magnoliopsida; order Poales; family Poaceae; genus Hsuehochloa; species Hsuehochloa calcarea. The sequence goes on from CM070614.1 coordinate 29,118,340, forward strand.
GCTTCTGCTGGGTGAACCTACTCCTCATCGCGCGGCGGTACAACTGCAGCCTCGGACGCGCCGTCGTCGAGTCGCCGGTGTCGGGGTTCCTCATCGTCTACACCTTCGTCACCTCCTGGTTCGTCGGCGGCCTCACCGCCTTCCACTCCTACCTCATCTGCACAAACCAGACGACGTACGAGAATTTCCGGTACCGCTACGAGGGGAAGTCCAACCCGCACAACCGCGGCGTCGCGGCCAACTTCGCGGAGATCTTCCTGTCGCCGATCCCGGCGAGCAGGAACGACTTCCGGGCCAGGGTCACCGTCGACCCCGCCTCGCTCTACTTCGGCCCGCCGTCGGGACAGTACTCGCTGGGCCCGCTCTCGTCAGAGTCCAAGCTCAGCTTCAACACCAGGGACAGCCTCAGCTTCGACATGGCCAAGGCCAGCTTCGACCTCGACTACTCCGCCAAGCGCACCAGCGTCGCCTCCTCCGACTTCGGCGACATATACGGCGGCGGTCTGGAGGGCGCGCTGGAGCGGTGCGCCACGCAGCAGCCGCGGCACTCCATCTTTGGCGGCGGAGGAGGAAGGGCGAGCAGGAAGGCGGATGACATGGAGGCGATCGCGTCGGAGTTCAGGATGGAGTACGGCGGCGCCGCCGGCCGGTCTCACGGGAGGGAGTTCGAAGCTGTGTGACCTATGCGTGCATGCATGGTCTCCATGTGCGTACGTGATGCCCATTCTTGGGAGCTTAATTTGCATGTGTTTTTGGTCGCCTTCATTGTGTGCTGTGTTGCATAGTAGTAGCTTGATCAGCTTAATTTTCCTCCTCCTGTTTGCAAACGGGACGGTGGTTTTCATAGCACTACTCTACTACTTGTTACTGTAGTCAAGCTCATGTATACATACATATACACGCATGAGCTGGTGTCTGGAATTGCCTGATGGCTAGGATCGGTGGCGGACGTCAGACTTAAATGTAGCCGGTGATCGCTATGGAAGATATAATAGGCAGAATAATTGTTGGATGTGCTGGTTGAACCTCAGGGCCGGGTTTATATAGTATACGATAACTTGAAGATCAAGTCAATCATCTATGGATATAAGTCCCCCCGTCGGAGTGGAGGCGTAGGATGCTCAAACAGGAGTAGAAGCTAACGAGGAGTGTCATGTGAAGACCCGGTGGTGGACTCGCCTACCGTCGAGGTAGTCATCGAAGTAGGATTGCAGATAATGAAGAGTGACGACTTGGATTAAACAGTCGCGAGGCGAAGATAGCATTAATGTAGCGAGAAGTTGATGTCGAGGTTGTTGCAGTCGAGTAAAGTCTTCGTAGTCAAGGCAACACAGGTCGGCCACCAGTGTTGAGGGCGATAAGCAGCAGTAGTTGGAGGACTACATGACGATGGCGGTGCACAGATCGGTGCAAGAGAGAGGGCCATACAGCACGGCGGTTGCTAGAGTAGACGGGTGGTGCACGCATGCTACTAAAAGAGAGAAGAAGAGGGACACCGGTGGCAAATATATGTTGGCCATTGAGAATGGCAGGAGATGTCGACAAAGAGGATTGCCGCGGAGAACAAAGGGAAGAAGCCGACGGTGAAGCGATCAGAGAGGCGACGGTAGGGAGTCGAGTGATATCGGCGAAATAGTAGAGGAAATACTTTACGGAAGAAGTTCAGAGAAAACACTAACATCATCATCGTCGACTTAGAAAGGATTAGCACGTCAATGCATGCGGCCCTGAAAGCAGAAGTAAAGATGTACGGTTCGTGAGAGGAAAGCTAGGTGTTTGGTGGACGCAGGCGGAGTGCGCGGTGACCAAGAGTTATGGGAAACAGAAGACGCAAAAGCGGACACATGTGGAGAGGCGGGAAGACGTGATAAGCCAACTTCGCGCTCATGAGATTGGCTACATGCAAGAGAGCCGACGTGGAGATCCATGAACACACGTTGAAGGCAACCAAGAAGACGTGGAAATATTTTTGAAGAAGAAGAAACACGCATGCAGGAAGAAGAAACACGCATGCAGAACGAAGAACGGAGGCATGCATGTTATGCAGCCATGCAAACAGAAAGGACGCTAGATGGCTCGGAGCAAGAAACAGAGAGGGTAAAAATTGTCGGCGGCGTCGGCGGCAGTGCCAACAAAAAAAGAAGAATAGGGGTTGCTGGTAAGGCTTACGCCCGTGGTCAGATCCAACTATTAGGTGGCGGTGGGTCAATTTAAAAAATGAAATCTTGGCAATCGGCCAAAAAAATCACATATGGCAATAGTTGGGGATGCATTTGCACTTGATCTCTTTTTTTTTTTTGAAGTTTCAAGACGAAAATAGATAGAGTTTGAAAATTCCAGAGAGGATGCAGATTTTTAGGTCTGAAAATCTAGTCGTCCCTGAGCGGTTTGACCGGCCACTAGTTGGCAGTCAGACCGGCTGGTCAGTGTTCAGACCAGCCATGGGCATGCAACGGTGTGACTGTCTAGGCCTTGTTCATGCACCGAGGCGGCGGTGAACTTCGTGGGTTAGATCAAAGGCATGTGTTTTAGTGCATATGTGTTGCGTGATGCATGTTTTGGTTAACGTGGATCAAGTTACGAAAAACTTGTGTTGGAGAGCTGAGGTCCAGACCAATCAAGGGTGCCGGGGTGAAGTTATTGGACTCAAGCATGGTGGAAGATGGACAAGTGCTACTATAAAAAGGCTAATACTGGACGCCTTATCACAGACGGTTGACCAAAACCGTCTGTATTAAATACAATCACAGACGGTTTTGGCTTAATAACCGTCTGTGTTATTGGTTGCGCTAAAAACCGTCTGTAAAGAAGTAATATCACAGACGGTTCGTATTGAAAACCGTCTGTGAAGTATCATGGTAAACCCACCCCCACCTTGTCTTCCATCAATCTCTCCCTCTCCTCTCCCCACGCTGAACTCCGACGACCACCCTCGATTCACCGGCGCGGTTCGGCGAGGAGACGCAGCCGACGAGGAGGAGGAGGCTGGATCGCAGGAGCTCTATATCTACCGCAGGAGGTAGACTACTGGAAGGTACGTGTATATCCCTAAAATATACATAATTTATTGGTTGTTTGATGGTTCTTATTTTATTTATACCTAATATCGGAGCGCCGCAGGAGATTTTCGATTGTCTCTCCTTTTCCTTGCCAACGAGCTTGAGTCAAATTCGGACGACAAGTAAGAACAGTTTGTGATATGCTGGTGAGGTGCATAGAGGAGCTCACAAGACCAATTCAAGAAGTCGATGAGTTCTTCAGGAGCTTGGAGACACAGATGGTTACTAGCTAGTTTAACTTTGTAATTTTATTCTTTTTCCCCCATTCGGAGGTGATATTGTGAAACCTTTTGGTTTCCCTTTTGCTAGATAGGTCTCTCCTGCAATGTGCTTGCCATCAGAATTTTAATTGGATTTTAGTTGTCATGCTAGAGGTCCTATATGGAAACTACTGTCCAGCAATTGATTGGTTTGACTCAAAATTCAATTTTTTGTAATAGAAAAAACTTTCACAGACGGTTCTTGTTCAGAACCATTTGTGAAAATAGACTATCATAGACGGACATGAACCAAATGCAGTGATAAGTAATTATCACAGACGGTTCCTGTTCAAAACCATATGTGATAGATTTTTTTACAGATGGTTAAAAAACCGTCTGTGATGATCTCATATCATTACTGACCCATAAACTCAGACAACTCATGAAACCGTCTGTGATGACGTTTTTGAACCGTCTGTAAAGACCTTTTCTGTAGTAGTGAAGGATGACCGAACGAAAAGTTCAGTGCGACAGGTTGCATCAAGGATGATCGAACCGATTAAGTTTTCTCTCTAAACCTAACTGCCACTGTAATAGGGAGGTGTGCATGATTTGCACCCTCATCCATCAAACCTTAAGTCTAGAAAACCCTAATTTGTGATTTAAGGCTAGGAGAGGAAAGTTGAGGCTAGGGTTTGTGAGAGATGGATTGATTAAGTGCTCAAGTGTTGAGGTTATGTCCTTCATGGTGGAGTGACCGTAAAGCAACAATCTCTTAAATCAATCTAAGAAAAATTTCCTCCAAGATGAGTTATCTATTGTTCTTGTTCTCCCTTTGATGCCTTTTTTAGAATTTGTGTGTTCCTTTGGTTTCCTTGGATCTATTGATGTGATTTAGCTTGTGTATTCATTTGGTTTCCTTGGAATTTGTGTGTTCCTTTGGTTTCCTTGGATCCATTTAGGGTCATCTTGACTATCATCCACCTATGAGCAAGTTTTTGGATCAAAGTTTGATTTTCCTCGGTTCTTGTGCCCTTTTGATATCATCAAAGAAATCTGTGGAAACTTGTCCTCGATCTTACTAATCGTTGATTGTAATATGTTTCTGACCTTCTTGATGAGCTAAGATTGAAATTCCATGGGATTTTGATCACCGGATTGAAAGTTATGTTGATTTGTGATCTTCGTAGGCTGCTCCCAGGCAACAGGCGGTCAGACCGGCCCTATACCGTGTTGATGTGTTTTCCCTCAGGGTTCGTCGGTTTCAACGCAAGGCTTCTGTTATGCTTGTGTTTCTAACATTCATAGCTTCTATAACTACTGAAGAGAAGAAGGTTGAAATTGTTTGGGATCAAAAAAAAAGTAGTGCTCCTATTCATCCCCCTCTAGTCGTCGTTCCAGTCCAACAGTTGCACCAAGCATCGGTGTGGTAGAGGAAGGCTGGGAGAGCTCAACCTCAAGAGATTAGATCATAGAGATTGAATCATCTCTCCCAAGTGCAGTGCGCAACGGTGATTTGGTGGTTGCTATGAATGGCCTAGATGCAAACCCGCTATGTTACCATGAAGGACGATATAGTAGACGGAATAATTGTTCGATGTATTGCTTGAGCCTCAGGGGCATATATAGAATACATGGTAACTTGGAGATCAAGCGGAAGGAAACCATACTGGATATAAATCCTAGCCGATTCTTGTTCTATCTCTATTCTCTAATAATCTTGTTGTATAACACATGTACACAGAATTGCTATATATCATTTTCAAATGATAATTTTTATGCGATAGTGTGTCCCAAAGTGCAATCCGTCCAGTGCGGCAGCTACTGGAGGGTCATGGAGGTGTGTTGGCCGGAGCCGGAGAGAACACATGTGTACTTGTAGTCCGGATCGGACTTGTAACCGGGTATAAAATGTACCGTTGAGCTCTTTATAACTTTAATCATGAAAAAGAAAGAATCTTTTTTATACAGACGAAACCACTGCGATTTAGTTCCGAAAGACATGAGTATCGTCAAACCTCGTAAACAAATCATTGTGTCTGTTACGTGCCTTTGTTCTTTGTGTGATCCTCCTCGTGGTGCGTTCGAGAAACATCAGTAACCTGAATCAAGAAAGTGCTTTGTTGGATCATGGAGTACAAAACGATTAATGTTGGCTCAGCTATCACTCCACATATAAGTAGTACGAGAGAGCTCCCTTTTTACAATTTGGTATCTGATCTGACGCTCCAATCAATTAAGCTGTTGTCTGGAACTCTGAATAGGGTTGCAGACTTGCGGTTGCGGGTGGGGATGCTTCTTGTGCCTAATTGTGTTGCACCTGGCCACGGGTTCTAGTTGGGCTGGCTGGACTTGGAGCTGGCCTGAACCATGATCGAAGCACAGCCGAGCTAAACGAGCTGCTTGCGAGTTGGCTCGAACTTGGCTGGTTAACTTAACGAGCAGAAATACCAGCTCGGTTCGGCTCGTTTATGGCACGAGTTCAAACCGAGTTATTAACGAGTCGAGCTGGCTGAACTTGAGCCTTTTTTCTACCCCTACTTGGGATGAGTTGCTAAATTCTAATGCATCTAGTAGGAAAGTTAAGCACCAGCAGTGATACATACAATGTTGTAGTGCACCTACAACATAATTAACAATGAGTAGCTTTGTAACAGAAGAAAGTTAGGCACTATCTGAGTAATCTGACTGCACCTTTCCTCTTTGGCGGGCATGCCAATATGCAATGCATGCAGTTATGCAGAGCTCCAGGAGCGGCAGGCAAAGCTTGGCTACCTGTTTGCCTTCTTATCCTCCGTTACTTTTCCTTGCTACAACTAAATGAGATTGTTAGTAGCACATGTCTATCACAATAGCCAAGACAATATACCATATATTTACACACATATCCATCCATTTCTTGCTTGTTTTGACGCAGTAGTTCTGCAACGTTACCCAGGATTAGAGTTATCCATTTTTAAGAAATAGCTTGGCGTTGCTGCGGAAAACTTCGATGTAAATTATGTGGTACAAACAAATAATCTAATTTACAGAGCAATGAATGAAAACGCAATTAGTCCATCTTCTTATTTGTAAGCCATCTCACAACCCAATTAACAAAGCATGGACAACTCCAATAGCCATCTTGGTTGGTTCATGAGCTGGTGCCAGGGTTTCAAAAACCGATTGCTTTCAAGCAAAATCGATTTTTTCCGGCCGGTTTGATGTCTTGGGGGGAAAAACCCTGCTGGTGCATGCATGCAAATTATAACACTGTGGCTTGATTGGCTTCCCTCCTCCCCTGAAGGCTTTCTTAGGCAAGAATGGCATCTTAGGCCTCCAACTCCCAGAGATAGCCTTCAACGGAGAGAGGGATCCAAGAAAGCCGTGCCGCTTATGGTCACTTGGATTTTGAGTAGTGAACACTACTGCATATGTGCAAGACACATGGAAATGGAACCCAAGTTTGTAGCAATATATAGTGCTCAAAAAGCAACTATCAGGGTTAAAAAAAACCGGAATCGGGTACTTTCCCGGTCACTGGCTTGAAATGGTAAACGACTAGTTACTGGATTTACCGGGAAAAAATTCGTTTGAATTTACTTAAAAACAGCTAAAATTCAAAAACTAAAATTTGAATTTACTAAATCAGGAAAAACTGACGATTTTTCTGTTCCCGGTCCCTACCGATAAGACTGTTACCGGCGGTAACCGGCCGATTTTTTTATATCTCTGGCTACTATACATTCATTAAACTAGTGTGACCAAAACAAAAGGAACAACAAAATCCTAAATCAAAATCAAGAGAGAGAGATAATTGAAATGTAGAGCGATAAACTAATTAATGTAGACTCAACTGCCTAGAAAGTTGAAAGAGACATAAGGCCATGAGAGGAGAGCTTTCCCTCCATTAGTAGTAGAAAAATTGCATATAGTACAATGGTATCTTCTTTTGTTGGCATTTTTAGTCAATGGTATCTGACTGCCGATCAACTGGTCCAGCTCACAATTTTAACCATCAACAGTTATGCCAATTTCGAGCTGTCACCTATTAACAGAGCTACACACTAGCGATCAGCTTTGTAATAATAGATGTAGCAAAGTACCTAATTTTATGTGCGCTCACCTGTTTTTAATCAAAGAAGGGACACCTATATATAATACAATTTGCATGCCAGCGCAAGTTCTTACCTATTGAGTATAAAAGCACCACTATAAGTTGGCCAGAATTGCTAAGGATGGGATGTTAAACAAAGGATGTTAGTGGTGGTCAAATTTAAATGTTGCCGAAGTTGTATAAAATTTTGGAGTACAAGGAGCTATATACATGCAGTTCTCAGTTTGGATCAAATATACAGAGAAAATCAGCACACGGAAAATTATAGAGCAAGAGACAGATTTGGATCATACACAGCTGACAATGTCGTTCTGATCCTAGCAATTCCATAATCACATCTGCAGAAGTATGACGAAGTACATTTGCACCCACAGATAAATGCATCAATTATCTTTTGCTGGTATAGATAGGGTTACAGAAGTGTAGCAAATAAAGATGAACGAAAGATGCATCATGACAAGTCTAGGACTAGCAGAGGTATTCCTTTGCACAAGTAAAAAGTGAAGAGACTCACAAAAAAAGGTAAAAGGTGAAGAGCTATACAGAATGCAGTGAATCATGATAAAACTGAATATGGTTCTTGTCAACGCTCTTATAAATTAGCTTCACTATGTTGGATAATCCTTTCCTTCTAATCAAATAAATGAAAAATATTGATATCAATTTTATGGAATCATGCAGATGCGAATCTAGTATCATTACCCCTATGGCCTGGTATTCTGAATAAAACTCTGTTCAAAGCCATTCGAAGTTCATCCACTTCTAGTCTATTGTCTGTGCAGTTTCATAGTTTATAGTTTATAGCACCATTATTATTAAGATGTCGATTAGTCGGTGGAGAAGAACCGACTGGGCTAGCGACTCGACTTGCTAGGGCAAGTCGGGTTACCTGTCGACTAGTCGTCGACTTGCCCGTTGACTGGTCCACCAGGCGGCGGTAAGTCAGCCAACTTGGTAGGAGAAATCGTGGTGTCCGCTTATCAAACTCAGCGTGACAGAGAGAAAGAGGGAGGGCCGGGGCTCACGTAAGTCATCAATCCTCTCTTTAATTCATAGATGTACTTTTCAATCACTGCTATATATATATATAAAAAAGACCACCTAGGTGGTATTCACACCTTTTCAGAGATGGTATGTAGAATTTTTTAGACATACTCCTTTTTAGTGCGAATATGAAGAAGAGACTCTTGCAACTTTTTTATGTGGTTCGCATTAAAGTATCTTATAATTAGTATATGAGTATATCCAAAGTGATAAAGGAGTATATCAAAATTCTTTTAGGTGGTATATTAGATGTGGGAGTACTACACCCACGAGTAGTAAGTATTAATCCTATATATATGTGTGTGTGTGTAAGTCATCAATCCTCTCTTTAATTCAAGCAATAGACGTACTTTTCAATCTCTGCAATACAAGGTATATATTATATAATATATACATATGTACCTACATATTATGGTCATATGAACCGTACCTTTCGACTCATCAGCAAGTTAGTCACTAGGAGGGTAGATATGCACGTACATATCATGGCCATATGAACTGTACCTTTTGACTCATCAGTAAGTTAGTCACTAGGAGGGCAGCGTCGACTTTCCGATTTCATAACTTGTTTACGGAACTTATGAATATGTAATATGTGATGCAGGCACCTAACATCATGATGAGGTCACCAGGATAGTTCCCTCCAACATTTATCAAATTTTCACTTCGTTTAAAATCTGAGCGATCAATCTTGGTGTTTTCTAAGACGAAGAATATGCAAGGCTGAATCATCCAAGGAGAGCTGCAGTTAGAGGCAAAAGGTATGTAAATAGAAGAGGAAGTATCACAGCACCTGAGTTCAACAGCTGGAGTCACATGTTTCAGCAGAATATATAATCACCATTAGTTGGAAATTGACATGGAAATTTTGCAACGAGCTGAAGGTTTCTTTAGAGGACAGAATTGAAGCCAATTCATGATAAAGGTTGAGCATTGCAGCCAAAGAGAACACTCGTGAATGAATTAAAGAAAAATAAAATGTGTACCAACTTAAGTAAAAAAAAAATCAGCACTTCAATAAAATTCTATAAAATAAACGCCAAATCAGTATCGGAGAGTGAGCACGAAGGTGCAGCTCATCATTTGACTTAGCACACCAAACAGTATGCATCATGGTGAATTTTTAAAGTTACAATGAAGGTTACTCACAAATAGTGGTTGTGCATAAGCAGTTGGCATATGTATGTAGCTTTCATAAGGAAATCACATAAAATCCCGGAAGCCTTCAAACAAAGCACGGTTTCCTCACAAAACAGGCAACCAGTGTATAGGCAAAAGGTATGTAAATAGAAGAGGGAGTATCAGATAGAATCCCAGAAGCCTTGGCCGTTGCAGGCTTGCAGCTATTGGAGCCAGGAATAAACAAGAAATACTGCAAAGTAAATATTTCATAATTGAAGCAGACAAAGCGATGTGGCCGATGGAATGACCGACAACAAAGGTCCTGCTCTAGATTGGGTTCCATTGGCCAATTCAACAAGACAAGGGCTACCACATCTTTCAGTAGATCTCTCTCCTAGCAACTAAAGATCACCCATTCCTCGGAAAATTTTCGCCACCATTTCAACCCAAATCCCCTGTACAACTAAATATTTTAGGGGTCAACATCTGAGCAAGATCACCTTACATGAGACGATCAAAATGTACCAAGCTAATTAATGAAACACAACTCATCCTCATTCCTGTGCCACGCTCTTGCCGACGACGCCCTTCAACGGTAAATGCTCCATCTCTGCGATCACCCCGGCTGACGCCACCGTAGGCAGTGCATCATACGATCCCCCGACGCCATTATGCCTCCTCCCCATCCCCACGCCGGCGCCACCGCCCCCACCGTCAACACCGCACCACCTCGCCACCGCGAGGTACACCCCGGCGGCAACAGCCGCCACGATCACGCAATGCACGGACAGCGCGAGGTCCATGACCGCGACGGCCCGGACCCTGGCCTCCTCGACGTCGCAGCGCGTGGCCGGCGCGGTGGCGGCGTCCATCAGCCGGTGGCAACCGGCGGGGATGAAGGCGTCGACGTAGAGGCTGACGCCGCTCTGGAGTGCCCAGAGGCCCCCGACGGCGCCGGCGCAGGCGAGCGCCATCTCGGCCAAGAAGTGGTGGGCGGTTCTTGGCGGGGACAGCGCGGAGGCGAGGGAGGCAGCGGCGGCGGCGAGGAGGAGGAGGGCGGCGACGGAGAGCGCGTGCGGCTGGAGATCGGAGGCTGGGAAGGCGGCGGCGAGGAGGCCGGCTGCGCGGGCGAGGAGGAGGAGCGGGAGCGAGAGGAGGAAAGGGCGGAGAAGCGGGAGGTGGCTGGGCGGGAGGAAGGGAAGCGGGAGCGGGAGGAGGAGGGGAGGGAGGAAGAGGAGCGGGAGGACGCGGGAGGACGGGGCGACGGGGAGGAAGGCGAAGGGGAGGGCGAGCAGAAGCGGGAGGAGGCGGAGGAGCGGGTGCCGGAGGAGGAGGAGGTGGTGGTGGTGGTGGTGGGTGGGGGAGAGGTGGGAAACGGCGGCGAGGAGGAGGTGGGAGAGGGAGGCGGCGAGGAGGGCGAGAGAGAGGAGGAGGTGGCACGCTAGCAGCAGCGACTCCGCCATTGGAGTGGAGAACGGATTCCGAGGACGGGGAGGGAGGAGGGATCGGTGGTTGTGGACAGGGATGAGTGGGCTCGGCGAGGAATGCGGCGCAGCGGAGTGGGGAGGCTGTCAACTCTCTGCGAGCGCAGCGGAGCGGCGCGGCCCGGCTTGGTAGATTGAGCATGGCCTATCTCGGTACGGCTTATTCTGGCATGTTATTATTAGATAGATCGTGCTGTGTCGGTTTATATGTTAAGATGGTGCTCCAAGTATAACCCGTTGGTACGAATCTATTTAGCCCGTCGAGTCAAGTGTGATCTATTTAGCCTATTTAGTTTGATAGAATAAAAAAACTAAAAAATTAAAAAAAATGTATAGAATTCAGAAGTAGATATAGAAATTAAGAAAAATGAGACAATCATTTTGAAAAATAATAAATATCTTTAATGGCTGCCTCGTTAAAACATTCGCTAAGTAAAACTCAAAATGAGAAAACATTGGCAAAGTAAAAGGAGTACAACCTTTAGCTCTACATACATACATACTACATCATTGCTCTACGTGTCGGTGTTACTGTTATTGTCTAAGTACAGATTTTCGAACGCCTCCGATAACTCTGGATTTTCCACAGAGTGTTATATTCGTGAATCAGCTTGTTCCCAGTCATTTACGGTTAGAAGGATCTGCACCACCTCACTAGTGAGATTTGTTCTTCTCTTCTCCAATATTCTTCTAAAAAGACTGAAAGCAGTCTCGAAGGAGACTGTAGAGACAGGAACAGTTAACACATCACGTGTAAGTATGGATAGCACGTGATATGTTAACTTATGGGCTTGCCACCATTACAATATATCGAAGCCTTTTGAGTTGAAATCCACTGTATCGCTGTCCAGATATGTGGATAGTTCCCCACTCCTTGTGGGTCTTGGCTGAGCAGGCGACGGTTTAGAAGAAGAAGACCTGGACCTAGACTTGGAGGAAGAGCCACCGAAGATCGTGCCCCATATATTTGTCTTCCCACTCGAGGCGGGGGCTACTAGAGGTCGTTGCGAGTGGACTTCCTCGAACTTATTTTCATACATTTGGTAAATCTCGTATAACCGAGAACGAACTTCTGCAAAATAGTCAGTACAGTTTAGCTCTGTAACATCACTAAGAAGATCAAGTACACTACCAAATACATCAATTTTACCCCTAGAATCTAAAAGAAATACAAATGCATATAGGTAAATGATTTATCTCTAATATTTAATGTATTTAGATTTCTTGGAAATAATAGCATCACGTAAAACTAAGTCATTTTCTTATATTTTCAATTGAGTAGCAATCTGTAAAATACTACACACAATGATAGGAGAAGTTGGATAGTAGACAGTGTGGATATCGTGAGGATATGTGCACGATCTCAGGATGATGAGTCAATTGGCAATGGCTTTGTTGATTTACAAAATCTCGCGTTTTCGGGGTTTGCTTCAGTCTGTCAGACCACAGACGGTCTGACCGGTTGTGTGGGGCGGTCAGACCGCCCGTGGAGAGGTCGGACCGGCCGTGGTTGCCGGTCGGACCGGCCTGACCAAAAAGTGGTTTTTGGGGCAGATCCAAAAATAGGTTGTGTAGGCAGATGAGGGGAGTCTCCTGGATGTGGTCGCATCATTTTTGGAGCTCGCAGTCAAAATTTCTATTGAGTTGAAAATTCTAGAAGGTTTCGGATTTTCACGATGGAATTTTGGCTAAGTCTTTTCGGGCGGTCCGACCGCCGTTGTGGGATCGGTCCGACCGGCCTGAAATCGGTCAGACCGTTGATGTGGGGCGGTCAGACCGCCGATGACTTAAAGGTGAGCCTTCTTTGCATTGATGTGTTTTGAGAGCGGTTAATGTATGGATGTCAATGCTTTATTGTTGCATATTGCATTGTGGAACTAACGTGGGTCAAGTTGTGAAGAACTTGTTCCCGGAAACTGTTTGTTTGTTTATTCTTTGTGCGGTGGCTTGCGAGTCAACGGCGTCAGCGGTGAGGTGGATCGGGACTACGCTTGGAGAGTGGGGTCCAGAACGATCATGGATGCTGGGTGAGGTCGTGTGACTCAAGCATGGTGCAGGATGGGCAAGATGGATCGAACGGGTAGTTCGGTGCAGCTGGTTGGATCAGGTGGTGCGGAAGTCAGTGCAAGTCTCTAGGAGGTTCCGATGGGATTCGGACAGGGGAGACTTGGCGACGTGATGAGAGCCGCTGATCAACCTACACGTGGTGAAGCAGGCGATTGCTTCAATGGTTGTATGTGTGTGGGTCCCATGTGTGTGGGTCCCAAAAGTGAAACCCTAGGCCTCTCCTATAAATAGAAAGGGGAGATGTAAAACCCTTGAAGCATTCATTTGGCCCCTTCTTCATTTTCTAGGGTTTGGAGGAGAGGAGAGGAGAAGCTAGGGTTTGAGAGATTGTGAGTGTGCTCTTGTGTGAGCTCTTGTCCTCCTTGTTGGAGTGGCTTTGTAAGCATCTTGTGAGATCAATCAATCTTGTGATGCTTGCTTGAGAGATCATTTGTCTCCCTTTGTGTTCTTCTCTCTTTTGGATGAATTTGGTGCTTCATTGATTCAAGTGGTTAAGCTTGGTCTCTTAACTCATTTTCTCTTGCTTTGATGTGTGGGAATACTCCTAGAATCATCTAGACCATCAACCCCCACAAGCAAGTCTTGAATCAAAGACTTTCATATTTCTAGGGTTTGTGCACTTCTTTGGTAAAACCTTGAGAGATCGATTCTACGCAGTGGATCTGAATGATCGTCGCTAGAAATAGGTCTCTAATATCCTTAGGGAGGTGTGCTCGAAATTTGGTCAAGTTTCATTGGTTGAATCAAAAGTTGGATCAGATTTCATTTTGGAGTTGGGCTTGGTTTTTCGGTTCTGGACCAAATCGGTCAGACCGGTTTTGTAACGGCGGTCCGACCGCCGCGTTCGAACCGCTTCGATCTGCGGTCGAACCGATATCCAACGGTCCGACCGCCAGTTAGTAGCCGGTCCGACCGCTTGTTGCACGTCGGTCCGATCCTTTGTCTCGGCGATCGACCGCAAGGCTCGAATCGACCGTGAGTTCTTTTCTCCATTTTTGTGTCTTGTGGTTGAGGGGGTTATCGAATTCAGCACAAGGCTTCCACTGTGCGTTTACTGATCTTCTTAGCTTTTATAGCTAAAGGAGTTAGGTTCGTGTTGAATTTGATTTAGGCGAGAAAGTCGAGAAAGCGCCTATTCACCCCCCTAGTCGCCTTTTACGGTCCTACAAGTGGTATCGAGTGGTTAGCTCTTCTCATAGATCTTAACTGTCTTTGGAGCCATGGCGGTCGATGATATTCAATCGAGCCACATGTTTTTGATGGAGTTGATTTTGCTTGTTGGAAGGCCGAATGGAGGCCTACATCGAGGCTCAAGGGCACATAATTTGGCTTAAGGTGAAAAACTCTTATGTCGTGCCACCGATGACAATTTGATCACTCGGATGTGGAGAACAAAATAGGCTCGAAATTTCTTGATTCAAGGTCTTAGTCGATCCGAGTTTGAGCGTGTTGCTCATTTGTTGTCTGCTCATGAGATCTGGCGGACTCTTTGTGATTATCACGAGGGGTCCACTGCGATAAAGGAAGTGAGACAGAATCACCAAGAAAGCATACTCTAAGATCGAGCAAAGGCACGTGAATCTTTAGATGAGTGGGGAGATTTTCTAAAATTTCGCATGATCTCCGTTTGTTGATCTTGTATTCACTGAGTCGAAAATGCACGCCAACTATTGGGTGCTCTGGATGTGAAGGTCTGGGGGATGAAGATCACTGCCATCAATGACAACACTGTCATGAGTGAGCTTACCATGGATAAGCTTTACTCGCGGTTGAAGATGCATGAGATTGATTTTATCTCGCGTCTCCCCACAGATGAGCCGATGGCTTTAGTGGTCGACAAATCTAAGGGTAGATATTACGATTCTTTTGATGTTAGCTCATCGGTTTTTCGTTATGCATTTTACATTCTTTGAGCGATGAGCAACTTGAGAGACTACCTGAAGATGATTTAGCCCTCCTATCCACAAAATTCACAAGAGCCTATAACAATGTGAGGAGTAGGAGGAGAGGTGGACCTATCACATGCTTTGAATGTGGTGAGCCGAACCACATTCGCTCTAGATGCTCCAAGCTGAAGGGCAAGGAGGAGAAGGAGTCACAAAGGCATCCTAAAGCGAGGGATGCTAAGTCCAAGAAGACAAACTATCGCAAGTTTGTCAGCCGGGTCCTTGAAGCTCTAGAGGATGTAAGCATGAGTGATGTGGACTCGGAGGTGGAGGACGACAAGAGTGACTCCCGTGGCAAGAAGAAGGCTCGTGATTTCACGGGCATGTGCTTCATGGCTAAGAACAGCCACGATAGCGACTCCTCCAACAGCGAGGATCCTTTTAGTGATCCCGATGGGGTATGTCCTTCACTTCCTAACATGAAAAGGGCTTTAGTGCTTGCTGAACAAAAACTGCATAAGCAAGCTAAATTGATTAAGAAACAGGATACTATGATTGATAATTTGAACCTAGAAGTTGTTAGGCTCAAATCCATTAATCCTGATGATTTCTGTGATTCATGCTCTAGCTTACTTAATGAATTGTCAAGCTTAAATTCTGCTCATTCCTCTGTTATGAATCAACTGAAAAACGCTTTTGTTGAACTAGAATCTCTCAAGTCTAGTTCTGTTTGCATGGATGCCATTCCGCTTGGTGTGACTACCTTGATGCTATTCCTTTAACTTGCTCAAATTGTGCTTTGCTTGAATTAAAATTGGATAGCTCCTTGAAAGAATTGCAAAAATTTGATGCTAGTCACACTTGCTCTCATTGTAAGAACAATAGGATTAAAATGCAAGAGATGACCGAAATGGTTGTTTACTCTAGAGCTGCATCTTGTGAAAATTGTCCTAAGCTTACAATTGAGATTGAAGCTTTAAACAAGACTCTTGAAGAGAAAGCTAAAATTGAAAAATCCATGTCTCTTACTGCTTCCAAGAAAGTCATTGATTCTTCCTCTTGTATGTTGCATGCTGAAGTTGAAACTATTGTTGGTAAGATACAAGAGGCTTTTAAAGTCAAATTTAAGGAGCAGTTGAATAGGATTGGAGAGTCCTATTGTGTGTCTTGTGAGGCTCTAAAAGTGGAAGTGGACCTTCTTAAGAGCAAACATGTTGAGGCAATCAATTCTAAAAAGTGCTCTAATTGTGGAGTTTTGGCAAAAGAGAATGATTACCTCAAAATGACTCTTGAGAAGTTTTCTAGTGGGAAAAAGAAACTCAACTTGATTCTAGACCAATCCAAGGTGAGTGTGAAAAACAGTGGCCTAGGTTTTAAGTCCCTAGAGCTTTCCAAGAATCACACACCTAAGGTTGCTAAAATTGTGAAAAGTGGTTTGGTTGAGCAAGAACCTTCTAAGACTTTCAAGGTTGTATCCAAAGCTGCAGGTTTTGCTCAAACTCTTTCTGGTAAGAAAGGTGCTTACATTTCACCGATGCGGACCCCTCAAAGGTCAAGTACCATTGCACCTTACGCAAGAAAGAGGACCACGGTTGAGTTTTGCTTAGGAGAGCAAAGATTGAGAGGAAAGAGAGAGTGAGCACTTTGAGATCCATCAGAGGAGTCTTTTCACCAGCTATAGTCTCTAGAGCCAGGCAATCTATTCATCGTACCACATATAGGCCTAGGTTTGTAGAGAACCTTGTTGACTCGTTTGGTGGGTCCAGGCAGCATCTTGGTTTAGGATATCGTGAGGAGAAACCACGGGTAGCACCTAGACAGGGGAGTGTCGGTCTTTTGGTAGATCGTTTTGGAGAGGTCCAGATGGTGCTCGTGTGCATTCTTATGATTTTGCTCCTGATCATTTTTCTGCTGCTTCTTTTGCTATTCCCAGGCATCGTGCATCTCAGTACTGGACACCTAGATCTTTTATCTCAAATCCCAGTACTGAGGCATGGATGTTTTGAGGGAATTTGCTCTTTTTGCATTCATTGTATCATAATGCATTTTTCATTTCAAATATCTCGCATTGCAAAATAAAATTTGTGGAGCTTTGATTATTATCCTTGTATGGCTTGATTTCATACTCTATACCTTGTCATGTCAAGTGATAGTCTGCTAGACTTCTTTTATAGCTCTTCGTGTTTTAGCTTAGCTTTCACCTTGCTAGCTTTTTATCTGTGAGCAAACTGAATCAAATCATGTCTTGTTGGATCTTGTGACTAGTTTTGCTCTAGTGATCCTCTTATGATTCTTGCCATGTCTTATAGGTTAATTTGAGTCTTGAACTTATTTTGAGATGAAAATGAGATTTTTATCTTCTTAAGTCAAGCAAATGAAAAATGAGATTTTCTGTGCGAAAAAACTGATCTCACCAATCCTTTCTCATGAGGCGGCTTGCCATTGCACTAGGCATGAACTCAGGGGGAGTTTTGGATGACCTAGACCACTCTTTTAAGCTTATCGCTTGAGATGGTCGCGGCAAGGCTTGAGATCTAGCACAATGAAAAAAAATCCTTTTAGGAAAATGCTCAAAATGCTAAGTGCTCGAATTTGCTTTTATTGAACTCTTAATGCTCAAAATGCCTCAATTTCTGTTTTGAGTCTCTTTTTACTTATAGACATGGCTTGACTCATTTTTGGTTGCTTTTAGTGAATCTATGACATTGAGCAACCTTTCATGATATTAATTCTGTTAATCTCAGATGACTGCTATTTTGATTTTAGCTTTGCAGTACATGTTTTGCCATGATTGAATATAGCGTCTACTCTTTATATGGCTTGGTATAATTCTTGTACTGTCTTCATAGATAATGGTCATGGCTCCTTTTATTACATTTCAAAAATAAAGTCATTTCTTCATGCTCTTTCTTTTCCCTTGTATCTTGATGAATTCATTGTCAAAGGGGGAGAAGGATTGAAGAAAATGCTGTTTTGGAGCTCTTGGGTTCATACATAAGGTTTCATATAAAAGAACTTTATTTTAAAATTTTGTGATCATAGTGAGCTGAGCCTCTGGGGTTTATTGCCTTTTTCTGATTTTAATTGCAATTGAAGAAGACTCACAATGATCAAAGGTCAAATAGAACATTTTGTCTTTCATATGGACCTAAGTGAGATTTTTGGCCACTTTCTGGAAATTGAATCTTTTGGTGCTTTCATTGCCTTATCTCACTTGCTTATACTATCCTGAAGCCAGCTTGGTCGTTTCCTAGGCTTTTTCTTGCTTATGGACCAAGTTGTGCCTTTGTGCGAAAACGGCGAAGTTTTTACTTTTCATTTCGAAAAACCACATTTTCTTGGAAATTGCCAATGTGTTCATCAAGGGGGAGATTGTGGATATCGTGAGGATATGTGAACGATCTCAGGATGATGAGTCAATTGGAAATGGCTTTGTTGGTTTGCAAAATCTCGCGTTTTCGGGGTTTGCTTCAGTCTGTCAGACCACAGGCGGTCTGACCGGTTGTGTGGGGCGGTCAGACCGCCCTTGGAGAGGTCGGACCGGCCGTGGTTGCCGGTCGGACCGGCCTGACCAAAAAGTGGTTTTTGGGGCAGATCCAAAAATAGGTTGTGTAGGCAGGTGAGGGAAGTCTCCTGGATGTGGTCGCATCATTTTTGGAGCTCCCAGTCAAAAGTTCTATTGAGTTGAAAATTCCAGAAGGTTTCGGATTTTCACGATGGAATTTTGGCTAAGTCTTTTCGGGCGGTCCGACCGCCGTTGTGGGATCGGTCCGACCGGCCTGAAATCGGTCAGACCGTTGATGTGGGGTGGTCAGACCGCCGATGACTTGAAGGTGAGCCTTCTTTGCATTGATGTGTTTTGAGAGCGGTTAATGTATGGATGTCAATGCTTTATTGTTGCATATTGCATTGTGGAACTAACGTGGGTCAAGTTGTGAAGAACTTGTTCCCGGAAACTGTTTGTTTGTTTATTCTTTGTGCGGTGGCTTGCGAGTCAACGGCGTCAGCGGTGAGGTGGATCGGGACTACGCTTGGAGAGTGGGGGTCGAGCGATCATGGATCTTTGGGTGGTCGTGTGACTCAAGCATGGTGCAGGATGGGCAAGATGGATCGAACGGGTAGTTCGGTGCAGCTGGTTGGATCAGGTGGTGCGGAAGTCAGTGCAAGTCTCTAGGAGGTTCCGATGGGATTCGGACAGGGGAGACTTGGCGGCGATGAGAGCCGTGATCAACCTACACGGTGAAGCGGCGATTGCTTCAATGGTTGTATGTGTGTGGGTCCCATGTGTGTGTGGGTCCCAAAAGTGAAACCCTAGGCCTCTCCTATAAATAGAAAGGGGGAGATGTAAAACCCCTTGAAGCATTCATTTGGCCCCCTTCTTCATTTTCTAGGGTTTGGAGGAGAGGAGAGGAGAAGCTAGGGTTTGGAGAGATTGTGAGTGTGCTCTTGTGTGAGCTCTTGTCCTCCTTGTTGGAGTGGCTTTGTAAGCATCTTGTGAGATCAATCAATCTTGTGATGCTTGCTTGAGAGATCATTTGTCTCCCTTTGTGTTCTTCTCTCTTTTGGATGAATTTGGTGCTTCATTGATTCAAGTGGTTAAGCTTGGTCTCTTAACTCATTTTCTCTTGCTTTGATGTGTGGGAATACTCCTAGAATCATCTAGACCATCAACCCCCACAAGCAAGTCTTGAATCAAAGACTTTCATATTTCTAGGGTTTGTGCACTTCTTTGGTAAAACCTTGAGAGATCGATTCTACGCAGTGGATCTGAATGATCGTCGCTAGAAATAGGTCTCTAATATCCTTAGGGAGGTGTGCTCGAAATTTGGTCAAGTTTCATTGGTTGAATCAAAAGTTGGATCAGATTTCATTTTGGAGTTGGGCTTGGTTTTTCGGTTCTGGACCGTCGGTCGGACCGGTTTTATAGCGGTCCGACCGCCGCGCGTTCGAACCGCTTCGATCTTCTTAGGTCGAACCGATATCCAACGGTCCGACCGCCAGTTAGTAGCCGGTCCGACCGCTTGTTGCCGCGTCGGTCCGGCCTTTGTCTCGGCCGGTCGACCGCGGTCTTCGAACCCGACGATGAGTTCTTTTCTCCATTTTTGTGTCTTGTGGTTGAGGGTTATCGAATTGAGACAAGGCTTCCTCGTATGCGTTCTTGATCTTCTTAGCTTTTATAGCTAAAGGAGTTAGGTTCGTGTTGAATTTGATTTAGGCGAGAAAGTCGAGAAAGCGCCTATTCACCCCCCCCCCCTAGTCGGCTTTACGGTCCTACAGATAGCGGACAAAGCAACAGTTACCTCATAAGCGATCGGTTTATTACGTAAGTGAAGTCTTACATGGATCAAAGGAACGATATCCACAGGTACAAAAGCTGCTGTATGGTCTCCTTATAGCTTCAAGGAAACTAAGGCATTACTTTCAGCCCCACAAAGTGGTCGTACCAACCGAATATCTCTTAGGTCAAGTCCTTGAAAACAAGGAATCATCAGGACGAATAGCAACATGGGTCGTCGAGCTTGGAGCGTTCGACCTCCATTTTATATCACAAACAACAATCAAGTCTCAGGCAATAGCAGACTTCATTGCCAAATGGACAAACCCTGAACCCACCCAAGGGCCCGAGTACGAATACCACGACGAGTGGATAATGTACTTTGACGGTTCCTTGATGCTCAAAGGCTCAGGGCTGGAGTTGTCTTGATATCCCCTACTGGCGAACACACAAGTACGCCATCAAGTTAAACTTTCCTGCTACAAATAATGTGGCAGAATACAAAGTTTCTTGGCGAACTCGAGCGACTCATTAACAAGGATTCACAGATTACTAGTGAAAGACGATTCTCAACTAGTAGCGAATCAAGTCGAGGAATGAGTATCAATGCTCAAGTACGAAAATGTCTTCTTATCTGGTGGAAGTACGGAAACTTGAAAAGCACTTATTCAGTTTCCAGATCCAACATATTCCTAGAAATGAAACTTTACGCGCAGACAACTCAATTCACCCTCGGTAGTCGAGCTTTTTGAGGACATAGATGTTCCACTATAGGTTGTACAAATCGATCATAAGAACATGGATACTCCACAAATCATTGATGGTTGGCTCTATCATGATCACGATAGAGATTGGAAGACGTCGATCTACAATTATCTTCAGCATGGCATTATTCCTAACGATGATGTAGAGGCTGATCGTATAGTACGAAAAGCCAAATCATACACACTGATCAAAAGTACCATGTACAAACAAGGATCTCACGGAGTGTTGATGAGATGCATATCTCAAACAGATGGCATTAAGTTGCTACCCGATATTCATGGAGGAGTCTATGGAGCACATCATTCCTACAGAACATTGGTCGGTAAAGCCTTCAGACATGGATACTACTGGCTAATTGCCCTTCATGATGTGAAAGAGCTCGTGACGAAGTGCGTACAATGTCAATTTTACATTCGATAAGTACATCAGCCGGCATAAGCTTTGCAAACTATACCTCTTTCTTGGCCTTTTGCAACATGGGGACTAAACATTCTTGGACCTTTTCCAAGAGCACCCGGGGGCTTCAAATTCCTATTCATCATGATTGACACGTTTACAAAATGGATAGAAGTCGAGCCTGTTGTTAAAACAACAACTGAAGCTGCTAAGAGGTTCCTTACAAAAAAAATATGATCACACGATTTGGCATACCTAGTCGTATAATCACATACAACGGTACCCAGTTCTCTAGCGGAAATTTTCAGGAATTCTACGAGGATCTAGGCATCAAGATACATTTTGTTTCTGTCATTCATCTGCAAAGCAATGGAGCAGTTGAGAGGGCCAATGGAATCATAATGCAAGGAATGAAACGCCGAGTATTCGACCAATTAACAACACGGTCAGGAGCTTGGGTTCAAGAACTTCCTTCTGTGTTATGGTTCGTTCGAATCACGACCAGTCGTGCGACCGGTGAAACTCCATTTTTTCTGATTTATGGTGATGAAGCCATACTTCCTCCAGAACTGCAAATAGGCTCTACTCGAACTGATTGTTTCAATGAGAACGATCAGATTAAACGAAGACTCGACGACGTCAATTTCCTTGAAGAACGACGAAATCAAGCCCCCATACGATTGGTGGTTTACCAACAAGCCATGCGAAGGTACCACAGTTGTAAGGTGCAACCTCGCAGCTTAGCTGTAGGTGATCTGGTTCTACAATGAATTCAGAATCAGTCTAATCGCAATAAACTTTCTCCCAAATGGGAAGGTCCTTATACTGTGATCGAAGTCACTCGACCTGGTTCGGTACTAGCTATGTTCGACTGGCGTGTTTTGTCCAACTCTTGGAATGTTGACCAATTGCGTAAGTTCTTTATTTAATTGTATTTTCCATTATTTCAATTTATTAATAAATATGCATTTCCTTTTCGACGAATGATGTTGTGTATATGTCTATCTTTTCATCTGGTTTTATACTATCATTGCCTAATTGGTCGGAGAAGAACAAATTCTCTCCCATATCCTTTCTAAGGATATCTATTACTCTATGGCTACAACTTACCTGTCAAATTCCATAAGGGTCCTAGTCGTGACCATTTAAACAATGGTTCTCACGCGCGACCTACACTCTTTTCTTAAAGAAATATACGAGTAACCGGAGCATCGCACAGGCAACCTCATATAGTACTTTACATGCTATGGATTTCGGGGACTACGTTTCTTACCTTCAACAATCTGTTCCACTCCTATTTTGGCTACTGGTCGGGACACAGAAAGTCTCCTAGTTGAAGTCTCTCCTTCTCTGCACGTGGTTCTGCCCACTGTAAAGAGCTTCCTAGCGACGGTCCATTTCTTACTATCCTCGCTGCCAGTTGGAACCTGAGCAAGAACACGTTTAGCGAGGTACTTTTCATGTCTTCAGTTTTTAGCGACCCTTACGACCAGTTTTGGATATGATATATAAACAAGTTCACTTGTTGTTTTTTGCATACATATTTGCATTCTTTTTTTATCAACCAATATAAGTCTTGTCCATCTTCCATCCACATAAGGTACTACATAATATTTCAATTATGGAAGTGACCTAAGACTAGTCGGAATCACACGCTGGTTCTGACCACATTGATTTCCTAGTGATACTTAGATCATTTTTATAACATAATCAGCAAATACTTTGTACCGTGGTCATAGCTATTGCTCATATTCTTAGTCTACTGCTTCTTTAGTAAAGTTCTACTAATACAAGCAGTCTGGGGCTAGAAAATATATGAGTATTTGGCAAATTTAGGATGATAAAATAAAGACTTCATTGATGATAAAAGGTAAATTTTATTTACAACTGTCAAAATATTACATTCTTTTACTTCTCGGATCCGCTAGACTGATCGCTGCGTGCAGCCCGACCTCCATTTCCTCTGCAACCTTTTGTCCAAGAGGTGTCATTTCCTCGAACACTCTGGTTGCTTCTACTTCCGAGCAGTTGAAGTCTTCCTCAACAGCTTAAATATTTATGGAAGAGTCGGAGACTTTTAGTTTTGCCAAAGTAAAACAAACTCCATTCTTGATAGCATTAAACAAGGTGTGCACATGATTCTCTTGAGTTGTTTTGAGAACACCACAGGGTCTTGAGCTATTGGCCAAGGTAGTTGATCTTCTCTGTGAGATCTCCTAAATTGGGCAGTTGTGTTCCTGATCCCATGTTGAAGAGCATCTTGTTGAAGGCCTTGACCTTTTCTTCAAGATTTTGCCCGAAGGCTACCTCCTTACCATGCTCGAACTCAAGAGCCTTTTCTGCTTGCCTCAATGCTTGAATTTGCTCTGCACGAGTAAACTAAAAGATAAGTACATACGACTAGAAAAAGAAAGCATCTTGAGTCGTGTTAACGACCGTTACCTTGGCGATTCTTCTCAAAAGTCTTAAGAACCTCCTTGTATGCAGTCGTTAAGTATTCGATTGAATGGGTCCTTATTAGGCAATCTTCTTGAAGCTTGGCAATTATGGCTTCTTTAGCTATATCTTCTTCCTTAAACTTCACCGAATCTATCAAACATGATAAAGAGGAGAATCAGTTAAAAGAAAAAAGGGAAATGGTAAAGAAGGAGATAAGAAGATACTGAAAGGGTGCTTTCTTTCTAATTTTGAAGTGCGCCAGCGCAAAATCCGTCGCGCCTGCCTTCCTCTTCTTTTCAACCAACTTCAATAGTTCTGGTCCGGTGGGGTTGGATAGATCCGCTATGTCCTCCAACCGAAGGTCGAAATAAATGTTCTCGACCAATTGGTTGAACAAGATCCTTGATCACGGGGTCGGAGGGTGTAGTCTCGCGGTCTCCAGAACAGTTGCCACGGTAGCAACCGACAGGTCCTCAGCGACCACATTGGAGTCCACGACAACCGCCTAACTTAATAATCAAAGTTAGTTAAGTGATGAAAATCCTTCATCTAGAATAGATATTTCTATTCGGTTACCTATCTCTATAAGACCACCATCTTGAATGGTCATAGGACTGCTCGGAGCGTCAATCGGCCACAACTTTCAGTGGCCTCATTGATCCTCAGTCCAATGACTACACATTAAAGAGGGTTTATGGTAAAACCGATCGAAAATTATATAAAAATGAAAAGTGGTTTATATTTTTACCCTAAATCTCTCAGCCCTCTCTTCTGCGAAAACAATTACTAAGATCTGAGAAAAATCCGCCTTTTCGCCAGGCTCTCCGGCGCAGATCATTTTGATCCGGCCTCTAATCTCATCAAGAGACAAAGCTGTAAAGATAAACAAGAGACTTTAGGATCAGAAAAATGATTAACCAATGTAGCTAAATTTGTCAGAATTCTTCAGAACTTACCCTCATTGGAGTCTTTGGTCGCATCATCACGACCAATATACCTGAGCATCGGATATGCTCGGGCCTTCATGGGGCTGATCCGGCGCATGAAAAAGATTTTTACTATATGCTAGGACGTTAAACCCTTAACATTAAGGAGTTGGATGGCTTCAACCCATCTCCCCACTTTTCTCTCCTTTGTAGAGGAGCACCATTCTGGATTCTTAACCGCCTTCTTGCCAGTATAGTAAAGGTTGTCTTTCTGAGTGACCGTCACGTAGAACCAGCTTTTCTTTCATGACGACCACGAAGATTTTGAGTACATAGGAATGTACTCATCAGCTTTTTCATCATGGAGGCGCAAGGTGCACTCTCGAGCGTCCGGTCATCTTCGGACCGTCATCCTGTAGTGGTGCTTGAAGAGATCTAGAGTTGTAAGAATCCCCAAGTACACTTCGCAGAGGTAGACGAAGACACTAAGGTTGGCGATGGCATTGGGAGCAAGATTCACCTGTTCAACTCCATAATGCTCCAAAACTTTCGGAAGAAAGAAGTGATCTGGGAGTCTGAATCCGCATTCGATATATGCGAGGAAAACATGAATTTATCCATCTTCACCACTCAGAGAATGCTCTCCAACTAATGATCTCCAAGAAATCAGGTTCTTGTTAGGAAGCAACCCGATCTTCTCCAAGCTCTCAAGCTTCTTCTCGTTCAGATCAGAAGCCGGCCAGTTGGTGATACGATTCGACATGGTAGAGTTTTAGATGGGCAAAGAAAGGAGGTCGCAGAAGGTTGTAGACAAAGGGAGGCCGGAGACGACCTTTTCTCTCAGCAGATGAAAAGGGAAAGTAAGAGGCGTAAAAACCTAAGCCCGCACTATGGGATTTTATAACCGCTATTCTTGAACCGCAATCGGGAGTTACCCAAAAGTCTAACAGACAAAACCTTTTGTCCAACGAAAAGAAAAACTCTTCAGGTTCCAAGGCAGTTTTCTCAACTTTAAAATGAATACAAACCACCTCGTGTGTCACGCCATTGAATGCGTGTCTGCCCGATATGACTTCATCGGGAGAAAGTGTTCATATAGCCAATTCACATAGTTAATTCATTTGAAGTTCGGGGGCTAGCTGACGGGAAGTAAAATAGTGGTGACGAGGATTAAAATCTCTTTGTATTACTTTGATACATAATAAAAGATCATATGTCTTCATGGTCGTAACCCCTAAGACTCATGACCTCCGTGGTTGTAAGGATTCCAGAGGTTATATCGTGGATACGCTGGTCGGATGAGGTCCTGTACCTAGTCCTCGACCAGATGACTACTCGTAGAAGCAATGAACTGGCATCCAGATCCGACTTTGGGTATATTCCTCACCGTGTGATGAATGGAACACATGTCATGCTTGTTCCATTCCACCCAATATTTTATAATCCAGACACTGACAACAACTACCCTACAATTAAGTGTCTCACGGGCACACAACCGTAGAATGGTTGCGACTTCATCAACTGTTGCCTTGCTCCGACCAGTTGTGACGCTTCCAACAGGCGCCACTTCTAGGAGTAACTACCACCACTTCATCAACTACTTAAAGAAGAATGCAAGTGGCAGAAGAGGTCGATCCGGAAGATCAACAGACAATTGGATTACAACACCATAATAAGCACTACACTTCAGTGTAATTAGGATTAATCTACTACCTATTCGAAGACATCCCTTATAATAGCTAGTTCATAGCAATAAAGAGCAGTCTCATTCTCTCCTAAGAACTCTTTGCCATTTTCCTCTATTTATTTCATAAGACCGGTGACTTGATCATCAACAAGTGGTGTGCACTAAAATGTGATTTCATTACTGGCTACCTGTGGCTCGGCGTGTCAAACCTGCGATCGGGGTAGTCCACGCAAAAGTTTGGGCAGCACCAATAGCGCTGCCCAATGGACCACTCGTCGGTTGATTTGATGCACTTGTAGGCGCCCCGACACCAGCAAAGGGGTGGCACAACCCTTGTCGAGGGCCCTTCTTGAGAGTGTTCAACAGGCATAGGTGGGGGGCGTTGCTCGACCCATAATCATTGGGAGTACTAAGAGGCAGCCTCTTTAGATTGACGAGCTCTGGAGGTGGGTGGTGAGTGTAAGGCTACTGACTAAATGCCATGTGGCGAGCGTCGGTATGCTGGGGAGCCTCCCAGTCCTTCAAAAGCTCGCGGATGTGCTCTCATTCCTTCTCCTTGTCCATGTTATCTAGGTAGTGTTGTTGGTGTGGAGTTTTTAGCCGAGTAGTGTTGTGTTTATAGCGGGAGGGACACGGTATGGCGGCTCTATAGAAGCGATCAGTGGTCTCTTCGTGCTTTGTAGAGAGTGGTCACTTCGTACTTTGCAAAGCGAGGTCATGTCCTGCTTTGCAGAGAGTGGTCACGTCCTGCTTTGTACAGAGAAGTCATGTCCTGCTTTGCAGAGAGTGGTCACGTCCTGCTTTGTAGAGAGAAGTCATGTCCTTCTTTGCAGAGAGTGGTCTCTTCGTCATTTGCAGAGCGAGGTCACGTCCTACTTTGCAGAGTGATGTCACGTCCTACTTTGCAGAGGTAGGTAACAACGACAGATTGACACTGACAATGAAGTTAAAGTTTGCAATTATGATACAATTAGTTTCACACTTCGTACAACAAGCAAAGCACTAATTGAAGTACAAGTTAGAACATGCTAGCATTTCAATTCTTAGTAGCATTACACACACAACAAGAAGTGGCATTGCACTTCACGCCGGTGTTCCTACCTGTCGGTAGATGCCTTGCAACTTCTCGCAGTGTGGCATTCCTGGCCGCAGCGGCCGCAACATCTACCCGCCGCTCCAGCTTCCCCTTTGTCCATATTGTTCCTAATGCGATGACTCTGCCGATGGCCCTTCCCGCCCTTCAATAGGTCAAGATCCATAATCCAAATCCTATGTGTGGATATCATGTGGATATGCTCACGATTTTAGGATGATGTTACAAATGGCAATGGCTTTAAAGGTTTGTCGAATCACGCATTTTCGGCAAAATCCCGATCTTGTCGAGCCTCGGGAGGTTAGGCGGCGATGGCGGTCGGTAGCCACCTGGCGGTCGCCGGTCGAGGCGATTCGGCCGCCATAAGCGCGGTCCGATCGGCCAATACAAAAAGTTGAGTTTAGAGCTAGGCCAAAAATAAAGGGTGTAGGCAAGAGAGGGGATTCTCATACACTTGGTCTCATATTTTTTGGAGCTTCTAGTCAAAAGATCTATTCGTTTGAAATTTCCAGAGAGGTTTCGGATTTCAAGTGCTGAAAATTGGCTAAGTCCTAGTTGGCGGTCCGCCCGCCCAGGGGCGATCGGCCGAGCAGAAGGCGGTCGGACCGACCATGAGTGGCGATCGGCCGGTTTTCACTTAGTTAAATCGGCTTTACGAGCGGCGATGTTTGTTTGGTAAGTCAAGTTCATGAGTTTCAGTGCATATGTGTTGCATAATTCATGTTTTGACTAACGTGGGTCAAGTTGCAAAGAATTTATTCCCGGAATTGATTTCTTGGTCTATTGTTGTGCAGGTTGCTTAGGGGTCAACGACCGTCAACGGCGAGTATGATCGGGACTAAGCTTGGTGAGCTGATATCGAGGATACCGGGTGAAGTCATTGGATTCGAGCATGGCGCAAAATGGACAAGGATGATCGAACGGGAAGTTCAATGCGACGGGTTGCATCAAGTGGCGCGGGGGTCGGTGCAAGTGTCATGGTGGTTTCGGTGGGAGCCGGATGGGAGAGACTTGCCGACATGATGAGAGCCGTTGATCAACCTGCACGTGGCGAAGCATGGAACTGCTTCATGAAGATTGGACTCGGTCTTTGGAGAAGGATCGAGAAGGGGTATTTTGGTAATATCACTAAAATACCTCCTTAATTGCTTTTGGCTAAACCGCGGCGCAAGACGACGCTAGGAGAAGCGGTTTAGGTCAAGAGAAGATGAAGACGACGCTTTAAAATGTGGGCCTGAGTTAAACCCGTTTGTGTGTAGGCTTAAAGGGTGCCCAATAGAAAACTCTTCTAGAATGTTAGCCTCCACTATAAATATGGGAGGGTGCTGTAGCACCTCCTTGATCTTTTTGCTTATTTGAAATCTTGGTTTTGTTTTTTTGAAATTAGAGAGTGGAGAGGTTAGGATCCTTGAGAAGAGATTGATTGTGTGCTCATGTATTGAGTTTTGTCCTCCTGGATGGAGTGGCTGTTGTGGATATCATGGGGATATGCTCCAGATCTTAGGATGATGTGACAATTGGCAATGGCGTTAACGGTTTGTCGTTTCACGGGTTTCGACAAAGTTTGAGCTGTTCGGGCATTACGGGCGGGGCGGTCCGCCGGCCATAGCATGGCGGTCCGGCCAGGTCCCAAATCGATCGGGCCGGCCATGTGCGGCGGTCGGGCCGGCCGTGATAAAAATGGTCGAGCAGTGGGCCAAAAATAGAGGTGTAGGCAAGTGAGGATCCCATTGCTCTTGGCCCCATAATTTTGGAGTCTCCAGTCAAAAGTTCTATTGGTTTAAAGTTTCCAGTAGGTTTCGGATTTTCAGGGGTTGAAAATCGGCTAAGTCCTTTCGGGCGGTCGGACCGGCCTATGGCTGGCGGTGTACTCAACGTACGCACTGGGGTCGTACGAGACGCCCTCCTACATGTAGTCCTCAAGAGCGTCCACCCACTCCGCCAGCCACGACTTCATCTTCGCCGCCCAGCTCGTCCTGCTTCCACCCCTCCTAATGTGCCTGTGAAATGTACCACTTTAATTAGAAGCCATCATAACAAAACTAAAAAAATAAGGCATGTGTTGTGTGTAACTCACTTGTGGACTGAGTCGGGCACCCGATGCCCAATGAGGACTGGAACAACCTACCGAAGGCCAAACTGGCGGATCACCCTATGCACCGCGTAGTCCTCGATGAACACATCGAAGACGAGCTTCTTCTGCGTCAACCAGTACGCTTGGTAAAGCCAGCACGGTGAGGACAGCCCAGTGGGAGCGCGATCCTCCATCTCCTGAGCAGAGTACAGCTCCCAGCGCACGTCGTCAGCGGTGAGGCAATCGAGCTGCTCGGCGAAGTACTTGTACACACGTGTGCAAACTGTGCCTGCGAGCCGGAACAGTGGTTACAAAGGATGACCCGTAATACGATAAAAGTAAAGATACAGGAGAGTACGTACCCATCTACGGCACCAAAGGGACCCTGCGGTCGGCCGGTCCACCGCGCCCCCATGGTACACGTCCACACGGTACGGACTGGTGTCGACCAGCATCGGCCGTCCAAGGGGGAAGCACTCAAATGACCACAACTGCAGTAGGAGGGGTAGCTTGTGAGGACAGAGGTCGGCCTCATCCTCCAGCACGCCTCGCACATGCCGCGGTACGTCGTGGCCAGTACGGTTGATACCCAGTTGATCTGCACCTCCTCCCAGTCGGTGATGGCCCTCACGTACCCCACGAGGCGGGCGTCGACAGAGTCACTGTGGCTACTTGTAAATAATACCTAGCCGAACAGCCACAACAAGTACGCATTGAGGTGCCGCAACACCTGATACTCGGTGGGCTCCGGGACCATCCGCTCGACCTGTGCACAAACAAATTATTAGTAAGCCCATCATATGGCTAGGATAGTGCATCGCTTAACAAGGAAAATAGATTGCATACGTACCCGGAACTGCGAAAGCCACCGCAGGGGTGAGCCATGCCTCTGTCGCGTCGGAAAGATGTAGTACGCTGCCGTGGTCTCGGCTGAAAGAACCCCCTCAAACTTTCCCAATAGGTCATCGTTCCAGTCGACAGGCGCATCCGGCAGGGAGGCAGCGACTCTCGCAATAGACAGGCGAGCAGCAACGCGACGTCCTGCGGAGTGGAAGCCATCTCCCTGAATGGGAGGTGGAAGGTGTGTATCTCAGGGCGCCACTGGCCCACCAGAGCTGTCAGCAGCGACCGGTCGAACGAAAACCATTGTGACCGCTCTGGCTCGGCTTGGACCTCTCCGTCGTCCTCGTCGGTGGCCTCCACCATCCGCGCAAGAGGTAGAAGGCCGACATCGCTCAGCCTACAAAGCACGAAGAAGTAAGTATATAGCGTACATATGATAAAAAGAAGTGCCAGAGTTTGCAGACAATTAAACCTATTTCTCCAGCATGAGTCTAGTCTCCAAGCCCATCGGGGTGTCCGTGTACACCCCCAACTCGGTTGCCTCGTCCCCGCCCTCAGGATGCAGGACACGACAGCTGGTGCGATGCTGCACGTCGACGGCCAGTCCAGCAGGCCGAAAGGCCAGTGAAACCACTAAGGTCACGAGCCATACCTACAAATCAATTTTAAGTTAGCAATTATGACACAATTGGTGGTTTAATTATTTATAGCATGGCTCCAGAATTCCAAAAAATTAGTTGCATTCTTACATAAACCACATAATCCTCAACATATATAGCCATAGCCGCATTTCGGTTTTACAGTTTTAAGTTTTCAGGGTTAAGGGGTTAGGGTTAAGGGTTAGGGTATGGGGTTAAGAGGTTAGGGTTAGGGTATAGCCATAGCGGCGACATATCGTATGCACGTACACTATTTCGTGGACATATGCACATGAGACATCCGAGCCATCTATCCAGCGATCCACAGCCGTCCTCGCACCCACCTCCCACTTACACCACATTTGCTAAAACCCCCTCCCCTCGCCCGAAATCCGACTAGGGGGGTCGCAAATGTGGCGTAAGTGGGAGGTAGGTGCGAGGACGACCGTTGATCGTTGGATGGACGACTCAGATGTCTCATGTGCATATGTCCACAAAATGATGTATGTGCACACGATATGTACTCAGCCAGAGCCGCATTACAACTATTAACAACTACATTGGCGTTAGTTTTATGACTATACTATTTACAACTATTAATAATATCGATGTACGACACGAGGATGGGAATCCGTGGATTCTGGCGATTCTTGTGATTCTGCGTGATATCAACCTTACCGGTGGGCGCGGATTTGAAATCGGCGGTTTTCGGAGTTTGCAAATTCAAATTTTGAATTTTGGTTCATTTTTAAGCAAATTTAAACGAATTTCGACCGATTTTTTCGAGAAAACCGTGCAAATCGAGCATTAGCCGGAGAATTGCTTGCGGGAGCGGTTTTGAATCCATGCCCGACACAACTACACATCTAATAATTTTAGTTGCAAACCTACCGTGGTTTCAAAAGTAAATCCTACCAACATATTTGATAAATGTATTACCTACAAAAATTATCATTTATTCCCCCATAATTATTTTCATCGACTATTAAAATAATAGTGTTATTATTTTAAATCGTCTAACGGTTGAGCGACACATGGAGTAGTCGCCCAACTGTTAAGCGACTATCACAAGTCACTCAACCACCGGGCGATTACTTCACGTGTTGCTCCACCATTGGGCGACTAATCCAAGTCGTCCAATGGTTGAGCTACTATATCCAAATTGCCTAACGGTCGTGCAATATAGGATTATCCGTGTAAAAAAGGTATGTTACTCTATTTTGAAATAAAAAATGATTATTAAAAAAATCGAGGGCAACTGCCAACTGGGCTTCAAAGGTGGAATCAGGCATCGGATTTCCGGCCGAGAACCACCGGTATACCAGTAATCTCTGCTAGGACCGGGCACCGGAGATCTCGGACCTATGGAGCATGGTTGAAAGCATTTCGGATGGTTTTCGTCCGGATTCAACTGGTAACATAGGGGCCATAATTTCCTAAATCAACTCAATAACCGGCCACTTATTGCCAGGAAATGGATCCAGTTCCGACAAAAAACTGTTTTTTTTTTTCTTGATGCAATTTCGGAAGGACACGAGATTGCAAGCTTGCGGAACCCATTTAAATATTCTAGAGAAAAAAATACAAAATTAAAAGCAAAATAAAACAACGTAACCAACCACCGGGAAGCCGGACCGGTTCTGGTTTCTTGGTTTACCAATTACCTGACCTTGGCAATATGATTTCAAAACGTCTTATAGTTCGAATGATATTTGAGATGGGCCAATGCGGTGCAAGTTTCTTACATGTCTGTGCTTTGAATTGCTGTCCTTATTTAACCAAGTTCGTGATATACTGATTCATAGACTTGCGAATGGTTCGAGTAGGTTTGTGAAAGCATCAGGAGAGACTTGATCAGAACCCAGAGAGATAATGTGAAGAAAGTGAAGGGGGTCCAAACATGCACCCATGTTATGAGGGTGCCACATCAGCTAGTCAAACCTGCTTTTGGACACACTTAAATTAGGAGCCTTTGGTTAAATTTGCACGTTATTATTCATAATAGCAAAAATAACTCCCACTCGTACGCAATTACAAAAATAACATCATAAAAAACTAAATCACCTACCATGTTCCCAGACAATAGACAACTATTACCGCACTACCAAAGTGCATCACACAGACGGTGCATTGTTTTGCACTATTTTAGCACATTATTTTGCACTCTACGTATAACTATTTAGTAGCACACGATTTATTTATACTCCACAAACCATTGTTTTGCAATATTTAGCACTCTACGTATAACTATTTAGCACCATAGCACACGATTTATTTATACTCCACAGACTGAATGCGCATAGGTGTCCTACCTAGCCTTCCTCCGATTGCGAACGGATGCTATTTTTGCAACTGTAAATTAAAAAAAAAACATGCCAAATCAGCCAAAAAAAACAACTTAAATCAGTTAGCCACTTTTGCATGTTTTGGGACCTACGGTGCAAATAGACAAATCACCTTCATTTTTATATGCACCTCCGATTCATTTATGCTAACTTACAATAAATTGAATCAGATGTACAGCTCTTACTTGAAACGTTATACGACTTTGTCGAACTAAACTACTACGCCCACTGTTACTGTCAGCTTGGACAGGCATGTGCAACAACTGACCAATTGGCCTTCTCCACTGACTGCTAGCATCTGTCAAAAACGGCGTATGGTAAATGGGTCAACGAATACACACTAGTACCAGTTAGTCAAACAATATATTGCGAGTTCCTTTGTCAGGAGGCCTCGAAGAAATTTGAAGGTCGTCTATTTTGTCAGGCAGAATCTGAGCTGAGTTGAGGTTTCCAATGTATTTTAACTGTCATGATGCCGTAACGTCGTTGATGAGCAGCATTTGAGAGTATTGAACATCCTGCGAAATTTCACAGGAAAAGTCAGGTAGGGGAGGCAATAATTGGAAGAGTTGTTAACGAACTGAAAAAAACAGAGATAAAATTCAAAGGTTTAAGAGAGTACCAGTTTGTGTATAGGTATAATCCGTTATACTAACACTTCATGGGTTTTCTTAAGCAATACTGTGTATGATTGGCACGCCTGGGTATTGCCAGAAGTGCCAATACCACCACATGGAGGAACCATCCGTTACCAGACTTATCAAATAGCCATGTCTGGTTTCCCGTTTTCTCAAGCATGAATAGCTTATTCCATGTTATAGTGCTGGACAAAACCTTCATTTTGATGAAAGAATCTAGTACTTCACAAGAGCTGGTATTACAGCATAGCAATCAGCTAAGCAATGAAAAAGCCAGTTCAGAAGTAGCGTGTCTGGCAGATTGACCAGAAGTTCAGCCTAGAAAAAAGCGAACTTGTTAAAAAGGTAATACATAGGAAATAGAATATTCAAAGTGGTAGAAGTTGAAAAGGGTGAATTCGAGTTCCCTGACTTAGCTATGAAGGAAATTTATCTGCTACCCAAGGATAAAAAACTCGGAACCGGCCAGTTTACCGGTGACTGGCCGGTAACGGTAACCGGCCGTTACCGGATTTACCGGAAAAAAACCGGATGAAATTCGTTTGAATTTGCTTAAAAACCAGCCAAAATTTGAAAACTAGAATTTGAATTTGCTAAACCGGGAAAAACCGGCCGGGTTTTCCATTACCGGACCCGACCGGTAAGGCCGGTTACCGCCGGCCGGGATTTTCATCCATGGTGCTACCTGCCTACCTGTATATGACAATAAATCTTTATGAGGTTTCACTCAACAATGGAAATTTCTAACCAATACCATGAGATATTATCAGTGGATCAAAGCAGGACATGCTGGCCTGAATGATTGACAGGTGGCTTGGTGCCAGGGTTCCATTTTCCATTTTTCCCAAATCTCGGCCCTGTCCTGGCTCAGTTTCCGGTTGACTTTGACTCGTTCCTTTTCTTTTTTATTTTTGTATTTATCTGAAGTCTTCATGTTTTCCTCATCTCCAATGACCACTAGTATGTGCTTACCTTTACAATGGCATACAGTAAAACTTAATTCCGGTTAGTTTTGTAAATACTAGTCCAGGCCAAGGATTTGGAACCTGCTTGGCGCAACACTCATCAAAGCAGCAGATTGCCCTGTCCATCTTTTAAGTACTAATGTAGCAATGTTTTTGGAAAAGAAAGAATTTGCAATAGCCACAACTCACAAGCAATGCAATACGGCAAAATTTTAATTATATGCCCACTTACAGGAGTAGGGCATGTTATGTATTCCTGTTTACCTCTCTTTCATCCAGAGCCATCAGACATTTCAGACTTGGTTAATAGAATGATGGCATCCATCTGCCATTACATGTGCTTCTATTGCATAGTGAGGAATTAGAGGAGGACTTATCAGGACAAACTATTAGGCTGTGTTAGGAATAGCAACTTGTATTCTCAGGGAGACAATGGGCCAGTATACATAGACAAGTACAGGAGGTGAATATGCAAATAACCCCTCATAACAATAGGGAATAATACAACTATACATATATCTCTAACACCCCCCCCCCTCAAACTCATGGTGGATCAACAACACTGAGTTTGGAGAGGTAGAAGCCGTGTTGTGCTCGTGTTTGGGCCTTCGTAAAGAAATCCGCTATCTGAAGCTCGGAAGGCACATACTGAAGAGCAATAACCCGATCATACACACAAGACCTCATGAAGGAAGCATCAACACCAATATGCTTGGTGAGCTCATGCTTCACAGGGTCACGAGCAATACTGATAGCACATGTACTGTCTGACAAAAGAGGAGTTGGTGTAGTGACAGAAACACCAAAATCCTCAAGTAACCACCGTAGCCAGGTAATCTCTGCTGTCAAGAGAGCCATAGCTCGAAACTCAACCTCTGCACTCGAACGGGATACTGCAGTTTGTTTCTTCGTCTTCCAGGCAATGAGAGAACTACCAAGAAAAACACAGTAAGCAGAGATAGACCGGCGATCAGATGGATCGCTGGCCCAAGTAGCATCCGAATAAACTGAAGTCATCACGAGTGGAGCGTGGAAAGAACAGACGGCGAGAGTTAGTCCCACAAAGGTATCGCAGAACTCGAAGAAAGTGGCTGTAGTGGACCTGAGTGGGAGCAGAGACGAACTGACTTAGAATGTGGTCTGGATAAGTGATATCCGACCGAGTAACAGCAAGGTAGACAAGACTCCCAACAAGATGACGATAGCGAGTCGGATCAGAAAGAGGCTCATCATAAGAGGACCGGAGATGAACGTTGAGCTCCATGGGGTCTCAACGATCTGTTGTCGATGAGAGAGGCGCGATCAAGAAGATCTGAATATACTTCTCTTGGGACATAAAGAAACCAAGCTGGAGTGGAAGTAACCTCAATCCCAAGGAAGTAACGAAGAGGACCAAGATCCGACATAAGGAACTACTCACTCAGACGAGCCTTGACAAAGGCAATGTACTCAGAATCATCTCCGATGATGATCATATCATCAACATATAGAAGAAGAGAGTCTAACCACGAGGCGAAGTGTGGACAAAAGGGAGGATCATGATCACTAGTTGAGAAGCCGGTAGTGATCACGGAGGAGAAGCGCTCAAACCAAGCACGAGGGGCTTGTTTAAGGCCATAGAGAGAGCGGCGAAGGCGCGGACCATGCCCTCGGGAACATAATACCCGGGCGGATGCATGTAGACCTCCTCACGCAACTTCGCCATTAAGAAAGGCATTCTTGACATCAAGTGAGAAACAAACCAATGGCGAATAGGCGCCACGAAACAAGAGTGTGGATAGTGGTCATGTGGGCCACAGGAGCAAAAGTCTCATCGTAGTCACGACCATGCTCTCTTTGGAAATACGAACAACAAGGCGCGCCTTATAACGCTCAAGAGAGCCATCGGGCGAGTCTTAATCTTATAGACCCACTTACGTGATGGGGCGAGAGTGAGATGGAAAATGAACAAGATCCCAAGTACCCGATGCGCTCGAGGCGGCAATCTCCACGGCCATGGCATCTGCCACTCGGGGTGAAATGCTGACATCCGTGGGAGGCGAGGCTCATGGGTATTGCACAGCCAAAACCAAAGCAGGCGGAGGCGAATCGGTAGCGATCGCGAGGCCGTAGCGAGGAGATGATGACCCATCGAGGAAGATGGAGCATCGGGAGAAGATGAAACATCGGGGAAGATGGTTCATCGGAAGAGCCTCAATAAGAGGTCGACAAGTGTAAAGAGAGTGGGAGCTTTGAGGAGGCGCAGGGGGGCAAGCGGTAGCGTTTCTGGCGGAGAGGCCTCGGGAGGTATATGTGGAGACTCGATGGGGCCGGGTGGGCGAGGAAAGACAAAGATGGGTGTATCTGGAAAAGTCAAAAAAGCGAGAGATGGGTGTATCGGAAAAGTCAAAAAGACAGGACTCCACAGAGAAACCGAAGGAGAGGCGGGGCGTGGGTAGAAAGGCGAGACTCGTCAAAAGTCACATCAGAAATCGCATCCGTCGACCAACGAGGTCCCAAGACCGATAGCCCTTGTGCTTGGCCTTGTATCCCGATAAACACACTCAACGGTGGCGATCGGTTTAGTGCGTTCTCGAGTGCAAGGAGAGCGTAGCAAACGCAAAGCAGACGAAGAGGCGAGTAGTGCGGAGAAAGATTCTGAGGCGCTCAATCGGGATCTCACCCGAAGAAGCGAGAAGAATTTGAATGTTGGCGAGATAGGTGGCGATGGAAGCGGCATCGGCCCAAAAGTGAGGTGGAATAGGCGGCAATCATCAGGGTACAAGCCGTCTCAAGGAGGTGAAGGTGCTTGCGCTCAGTGACACCATTCTGAGCATGAGCACCAGGACAAGAGAATTGGCGAGGTGCCACGCTTTCGGCAAGAAAGCTGCGCGCAGTAGCGAGAGAGGTACTCGCCAATGCAGTCGACCACGAAAGACACGAATAGGAGTGGAAAGCGTATGCGAACCATAGTAACAAATTGTTTATAGATAGACAAGGTCTCACTACGAGAAGACATAAATATATCCAAGTGTGGCAAGAGAAGTCATCTATAAAAATGATATAATATCGATGGCCCCCTTTCGAAAGGAAGAGAGCCGAATCCCAAACATCTGAATGAATAAGATCAAATGGTCGCTGAGACACAGACTCACTATGAGAATAAGGAAGTGAATCTGTTTCCTAACTTACATTACGACAATCTAAAGACCGTCTCTGAGGCGGACCCGAAGACCACGACGGACTAAAGATGACAAGCGAGATCCACACAGATGACCAAGGCGGTGATGCCACTTCTGGAAAGAATGGTAGGCGAAGTGGTAGAAGCGGAAGAAGGCGGCGGCGGTGGCGTGGGAGGAGCGTGAAGCCGATCAAGCTCCAGAGGCAGCTGTGAGTCAAGCGCGAGGGCCAAAACCAACAAGAGCCCCGTGTGGCGGTCTGAACACAACAAGAGTCGAGTCAATAATGACCCGACAACCAAGGTCGATGTCATCCCGTGAGAAAGAAGGCGCATGGTTATCACGAGGAACATGAGCAATAGAAGGAACATGAAAGGATGAGTTGCTAAGAGGTCCTCGACCGAGACAAAAGAGAGGTACCATCGATAAGAACAACGACGGTGGAATCAAGAGGTGTAATGAAAGACAAAATGGAAGAATCGAAGCCATGTGAAATGATGCTACCGAATCAAGAATCCATGGGGAGGTACCTGACTGTGTAGGAGGTGGTTTCTCATTGCAGAAGAGTCGATGTGAGAACACGCAAAACTTGTTGAGGAGAACACAAGCGGCAAGTAGGCGTCGAAGTCGGTCATCTCTGTTCGATGAGAAAGCTGTTGAGCGAGTCAATCACGACGTCGATGTAGAAGCACGATGCAGTGCTAGGAGAAAACGGCGTGAAAGATGCTGCGCTTCTTATAGCTTTGGGACTCAATGTGGCCGACCTTGTCGCGATGGGAAGCGGCGAGGCAGCCCTTTGCAAGATGGAGGCGGCCACCACCACCTGTTGTAGCCATTGGAGGAAGCGATGTCTTGAAGCGTGGAAGCGATTGGTGTAGCAGTGGGCGGCGGCAAGCACAGAGTGGAGTGGCATCAGACTAGCACCACTCAGGCAAGTCTCCTCTGCATGTATCTTGGTAAGAGCCTCTAGAAGAGTGACACGAGGTTGCGTGCAAGAAGCTGGGTACGCCTCTGCTCAAACTCGGGGCGGCCGAGTAAGGAACTCGTGAACAGCTGAAACTCGAGTCGCACGTCTGACCAGCGGCCACGAACAAGAGCGACAACGGCGGTCGCGAAGAGAGTCGGTGGCGCCAAAAGCAGCGAGCTTTGGCGTAGAAGGCGTCAACGATAGCATCACCTGCTTTGAAGAGAGTGCTCTGGCGAACCACGGACGGTGTAGGGGCATCTCGGAGGTTCGTGGCCAGCGAAGGTGAGTCCACATCTGGACAGCCGAAGGAAGTAGGGCAAGGCGGGCAGATGACATCGCCAGAGAGGACGCCCCAGAGACGAAGTCCACGCATGTGGATGCGCATGTGAGACACGAAGTCGGTGTAATTAACACCATCGAAGATCACCGGGCAGCAAGGGAGGGAAATGGTGCCCATTAGTAAGCCTCGGCGAGAGAGGCAGCGACACGGGCGATGTCGCGCGCGAACAATCGGCAATGACGAGGGAGAAGCCGCGGCAGCGGCAAGGGGCGGGGAAGGAAGCGCCGTGGCGCTAGGGCATGGGAGGACGAGTTGCGCGTCCGAGAGAGGTAACCCTAACGGGCTCTGATACCATGTTGGGAATAGCAACTTGTATTCTCAGGGGGGCCAGTATATATAGACAAGTACAGGAGGTGAATATGCAAATAACCCCTCATAATAATGGGGAATAACACAACTATACATATATCTCTAACAGGCTGTACATCTAGATTAATAATATTGTAAATCTCAGATACACAAACAGCAAATGAGCTTATTTAGTTTCAGTATATTGTTCAATGGATTCTAGGACACAACCTTCAAGCATTCTAAATTTAAGTTCGTTATGCAAACACAATATACACTTTTGTTAATAATATCATTGTGTGTAGCGCACCAATATTTTTCACAATCAATCGTTTTTTATGTGGATTTTCTCACAGTTTCATTTACTCCAGGAAACTACATAAGGGAATATATTGATATTTACCTTGATTTCCTTTCCAGTGAATGATAGGGAATTCTGATTTGTCTCGGAATCCATTGCTTCTGTCATGAGCCTAAATACCTTCTTGTTCATGTTTGTTTTCATAATGACCATTTTGCCAGATGAATATATCCGGCTGATACCAAGATCTGCTGCCATCCGCCTTACATAGAGCTTTTTCAATAGCAACTGTGAGAAGAGAAAAGAAAAGAAAAGAAAGGAAAGGAAGGCATAATGAAGTAAGCCACTAAACTTTTAACATCATCAACTCCGATAGCATTGGCATAAAATATTAGCAAGAGCAAACCTCCATATCACGGGGCTCCTTTCCATATCGTCGACGAAGATCTTCTGTGAATTGCATTAAGGTCCATACATCCTTCTCTGCAGCTTTTGCTGCTTCATTGAGCAATTCAACTGGATTTTCAAGATAACTTATATATTCAGAGGAGAGATGTGGAGAAATGTTTATATCCAGCTGTCCAAAGAAAAGAGCCACTCAAACACAACGTGTTCGAATAAAATCAAAAGGGGAAAATATTTGAATGAAATGATTCATGATTGCATAAAAAAGCTATACTACCCAGAAATGAAATTTTTATGTTCACCTGAACATCTTTGTAAGGAACAGGAATAAGACAAAATTGATCAACCTAAAAGATACAAAATAACCCTGTCAGAATTGTTGTGGTAAAAATACTTAAAACGTTAAGAAAACAAAGGGAACTGTAATAGGAACATATCAGCTGATACATCAGGGCAAAGCTAAAATTGCTTTAATTCTCCTTTGAGAAGTAACTGTTAAGTACCGAAGCTCTGCTCGAAGAAGAGCATGAGGTTGTATGGATGCAACGCCAGAACTAGATGGGAAGAACTAGGGAAGAAAATATTTGTATTGATTCTTACCGTTAGGTTACAAATCTCAAGCCCTTTATATATTGTGAGAGCCGAGTCTAAATTGAGACAGTTTGAATCTGAAACTATTCCTAATTGAGACAGTCCTATTCGGAAACTACTCTTTCTGTCTTTAACCTTCTATATTTAAAACTTGCTATGCATTACTTTGTTTCGGTGATGATACTGGAGTCCCACAAAGCTATCATTAACACTTCCCCCTTCCTTTTGAAATAGCTCTGATAATCAGGAAATTCTCTGCAGAAATCATCGTGCTTCACCCAGGTCTCTTCCGGTTCGTGCATTGAATCTGACTGCCACTGAACCCGTAATTCCCATACGCCACGATTCAGTCTGGCACGGATGACGCTTGCAAGTTGAAGCTGCACCTGTCCATGATGAAGGGGAGGAAATGCGGAACATGTCAGGAGGACTGCCATGGAATGGCTTGAGACTGGAGATGTGGAATCGTGCAGGACAATAGATATGACCAACTTTAGAAAGCACCTCGTATGGTCCGAAAAAACGAGGGCGCAATTTGGTATTAAGACCAAGAGCAATAGAAGAGATTCGGCATTGATATAACCGCAGCCGCACCCAATCACCTTCTTGAAAATGTAGTTCTCTTTGCTTGGTATCTGCTAAACTTTTCATATGTTGTTGAGATTGAAGTAACCTCAAACGAAATTCCCGAATGAAATCATTCCGTTTGTCCAATAATTTCTGGACCTCATGAACTGCCTCGGGGTCTCCTGCATGTTGTATCAATGGAGGAGGCTGCCACCCATAAACTACTTCGAAAGGGGTGGCTTTGCGAGCGGAGTGATATGACATGTTGTAGCAAAATTCAGCCCAAGCCCGACCATGGAGGCTGATGAGGACATCGACCCTAAGGATACAACCACTGCTTCAACTCGCGCCTGACGCATCCTCTACTTCCTTTACTTCACCAACATCTTCTCCAATTGGACTTTCGGCTAATGCAATGCCATATTACCCAATTAGATCGAGCTCGTCTACATGCCATGGTGCTACGTCTACATACCATGGTACTATGTGTACATGCCATGGTGCTACTACATGTGCCAGCGGGAGTTCAAAATTTGGATACATTTTGGTCGAATCGATTCGGAATCAACTGTGGCACCAACTTAAAGCAGATATAACTTTTGCAAGCGAGTCCGATTCGGGTGTTCTTGGGCTTGTTGGAAAGCTAACGGCGATATCTTTCCAGCGGATCGACCTCACCTCAAATTCATACAGTAGACTTGAAATCATCAAAAGAAGGTGCTATATCACTAATTTGGGCGATTTGGGCCTTGTAATCGTCACGGAATTGGCCCATATACCGCCGCCCACAGGGTGTGATTACTGTTCATATGAACAGTAATTCGTGCCTAGTCCCTTGAGGATTGAAAAACGGAACCGGCGGAATCGTACGTGATCGATAATGATAGCCGTGGATTCACGGTTTCTCGGAGAAAACTTCGGTCGAATTCGTTTAAATTTGCTTAAAATCAGCAAAATTCAAAATTCAAAATTTGAATTTGTAAACTCGAGAAAACCGGCGGGATTTCAAATCCGGCCACGCCACTGATAAGCAGTTCTGAAGCGATGTAGCAGAACCGTGGGATTTCTATCCTTGGTCCCACCCCTCTATTTCTTTTAGATTTGTGGCTCCTCGTCCCTATTTAAGGAGGGCGCACCCTCTAGTTTCCTTGGATTTTGTTTAGTTAAAAGTTAGCCTTGTTGCAACTTCGTGTATTGGCTTGTGTCGACTAGACCAACCATAATACCGCTTTTTGAAATCCCAATTTTAATATTTCAATCTTTATTTGCAATTTGATTGCTTTATCTTGTTCTTGCGTGCTTCTTGGTGTAT
Organism: Hsuehochloa calcarea; assembly: GCA_036346395.1. Lineage (NCBI taxonomy): Eukaryota > Viridiplantae > Streptophyta > Magnoliopsida > Poales > Poaceae > Hsuehochloa > Hsuehochloa calcarea. The sequence continues at coordinate 29,161,311 of CM070614.1, forward strand.
CACGAGAATCGACCTTCGTGGTCGAGTCAGCGGGTATTCGTGCATGGTTGATAACGACTTGTCGATCGATTCGGCGATTGCGTGGTTTCGAGCCTTGCGTGTTCATAGCATCGGGCCAACAAATCAAACCTTAGGGTTCATCGGAGGCCATGTCCTCACCCTATCTCCACATAAACAACGGATATACATCTCAATCGTCCTATTAACCATCTCGCCCATCTGATTGCGGATGATAAGCGGTGACTCCGGCTAATCGAATGAGATTTTCCAAAAATGACCCGTAAATATTTTGTCGCGGTCACAATAGACTCGGGAAACCCATGTAAACGAACAATGTTGTCGAAAAATACCTATGCCACAGATTGATTCGTAAATGGGTGACTCAAGGTGAGAAAGTGAGCATATTTGGAGAACCTGTCGACAACTGTCAATATGACTGATTGTGGGCCATGCTTATTAAGGTGTCGCTTAAGCGACGCCTAAGCGGTAAGGCGCAGCTCAGGGTTAAGGCGTCGCCCCGCCTTGTTGTCGCAAGTCGCCCGTCCCGTCTCCAGCCCATCCCCGCTGCCCGTCTCCAGCAACCACAACCAAACCCAGATCTGGGTCAAAGGGGAGAGGGAGAGCTAACTTAAGCCGTCGTCTTGCTTCCCGTCGTTACAATCGCCGCCGCCGTGGTTGCTGCTTGCCGAAGCCGTCGTCGTCACTCCTCTTCGTCACTACGTCGCCGTGGTCGCTGCTCTCCACTCGTCGCCACCACCACGACCGCGAGATCTGGGGCTCCTAGTTATTGGTGGCGCAGTGGAAGAGGAGCAAGGAGGAGGTGGCGCTGTGGGAGAGGAGCAGCAGAGAGACGGCGTCGCGGCTCGGCGTTGAGGGAGGAGGCGGCGCGGCTCGGTGTTGTGGGAGAGAAAAGCGGGGCGCGCCGGCGTCGTGGGAGAAAAGCGGCGAGGAGGAGGCGTCGCGCGCGGCGGCGTGGGAAAGAAAGCACGGGCGTGGGGAGGCGGGCGTGGGAAGAAGAAGAAAGCGGCAGGCGGCAAAGGCGGCCGGATCTTCTGACCTTCTAACTTCTTTGCCTTTATATTTGCGGTCTTCGGCCTGGCTGGCGGCTTCTACTTCTAACCTACTGCTCTGCACTGTCGCCTTAGGATGTGTAAGGTGTCGCCTCGCCTCGCGCCTTACCACTTAAAAGGTGTGAGGGGGGTGAGTCGCCTCGCCTCGCCGCCTCGCCTTACCGCCTTAATAACCATGTTGTGGGCAACTTTGGTCAATCCCTCGATGAAATCCATGCTAATATCGCCCAAACACGATGAGGCACCGGAAGAGGCTGAAGCAATCCTGTCGGTTGCAACTGCTCTAACTTATACTTCTGACAAGTGATACATGTGCGAATAAATGTCTGAACAAAATGTCGACCCCATGGTATGTAGAAGTTGGCCTGAAGACGATGCCAGGTCTTGGTGATGCCCTCATGTCCTACTGAATGTGCAACCGAAAAGAAGTGTTGAACACTAGAGAAATCGGCTGGAACAAAGATGGGGCGGCGAAATAGCAAAAGGCCATCCACGAACTCCCATTCAGCGTTGAGAGCACCTGCACTCCATTCAGTATACTTATTGTTCCACAACGCATGCGATTTGAGTTGACAGCGCAGGCTGTTGAAATTGCATGCAGAAGGAGATCCTCATGTCAACGCGAGAGCGCATCCGCCACAATGTTGTCTTTGTCGGGTTTGTACTCCACTGCAAAGTCATAGCCGAGAAGTTTCGTAATCCACCGATGTTGTGGCACCGTTGTCAATCTTTGATCCAACAAATGTTTCAAGCTATAGTGATCTGTCCTGACCCGAAATTTGCAACCCCAGATGTACGGAGTTACGGACACCAATGTCTGACGGCGTAAAAGAGCCCAATGAGTTCGCGTTCATAAGCGGGAAGTTGGGCTTGATGAGTAGCTACCGATTTGCTGAAAAATGCAATGGGTCGACCTCCCTGGTGCAGTACTGCACCAAAACCAGTACCGGAAGCATCACAATCAATAACAAAGTCCTTTGTGAGATCTGGAAGTTGCAGGATGGGTGCCACAACAATGATCTGCTTCAGAGCATCAAAAGCAGTTGTGTCTTCCCCAGTCCATCGAAAACCTTCCTTGCAAGGAAGTTTGGTGAGAGGTGCCACAATATGTCCAAAGTTTTGTATAAATTTGCGATAATATCCAGCGAGTCCTAAGAATCCGTGCAAGCTTCTGATATTACGAGGGCGCGGCCACTCGAGCACAACCGACACCTTTGCCTGATCCATGGCCACCCCGGCGGAGATGACATGTCCTAGACAGGATGATATCTGTTGCTGACCAAAAATACACTCCTTATGGAGGTATAACTGGTGAGTAGTCAGAGTCTGCAATACTTGGCGAACATGGCGAAGGTGCTCTGCCCAGGTTCTGCTGTAAATTAAAATGTCATCGAAGAAGACGAGAACAAACCGGCGAAGGAAAGGTCGAAGGATCGAGTTCATCATCGCCTGAAACGTAGATGGAGCATTGCAGAGGCCAAAAGGAAGTACCAGGAATTCAAAGTGTCCATGGTGAGTGTGGAAGGCCGTTTTCAGCACATCGTCTGGGAACATTCGAATTTGATGATAGCCAGACCTTAAGTCCAATTTGGTGAAGTAACAGGACCCTTCCAGTTCATCCAGTAGTTCGTCAACATGCAGAATAGGGAATTTGTCCTGGATTGTGTGTTCATTTAGAGCCCTGTAATCCACACAAAATCGCCAAGAATCGTCCTTGCGGACAAGAACTGGTGATGAAAACTGTGATGAACTTAGACGGGTGATGCCCCGCGTCAGCATTGTGGCGCACTGGCGCTCGATTTCATCTTTCTGAATATGGGTGTATCAATAAGGGTGCACTGATATATCCAATGCGTTGTGGGAAAGACGGATGCGATGACGCACGATCGGGCAGGAGGGAGTCCCGATGGTTCCGCGAACCGATGTGCAAATTTGGCCAAGAGAGTTGCCATGAGATCGTCACCGACAGCTGCTTGTAACATTGCTACAGACACAGGTGGATAGTGAAGTCCAGTCCAAGTAATTCGTCGATTGTGCTCCCAATAGAAGAACCGCATCTGGGCGAAGTTCCACAGGACTGGCCCCAATGTACTCAACCACTACATCCCCAAGATGACACCGAAACCGGATAGGGGAATGATGTAGAAATCAACTGCAAACTTGGACAGTGCAATGGTCATCGGTGTATTCTTGCAAATACCTCCGCATTCGAGCCTGTCGCCATTGGCCACCTTGACCTGGAGGCCGCTATAAGGTTGGATGGGCAGGTTGGTTCTAGACACACAGGCTTGGTTGAGGAAATTATGGGTGGACCCAGTGTCAAACAATGCAGTACCCTCAAAGTCGCCGATGCGTACCTTCAATTGTATCGTTTGCGCAGTGCAGATACCTGTAACCGCGAGCAAAGAGATCTCCAGTTCCGTCTCATCTGGTAGCTGGTAGTCCAACCTGTCCCAGTCTCCTGGTCGATTTCGGGCTCCAACCAAAACAAGCGTTTACATCGATGGCCCCTCGCGAATTGTTCATCACAGTTGAAGCATAAGCCCCTTTGTCGCCGGTCAGCCATATCCGCGGTGGACAAACGGCGGAAAACACCCGTCCATGTTTCTGTGGTGGCAATTGGGACGGTTGGCAACGGAGCTGCCGGGGGTGCCGGAGGTGTCAATGGAGCGCGAGGTGCCGAACGTAGCGCGAGGTGCCAGACGTAGCCACACACGCGAACCTGTCTTATTGGTGGATGGATGTCTGTTGGCTGTTGTCGGATTTGCTACAGTTGGGTGAAGCCGTTCATACGCGTGCGCCAGATTCATTGATTGTTGCAGTGAAGTTGGGCCCTCTAATTTGATGTGTGTGCACCGGATCCGTGAGCCCTACGGTGAATAACTCAATCAGATGCGTGCAGGATAAGCCGGAGGTATGGCACAAGAGATCGGTGTATTCCTGCTGGTACTGCGCCAACGTTCCAGTCTGTTGCAAGTTTTTTATGGCGCCCAAAGTGTTAGTGCGAATTGCTGGGCCAAAGCACATCGAGCAGTAGTGCTGATAAAACCATGAATGAGCAACGTCGGAAAGATGAAACGCTGCCATCCAGACTGTCTTCGTTAGGCGTTTAATAGGCGTGGAAGTACTGATCACACTTGGTCAACCATGTGATGGCATCCACCGAACCATCATAGATCGGTAATTCTAGGCGGGGTAGACGCAGTCGATCCAGGCTTAGACGGGATGTGTCTTGGCGCGGTCGGTAACCATGATGGTCATCATACTCGTCCCATGGAAAAAGGCGTCGTTCGGAGCCTCCCGGAACCCTGGGCGCGTCGTGCCTGTTGGTCGGCATAAACCGAGTCTCGGAAGGTGCCAAGGAAGCGTCCTCGGCAGATGTCGGTAACAGAAGCAGGCCTGCTCCACGTTGCGCGGTGGAGGTCGTCCCGATTGGAGGAGTCGTGGAGGAAGTGGCCGGTGATCCGCACAGAGCATCGAACATCTGACGCATCTCCTTGGCCAGATTGTCAATGTGCTAATCGGAGGCTAACTGCTGCTCATGAAATCATTGTTCGTTAGTAGTTTGGATGTTGGAGATGGCCTGGAGAAGTTCAGACTGGGTTTGTTCCAATCCATCAAGCCGGGCGTCGGACGATATCGTGCTTGGGTGGCATGGCGGGCGGGGTCGGTGTCTCGGATACCAATTTGTTAAGTACTGAAGCTCTGCTCGAAGAAGAACACAGGTTGTATGGATGCGACACCAGAACTAGACAGGAAGAACTTGGGAAGAAAATATTTGTATTGATTCTTACCCTTACATTACAAATCTCGAGCCCTTTATATATTGTGAGATTTTGAGGTTCGAGTCTAACTTGAGACAGTTTGAATCTGAAACTATTCCTAATTGAGACAGTCCTATTCGGAAACTACTCTTTCTGTCTTTAACCTTCTATATTTAAAACTTGCTATGCATTACTTTGTTTCGGTGATGATACTGGAGTCCCACAAAGCTATCCTTAACAGTAACCTAAGATACAAAGATGACATTCAGAAAACAAAGGAAACTGTAATAGAATATATCGGCTGATACATCAGGGCAAAGCTAAAATTGCTTTAATTCTCCTTTGAGAAGTAACTAAGATACAAAGATGACAATAATATGGATTCCATTAATGCTTCTCCATGGTGATCTACATAACCATGTGAGTCATGTGACTACTACACCAAACAGTTAAAAACCAGAGTTCTCTTCTTGGCCAAGAAATAAGCATCTTAAGACAGCAACAAGTGAACTACAGTCTAGCACCACTGATGCAAATATGAAAATGCATAGATGGGAATTAGAATAATAGCTTGCATTATTGCACCTTTTCATAGCTGAATATGGTTCACACAATGTGGTAGGACATGGATAGTGAATGATGCAAAGAAATGGCACAGTTTTTGTGTTTGTTAACAAATTCATTAGGCAAAATAAAATAACGATGATAATAAAATAAGGTAATCTTTTGTCATGGTGAAAAGAAATATATATCTTAGCTACAGTGGCAGCTCCACCTTTCAGAACTTCCAAGTCAGTTAGGACTTTTAAGGAAAAGCTCAACCATAGAAAGTGGGTTTTCCTTTGTACCAGTATATAGCATCAATAAAATCATTCAAAATGCAAAAGTTTCCTAGAAAAAAGGTTTAAATGCTTAAGGCTCAAAATGATGTTAGATAACCAATAACATGATTACTGAATATGAGATATCATAATAACAGGCTATATTGCAGACCCCAAAAGCAAGAAGTAAATACGTGAACAAAAGAGAGAAATCGTTAGTGAATGTGTCTGTGAATAAAATGAGGATACCTTTGACAAGCTATCAAAAAGCATATCAAAGAATAGATCGATGCCAACATTTGCAACATCTCCAGATTGTTGCTCACCGAACAAGCTTCCAAAACCCCTAATACCCATATCCTTCTCTGCAACATGGAAACCTTGACCAAGATCTGAATGCTCTTCGATAGCTCCAAGTCTATCCTGCAGATGGAAACATTAAGTTACAAATGAAGATCAGAAGAAAATTATATTGACTTGGAGGGCAAAGTGGGCAGAAGATAGTTAGCTATATTTTGGGTAAATGGGAGATGGAATCCATTGTCCATTCCAAATAGGATATTGCAGTTTCAGGTTCCAGGTAAGATGGTCTGCTGTAGTGCGTAACAAATTATCTTTACAAAAGGAAGGTTTTGAAAACTCACTAATTTTCTGTAGAGCTACTCTTGTTGAAAAAGCACAACAGATCTGCAAGAGCTTTCTTCGCCCCTATACAATATGAACAAGTCGGAACTACTGTGAATAGAGCCTGTCTGAGCATACTGCCAAATGATTGCCCTCGCTTCATTTTCATGATTTGCTATTAAATGGAGTTTTAGGAAAAACTCCACAATGAGCAGGGGAGGAATCAGTGATGTGATTAAATTGGGGACGTGAGAGCTTTACGAAAGTACTGCATGTTATGAATATCGTGTGCATCTATTCAAGAGGTCCAATAGACAATATATATAAGGAGTACAAGGGGGTTGTCATAGATAGGGAAATACAAAAGAGTTCTATTCTAACACCCTCCCTGGGGGTTGTCATAGATAGGGAAATACAAAAGAGTTCTATTCTAACACCCTCCCTCAAACTCATGGTAGATCACACACACTGAGTTTGGAGAGAATACAAATGTTGTGCCCTAGTCTGTGGCTTTGTGGAGAAGTCAGCAACCTGTAACTCTGATGGCACAAACTGTAAAACAAGTATTTTCTCCTGCACCTGTGAGCGAGTGTATGAAGCATCCACACCAATGTGCTTGGTGAACTTATGCTTCACTAGGTCCTAGGCAATACTGATAGCACCTGTCCCATCACAGGCACTCCAAAATCTGCAAGTAGTCACCTCAACCAAGTAACAATTGTTGTCATTGCTGCCATAGCTCTCGACTCAGCCTCTGCACTCGAACGGAAAACTGCAGTCTTCTTCTTAGTCTTCCAGGCTATCAGGGAGGAGCCAAGAAAAACACGGTAAGCAAAAAGAGAACGACGATCAGAAGGATCACTAGCCCAGGTCGCATCGGAGTACACTGAAGCTGTAGTGAGGTAGGGCTAGGGAAAAACAAACGACGAGATATAGTCCCACGCAAGTAGCGAAGAACACGAAGAAGGTGACTGTAGTGAAGATGGGTAGATCGAGCCATGAACTGACTCAAGATATGAACAACATAAGTGTAGGGAGATGAAGTTGGGGGCAATTAGCCACACTCTCAATGGGAGAGGCGCTCAGTATTATAGGGCGTGTTTGCTACTATATATGGCGGTTTACAAATATAAGGATGGGAATAAATCTCGATCACTATCTCTAAACATGGCGAGTCCGATCCTAATTGACCGCTTTGCTGAATATACAATATGCAATCTCCTATTGCCTAATACTCCGCGCACCAAGCGGCGGGAGGCTTGCGACGACAGCCGGTTACGAAATCAGAACAAGCTGTTGGGAGCCCTTTCGTCATAATGTCGTGATCGATGAGACGAAGGAACATGAAGGACCGAATCTCGCCAAGGGCCACCTTTTCGCGCACAAAGTGAATGTCAATCTCAATATGCCGTGCGCTTGTGGTGGACCGAATTGGCCGTCATGTAGACAGGCACGACGTTATCGCAGAAGACCACCGCTGTTCGGGCGGTGAAGATGGAGCTCTGAAGGAGTTGCCGCGACAACAAAGACACTCGGCCTGGCGTGAGCCACAAGACGATATTACGCCTCGGCACTAGAGGCGGGAGACCGGTGCAGCGTTTGGAGGACCGAGAGACCGAGGTTGTCGCGAGATAGACGAAGCAGTGGACCGCTCGAGTCGTGGCAACCAACCCGATCAAGATCGAGTACGCGGTCGCCGTCTGGATGGGCCGCGCCAATGTGAAGACCGGAGGATAGCGTGCCCTTCACATAGCGCGCACGCGCTTGATCGGCGCCACGATGGGGCTCTCGGGCGTGCATGAAGAGACACACTGTTGAATCGCATAAGCCGATCAGACGCAGCCGTAGTCGTCATCAAGAGCCTCGTTATGCTCTCGCACTCGAAAGCCGCCCTTGTTCGACCGCTTTGTTGCCTTCATACGGGCGAGAGCTTTGGCCCGAGTGTCAACAGGTTGCCGAGGATGACACTCACCATGCCCGCCATTGGAGGAGATCGACGGCGTCTTGTCCGCGCGCGACAGAACAGCCGTCGGAGGCGGTGACGGCGACGCCGAGGAAGCGTGAAGAGCACCCAAGTCGGTCATGGCGAACTCAGATCGAGTCGGGCCATGAGTCGCCGCAGAAGAGCGGAGTCGAGCGGTGAGGATGTGTCGTCGACGTGAGAGCAAAGTAGTAGGCGAGACTCGCCCTCGGTGAGGACAAAGAGGACGGTCTGAGGCGGAGGTGACGGCCGCCATTTGTTGAAGGCCGCGAAGCATTGGTACCAGCGCTTGCGGCCTCGCTTCGATCCGTCTGAGGACTTCGCAGAGGCGGACATGAGCCTGCAGTGGCGGGTCGATGAAACTCGTGGTCTGCTGGCGAGACCGTCTCGCCGAGGTGGCCGTGAAGAAAGGCATTCTTCACATCCAGTGGATCGGCCAGCGCGGAGACGGCAATCGCCGAACGGTCCGAATGGTTGCTGCTTGACCACCGGATTTGAAGGTCTCGTCGTAGTCAATGCCTTCGTTGAGAAAACCCGCGACCACCCAAATGGGCCTTGTAACGAGCGAGGACCCATCGGCATGGAATTTGTGCCGAAAATCCACTTGCCCGTCACAACGTTCGCGTCGAGGCACGGAACAAGACGCCAGTGTTGTTGTCGACGAGTGCCCGGTACTCATCCATCATCGCAGCCTCGCTTGATTGGCATCGGCCAGCATGGCCGCGGTAGTTCGCCAGAGGCGATGGTGAAGCGAGGAGGCGGCAATGAGCCCTCGTAGGTCACACGCGAGAGAGCGCCGGCCCCGTGTGCGCGTGAGCGGCGGAGATGGGGTTGCGCCACGGACTCGGCTGGGCGCCGGTCTTTGCAGGGCACCGATGGCGCAGTAACCGGCCGGTCGTCGATCGTAGGTCCGTGGGAACGAGCCACAGTGAAGGCCGTGAGGGCACGTGACCACACCCGCCCGGTGGCGGAGAAGTTTAATCAGGGCTAGGGGCACAGGCGCGCCTAGGCGAGAGAAGAGCCGGGTTGGCTCATCATCGAAGGCGGTGCACAACGCCCAAGGTGGGACGAACAGCCGTGGTCGTTGAGAGGACCTCCACTGCGAGAACGAGAGAGCAAGGCACCAAACCGAATCGTTGTCAGAAGGAAATCCAGGAGCGAGGAACGGGATGACGCCGTGGTGGAAAAGGAAAAACAGCCTCATCGAACACAACATGACGAGAAATAATGATGCGTTGAGTTGTCGTTAAGACACCGATAACCCTTATGAGAGGATGGATACCCAAGGAAAATGCATGCCGCGGAGCGAGGTGCGAGCTTATGTGGGGAGGTGGCCTGTAGGTTTGGGTAGCATAGGCACCCAAAGACGCGAAGGTGGCTGTAGGTGGGTGGCTGTCCATGGAGGCGAGTGAAGGGAACCTCATGGGATATGGAGGAGGAAGGGCGCCTGTTGAGTAAGTAGCGGCGCGCAAGAAGCCTCGGCCCAAAGATGCAAAGCGGCATGGGCGTGGAGCAGCATGGTGCGAATTGAGTTGTTGAGGGTGCGGATGGTGCGTTCCGCCTTGCCATTTTGAGGGGAAGTGTATGGGCAGGAGAGACGGAGAAGTGTTCCCCGAGCAGTGAAGAAGGTGGTGGTGGCTGTGTTGACGAATTCGGTGCCGTTGTCGGTTTGGAAGCATTTTACAGGGACGTTAAATTGGGTTTGTGCAAGAGCAGTGAGCTCAACTAAGTGTTGGTGGACCTCGGATTTGCGTCGGAGAGGAAAAACCCAACAATAATGATCAGAATCATCCAGCGAGACTAAATAGTATGAAAACCTGGATACACTAGGGATGGGAGAGGTCCAAACATCACAATGAATAAGTTCAAACTGCATGAGTACAAGGCGAGAGGCATCAAGGGTAGACGCGTATGCTTGCCGAAATGACATGAATGGCGAGAGGAGCGGTCTACTTTATTGCGAGGAAAGCAATGTGTAGTTTATTTAAATGTTCTAATGCAAATAGGGTCGGATGGCCGAGACGCCAGTGCCATTGTGGTCGGCAAGCACCGAGAGAGCATGTGAGGCGCCCGTGATCGGAGGATAGCGGTATGGTGTAGAGATCACCGGTATTATTGCGGCGATGAATCACGCGTCCGTCCTCGGGTATCATAATGAAAAACCAAGAGCGCCAAATTCAAGAGAGCGGCGATTTTCACGGGTGAATTGACGAACGGATAAAAGATTACGAACGAGGAAAGGCGACGAGAATGTTATTGAGGAGAAGTTTGTTGTGGCGGTGGGTAGGATGGAGTGACCTCTAGACGTGGACAGGAATGCTAGTGCCATTGCCCTCTTGTTATAGAGGAGGTGGAGGGTAAGTAGGCGCCGAGGAGCATACCATCGGAAGACGTCATGTGGGATGAAGCGCCGAGTCAACAACCTGATGAGGGGTGCCACCGATACCAGTGCGCAGGCGGCAATGAGGCCGCCGAGTCCCATGTCGGTTCACCAAATGATGTTGGTGGAGAAGCTCGACGGGCGAACGTGTGCGCTGAGGAGGCACCGAGCACCCTCGTTGTCGTGGGTCGCCATGGGTGGTCGCCAGGGCGCCAAAACGCATACGGTCGCGCTCGAGGAGGTATGACGCTTCACGGGGTTGACACGTGCACCGACCAAGGATCAAAACCCAGGTGGACGCTTCATCGCCACGCCGAGCGGTGTCATGGCCGCCGCCGTTGCCGTCTTCTTGGCGCTGGCTGCCTGCTTGGCGCGGGCGCTTCTTCTTGGACTCCGGCCGGTGGGCGCCACGTGGGCGCCGATTGAAGGCGGCGAGAAGCGGCCGGGCGGCGCGGACCTTGTCCTCGTTCTTGAGACGCAGCTCCTTAAGGAGGAGTTGGTTCCTGGCAACAGCAAAGGTGAGAGGTTCCTGGGCGGCGATGTTGTCGGCGACGGATTGGTACTTCTCGTTGAGGCCGCGTAGCAGGTTGAGGACGAGGTTGGGCTCGGTGATGGTCTGCCCGACGTCGCGAAGATCGCTCGGCACTCCTTCATGCGCACGCAAAGATGCTCGCCGATGGAGGAGTCACCCTGGGTCATCGAGTGGAACTCGTGACTCAGGAAGACGGCGCGGGGCGCCTTGTTAGCTTGGTACAGGTCGGCGATGGCCGTCCAGAGCTGGCCGGCGGTCTGCTGGGCGCCGGTCATAGCGAGGTTGAGGACGGAGTCGGAGACGGTGCCGAAGATCCAACTGCGGATGCAAAAGTCAGCCTGCACCCATGCGTCATCGGTGGGCGTAGGGGAGACGACGGCAAGGTGCGAGAGCAGCCCGAATTTGCCACACATGGCGTGGAAGGCTGTGGACCACTTGGTGTAGTTGGAGGGTCGCAGCTCGAGGGTCATGGGGATGTGGGTCTTCACGTTTACCAGAGCATATGGGCAAACAGCTGGGTTGATGGCGTCAGCCATGGCTGGAGAGGTGGCGGAGGTGGTGGACATGATGGCGCGGCTGTTGGGCGGCGCAGCAAGGTTGGGCGGCACTCAGGGAGAGAGCGGCGCAGGTTTGGGGGAGGAGAGGGAGGGCCAAGATCAGATTGCTCTTGATACCATGTAGGGAGATGAAGTTGGGGGCAATTAGCCACACTCTCAATGGGAGAGGGGCTCAGATATTAGGCAAAGAAATTGCCGCTATATATGGCAGTTTACAAATATAAGGACATGAATAAATCTCTGATCACTATCTCTAAACATGGCAGGTCTGATCCTAATTGACCGCCTTGCCTGAATATACAATATGCAATCTCCTATTGCCTAATAATAAGCAATATCAGGACGAGTGCTCACAAGATACACCAAACTCCCAACAAGATGGCGATAGCGAGTAAGATCCTCGAGAAGATCACCATCAGTGGCACTAAGCTGTAGGGATAGCTCCATGGGAGTCTCGGCCGTGCGAGTGTCAATCAGACCAGACAGATCAAGAAGATCCAAGACATACTTCTGCTGGGAGAGGTAGTAGCCCTCAGGCATGGAAGAAACCTCAATCCCAAAGAAGTACGTAAGAGAACCAAGATCAGTCATCAAAAACTGCTCACTGAGATGCTTCTTCACATACGTGATGAATGAGGAATCATCACCAGTGATGAGCATATCATCAACATACAGAAGCAGTGTCCTCCCCCGACGTAAGACATGGACAAAAAGAGCAGGATCATGGGAACTGACAGTGAAACCGACAGCAGTAATCACTGAGGTAAAACGAGCAAACCAGACACGAAGAGCTTGTTTGAGGCTATAAAGAGCACGACGAAGTTCTTAACATCCAGTTGAGAGATAGACCATCGGCGAACAGAAGCAACCGCAATAAAAGTGCGAACAGTGGTCATATGAGCAACAGGGGCAAAAGTCTCATCGTAGTCACAACCGCACTCCTGCTAAAAGCCGCGAGCCACAAGGCGAGCCTTGTAGCGCTTGATAGTACCATTAGACCGGGTCTTAATCTTGTACACCCACATACACGTGACCGGACGAGCATACACAGGTGTCGATACAATATCCCAAGCATAGTTCAAAACCACGCAGAATCACGGATTTCGGCTTCTGGGCCGGCCTGCACCAAAATACCTAGTGGGTTTTTTTCCATTTCCTTGGATTCTTTGTTGCTTTGATTGCTTTTCTATCCACCCATGTGGGCAGCAGCCACAGCCCCCTCACCCCATTGCTTTTGTTTTTTGCCCCACTTGCTTTGCTTTTGTGCTCCCTAATTGCTTCCTCTTGGCCTCTTCCTCCTCCTCTCCTTCTCCATTTCGGGAGCTCAAGCAAGCAACGAGGCGGCACAAGACAAGCAACAACACACGCACTGCAAAGACAAGCAAGCACAAGAACAAGCACAAGCAAGCGGGGAGCGAAGACAAGCAAAGCAGTCTGAAATTTTTTCTACTTGTGGAGCTTTTGAGTTCATTGTTTGTAGGGAGTAAAGACTAAAAAGAGATCGTAGTGTAGGAAACTCTTGAATGCATTTGTGGAGGGTTCCATATTTGGATTACTAGTGGTTAGCACATGCTTGTTGAAGTGGTTAGCATTTGTGGAGGGTTGCACATTTGGATTACTAGTGGTCATGTGAAAGGCTATAGCATACTGTGTGTATCAGTGTATGCAAGACCACAGAATGCTATCCTTTCATGCTGTGTGAAATTGTGAATCAATGTGTAAGTCCATGCATGTTGTGTATCAGTGTATGCAAGACTACAGAATGCTATCCATTCACAAAACAACATATATACCTTCAATAACCTGTATAGCATATATCCATATACGGAAGATGAAATCACTTGTCAATATGATCCATGTGCAGCGCACACCGTCAACCTCATGTTGAAAGATATTGGTCAGTTCGAGGAGGTTGATGCAGTTGTCAAGGCGGCTAAGAGGATTTGTCGGTTCCTATACAACCACAGTCGCCTCCATAATAAATGCGCCAACAAATTGGAGGGGAGATAGTTCGTCCAAACGCCACAAGGTTTAGAACCACATTCATTTTCTTGAAAAGTTTTAGGGATAGAAAAGCAAAGTTCACGAAGTGGATGGTGTCAGATGTATGGGGCTCCAACCATTTGAGCATGACCGAGGAGGGAGAATACATGTATTCCTACTTCACAAGTAGACAATGGTGGTCGAGTATGGATTGGGTCATAAAATTGGTAGAACCAATTTACCGACTACTCAGATATGTCGACCAACGTAAAAAAGACAACGATGGCGGTGAATGGTTGGAAAGACGTCGAACTCAATTTGAACTTCAAGGCGTCTTGAAGAAGATGATGCCACTTATGGTCGTGTCATAAAGATTGTTAATAGGAGAATTGAAATGATGAAGGACCGCACGTACATAGTTCCAGGCAAGTTCATAGTTTCCTAAATCCAAATAAATATCACATATTTGTAGTATTTTTTTCTAACTTTCTAAGTGTGTTTGTTTGCACAGCATCGTTGCTAAACCCGCAGAGCCGCTTCTATAATGCGGGAAGAATCCACACTCGTCGCTTCACGACAATGGCGATTCAAAGAATAGCCGATACATCCGAGGAGCCTTGAGCAAGCTCTAGGCGAGCTAGAACAATACCGTAGTCGACGAGGTTTATTTGCTTCAAATGAGGCTCACATGAGTCCTAATCGTCATTCTGCAGGTAGGTTGTTACGAACTTACATATACATGGAAAATGACCCATCACTATTAGTTTAATACAAATTTTATGTTACTTGTAGCTACATGGTGGATGACGTTTGGAGCGCAGACACCGACATTAACAAAATATGCCTTGCGGATTGTCTCGCAATGTGTTTCGTCCAGTGGATGTGAACGAAATTGAAGCACATTTGCATTGGTACATACACAATTGAGGAACCGTCTTGGATAGAAGAAACTACATGAACTCGTGTATGTCCACTACAATCTAAGGCTACGATTGCAAGAGCATGAGACTAGAAATGAAGATAGGGATGTAGATCCTTTTGGCGATCTAATCAATGTCACTCCGTACGACAGAGAGAACCCAATCCACGAGTGGCTTGATAGCTCCATGATACAATCAGAGCCCCTACTAGACGAGGAAGGTGAGCCCCTCATGCCATCTACAGTTGTAGTTGATGCTATCCCTCGAAAGGAATTGAATAAAGTACTAGATGATGAACCATTGAAGCAGTGGACAAAAAAAATATTGGCAAGAGTCATCTTGGGAAAAGGAAATATTGTAGCCAACCAACTGAAAAATTGGCTGAAGACTTTGCCTCACTTACACAAACAGGGAAACAAGTGCCTGACAGGAAGAAGAAAAAGGCCATTGAGGAGGATATTGTGGGAAGCGACGAAGAAACAGAAAGTCTGCCATCTGATGAAGTCCAGTACAAAGAGTCTGGTGATAGTAGCTCTCCGTCGTCCGATGATGGTGCTGATGGTGGGGATGCTCATGATGCGAGGCAAGACCAACCATTGGAATTCACCTGCGAGCAAAACTTCACGCATGCTACTCAGGATGAAGACCATGGTTGTCATGCTTCAAAACAATTTCATAAGACATACACGAGGGGTAAGGGTCGCCAAAAAGATCAATCTCAGCCACATGACTCTTCTTCCTATGAATCGCATGCTAGCTCAAGATCCACTCAGACTTATGGACGTCGAGATGTCAATCTATTGCCTTCTGGAGATGATTCTCATTTGTCGGACGTCTCTTCTGATCCTAGTTTCTATTACGGTCTTGTGTCCTTCAATACCAATGCCAGAAACGTTTACGTGGGTCGAACCCACATATTACCAACAACTTTACAATGATTGGTTACAATATGCACACGAAACACACACTTGGGATCAATACAAGGCTCACCTAGCACAATTTGAAGGACTTATACTCTATGATAACAACGACTACATTGCACAACCTTCGCGTTTCTCGACAATGTATTGGTATGAATTACTTCTCATTATTGTTTTTGTATGCTAGTCAAGCTATCGTTCATTATCATTAACTTATGTTTTTTATTATGTTACATGCTTTAGAACACTTGGACGAGAGGACTGCTCTGGAGAGTGAAGCAACCAAGGATGACTTTTTATGTACATCTTGAAACTTTTTCTCATTAATATTTGTATTATTCCAAATTTAAATTTCATAATTACCATTTTCACCATTTCCGGTTTTTTTCGGTTTGACCGGATTCTGGTATGATTCACGCAGTAAATTTCAATTCAAAATTCAAAATTTGAATTCATACCGTTTTTTCGAAATTTCCGATGTAAGGCGATTCTGCTATCGCCTGCACTCAGGGATTTCATCGTGACGGATTCCCAAGTCTCCGTACGTCAAAGAGCATCAAGCTCCTCTGCCATAGCAAGTTACCACTCAGAGTGAGGAGCAGCCTCACGATAAGAACTAGGCTCAGTGACAGAGGGCATGAGCTATCGGAGCAAATCCAAGACGATCAGGAGGGCAAAGGAATGTCCGGTGACGAAGGGCGTAACGAGGAGCATCATCAGGAGGATCAGATATGGGTGTCGACAAGATACCAGTAGAGGAGACTAGTGAAGGACGAGGACGCTTGGAGTACTCAATACCAGAGAACCGAGACGGTGGTGCTGTAGGAACAAGACCCGGAATCGGCGGTTCTCGATGATTGGCAAATCAGAACCTACGGTTACAATTCTAGGAAAAAAACGGATGGAATTCGTTTGAATTTGCTTAAAACCACCAAAATCGAAAACTAGAATTTGAATTTGCTAAGCAAGGAAAACCAGTAAGTTTTCCATTCCGGACTGACCAGTAAGGCAAGTTCACGCGAACCTACCGGATTTTATCTCTGGGTGGTGCTGCGCAGAGGCAAAGAGGAGGCAAAGGTACAAAAGGAACCACTGGAGACAAACCAGAAAGACTGTGATAGTGGAGAAATGGGTGAAGAGTTGGAAAGAGACAACCATGAAATCGACTCAACAGTGGACACAGGAGGAGCCGAATCTCGATAGAAGAAATGTCGAGATTCGTCAAATACAACGTCTCATGAGATCCTGATCCGTCGAGCAGAAGGATCATAGCAGCGATAACCCTTATGCTCAGAACTATAACCAAAAACACACACTCAACTGACTGGGCCGATAGTTTAGTGCGCTCACGAGGCTGCAACAGAACAAAACAGGTGCAACCAAAAACACGTACTAGGGGGCTTGAGAGTAGAAACGCTCTATAGGACTAACACCCTTAAGAGCAGTGGAAGGCTGCATATTGATGAGATATGCAGCCTCAATATGCAGCCGTAGAAATAGTCTCAGGCCAGAACTGTGGTGGAACGTAAGAGGTAAGGAGAAGAGTGCAGGCAGTCTCATCAGATGACGATGTTTGCGCTCAGCAACCCCATTATGAGCATGGACACCAGGACAAGAAGACTGGTAACGAGTGCCCTGCTTAGAAAGAAACTGTCTAAAGGCGCCAGAACAGTACTCGCCAGCAGAGTCACAGCGTAAAGTACGGATGGGAGAATCAAACTGAGTACAAAATATTGTTGCAAAGCTACAATAGATTGCAAGAAACTGACCACAATTAAACATAGGGAAAATCCATGTAAAACGAGAATAATCATCAATGAAGATCACATAAAGTTTATGCCCGCCCTTAGAGATAACAAGCGCAGGTCCCCATACATCTGAATGAACTAAGTCAAAAGGACAAGAAGACAAGGACTCACTAGAATGATAAGTAAGTTGTAGCTGTTTGCCCAGCTTACAACTCTGACAAAACATAGCCGTGTCAATAGTAACACGTCCAAAAACACCCTGACGAACTAATGAAGAAAGACCCCACATAGGTGACCTAAACGGTGATGCCACTACGCAAAAACGCCAAAGGTGGTGGCAGCAATGGCGGTGGAAGTAGATGTAGAGGTGACAGAGCAATTGAAGTGGGCGAAAGGTGAAGGCGATCAAGGATGTAGAGACCCTGACGATCTCTACGGCGCCAGCCAGTCCCAAGTACCGTCTCAGTTTGTCGATTCTGGATGAAGCAGGTGTGAGAGTCAAAACCAACCCTACACCCAAGATCAGTGAGCTGACTCACCGAGAGAAGCTGCATGGTAAGCTGAGGAACATGGGAAGCAATTTGGAGCAGAGAAAAGTCGATGAGGCAAATGAGTGACTTGACGGTGATGCATGAGAAGTATCGCCAACTATGCGAGCAGAGATAGGAAAAACAGGAGGTCCTACTGAAGTGGGAGATGTGGAATCCAGTGTCATATGGAAAGAGGCACCAGAATCCAGAACCCAAAAAGTACCTAGAGAAGACGTCTGAGCTAGACTGGCAAAACCTGCTGAGCTATGAGAGAGTTGCTGAATTAGAGCCTGGCAGAACTGCTGAACAGAGTCACCTCGCTGAGAAGGTCTTAACGTGCTGGTCTGTCCTCCCGTAGAGGAAGGGCCTCCCTGCCCCACCTTGGATCGTCTAGCCCCACACGTCTTGTTCTGCTTTTTTTGCACCGCACAACGCTGATAGTCGTGCCCGAAGTTCTTGCAATAATTGCACTGAACCCCAGTTGGTGCAAAAACAGAAGCAGAAACAGACACCTGAGGGACTGTAGTCGAAGAAGAAACCGTCGGTGTAGTCGAAGAAGAGGTAGCAAGCACAATGAATAAAGCGTCTTTGCTAACCCGCGGCAAAGCTCCTCAGACGAAGCGTCGAAAGAGCCTCGATGACTGACGGTCATGGTGAGCGGCTCAGCAGTTGTATCTTTAGATTGTAAGGGTTGTAAGTTAGGGAAACAGATTCAGCTTCCCTATTCTCATAATGAGTCAGTGTCTCAGCGACCATTTGATCTTATTCATTCAGATGTTTGGGGTCCGGCTCCCTTCCTTTCGAAAGGGGGCCATCGATATTATATCATTTTTATAGATGACTTCTCTTGCCACACTTGGATATATTTATGTCTTCTCGTAGTGAGACCTTGTCTATCTATAAACAATTTGCTACTATGGTTCGCACACAGTTTTCCACTCCTATTCGTGTCTTTCGTGCTGACTCTGTTGGCGAGTACCTCTCTCGTTACCTGCGCAGCTTTCTTGCTGAGCAGGGCACCCTCGCTCAGAATGGTGTCGCTGAGCGCAAGCACCGTCAGCTCCTTGAGACGGCTCGTACCCTGATGATTGCCGCCTCTACTCCACCACACTTTTGAGTCGATGCCGTTTCCACTACCACCTATCTCGTCAACATTCAGCCCTCTTCTGCTCTTCAGGGTGAGATCCCGGTTGAGCGTCTCTGTAATCTTTCTCCAGACTACTCTGCCCTTCGTCTGTTTGGCTGCGTTTGCTAAGTTCTCCTAGCACCTCAAGAACGCACCAAACTGACTGCTCAGTCTGTTGAGTGTGTTTTTCTGGGATACAGTGCCAAGCACAAGGGCTATCGGTGCTGGGACCCTGTTGGTCGACGGATGCGGATTTCTCGGGATATGACTTTTGACGAGTCTCGTCCCTTCTAACCCACGTCCTGCCTCTCCTTCGGTTTCCTCTGTGGAGTCCCTGTCTTTTTTGACTTTTCCAGATACACCCATCTCTGTCTTGCCCTCGTCCACCCGTCCCATTGAGTCTCCACATATACCCCCTGAGGCCTCTCCGCCGTTTTCAACGCCTACTTCGTCCCCTGCGGCTCCTCAGGCTCCTCCCACTCTTTTTTACACCCGTCGACCTCGTATTGAGGCTCTTCCAGATGAGCCATCTTTCTCTGATCCTTCATCTTCTCCTGATGCTCCATCTTCCCCTGATGGGTCATCATCTCCCCGCTACGGTCTCCACGATCGTCAGTCGATTCAGCCTCCTGCCCGTTTTGGTTTTGCTGGCGCAGCTACCCATGAGCCTGTCTCCTACCGGGATGCTGTTACTCACCTGAGTGGCAGCATGCTATGGCCGAGGAGATTGCTACCCTCGAGCGTACTGGTACTTGGGATCTTATTCCTTTTCCATCTCACTCTCGTCCCATCACGTGTAAGTAGGTCTATAAGATTAAGACTCGCTCTGATGGCTCTCTTGAGCGCTATAAGGCGCGTCTTGTTGCTCGTGGCTTCCAGCAGGAGCATGGTCGTGACTACGATGAGACTTTTGCTCATGTGGCCCACATGACCACTATCTGCACTCTTTTTTCGGTGGCGTCAGTTCGCCATTGGTCTGTTTCTCAGCTTGATATCAAGAATGCCTTTCTTAATGGCGAGTTGCGTGAGGAGGTCTACATGCATCTGCCACCTGGGTATTCTGTTCCTGAGGGCGTGGTCTGTCGTCTTCGTCGCTCTCTATGGGCTTAAACAAGCCCCTCGCACCTGGTTTGAGCGTTTCTCCTCTGTGGTCACTGCTGGCTTCTCAGCTAGTGATCATGATCCTGCCCTTTTTGTCAACACTTCGTCTCGTGGTTGGACTCTTCTTCTCTATGTTGATGATATGATCATCACCGGAGATGATTCTGAGTACATTGCCTTTGTCAAGGCTCGTCTGAGTGAGCAGTTCCTTATGTCGGATCTTGGTCCTCTTCGTTACTTCCTTGGGATTGAGGTTACTTCCACTCCAGATGGTTTCTTTATGTTCCAAGAGAAGTATATTCAAGATCTTCTTGATCGCGCCTCTCACTGATCAGCGTACTGTTGAGACTCCCATGGAGCTCAATGTTCATCTCCGACCCTCTGATGGTGAGCTTCTTTCTGATCCGACTCGCTATCCTCATCTTGTTGGGAGTCTTGTCTACCTTGTTGTTACTCGTCCGCATATTACTCGTCCGTATATCACTTATCCAGTCCACATTCTGAGTCAGTTCGTCTCTGCTCCCACTCAGGTCCACTACAACCACCTTCTTCGAGTTCTCCGATACCTTCGTGGGACTATCTCTCGCCATCTCTTCTTTCCACACTCCAGCTCGTTACAGCTTCAGGCTTATTCGGATGCTACTTGGGCCAGCGATCCATCTGATCGCCGGTCTATTTCTGCTTACTATGTTTTTCTTGGTGGTTCTCTCATTGCCTGGAAGACGAAGAAACAGACTGCAGTATCCCGTTCGAGTGTAGAGGCCGAGTTACGAGCTATGGCTCTCTTGACAACAGAGATTACCTGGCTACGGTGGTTACTTGAGGATTTTGATGTTTCTGTCATTACACCAACTCCTCTCTTGTCAGACAATACAGGTGCTATCAGTATTGCCCGTGACCCTGTGAAGCATGAGCTCATCAAGCATATTGGTGTTGATGCTTCCTTCATGAGGTCTTGTGTGCATGATCAGGTGATTGCTCTTTAGTATGTGCCTTCCAAAGCTTAGATAGCGGATTTCTTCACAAAAGCCCAGACTCGAGCACAATACGGCTTCTACCTCTCCAAACTCAGTGTTGTTGATCCACCATGAGTTTGAGGGGCGGTGTTAGAGATATATATGTATAGTTGTGTTATTCCCCATTGTTATGAGGGATTATTTGCATATTCACCTCCTGTACTTGTCTATATATACTGGTCCATTGGCCCCCTGAGAATACAAGTTGCTATTCCTAACAGTGAAAACGGCAGCATCAACACTAACCTGAAACTTAGTTGGCAACACCTAGACCAAGTAGTCTTCAACACAAATACTGCTAATTAGATACCACCAAAACTGATAAATGGGCCATAGATAATCACCAATAATATGCAGACACTATCTTCGAATAATGAGAGGTCAGGTTCTATTTGTCACTGGAACTTCCAAATTTCAATATTGCATAATACCCCAAATATGCTTTCAGCATCAGATGCATCGAATGCTGTGAGAATAAATAGAAGGCATTACTGCAAAGCTCACCATTGCAATCCTTGAGAGCAAAGACTTATCAGTGTAGAAGAGGTATGTGAAACCTTCTCTGCCTGACCTTCCTACTCTTCCTCGCAACTGTGAAGGGAAATAAAAGCAGTGAACTTGTGATTTAGGGACATGCATAAGAAAGAACATGAATAGCTAAGGCACAAATTAGTTCAAGTACGATAACAGTCTCTCTCACAGCAAGCTAAACAGAAAAGAGACAAATCAGTATTATGAAAACAATCTACAACATCAGCAGGCCAACTATCCTTCATAAAAAAAATTGTATTTGTAGTTTTGTACACCGAGCAAAGATTCTAGAAAGATGCTCAAGTAGCTATTTGCCAATGACCATTACTCAACAATCAATAAAATTGAGGAAAAAGTCCATTTGACACCCCCTAAACTCTTCCGAAAGTTCGGAAATATACCCTAAACTGCTAAATCAGACACTCGACCCCCCTCAACTATCAACACCGTTCATTTTAGCCCCTTCAGTCCATTCCATTCCAGTTTTAAGCTAACGTGGCGCTGACGTGGCACTGGTTTTTGACAAGTGAGCTGGTTTTGGGTGTCAACAAATAAAAATTGGGTTGGCCCACATGTCGTCCTCCATCTCCTATTCTCCTTCCTCCATCTTCTTCTTGCTCTCTCTCTCTCTCTCCCATCCCCACGAGCTCTCATCTCCAGCCATCGTCTCCAAATCTGTCGCCCCTAAACGAAGGCTGCAACCCTGTGGACTTTCTTGCCTCCACGCCCCGACTCCAATCTTCAAGTTGCCAAGAATCGTTGCTCCTGCGCCTATCAGCACCCCATCCCCAATCTTGGGGTTTCGATCGCCTATCGCCTTCCCAGTCCCACCCAAGGTGACGTGGTGGAGAATGGAGATGCCGCCGATGACACCGGTGGCGTGGTCGAGGAGGATGCACTTGCCGACGACGACGGCGGGGTGGATGTCGACCGCGAACATGTCGGCGACGCAGGACTAGAGAGCAAGTGTGAGGGGGCGGCAGTGCTGGGCCCAGAGGACGTGCGCGACGCAGTGGGTCTGGATGGCGAGGAACCCCTTGAAGTTGAGGAGACACTGCGAGAAGCCGCCGCAGGCTACGTCGCACGAGCGCGCGGCGAGGTCGGCGACGACGGTGGGAGGTCGTAGAGGAGCATGGAGGGGGTGGAGGAGCAGAGCTTGTTGGCGAGGTGGAAGGAGAGGGAGCGGGGCTTGTTTGGCCCTACTCATCCGCCTTCCCCGCGCGCAGCGCACGAGACACACGCCGCCCCTACCCCCCTTCGCGCACTGCCACACTTCCATCTCACTCCACTCCGCTACTTTCCAACCGCCGCCCACACGAACCCTGCCGCCGCTGCTTCAAGCTCCCGGGCTCCCCACCTCTCCTCCTCTAGTCCTCTTCCTCCACCCTCTATGGTGTGCTCATCGGCGACAGGTTCTAAGGCGACCGCACTCCTGTTCCGTCACCTCGCCCTGTCTCCAATCACCAGGCACCGCTGCCTCGCCATGTCCTTCCGGACTGGCCGCCGCAACAAGAGAGATGGACAGGTGGAAGAAAGACTCTTGCATGACATATGGGTCCCACTACTTTTTTTGTTTTATTTGCGGACCGGTTGCCATGTCATCCAAAAACGAGCTCACGTGTCAAAAACCGTGCCATGTTGGCGCCATGTCGGATGACACCGGGGTGGAATGACTTCAGGGGTGTGAAGTGAATGGTTTTAAGAGTTTGAGAGTATCAAATGTCTGGTTTTGTAGTTCAAGGTTGATTTCCAGACTTTCACGATAGTTCAGGGGGGCAAATGGACTTTTTCCTAAAATTTATATGATTCAGATTTGATACATTAAATGATTTTCTACAAAAATAAAAGCAAAACATTTAAGAAAAGAAAGCCACCTGATAAAGCTGTGCGAGTCCAAACAGTTCAGCATACTGAACTATCATTGTGTTGGCATTTGGAATATCTATTCCACTTTCAATGATATGTGTGCAGACAAGAATTTTTACTTCCCCACAAGCAAATCTTTCCATAGCAAGTTGTATACTTTTTGACACTCTCTGTGGGAAAAGATTTGACAAGAAAACTGGTCAATTAGGCCGAAGCACCATTCATCTGTGCAACCAGAACAGAAATTAGTATCAAACTTGTAATGACAAATGTAGGTGTCCTCTAATGATAATCTAACTCCCTGGAATAGCTAGCAATTTAAGATACAGACTTGAATAAAATTGGCAGGTTAAGCTTACATAAAAATGAATCAAAATGAATGGCCATTGTTGATCAAAATTAAAATGAATTATAGAAGAATAAAGTCCTCCCTGAGTCCAATTGGCAGGTTAAGCTTACATAAAAATGAATCAAAATGAATGGCCATTGTTGATCAAAATTAAAATGAATTATAGAAGAATAAAGTCCTCCCTGAGTCCCAGATAGAGTCT
Source organism: Hsuehochloa calcarea (assembly GCA_036346395.1). Taxonomy (NCBI): domain Eukaryota; kingdom Viridiplantae; phylum Streptophyta; class Magnoliopsida; order Poales; family Poaceae; genus Hsuehochloa; species Hsuehochloa calcarea. Next base: position 29,185,332 of record CM070614.1, read on the forward strand.
CCTGTTAAATTAAATTGGCCACCAACCAACCCAAAAAAGATACCATACCACAATGAAAGAAACTAAAGTTACATTAGTAGAAAATTCTTTGCACTTTGGTTTTTAATACAAAGCAGTGTAAACAAATATAGATTGTGTTCACTAAGGAATTATGAAATAGCACAGTAAATGCAGAAGTCTTGCATTCTGAATGAGCATAGTCAACCAACCTTTCCATGAGCAACAGCCATGGGTACATCCGGAAGAGAGTCCTTAAGAAATTGCAATACATCGTCTATTGCTGTTGAATAATAAAATGAAATATGAGAATTGAGCAATTCATAGGCTATCGAGGTAGGTATTAAGTTACATCACGATTCGTGCTCTACAAATGCAACATTTGTTCAAAGCAAATGTTAAATACAATATAATGAAGAAGTATGAGAACAACAAATTTGCATGTACCATAATAAGCTGTTACTTTTGTTATTTCAATTCAAAGCTCAAACCACACATGTTTTAGAGAGATGTTTCTGCACTCTGAATAAAATACGATAAATCCAAAGCAGCACGCAAAATTTGATCAGTTGGCATTTATCTATATTGACTTCATATTGCTAATGTCATTATTCTTCCATACCTTCAATTAAAGGTTAAAAATTTAGCAATGTAAAATACTAAAAAGAGTCTGCGTACTATTGCAACTTTTAGATTGGCCTATTTTACATTTTGTGAAAGCATAACATATGCCGACTCCTTTGCATAATCACAAGCCCAACTTACAGAACACTAAACTGAGAATTATTAAAATATATATCTTCAGGTTCATGCATGATGCATCATGGCCCATGAGGGTATATTGTGAACAGTGTCATCTGAAGCTAACAAAGTTGTGACCTTTTATTCGAGGAACAACATAGAAAACTTGACCACCACGTTTCAGTTCAAATTTGATAGCTGATAGAGCCCTTTCTCTACTAAATGCTGACACATAGGTCTTTACAGCAACTCTTTCTGGAGGTGGTGTAGACATTAAACTGAAACCAAAAATGTACTTCTGTTAGAAAAACAGAAAAGGAAGTCCAGAAGTTGAATGCAACCACAAAACAACATTATGATCTAACTTGTCAGGCATATGATATACCCATATCATGTTGGTGTTGACTAATTGTGTTTGCAAGCTATAATAGTCCGTTCATCCATTGACTATCACATGCCAAAAGAACCATAGATGATAGTCCTCTAGAGAACCTTGCGCCATCACAACGAGTTTTGTTTGGAACACTAAGGTACAAGGGCTAGCTATCGTCTCTTTCGAGTAAACATCAAACAAAATTATATTAACACCACAACCTTTTTATTGTATCTTTACAGTAACTCCACACACAACACTCATGAGAAATAGCAGCAGATAGTTAAAAGGAAACAACAGTAGATCTGTCAGCAAATTATCTCCAAGCACCAGAATTTCTGGTTGATTACTAACCATAAGTCCATAACCATTTTCTAGATCTCTAGCAATCGCCTCAAGAAAACAGTGGTAATCATTGCGCCATCTAATAAACCATCTCTGTTAAAAGAAAGAGAAATATCTCCTCCTAACTGAAAAGAAAAGGTAAAAGAAGATAGGTACTATGTGTTATGAATATTGTGTGTATTGAAGAGGTGTATGTCATATACAGATAAGGCAATACAAAAGACGGATAAGGAAATACAAAAGAGTCCCTATTCTAACTCCTATTCTAACACCCTCCCTCAAATGCAAGGCTATAATCCAAAATCCGAGTCTTGAAAATGTCGTCATAGCATGCAACTCTTGGAAAATATGTCGAATATCAAAAGATCTCCTCCCATCTGGGGTTGTGCAACAGCCCATAACGCACAAGGTGCAGGGGCTGAAAAAGTCGACCGTGGCAACACGACGAAGAAGATGATGAAACCGACATGAATAGAGAGAGTTGTCAAATCAAGCCAAATAGGAATAGGTGGAAACATGACAGCGCAGATCAAAACCCAAGACGACGGCGGCGCGAAAGAAGCGCGGCGGCCTTAGAAGCTCGGGGCGGCGGCTAAGAAAGCGGCGGCATCACAATGACTTCTACGATCTGCATGCAGCTCAGAAAGGAGTAGGAGCGGCGGCTGCTGCCATGCATAAGGCAATTCCTATACTTCTATGACTAACAATAAATTTGTGGACTCGCATGGCTTAGACGAACTCAAAAATTGAGTGGTAGGACTTGGATGGACGCAACGGAAGAAACGACACTAAGAAAAAAAAACTAAGGATAACTAGCAGCAGCAGAGCAAGAATAATTAGCATTAACTAGCATAGCTAGCACTAATCTCTCTTGCTCACGCACACAGCCGCAGAGACCCTGCTCTCACAACCGAGCCATCCCATAGCCAAGGCATCCAGGCTCCTCAGAGACCGCTTCCCCACCCGCTTCTCCTCGCCTTCTTCATCACCCGCCTCTCCTCTCGACCATATCTTCATCCTCCTCCTCCGTGTAGTACTCGCTCCCGGTGTTCTCCGCCATGGCTACGTATGTACTTTGGCGGCGGATGTGGGCCCCCGTACACATTGCCTGGCGGCACGAACGGGAGGCTTGCGGCCGGGGCGGTGGAGGCTGGACGGCTGGTGGTAGCGGGGAACGAGAGGCGCGATGGGGAACGGCCAGCGTGGTGGAGGCCTAGCGACTGGCGGCAGTGGGGAACGCGGCGGCGGCGGGGAACGGGCGGCGACCTCGTCTCCAGTGTGTTCTCCTTCCCGCCGCAGGTCGCTGGGCCACTCCTGGATGCCAGCCCCTCGAGAAGCTCAAGTGTCGGAAGGCCAAGGAGGCGGATGCGGAGCAGGCAATCGGAGGACTCGTTGGTGGGAAGCACGACCTGCGCCTCCTCCTTTCCTCTCGGCGGCTTCCGCCTCCATGTGGCCTCGGCCGCTTCCGATGCCGAGGGTGAGGCGGTGTAGGAGGAGCGGACAGCAATCTGTGAGGGCCTGCAGTAGGAGAGGAGACCTGGTGGCGCTCTAAGGCAGAGCGCCGACGAGAGGCCGTCCTCGGAGCAAAGATCGGTCCTCCCGGGGGTAGCGACAGCGGAGAAGGGGTAGAGCCTAGGAGGCGGCGGTTGCTACGGTAAACTCTAACCTTGGCTCTGATACCATGGTATGAATATTGTATGTATTGAAGAGCCCCAATGGGCAATATATAGGAGTACAAGAGGTGTATGCCGTATACATATAAAGCAGTACAAAAGACAGATAGGAAAATACAAAAGAGTCCCTATTCTAACTCCTATTCTAACACTATGAATCTATGATCATATCTTACCTTGCATCACGAAAACCAGTTAAAGCAAGATAAAGGGTTCGTGGAATGGGTGTTGCAGAGAGCGTGAGAACATCAATTGAAGCCTTGTATGATGCAATCTTCTCCTTTTGTTGGACACCAAACTTCTGTTAAGAAGAAAAATAGAGTTTGTGAAGATAAGCAGAAAAACATAGATGGCAGATTACGATTTCAAGATATTTACTCAAACTTTCTTGCAAGATGTCTATCACATCATTCACCTACGGAGCAATAGATTTAAAGTTTTGGAGAACCACTCTTTTGGCATCTAGAAAAAAATGTTTTTTAGATTAAAAAATTAAATTCACTTTAAAATAATATTCTATTGTTTATTTATTTAATATATTTCTCGAACAACAGAGCTCTCCCTTGCTATATTCCCTAAAAAAATCTTGAAAATAATCAAATCACTTTTTATGTATACTTGTACTTTGCCCAAATTATAATCATCAATCAAACTAATGCATATCACCAGACTAGAACAGCAACACACAAAAATGACATCAAAAGAAGACAGGACAAGAATGTGCCATCAACTTAAGAGAGACATTAAGATTTATAAAGTGTACTTGTTCTTCATCCACCACTAGGAGACCAAGATTGTTATAGGCCATCCGTTCTGTAAGGAGAGCGTGAGTTCCAACAATGATTTGCAAACCCCCGTACTTAATCTTTGTTATTAGCTCATCTTTTTCTTCTTTGCCCTGTAAAGAAGAAACATACCAAGTCATGCAAATGACAGAGTCAATCCCTTAAGCAAACAAATGTATTTAACGATGCAACATCTCTAATTGCAAAAAAAATTACTGATCATGGTTAAGATTCCCTATGACCATCGGGAGAAAAGGGTGAGAAAAGGTACTTCCTTAAAATAACTTTGTACAGTAATTAAGAACATTCAGTGAAATATGAAAAGGAGGAAACAAGCTAGTACTGCCACAGATTGCAGAACATAGTATACATTTTATAAGCATTGTTTTCTTATAGCTAACAATAAAAACCACATGCCCACATTTATTTTACCTTTTATGCACTATAACAAATTAGAGTATTAAGAATGATGAGATTAGAGTGGAACACATTCTAGGGTCAAGATGAATTACATACCTAATAGCTAACTAATTACTGCAAATAAAAAGATTATTTGGAAATAAAGAAAAACAATTTTATGCAATGTGTTCGTCTTATGGGTTAGAACAGATTTGTATCATGGCATACCTGAGCACCACTAAACATGGCAACCTTTATATCAGGATAGTTGGAGAAACGATCAGACATTACATCGTAGTGTTGCTTGGCTAGTATTATGGTTGGTGCAAGAACCATAGCTTGATATCCTGCAGATACAACAATGAATATAGCGCGCATTGCAACTTCCGTTTTACCAAACCCAACATCTCCACAGATCAATCTGTCCATTGGTGTTTCCCTTTCAGTCAGATCTTTCTCAACATCTATAAAAGCCTGCCATCATAATAAACACCATTAAAACCAGCTCTGTAAAATTTATTAAGAAAATTTGGACCTTATGTACAGTAGCACGTGGATTACTTAATCAAACATTCTGCCATAGAAGTTAAGAAGAAATTGCATCAATAAGGACCTAAGTGGACAAAAAAACAAAACCCAACCATTTTAAAAGTTTTTTTTTATAAAAAGGTGAGAAACAGAAGTAGAAATTATCAATGGCAAGAACTAAACCGAAAACAATAATGTGCAAGAGATTATGCATATCAGATGGGTTTCTAAACAATTTAAGCAGGATCATTTTACAACCTTATAGTTATTATGTGGCATTAGGCCCCTAAATGCTTTCCACGGTGTAGTGGAAATCTGCTTCTCCTAAACAGGTAGCTAGCTCACGACAAGCATCGCACACAGGAAATGAAGAAAACAATTTTCAAATATACTAAAGCAGGTTTAAGGGGAGCTGAAAGGCTTCAAAGCTTAAGTAATGTGAATACATGTGTGCTAGAGTTTGCAGAGCAATCAAACTACCATTTACTTATATTTCACCCTTGATGTAAGCAAAAACCAGGCAGTGAGATAGTTTTTGTAAGGAAGATATCAGTAAACACACATGCAGTTTAGAGAGCAGTCATTTGGGTGCATCAGTTTTTCAAGCTTATTAGTCAATAAAAGAATAATAATACCCTTTTTCAAAAAGTAGACAAAAAGAACATGGACAGCATTTTTTAAAAGGAAGAACAACAACATTTGATTCAGAGCAGACCTGATTTTGGTCTAAAGTAGGTTCATAAGGAAATTCAGCAGCAAACTGATCCATTGCCGCAGGCTTTGGGCACGGAAGCCTTCTCTGCCTCATCCTCTGCAAATATAATTCCATCAAGTTGACAACCATCTTCTGAACAGCAAGCTTCCCTTTAAGCCTCCTCTTCTCCCACGTAGAAGGATCATTCAGCTTGCTCAAATTTCGTGGTCTCTTCTTCTCGTGAGGCCTGCACAAAACATCAATCTGCATAAATGGTCAACGTGAATTTTCAATTTGCATCAGAACTCGAGAGACTTCCACAACATCACATGTAAAAAATTGTAGGCACAGATAGCCCGCAAAAGTATAACAACTACGATACTTGCGTATGCAAATTTTGTAGTGTGCTGAATGGGGTTGACAAGTGCAGAAAAAAAAATGCAAACTCATGCAGCCGCTCAGAATATAAATCAATTCTGAGAATAGGCATCAGACAAGAAAATTGGCATGCATATCAAGTAAACTTGTCAATTGCAACCAATCCCAATCGCATGAGTAACCACCACCACTCCTAAAGCGGAAATGCCATAATAAGACTAACTAGAATTTGCTCCGCGCCTCTGCAAGAGCAATGGCTGCCTCCGCAATTCAAGCCCCGCGTTGTAATTCAAATAGTTGCATAGGTATGAACCAAGTCACCAAGAGAAAAGAAGAATAGACGAAGCGGTGTGTTGGTTAAGTGCGGAGGCATACAGGTTGTATCGGTAGAGAATGCGCGCGGCCTGGTCGACGGCGAGTTTGGCCATGGCGTCGGCGTACTGAATGAAGACGTAGTCGACGCCATCCTCGCCGCTGATGCAGACGAACTTGCCGACGCCGACCTTCTTGTGCACGACGTACTCCCCGGGCTCCAGCTCCCGCGGGTCCACCCGGTGCCCCAGCGAGCTCCCCGCCGCCACCCCCTTCCTCCTTCCACCACCCTCTTCTCCGTAGGCGTCGCTCTCCTCTTCCCCGTCCGCGCCGTCGCCTCGGAGCTGGCGGAGGCCGAGGCGCTGCTGCTCGCGGATAATGTGGAGGTAGGCCTCCGCCTGGGCGGGGTCCATGGGGGAAGAGGAGGCGGACGCGGTGGAGCTGGGGTCGCGGCGGCGGACGAGCGCGCGGAAGCGGTGGTTGAGCTGGGAGATGTCGTCGGGGGCGACGGCGGCCGCGGCCGCCGAGGCGGTGGCCGCGGCCGCGAGGCGGAGGCGGCGAAGGGGGAGGCACAGGCGGAGGGGGAGGATTAGGGTTGGTGGCCGGAGGAGGAGGAGGTGGGGATTGGGTGGAGGAGCGCGAGGGATGGGGGTGGCCATGGATGTGGCCGCGTGAAGGTGGGGGTTACGGGGGAGGAGGAGGAGGAATTGAAAGAATAGGGGAGCATGGGTTTTAAGGCGGGTGAGTGGATAGTGGAGGAGGCGGGGGGAAAAAGAGAGAGGAGGAGGATAATTTGCGTGGACCGGGTGCACGGGCGGGAGATATTTGGTTCGGGGAATAAAAAGTCCAGGAGCTGGGGCGGGTGTTCCAACACCGGCTAACGGAAAGCCCAAGGCCGTGAGTAGGATGGGCCCGGTTCGACCCAGCTCATAAGAACAAGATGCCTAGGTAAAATAGAAATAGCCCCATTGAGCGCTTTGTATATGTACTCTTGATCGGGCATATCGCGTTCGGTGCATGCACTACGCATTTTAATGAAAAGAATACCTTATCGTGGACCACACATGTCTTTGGTGTAAGTTAGGTCTAACTTCGGGTATGGAAGCGTAGAAATGCAATAAGAATTTCAAGTGAATTATTTTTGCCTTCAGTAATATCGAACTAGTTAAAAATTCGTAACTATGTAGTACCACAGAAGTTTCAAGTGTAACATACAATATGCTATGGATTATTTATAGTAGAAATAATATTAGCTTGGACATTTCATTGATAGAAAAATCATACTTAACTCCAATCGGGATTGAAAACATGTACGACAAAACGTTAGGTATACGCTGGGCATAACCAAATTTGTAGAAGCGTTCATTACGACAAAAAAATTCCGCAAATAATTCGATGGTTTCATATGCACATGTGTTAGGTACTTTATGACGAAAATTCAAGATCTGCTTCAGTGTTCCACGGGGACGGTCTCAGACTGTGACGGACCGTCTGGTGCGGACTGTCAAATTGTCACCGCACTGCGTGATCCGGCGCCGCTCTCGAAGGACATGAGCTCTCGGAGCTAAGGCGGTGCGCGCGCTCCGCGTTCGATCGCGCCGCATCGAAGGAAGAAGCGCGATCGAGGCGTTGTATGCCTCGGTGGTGGGTGGTGCAGCGAGACCGTTTGGCAACTTATGAAGGTCACATGTGACGCTTCATGGGCCAACTACATGGGGTTGTTTGCAACCCCCGCCGCGATATATGCGCGGCCGATGGTCTACGTTCATTCTTGGAAACGCGGGGACATCCGGTGCGGGTGGTTCCGGTGAAGGTGAAGCTGGCCAGAGGAGGAGCTTGCGTTGGATGCGATTACGAGGAGACGTGGGCGATGGAGACCGAGGCGTGCGGTCAATTTTGAGCCCAACGGCGGCGGAGAGATAGTGGTCACTCGTATTGATTGTCACGAGTACGGACCGACCGGTGGATGAGGTGGAAAGCGAGGAGGACGTGGAAACAACTAGTTCGGAAGGCGGCGAAGACGGAGAAGCTGCTGCGGGGAGGTGCACTTGGTGGTTTTGTGACCATCGACATTGCTTACGTCCCTCACGATTGGGCGATGTTGCGATGACATCGCTTGTTACGCCACGTCCGGAGGGTGCCGAGCGGGGTTCAATGAGGACACCCCTTTCAGAGGCGGCGCTTTCTAACAAGATCGCCGCACAACATGCTATTGCAAGATACGCCGTTAACATCGGACGGACGTATCGGGTGCAGAGGTCCAACCCCGACACGTACATCGTCAGGTGTGTTGATGAATCTGTCTTTGGCAAAGTCCGTGCGCGCAGAGGTTCACGCATCACGCCATGGGCTTCCGGATAACGGTCTTTGAAGGACCACACATGCGAAGTTAGCCGAGCCGCTACGAGCACCGCAACATGGCGTCCTCGTATGTTGCCGCTTGATAAGCCACCTCGTCACCGCAGATGTGTCCATTTCGCCAAAGCTCCTGGCGGCGGATGTTGCCAATATGGTGGGATTCGCATCGGCTACAAGGCGGCATGGCGTGCGTAAACGCGAGGGTTCGGAGCGAATGTTCGGCACATTCAAGAGGCTTACAACCTAGTACCAAGATTATCGCATCAAATCGCGGAATCTAATCCGGGACGACGTAAACAAGCTTGAGCGGGTGCATCCGACGGAGGGCCCAATTGTTTTGTTCTTGAAAGGGTCTTGGGCCTTAGTCGAGCGATCGAAGGGTTCAAACATTGTCGTCCGTGCTCACGATGGATGGTACCTTCCTATGTGGGAAATACAGGGTACCATCCTCACCGCCATTGCGGCCGTCGCGAATGACCGTTAGTCCCGTGGCGTTCGCAATTGTTGAGAGCGAGAACACGGAGAGCGGTTGTGGTTCTGTGCAATGTGAAGCGGTGATCGTGCAAGATCGGCGGATGTATGTGTAATCTCGGATCGCAATCTTTGGGTTGTTGTCTGCGTTGTGCATGATGCAAAATGGGGCGCATTGCCGTACCAGTGGAGCGATGTTAGGAGCCGTTGGTGCATGAGGCATCTCGCGCCAACTTCCACACAAGGTTTGAACAAGGACCTCATGAAGATGTTCAAGAAGCTCGCATGCGAGAATCAAAGGAGGAAGTTCAAGCGGTGTGGAGACGGCTCGATGAGGAGACAGGGAAGCATGTAAGGGACTCGGCGCATGCCGAGGCGAGGTGGACGGCTAGAGGGTCCGCGAGTTGGGGAGTTCACGATGGGTTAACTCGCACGCTTTGACACGGAGAAATGGTCCCCGCCGCACGACACGGACGTGCAAGGTGCGGATCATGACGACCAACATGTCTGAGGTGTACAACGGTGTGCTCAAGGGTGTCCGATCTCTGCCGATCAACTGCGATCGTGGAGGAGAGCTGGAACCGCACCATCGGATACTTTGTCAACAGAGCCATGATGGCCAAGAAGCATTTGGAGGGCGGAAGTAATTCTCAAGTAATGCATGCCTACATGGCGAATAAGATCGACAAGGCTCGATCGACGCCGCTCGTACCATGGATGGCGTCAGCGTAAGTTCGAGATCGGGCTCGGGGAGAAATACGTGATGGGCCATGTTAGAGGGGATCGTGGCGTGTGCGCACGATTGGTGAAGAAGCGTCGCACACGCAACAAGCCGCGGCTTCCGCACAAACCATGCTCCCATGTGTGCGCGGCATGCGCGGCGTGGCGGCAAGCCTCGGGCGTTACATCTCCGAGTACTATGACATCCACCACCGTATGCAACTTGGAGGCCGAGTTCCATTCATACAGGCCGACACGCACTGAGGACCTTTGGTGGGACGGGTGAAGTGGGTGCCCAACGACGCACTAAAGCACCGGTACCGTGGAAGGCGACGATCCCGACGCATCCGAACGACATGGACGGCGGCAAAGACGCAACGCGAGTTCGCCGACCTCGTTGCGGCATCGTAAGGCTGTTGGGCACTCCATCACCATTGCCCAAACAGACCGGCACAAGCGGTGCAATCGTAGTGAGGAAGATATAATTACTACGTCGTGATGTCGCTTGGTTATTTCAATGTCTTTGATGGACTCGTTGTTGTTTATCCATGCCTTTATGTAGTACTTGTTAAGTTGTCCGGTTTGTTGTTAACTCATTATGATCATATTGCATTGTTGAAATTTTTATCGTATGTCTTGCCTTATTTTCTGTGTCACATAATATGTTTTACATGCGCGCTCGACATGTTGTTTCGCTGGCGGGAGATGGCGCGAGCTCGATTGACAGCAGCGTCAGCCGCTTGACCTGTTGGGATGTGGGACACCGATTGCGGGCGTGGTCCGCCGGCGTCGGCCCTCCGAGCTCGGGTCTGAGCGCCCCAGAGAGATGGCCCCTTGACGAAGCGTCCCGACGCCCGGAAGCCGGGCTCCGCCCTCGCCGGATGTTGGACCTCCCCGCTGCCGCTGCGATTTGATGGCAGCACTCCATGCTCCGCGCTCGTGGACCGTTGGAGACAGGAGACTCACACCTTCCACTTCCGATGGGGAGATGATCATTACTCGGAGGGCGTGTCTCTCGCCATGTGTCTACCTCTGCGTGGTCTTCCGGTAGTGCCCCCTCAGAGGCGATGGCTGGAAGGTCCGTTTGGTAGCAATTTGGTGACCGGTTCTTTGCGAACGCGTCGGGTGTGCCACATTCTGGCTGCGGCGGTACATGATCCGCCCGAGCATGCGACTCGGGAGGAAGTGAGGACACATTTAGTCGCGTACTGTTGTTCTTGTTCGGATGGATCTGTTTTCTACCACGCAGGAGACTGCGTGTGCGAAGCTACATCCATCCGCACGATCTCGGCGGGCGCTTTGGCGACGAGGTTCCACAAGATGATTGGGGCTCGCAGTTGCTTTGCGCCACCTACCGAGGGTTGTGTGATGCTTGTCGGCCGCAAAGACGCGTGAGGAGCGATCCTCGCGGTGTGCTACGCCTCCTACGATTATGGTCGTGGGAGCACTTTCGGTCGCCGACCGTACTTCCGCGGCGTGCACCCTTACCGGTGACCACCGAGCTTTAGGGACGCTGCAGGGACGACCCGTCGGCGGGCCTCACGATGGGAACACGTTGGACACGTGCTACCTAGGGTGGGCTAAGAGAGACCGAGGCGCCGTGATACCCGAGTTCCATAACCTTTTCGAGACTCTCCACGAGGACGAGGTCATCCGTGGCCACAGGGACAAGACGGTTCCTTCACGACACGGCCCCGCTCGGATTATCGCCCCAGTGCATTACGGGCGAGGCACTCGGATGACGACACGCCACTTGGTCTTCGCACATGGTCGGCGGTACAACCCGCAGCCGGGTCATGAGGCAATCGGCCTTTACCAGAGGTTCCACCGCCCGGGGCGACCTCTCACGGCAAAGGCTCACCGGTATGTCATTATTTGGTGTTATTTTGAGGCATTTTGAGTAAGATTTTTCGACATGTAAATTCAATTGCGTGCGAGCGAGAGAGGCGGAGGCGGCGGCGGAGGCGAATCTGGCAGCCACGGGCGGCGCCGTGGATTGGCGAGGTTCTGACGGACGTGGTGCTGGAGTTTGCGGCTCGCCATCCGCACGTCGCGACGACGTACTTGCGGTGGTGCGTTCGCGCACTAGGTGCGAGCTTGCTGGGCGGCGCCGCGGCGTCCGATGGGCGCCATGCAGAACGACGTCGTACTAGCTGGTCGGGCCGTCATCACGGCGCACCGCCTCGACGAGGCGGTAAAACATTCTTCGCATAATTCTCGTTCGGCAACACTTTTCGCAATTACTATCGGTTTTAGTGCAAAGACTACCGCTTGGGCGTGTCGCAACCACTCACCGAAGCTATAGGCCGTGGAAACAACAACACAATGGATCGTATCATAGCGCGACGCGCACGATGCGCGAGGATGTAATTCTGCGATTAGATCCATAACTTGTGGTCGTCACGGCGACGTTCACGTACATCTTCGCGTATGTGGCGGGTACCTTCCACCACCTCCGCCCTCCGCGACTCCGTCAAGCCGCCCCCGCGACGCCGTCGCACGACCGGAGTCGTCGAACTCTGATCGCTCGGCCCCGACCGCCTCGAGCCACGTGTATGTCATCATCAATCGGTTCTTATCGTGAGTACCTTTCCATACACTCATTTGGACGTATCGACATTACCCTTTGTTCTTGCAAGATTGCGAGGGCGGCCTCTGCTGCAACCATCGTCATCACGGAGGCGCAGGATCGACTTCTTCGCACGGCGTTCAATCACACCTCCGGGGCGCGACCGGTGGTTGGCGACACGTCACGGAGGGTACCGTGCAAAGACTACGGCTCAGGCCGCGGGAGGGTCCTCGTCAACACAACAAACCTACTCGGTACACGTGAGCGTACTAACACCAATTTTCCGTCGTACAAAAGCAATGACTAACTCACCTGACGCTTCCGCGGGGCGAGCACCGATGGGTGGACGACATGCTCGGGCCTCAGCCGGACCGCCACGATGAGATCACCCCAGATTCGCCTCCCAGACAGGGCCCCTACTACGGCCTTCGAGGCGACGCCACTCCTGACGAGTTCACATTCCCCGATGATCATCTCGTCGTCCGCAGTTTATTACGACCATGCGCCCTAACTAATTTCATGGACGTGTAAAACTTGTTACATAATGCCATCATGCATCTCGCCTTTCTGATTTATGTAATGTCCATGTGCGTTACGCCTTTCTGATTTATGTACACAACATGTTATCTGAAATATTTAGTACTAACAACAACTGTAACTCCCGATTTAAACTTACTAAACCTTAAAGACATAACTCAATGCTGCCCCACGATACCTCCTCGGCCCTGCTACCTCATGACGTGAATTTTCTTCAACCAAATTACAATTTACCAACAGGCTATATATATGCATCATTTGGCTTCCATTCCACTCACTCTTCAGTTCCTCTTCTCCTTCCTTCCAGTCTTAAACGGGATGTCTACGGCCTCATCAAACTTTCGAGTGAACAGGCAATTAGAAGCACTAAGACAGCACTTGGATTGCCCTCGTTGCAGGGATCCGGTGAATGTGTTCACCTCCCATACGCCAACGAATCCATCCCGAGTGTTCATGAAGTGTTCGAATCTTACGGTAACTTATGTCTGATCATCCCCATTGAACTTCTTTCCAAACATAATATTTTTCACTTGTATTCCCAATTATTTTTATAGAACACAACATGTCGGTTGGTCGGCCGGGTCGATGAAGTATGCGGAGGTTCGAGGCATTGCAATGCAAATTGCGGCCTTGCAAGAGGACACACGTCGTGTGGTGCATTTAAATCAAGTGCCTCGACCATCGGATGAACCGACGAAAAATAAAGATAGTGTTCTTAAAGGATTTGGATGAAAGGATGGGAAGGGTTGAGAAATCGCTCGTAAATTAGTTAACATGGCCACTTTGGTAATTTTTCTTCTATTATTTCTTGTTCTTGCTAAGTAGAAGTTCAGTTTTAATAAGATTGTAATATCCGGTCTTTATCTATGCATCCACACTACGTGATGTATGCCTTTGCGTTGTGGTAGTATTTTGTATCATGTATGCGTCTATCTAATTCCGTTGTGAACACTTTGCGTGTGAATTAATCAAGCGATAATTTTAAATCGGTAGCGGAAGTACCGCTATATAATTTGCGAAACTTCCGATTATCGCGGTGAGTGGAGTACCGCTCCCAACAAGGCGGTAAGAACCACGCTTGTAGAAAATCGGCTAAGTCCCAAAAGAGTGCTCTTTGCAAAAAAATGTTCCGCAGATTTTTGGAAGTTCACTGAGAGGTAGTTCGCACTTATATCGTCGGAACTACCGATCATCCTAACAAAGCGCAGATGGCTTTCAAAACAACTTCAATTGTAAGCGACTTTTGGACCGAAATAGCGGCCTCTGCGAGAGGAAGGCGTGACAACTCACCGCCTCGCCCGACTTACGGACCGAAATGGCAAAGACTCTGCAGAGTAAGACATGATAACTCAACGCCTCGCCGACTTTTCGGACGAAATGACAAAGACTCTGCGAGTAAGACGTGACAACTCATCGCCTCGCCCAATTTTTCGGACGAAATGCGGCACTCTGCAGAGTAAGGCGTGACAACTCATCGCCTCGCCAAATTTTTCCGACGAAATGGCAAAGACTCTGCAGAGAAGACATGACAACTCATTTGCCTCGCCCGACTTTTCGGACCGAAATGGCAAAGACTCTGCGAGTAAGGCGTGACAACTCAATGCCTCGCCATTTTCGGATCGAAATGACAAAGACTGGAGAGTAAGGCGTGACAACTCACCGCCTCGCCAAATTTTTAGACCGAAATAGCGGCCTCTGCAGAGCAAGGCGTGACAACTCATCGCAACAACCAGACAACACTCGCCTCCGTAGCTTTTCCTACCAAAATACAAGATTTAAAAAGGGCCATGACTACTCTGCAGAAAGATTAGACAACACTCGCCAACTACGTCATGCCAACCCTACGGCTTATAAAAGGAGGTGCAAGTCATCTACGAGAGAAAACCACACAACCAAACCAAACACTACACGAGCTTGCTTCACCACCGGGATGGACAACCTCAAGAAGCAATGGGACGAGATCCGTGATCTAGCAAAGGGCTTCAACCGCGACGAGCCGAACAAGCTAGAGTCTGCTGAGGCCGGTCCGTAAGAGGCTTGCGGGATGGCGCTCCGCAATGAAACCCAGCGTACCAAAGAACCCTTGTCGAGCGTTCCAAACGAGCCTTCGCGCAACACCCGCCAGAGGGAGCGCCGCCCATCTGTTGGTGCGAGGACACATGCAAGTTCTTCAAATCAAGCACCGCTCGGCCTCGGCATGCGTTCGGGGCGCCCTAACTACTCCTCGACTATCCCGGCCGCCGTTGGGATACGAGCAATATCGGCCGCAGAAGGAGTACTAACAGAATATATCGTACCAATTCTATTTGAGTATGCACTAACAATCTCTCCGTCTACCGCAGCCCCCGGGCCGCTATGTGGCTTCCGCAAGTGGATCGACCTAGAGATCCACCCACACGACCGATGTGGCACCGACCGAGTGGAATGCGTAGAAAGGGACGCGAGATCCGGAGGAGGATCGTCGGATGAAGAGCACAACGAGCGTATCCGTAGGAGACTCGGGCCCATCTCGGCGCGCACGGCGCAGGGGCGTGAGGCACGCGAGGAGCGCGAGAAAAAGCGGGAAATGGCGGCCGAGGCGGAGCGTGACGAGGACTACAATGCCGAGCTCGCAAGAAAGGGCAAATGGCCCGGTCCACGCAGAGGGTCGGGCTAGTCCGTAGTACTCCACCTCCTATTCGCCATGTTTTAACTATCCCCTAAAGGCATGCGTGATTACATGGTTCTAAGCTCGTGTCGCGAGTTACCGTAGTAGTAGCGTCCATGGTAAAGTAATTAGCGAACCATCATGCCATGTGACTACTCTAGGCGCGACCGAGCTCGACTAGCTCGCAATCGATCTGTAGGGCGCGGTTGGTAGGCTCTACCCGTCCGGAGCCCAGACCAAGCCCATGGGATGCAGTAGGGCGTCGTTTGGTTTTCCCAGCTTTAGTGAACCTGGCAAGGTCCCGGCCAGGTTTTCGCAATGCTCTGTTTGCACTGACCAGTTACCATGCTCCTCTATCTGAATGTTTTATTTTCGGTTTTCAGGGTTTCAATAGTTGATACACACTACCCATCTTGAATTCTGTATTTTATCCCCCAAAACAGTGAACAACAAAGTTAAAGGGCCATGGTTCCTCCACTTACTAACCCAGCAGGAACTGTCAATATTCATTTGATTTTATGTTTGCAGTAAAACAAGAACTACGGGCTTTTGTTCTGTGAGTTACTTCAGAGTTGGTTACAGAAGTGAGACCTTTGGTTTCAGCTTGACTAGCAGCATGCATTTGGTGTTCTATGTTTCAAAAGCTTGTGACGTGTAAACACACAAGTTTGGACAAGAGGAACTGGCGAGCTACTTAAATATTAGAAAATCAGCGTTAATTGTCCCTTTGGATGATTTCTGAATGAGAAGAAGATCAACAGATAAGGCACACACTGATTTCTGACGAGAAAACTGGTAATGACAATGTATCAAGAACGGCTCAGATGCAACATTTCCTTGACATTTCAGAAGAAACGGTAGTCAAGGAAAGGCCAGTTTGGTATGTTAAAAGTGGTGTGCTACCATCAATTGGAAAACTTAGCATCTAGTGATCTTCCTTTCCGTTGGTTGTTCTGATAGGAAGATTAGTTATTTTATAGCAGTATGTTTCTTTAGCAAGAATAGTAGAAGCCATAAGTTACCTAGTAACTACATGCTCTTGTAGTTGAATCACACGGAGGGTGCTTCGCGCGCCGGAGGCGGCCCAAGGCCGAGGCGCTGCTAGCTGGCGGAGACGAGGGTGTAGTCCGGAGGGGTCCCGAGGGGGGCTTTGGGAGCGACAAGGATGGAGTTCAGAGGGTCCCGAGGCCGGAGCGGAGCCACACGGAGGCGGTGGTGCTGCTGCTGTTGCCGAAGGTGGAGGCCGCGAAGTGCTGAAGCCGTTCGCGAGGGGGTGAGGTGGGCCCTCGGCGGTGGCAAGGTCCCCGCGGGCACGTGGCTACAAGGCACAGCCTTGAGGGGGCGGGGTGGCGCCGCTCCAGAGGTGGTGGCATGGCGGCGCCGCACCGCGCTGGTTTTGGCGCCGAAGGGGAGCAACGTCCCGGGGGCCATGGCCGGAGGTGGGTACGGTGAAGGGAGGCTGGGGGCGCTCCGGAGGCATAACAAAAGCTAATTTCTAGCCACACTGGATCGCAATAAAAAAAAATAAGACACAAATACTTTATTGATATGAAACTTTAGCAAAAATACTTCAATATAAAATATAATTAAAAAAACATGGCAAAACAAAAATAATATAGTATCTTAAATATATCAATTGAGTACATAAATAACGAAGATTTCATCTCTAACCTAGCTCACCATTTCTTCGTCAATAGTTGTACAAGTACTAGAACCTACAAAGACAACATAAAAAATAAATCAAATAGAGGTATGATTAAATCCAAAGTCTATTAGTTTGGTCTAGTGTTAGGGTTTTGGGTTGATAGTCAAACTTAGGGTTAGATAACTGTTTGATCTAGAGGGATCGGGCTCTTGGAAAGTCCATTGGTGCAAGGAGTTGGGACTCCAATTGGAGGTAGATAATATTAACAGGAATATTCTTCAACGGTTACCTAAATGTGAGAGATCACCCTGTTTGGTAGGATCCTCCGATCCATCTTGGATCACGAATTGCCCTTCTACCGGGAGCGGATAGCGAAGGGTAATGGTTGAATTCTATACGAGGCTGATTGGTGGTTGATTACTATCATCCACCTAGAGACCCATCACCTCTATCCATGCACAACGTCTAGCTGAACTAATGATTGCTTTAGTTATTACTTCTTATTTATCAAGAAAGTTCCGTGAGATAGGTGGAACCTCCAAGCATTGGCTAGATGTCATCCTTATGATTTAATCATCGGGGTCTACAAGTTTGTGTTTTATCATTGGGTTGATGTTTAGCTATATGTCTGCTAATGACTATTTTTAGTTACGTAGATTACTGATGTTTAGCTATATGTCTGCTAATGACTATTTTTAGTTACGTAGATTACTACTACATAAGGCCTATGTGTTTTCGTCTTATCGATTCTTACTTAGTGACCAACCCAATTATCCTGATTATTATTACTAGCATGTAGCTATTATCACTCATTAATGTATAGGTCTAGGTGTATAAATCTATGTGTCGGTGACATGACACAATCCTAGTTAGATGTCAAATAAAGTGATCACTTTACCTATTTGACAGTTTGGTTAAAGCCTACTTGTGAGTGTATGTTGTTATGACGTATTACTGTATTACTACTCTACTAGTGGGTGTACATGCCATTGACGTCTTGTCGTTATTATCATCTACCATTGTATGATCATAGCCTAGGACCTTCATGTTATTTAAGGTAACTATATTTCAATAGGGTTCCTTATTAAGCTTGCTCTTTGAACTTAGTTGCCATTGACATGACAAAACTCACTGACCATTTCTAGTAACCATCTAATCACCTAAGCTAACCTCTATTTGACTTAATGCAATCTCAGTTAAAGATGTACCCTATTGCTATCGAAGTTTTAAATATAACTTACATTGTAACGAAGTATTTAAATGAGCTAGTTATTCAATTAAACTCTAACTATTCTTAATTAGCCCCTAGTCAGTATAATTGCATCTTGCTAAATGAACATCTAGCAACTAACCACCTTATCTACTACTAATGGATACTAGTTAATATCATCCTTTATAAGTGGGCCCAGTTGTCATAGACAGTGGGAGGGGGCTCACATAGAGAAGGGGGAGAGAGAAGCACATAATGGGTCCTCTGTTTTGGAGCAAGGGAGGGCGAGAGCGTGCTCCGTCGGCGACGAGGGGGCCTAGGGAGGAGTGAAAACCCCCCAAAAAAAATGGGTTGCTAAGGAGAAGGCGGCCCTGTGGGTGGTGGCGGCACTAGAGCGAGCTGGCGGCCGGGTGTAGGGAAGAAGGAGGGGCGGCGGCGCTGGAAGGGGAGAGAGGGAAGGAGGGGCACACAGGCATCCATGGGGTTAGTGGAACTCACCCAAGCAATCGGTGAAGGCCAAGGGGACCAGAGGCCTACCGGCAATGGGAGCCCATGGCGGCGCAGCTAGTGCATTGTGGCAGCGGCGCTATGGAGAGGGGGAACGCGGGTGGGCAGTGGGGAAGGACTTTGGAAGGGTGCTAGGGTGCTCCACATGAGAGGAATCGACCAGGGGCTCAATGTGCGAGGAGTATCGGCGGCGATGGCGGCTTTGGCTGTGGTTGGGTAAGACGAGGTCGGCGTCGAGCTCCTGTGATGGAATGATGCAATTTATTGAGGGGAACGCATCCTCGAGGGCGTGGCGTTGGGTAGGGACAGAGGCCGCAGGCGCGGCTGCTACGCCGGGCGGGGACGGAGGCCGTGGGCGCAACGTCGGGTGGGAACGGAGGGCGAGGCGAGGGCGCGACACCCGGGGTGGAGGAAGGGCGCGGTGCTAAGCGTGGAGAGAGGGCGGCCGACAGCAGCGGCGAGCAAGGTCATGAGGAGCCAGAGGGGTAGGGGCACGGGGCGTGTGGGTGGTCCGGGAATTAGGTCTGGTGCATGGTGGGACTTGGGAGAACGTGAGGTGTGGGCAATGGGGATCAAGTGGGGGTGGGGCAGTGGGCTATGGGTAGGCTACCGCCTAGGGTGGCGTGGATGGGTATAACAGTGATTGGATGGGCCTCGGGCTAGATACTATCAATAAATTTGTTGGGCCTATATTACAAAAAAAAATTCCACTGAAATTTTTGCTGGGCCTCGGGCTATAGCGTACCCTGCCCGAGGCCCATATCTGCCCCGGGACGGGGGTGGCCATGGATGTAGCAGCATGGAGGTGGGGGTTACAGGGAGGAGGAGGAAGAAGAGGGGAGCATGGGTTTTAAGGCGAGTGAGTGGATAGTGGAGGAGGCGAGGGGAGAAGAGAGCGAGGAGGATGATAATTTGCGTGGACCGGGTGCATGGGCTCTATTTGGTTCGAGGAATAAAAAGTCCAGGAGCTGAGGGAGGTGTTCCAACACCAGCTAGCAGAAAGCCCAAGGTCGTGAGTAGGATGGGCCTGGTTCGGCCCAACTTATAAGAACATCTAGGCACGACCGAGCTTGACTAGCTCTGTCGATTCTAGTAGGGCGTGATTGGTAGGTGTGCAGAGCCGGACCAAGCCCATGGGATCTGATGGGGCGTCGTTTGGTTACCCGAGTCGAGAGAGGAGTTTGGGGCCTTTTGGCATGGTGCACTTTTACGAAAAGAGGCTTCCTACGGGTGAAAGTCTGCGAGGTGAGCAGGTGTGGTGAAGAGGTTTGGTGTTTGGCTGTCTGGCTTTTTAGGTAGGCTGGCTATAACTTCTGAGATGGGGAATGTCTGAAATGCCCCTGAGGTAAGTAATAACTTGTTTGATGCCATTAACGCAGTTGACCGCAATATACCACAATTAACGCAATAAACAACAATTATTACATAAAATAAATACAATAATAAATATTACATAAATAATCACTATAAAAAATTATTATGTGAGGCCCTGATCCCAAGGTGTCTGAAGCCGAAGCTGTTCCAAACAGGCCCTCAGTTTGGCCCCACGCGTGCGAAAATTGCTCCCGGAAGGGACACAAGAATCCTCTGCTTCGCGACCAGGCGGACTAAGCGTATGCGAGGCCTTGATCCCGCACGTCGTTGCCGCCCAAGCAGCCGTGCGTGCGTTCCGAATGCGACAGCCGCCAACGACACCACGTCCTCACTGTATTGTTGCGCCCATACCCAAAATTTCAAAACTTGGTTGAAGTTTGGTTCAAATTCAAACTTCTAGCCAAATTAAGAAATTCCCCTCAAGAACTTGCCTTCCTCTTTTGGCTTTCCATTTTCTTTAGCCCGAAGGCTCCTCTTGCCAAGGTGTCTTCTCCCTGTACTTCTTCCTTTCAGCATCATGCCACCAAACATCACACGTCGCACGCACCATGTCCGGCTTCGCTAGCTCCCGAGCCCACGCCAAAGAAACCGAACTGCTCCCATAATGCCACGACACTGCCACCCCACCTGCTTTCTCCCTTCCCCAGCACCGAATGCAAGCAGCTACTCGCGTCGCCGCCACGCGCCACGCCCGCCTTCGCTCGGTTACTAGCACCACCGCCTCTCCACTGGCTATAAAGCCTGAGCGGCTACACCATGGTCATCCCGAACCACACCGCAACCCCTCGGCACCCCCTCTCTTCTCCAACTTCGGCCACACCGCCCCAATTTCTGCGCCCCCTTATTCCCTTCCAGTGAGCCCTTCTTCAATTCGCTGCCACCGCCCACACAATCACCTAATTAACCCCTCCCTAAGCTTCGCCTCACCACCTCCTTGTCCAACCCCGTCGCTTCTAGCTCACCAGTGTCGAGCCCCTCTGCCATGTCGCCCACGGTCCACGCCGCCATGCCACTTTGAGCCACTGTAAGACCAACCACTCGCACTAACAGACTCACCATGGCCCATTGGTGCTCAAGCACCAGCCACCTTGGACGTAGCTTCACCGAAGCCTCGCCATCGTCCTTCTCTGCTTCGGTCATGCGTCACCACCGTCGAGCACCCCTCCACGGGCCACCAACACCCGTGTAAAGCCCAAAAATGGGTTGCACACATTGTAGTGATGCTCACAGTGCCTCCCGGCGCCACTGTCCGCCGCTACAGCCATCGCTAGCCTCGCCGATGCCATTTTCTTCGACTTAGGAGCGCACCCCCGCTCCTGGCAACGCGACTCAAGCCGCACCTATGCTGGGGCTGCTGTTCTGGCCCAGTGGCTTTGAGCCCAGCCACATGTTGGGCTTGGCCCAACACTATGCTTTTATATTGTTCAAAGCCCAACACTATTTAGTTGATTACTATTCATAACCCAACCCAACATGGTCCAACACTGTTCATTCCTGGCCCAACATTGTTCAACCCAACCCGTTACCCAAAACCCGAAACCCATTACTGTTCATTAGGGGTGCAAACAGAGCGGATAATTCTCGACCGACCGAATAAATGTGGGCAAAATTCGAAGCTTTTTCTCGAATATCTGGTTTTTTTTTATTCAGATTCGGGTATTTTTTGTCGGATTCGTATTCGGCAGGAAGGTATCCGGTGTATTCTGAGCTATCCGGGAGTTAATTCGGATATATCAAGAAAATTATCCGAGGTCTATCCAAAGCCCGAGCGTCAAACGCCAACAGTCGACACCACCATCCTCGAATCCATCCATCGACCATCAATCCATCATCCCGCATTCCCACTCCCGCAGGAGACCTGCACAGAGCGCCCAAATCAAAATCCCACCGTCCCCTAACCCTAACCCTCATCGCTGTCGTGTTCCTCCTCCCTCTCCGCCACCGCCACCGCCGCCTCCCCTCCCCTCCCGCGGTCCCTCCTCGCAGCCACCGTCGGCTCCCCTCCCTCCCCCTCTTGCAGTCTGGTCTAGGTGTGATCTTGCGCTCTTGGTTCTCCCTCCCCTCTTTGTTATCATGAATTGTTTGCTGTCATTTGGTGGATTTTTTAGCTTCTTTTTGGTTGGTTATGAACTTACAATGTGAGTTCCACCGTTGCTTGGATCTTTCTCTCATTTGGCTAATCGCATGCCGTTCAGTTCAAAAGTGCTTTGTTTTTGGAGGCATCTTAATGTGGAAGTAGTTGCAGGCATGCACAATTTCTGTGAAGTTGCATAAAAAACGAGCTAATAATGTGTTTGAAAATCGAATGCTACGTATGTGGACCAATGCATCAAACCAACCATTTCACTTTGATATCAGTTTGCGTCCTGATAGATCGATGAGTCGATTATGGAAAGGGGGTAATTTTAGTACTTTATGTATCTCCACTTATCCAATAAGGATTAAGGAATAGTTTGGAATTTTGGATTATTCAATTGAGAGGCGTTGTACCGAATCAGAGAAATCATAGTTAAGCTGGTTGCTCATGCAAGGATTTGGCACTTTTTGCACCTTCTATTCTGCTGGATTTCGCTTTAACAGATGCAATACATCACCGCTTTTGTGATATGAGCTAATTTAGTGTTCTATTAGTGAGCAGATGATGGGTTGCTTGACAGCTTCACTGTCCTGAGATCCAAGAAGAAGAAAAGCCCTCTTGTTGCTTGCAGGTAGGTTATTGATAGCACTTGTATGCGAGGTGGCTGTAAGTATCAATTGTTGCTTCAGAGTCGGCCTTTAGTGCTGGTGGATGTGTTCTTGATCCATTTCAGTGTCGACTAGAGCCGAGGTGGTTGAGGCTCTAATTTCTACCAAGGATTTGGACAACATCATCTAGAAAAGGTAATAATAACTAATAAGTAATTTAGTTCATAGTTTATACCACTCCCAACTTTAGTTTATTAACTTCATGTCATTTTAAAATTCCAGGTTCCAAGGAGAAGATAGTACACTTATTGATGAGTTGGATTTGTAGGTAGAGGATAAATAATGTGCTATTACAAACATGAATGAGAATGTTTGATAATTGTTAAATTGTTACTTAACATGAAAGATAGAAAGATAGAAGTCTAACATTCTACAAATCTATTTTTGTAGGATGAGATGATATTGAAATTTGAGATCGTGAGGTAGGACAATTTGGAATTAGTATAATATATGTGTGGATATCGTGAGGATATGTGCACGATCTTATAATGATGAGTCAATTGGCAATGGCTTTGTTGGTTTGCAAAATCTCGCCTTTTCGGTTTTGCTTCAGTTCTGTCAGACCACAGGCGGTCTGATCGGTGGCAGGGGCGGTTAGACCGCCCGTGGAGAGGTCCGACCGGCCGTGGTGGCCGGTCCGACCGGTATTGCCTAAAAGTGGATTTTGGAGCTGAGCCAAAAATAGGATGTGTAGGCAGGTGAGGGGAGTCTCCTGGATGTGGTCACATAATTTTGGAGCTCGATCGAAAGTTGTATTCGATTAAAAATTCCGAAGGTTTGGATTTTCGAGTGAATTTTTGGCTAAGTCTTTTCGGGCGGTCCGAGCGCCGTTGTGGAATCGGTCCGACCGGCCTGAAATCGGTCGGACCGGCTGTGTGGGGCGGTCAGACCGCCGATCACTTGAAGGTGAGCTTTCTTGGCATTGATGTGTTTTGATTGTGGTTATTGTATGGATGTCAATGCTTTATTGTTGCATATTGCATTGTGGAACTAACGTGGGTCAAGTTGTGAAGAACTTGTTCCGGAGACGATTTGTTTGTCTATTCTTTGTGCGGTGGCTTGCAGTCAACGGCGTCAGCGGTGAGGTGGATCGGGACTACGCTTGGAGAGCCGAGGTCGAGCGATCATGGATGCGGGTGGTCGTGTGACTCAAGCATGGTGCGAGAATGGGCAAGATGGATCGAGCGGGTAGTTCGGTGCGACTAGTTGGATCGGCGGTGCGAAGTCGGTGCAAGTCCACAGGAGGTTCAGATGGGATTCGGACGGGAGAGTCTTGCCGACATGATGAGGCCGATCAACCTACACGTGGTGAAGCAGGCGATTGCTTCAACAGATGTGTGTGAGTGGGTCCCATGTGTGTGTGGGTCCCAAATGTAAAAACCTAGCCTCTCCTATAAATAGAAAGGGGGGAGATGTAAAACCCCTTGAAGCATTCATTTGGAGCCCTCCACCTTTTTCTAGGGTTTGGAGAGGAGAGGATAGGAGAAGCTAGGGTTGGAGAGATTGTGTGTGTGCTCCTTGTGTGAGCTCTTGTCCTCCTTGAGGGAGTGGCTTTGTAAGCATCTTGTGGGATCAATCAATCTTGTGATGCTTGCTTAAGAGATCGATTGTCTCCTTTGTGTTCTTCTCTCTTTTTGATGAGTTTTGTGCTTCCTTGATTCAAGTGTTTAAGCTTGGTCTCTTGACCTATTTTATCTTGCTTTGATGTGTGGGAATACTCCTAGAATCATCTAGACCATCAACCCCCACAAGCAAGTCTTGAATCAAGATTTTCGTATTTCTAGGGTTTGTGCACTTCTTTGGTAAAACCTTGAGAGATCGATTCTCTGAAGTGGATCCGGAGGATCGTCGCTAGAAATAGGTCTCTAATATCCTTAGGAGGTGTGCTCCAAATTTGGTCAAGTTTCATTGATTGAATCAAAAGTTGGACCAAATTTTGTTTTGGATTTGGGCATTGAGTTTGATTCGGACTAAATCGGTCGGACCGATTTTATCTGGTGGTCGGACCGCCAAGACATTGACCGCCTGCTTGTGGTGGTCGAACCGATTTAAATCGGTCGGATCGCCCTTTGGTAGCGGTCGGACCGCGGTGCCGCACTGACCAGAAGATCAATTCGCCACATTTGTGTCTTGTGGTTAAGGGGTTATCGAATTGACAAGGTTTCCTCGTAAACTTCGATCTTCTTAGCTTTCATAGCTAAAGGAGTAAAGTTCGTGTTGAATTTAATTAAGGCGAGAAATTTGAGAAAGCGCCTATTCACCCCCCCTAGTCGCCTTTACGGTCCTACAATATGATATAAAGATTCTTCTTTCCTCTGTTTTGTTGAGCTTTCTTTGTTATGGTTGACGCTTGAGACTTCAGACTGATTTAGATACATGCCTCAATCATACACCATTTTTTAAATTTAGGTAGGGATCAGAATTTAGCGTGAGCTTGCAATTGTTATTCTACACAAAACATGTAACTAAATGAAATGAGAGAGGTAAAAGACATATTTTAGATGACAATGGTTTATCAGTACAGGTCACTGCAAAGCCAATTTTGCCAAGAAAATTTATAGAACAAATGTATGATTCATGAAGTTATGATTATATAAGCACTTCAGGAGAAAAACTCACATATAATTTTTTTTCCCTTTGACATATTTTGTTGGTTTGCATCTGCATTAGATTGCATAAAAGAATGTAACAGAACTTCACAAATGGAGCCTATAGTAAAATATCGGACTAATAGATAACCTATGTTCTGATTGAGTTATTTCTCTACTGCAGCTGTGTTCCATAGGTATGAGGTCAGCAAACCTAAAATCTGAGAGATGGGGGTTAAGCTCGTTATCCAATAGTATGTTAGATGACTTGAAATTATTGTGGGAGATAGATGGCGAGCAGGTTTCGTGCGGATACCTGAAAAGCAACACATATTCCAAAAAGGAGCATTATAAAAGAAAGACGAATTTTGTGAAGGATTTTACTATTATACTTTGTTGTGTGGTGCTATACTACTAAGATGTTAAGATGACAAAATATCACTTTCAGTTGGTTTCATGACATGATTTGATATTCTACAAATATATTTTTGTAGGATGAGATGATGATCGGGGCTATGATCGACTGAGGCATGGTCATACAGAATTAGAGATGGCTCGCTGCTGGCAGCTGCTAGACAAAGACTTGTCTTTTGTGTGGCCAACGACCTACTATCGTCTACCTACTTACTTAGCATTTACCATTACTACTTGTCTACTTGTGCTACTCCTACTAGTGAATACTGAATAGTGATGTACTTGGCTCGGACTATTTGAATTTTGGACCGTATGAGAGTTGTGACTTACTAACTTGTACTTGCTAGTTAGTAGTTACTACTTGTTCAATTAGACCATGTCATGTACTTGCTAGTTACTACTTGCATTTTGGACATGTAGTATGATTGATTGATCTTTATTTGTGCGATATATATATATATATATGGTTTATGTTTTTGCGCAATATCTCAATAAGTATCCGTGACCGAGATAATCCGTATTCGGTTTGACATGTATTCACTTCGTATTCGTGACCGAGACTATCCGCATTCGTATTCGTATTCGTATCCAGCATTGTCCGTGTCCGATTCTGAATCTGAGAAAAAATATGGAAAAATATACGGGATGAGTGATATACGTCCGTATCCACTCTGTTTGCACCCCTACTGTTCATAGAATCCAACCCGAAGTGAACAATACCAGCCTGATACTATTCACTAGACCCGATAATATTCACCCAAAAAAAATCATTAGACATATTTATACCCATTTTGACCGTTTTGAGCACGTGAATCCTATTTTCAACTCTATTTGACCTAATCAATCACACAATAAATCTCCACCATCCCACACCACCATTCTTTATATTCTTTTCGATTTTATTTTATTCATGTTGTTCCTAGCTCGCCTCCTATTGAGCCCCGACTTATTTATTTGATTTTCGTCCACGTTAGAACCCAGTTTTGTTGATTAAGCCACAGAGGAGTTGATCAAGACACAGGAGAGATAAAATCCAGTCAAGGACTGCAGATGTGAAGGCAAATCGCATTCATATGATCATTTTGAACCTATATTTCATGTATTTATATTATTACTTTCATTATTGTATTTATGACAATTAAATTAATATTAAAATAATACTTTTGAATGCTATGATAGTTAGATATATCATATCACCCCACATATAAGCCCACCTATTCTTTGTAAGTCATATTCACCTTGATAAGTTTAGGTTACATAAAATGATAACTATATATTTAGCATTGTCACACAATGTGGTTGTAAATTCTGGAAAAGAGTTTTGGTTAGCCGCCAATGGTTTTGGTAAAGAGTTGAGGGTTGAGATCAGGAGGTTGGACAACCCAATAGACTTGATAAAAGTGAGTTGAATGTGTGGCCAAGAAGCTAGAAAGCCACGAGTTAGTTGTTAGTTCACCTCCCTATTGGAGACAGGTAAGGACTAGACACAGAAATCGCTCAACTACAGTCTGTTCATTCAAACTTGGCTTAGTACACTGCTCTTCTGATTGAATATCTACAAGATGAACACCTGCTCTTGTGTGATAGAGTAGCCGCAGTTTTGGGGGTAGGACAGGAGTGGGCCTGAAGGGACACTCATTGGTCTACACAAATGTAGGTACCGTCCGCGAATTCCACTGTTGGCCGGTGATTTCCCAAGGGTTGTATGGTCCAAGAACCTACCGGGTAGAGGCTAGAAAGGTTGAGCAGTGGAGATGCATTGTTATTTTAACTCAGTCGCACACTATCGTGTTGCGTGTTTACGACCTGACAGTATGAGTTTGACGTATATTATGGGTAAAGTTGGGCAACTATGTGAGTATAGTCAAAGTTATTCGAATCGCGTATACAGTTAATGAAGTCGTGTTCCTTGGTGATTCCAATACACGATGCATAAATAGAGTTTCTGGATGTTAAGTTGATAATTGCAATCGCTGAGTAAACCCCTGATGTTATACTTATTATTATTATACTGTTTTAAAGATAAACTGCTTTAAACTCAAAATGCATCCTGTGGATATCGTGAGGATATGTACACGATCTCAGGATGATGAGTCAATTGGCAATGGCTTTATTGGTTTGCAAAATCTCGCATTTTCGGGTTTGCTCCAAGGCTGTCAGACCACAGGCGGTCTGACCGGTGGTGTGGGGCGGTCAGACCGCTCGTGGAGAGGTCCGACCGGCCATGGTGGCGATCCGACCGATATGTTGAAAAGTGGTTTTGAGGTGAGCCAAAAATAGGTTGTGTAGGCAAGTGAGGAGTCTCTGGATGTGGTCACATCATTTTGGAGCTCCAGTCAAAAGTTCTATTCGATTGAAATTTCGAAGGTTTGAATTTCGAAGTGAAATTTTAGCTAAGTCTTTTGGCGGTCCGACCGCGTTGTAGGATCGGTCCGACCGGCTGAAATCGGTCGAGCCGGCCTTGTGGGGCGGTCGGACCGATGACTTGGAGGGTAGCCAAGTTGGCATTGAGTTGATTTGAATGTGTTTATTGTATGAACTTCAATGCTTTATTGATGCATATTGCATTGCGAGAACTAACGTGGGTCAAGTTGTGAAGAACTTGTTCCGGAAGCGATTTGTTTGTCTATTCTTTGTGCGGTGGCTTGCAGTCACGGCGTCAGCGGTGAGATGGATCGGGACTACGCTTGGAGAGCGAGGTCGAGCGATCATGGATGCGGGTGGTCGTGTGACTCAAGCATGGTGCGAATGGGCAAGATGGATCGAGCGGGTAGTTGATGCAATTGGTTGGATCGGTGGTGCGGAAGTCCGTGCGAGTCTCTGGGAGGTTCAGATGGGATTGGACGAAGAGACTTGGCGGCGTGATTAGAGCCGCTGATCAACCTACACGTGGTGAAGCAGGAGATTGCTTCAATAGTTATGTGTGTGTGGGTCCCATGTGTGAGTGGGTCCCAAAAGTGAAACCCTAGGCCTCTAGTATAAATAGAAATGGGGGAGATGTAAAACCCCCCAAGCATTCATTTGGCCCCCTTCTTCATTTTCTAGGGTTTGGAGGAGAGGAGAGGAGAAGCTAGGGTTTGGAGAGATTGTGAGTGTGCTCTTGTGTGAGCTCTTGTCCTCCTTGTTGGAGTGGCTTTGTAAGTATCTAGTGTGATTAATCAATCTTGTGATGCTTACTTGAAAGATCATTTGTCCCCTTTGTGTTCTTCTCTCTTTTGGATGATTTTGGTGCTTCCTTGATTCAAGGGTTTATGCTTGGTCTCTTGACCTATTTTATCTTGCTTTGATGTGTGGGAATACTCCTAGAGTCATCTAGATCATCAACCCCCACAAGCAAGTCTTGAATCAAGATTTTCATGTTTCTAGGGTTTGTGCACTTCTTCGGTAAAACCTTGAGAGATCGATTCTATGAAGTGGATCTGAAGGATCGTCGCTAGAAATAGGTCTCTAATATCATTAGAGAGGTGTGCTCGAATTTTGGTCAAGTTTCATTGGTTGAATCAAAAGTTGGATCAAATTTCGTTTTGGGTTTGAGCTTGATTTTTCAGTACTGGACTGAATCGGTCTGACCGGTTTTGTAACGGCGGTCCGACCGCCCGCGTTCGAACCTTTCGATCTTTGCCGGTCGAACCGATATTCAACGGTCCGACCGCCAGTTAGTAGCCGGTCCGACCGCTCGTTGAACGTCGGTCCGACCGCCAGTGCGCAGAACTGACTAGTGAGTTCTTTTCTCTATTTTTGTGTCGTGTGATTGAGGGGGTTATCGAATTCGGGACAAAGCTTCTACTGTGCGCTTACTGATCTTCTTAGCTTTTATAGCTAAAGGAGTTAAGTTCGTGTTAAATTTGATTTAGGCGAGAAAGTTGAGAAAGCGTCTGTTCACCCCCCCTAGTCGCCTTTACGGTCCTACACATCCACATATGCATGATATGGTAAACCCTAAACAGTCCATTGAACTCTTGGTATGTAGTTAAATAGCTTTCTCATGTGACTCACTTGTTAAGTACTAAATCTTGCTCAATTTTTATCATATGGTATATCAGAAGATTGAAGGATATATTGGAGAACGTGTTAGAGTTGCGACCGCACTTAAGTTTTCATGTGGAAACCTTTGTTTTTTCTGAATGTAAGTTAAAGTTTTTAGTTTAAGATGCTCATTTTGTTACTGCAGAATAGCCGATAGACCATAGTTTAACCAAATTAATGCTTTTCAATTATTCGTAAACAAATTTGATTTGCAATCGAAATCCTAGGTGGCTGCATAAACCGGATACACCCTGTTTGAGAAATAAAATCGTTAAACGTACACGCTGCAGATCCACGCCGTTTCCGACCCGTACGCCGTCGTCGCACTACCCCCTCGCCGACAGCATGCGCCGCCGTTCCCCGAAGAATCAGCGTCGCCCTGCAGCCACTACGCTGTCGTCGCCCGCTGAGCGCCGCCAGCGGCAGCAGCATGGGCACCTGCCCGAACGGCCTTGCAAGCCTAAATCACCAAATGCGCAGCACGCATGCTGCGGCCCAAGCTGGCCATGGTCGCCCGTGAGGCCGAGTGCGGAACAGAAAGAAGGCCTAACTAAACCAGAAGCAATGTCTGAAGCAATTAAGTAATCTAGATTATTTGGGAGATTGATAAATATATTGCATAACGATTGTCAGTGTCTAGTAGATATAAAGAATGGCATTCATGTTAAGTTGTTAATTGCCATTATCTTAGCAGCCTACAGTATGACTTTTGCCACGTCTGCTTCACCTTTGGTTCGTAGGACAGTGCATGTAACCGCCGCTGCGTGCCACACAGGAAGCAATGTCGCTCATTATTGCGTAGGAAAGGCAGCCACTAGCCGCTGCGTAGGAAGTACAGCAACTCAGTACTACACAAGAAGCAATGTCGCTCATTATTGCGCAGGAAGTGCTATCGCTCGGTACACATGGCACATACTGAATCACGCCATATTTATCGGTAATTACACATGCGTATTGCGTATTGGTATAAGTAGTCTGAAACCGCATCATCTTTGATGTCAGAATCTGAACATGCAAATTCGGATCTATTGTGTATTCTGAACTAGTTCTATGATTATTAACTAGTTCATACAGTGTCAACATTGATGAAATTATAATCGAACAACGAAACCGCTAAGAAATAAGCAAATTATTGTTAAATAGAAACAACTAACCCTAAAGTCAAAGTTTACATACGTAACCACGCAGGGCTTGAAATACCAATAGGACTCTTGCAGCGGAAAATAAGAAATCTCGTGGTGGTCATCCGACATGCCCACATACAATCGAGTGGGGAACACATCCAAATTCGCACAGTCTTCAAAATGCTCCTCGATGAATTCTGGATTCCTGTGTTCTTCCTCAGCAACTAATCAATAATGGTATAAAGTCGTGAGTATATAAAGTACTCAGTAAGTCATAGGAAAATGTATGCAAATAGTATTCATGCAAGGCTTGAACAAGGAATAACTATATGGTTATTTTACAAAAAAAACAGTATTGACAGTAAATACGGTAAATAGATTGAAAAACATAATTGAAAAGAATAATAAACAAATAAATAGACAATTCCTTTGAAACAATCGGTGCACCTCCCGCTCACTTCCCAACCAACTATCCATCCAACATTTTATGAAAAACTCCACCCCTCGTGTAAAATCACCATGCATTGTCCATAACCAGGGTCACGGCTATTCGAATAGTTTTACACTCTGCAGAGGTTGTACAGCTTGACCCACAAGAGATAATCAATTTATAATGTCTACTTCACATACTTCTGTAGGTGTGCGACTAAGTGATTATCACACGGTTTTTACAAAGCTCTGTCTTGACCCGATTCTGCTCGCTAAGGTTTCGCCACACCGACCCCCTCTTGCGCCAAACATCAACCCAAATAGAACCAAATTAAAATATTGCTAATTAGTCAACCAGGTCTACCCCATCCTGGACATGTGGTTGTACGGTAAGGTTCATATAAATAGCGCACAAAGTTAAGTCCTTAGTGTCTACTCAGGCGAGGCAACCACATCTCAAATCCATCCCCTTTACTGCACGATCAATCGCCTAAATATGAAATCATTTTTGTTCAACCCGGCCTAATGGCAACCCTTGCCACGGCATAATAAATTATAATAACAGCAGCCACGCCACAATTCTATATTTCATTAAGTCAAATTTTCATGATCAATCATTGTGAAGGAACCCATCGTACAACTAAAGTATAACTAAGCATATTTACGCTTTCCCATGTTGGTAGTAAAATATGTTCAACTAAAATTATCCATTTCTAGGGTGTTAAAGAAAACATGGCATTCACAAATTATCAATGTGTCATACTGTTGAATAAGTATTTAACTACTCTAAAAAACAGTTGATATAAAATTAGCAATGAATTTTGATATAAATCAATATAATTCTGCAAAAATGGGTACAACATGATCAAAGGTCTATGACTTGCCTTCGTTGAAGGATGACAATACTCTTACAGATTGCAGACTGATCCAAGCTGGCTTCGGAAACGCTGGATTTTATACGCGCAAAATGAGACAAATAAACACAATAAATCCAAATAAAATCAAAAAATTATAAAATTAGTATCAATAGAAATATTCATAAGCAGTATTTTGCAACGGAACCTGAAAGAGCGGTTTAAATATGTAAGTACATGACAATAAGTAAGTAAAGAACTGAACAAATAATGTCAACAACAACAACTCGCAATCCTCCTCGGCTGTGAGCCACAAATTATGTTCAGCCATAGAAATGGCATAATGACAACAACCCACAACCCTCCTCGGTTGCGAGTGAAATTTATGTTCAACCATAGACATGGCAGTTAACTCAACCAAATAAAACCACATGTTATTACCCCAAGTTTTGTGACAAAATAGTTTTTGAAAATCAAAGCTACAGCCATACCAGCCGCACTAAGCACGCTCATGACCGCGAACATGGCTATTTAAATATATTTTCACTTTGCAAATGTCTACAACTTTACCCATAGTACACAAATATTCCAGTTAGCCTAGAATTCTCTATATCACTGCTCACTACTGTATGTAAGTAGTCTAGAGTTCACGACATAGCCTTTATATCATCTAGTCCTACCCTTACACTTAGCCCATCGAATGTTTATCCTCATTCACTCGGATACCCTCCATCGAATGAGGAGCCTCACTCATCCGGATACCCTCCATCGAGTGAGTCCCTCACTTCACCCGAGTATACCCATATTAGTACTATGTTTTTCACATTTCACCCGGGTATACCGTCTTAGTGAGGCATTCACCGTTATGTCGACATGCCTAACTGGTCATGCTCGCACGTCTACTACCTACCCCTCATGCAATGCTAGTTTTCGGTGACTTAGTTAGCTACGACCATCTAACACTAGCACATACGGTTGTACGATAACGTTTGAGTCTCAGAGTTGCTGCCTTTAGTCCTTAATCAACCACGGGCGAGAATCTCCACCCTAGCTACGCCCATCTCACACTAGCACAAAATAACAGAGGTACCCACTCTGGACATTTTTTAAAATATCCCAAAATTCATAAATTAACATATTGTCATTTTATCAGTTTTTCGGAAAATCTATTGTTCTAGTTGCATTTGTGTGATAATCGCACTAAATTTTTTCCAAATGACATTATATATTGTCTAACCTAAATTATAATGGCTACAACAGTAAAGGATCAATATTACAAGGAGATATGTGCAACAAATAGTATTACAGCTACCAATTTCCCAATCATAGCATTTTTATACAAAACATACACGCGTGCATAATAGATTTTGCAAAACAAAGTGCAATAAGTAAAATACTAGGATCAATATGATCAAAGGAGGTGCTTGCCATGCTCTTACTATTCTGAATATATGGTTGGTTGGTCATCGCAACAATCACTCGAGCAATCGATGTCTAAATAAAAAAGAGCTAGAAATGAATTAAATAACACCAATAAATTCAATAGTGAGCAAATTTAAATATTTTTATATATTTTGGTATTTCATTTGTTATATGAATTTAGAGAAAAAATCCATTCAATTTTAAGCTTTGTAGCAAAAGTTATTAAGGTTTGAATTATATTGGGTTTGATAAATCCAGAGAAAATGAGAAATACGCTTTCCAATAGAGAAAACGTAATCTTCCGTATGCACTATTTAGGTTTACACTTTTCAATAAGGAAAACGTATTCTCCTCAGAACTAAAGTGTATTTTCCATTTTTCTTTTGATTTTCATTTAAACCGACAAGTAGGGTCCACTTGTCAATGACACGGTCTATACGCACAGTGCATGAGTTCACTGAGATGGTGCACTGTGCACTAAAGGTTGTGGGGTCCACATGTCGGCGACTCATTAGTGGATAATGTTTCATTTAAGTTTTTCTTTAATCTTTAGCTTGGTCCCACACGTGAGCGACTTATGTATTACTAATCGGACACCTAATCATTGATTTGTGTTTAATGACCGAGATTTGATCTTAATTACGTCACTACAGTGCATGTCTGCACAGGACAACACAGAGCCGCGTGACGGCGCTCGTACCCACACTCGTCGCCAGCGTACTGGTGCTCAGCGGTGCCAGAGAATGCCCAAAATGGGATCTCTGTGCTACGGCGTACCCACCGGCACTAACGACACGGCCTGGGGTGGCTCGACGCGGTGGCGCATCGACGATGAGCAGCGTCGCAGCTACGGCAACACACAAACGTGCACTAGAGCAGCGCTCTTATCTATCTAACACGCGTATGAGCTTCTGTGGACTACTAGAAGTATACAAGAATGATGCGGAGGCTCGGAAGTGGTCGGAGTTGGCTTGCCTATGGTGAGCCAAAGCTGCCAGATGAGCTTCACGTGGAGAAGGAGTTTGGGTGAAGAAGATCATCGTCTCGTGGTCGGGGAAGGATGAGGAGGTCCTGGTGATGCTCCCTGGGAATTCACTCATGGCTCAGTGAATCTCCAGCGGTGACCGAGGCGGTGTTGTTGGTCGGAGACGAGGAAGAAAGGTCGATTCGGCCATTCTTGTGATTCAAGAGCCAAATTAAGTGAGGTGAAGGGATCAAGGTGTTCGGGAACATGATATTATGCAAGAAGAATGGCAAGAAATCCTTCTGAATGGCCAGAGTGGGGGTGGTGGCACACGGCCAAAACGGAGCTTGAGCTCTGAGGGTGTTTGAGCTCGGTTGAATGAACGAGAAGGAGAAGGAGTGAGCGCTGAGGAGAGGAAAGAGTGGGACAAAGCTCTAGGCAGCTTTAAATAGGCTGAGGGGCAGAGATAAGCAAGGAGGAGCTCAAGGTGACTGCGGGCGAGGTGGCGAGCTCTCTGTTGTATGGGTGGGTTTGGGTCGCGTCCGAGGCAGGGGATGTGCGCGAAGTGACGGGGCAACGCGACGTGGTTGGTTGGCCTGTGGAAAAAACCGCGGGTGCGTGGCGAAACCGCGGGTGGGGCGGTGATGGCCTCACAGTGTGCCCTAGTGCTCGACGAGGCGAGTTGGACGACGGACCCTGCAGGTGGGGTCCACCGGTCAGAGGGAGGGAGAGGAGAGTTTGGTTTAGGGTTTTTGGTTTTATTGCCCAATTGATATGCTAATTTTATTTACCAAGCAAACGACTTTTGAATTTAATGAAAATTTGTGTGAGGGATCTTGACCTAATGTAGTTTCTCCTATAAATTTCTCAGAAGAAACCTTATGTAATTTTTCTAAAATTCATACAATGTTCTGATCTTATATTTTTGTATTTAGTTTCACATAAATCTTTTGCTGAATTATTCCTGGGAGTTTATGCCTAAAATAATTCTTTCATTTAATAGTTTTATTTTGTTTTAAGAAATTTCTTTTGAGTACATGCTTGTTTACATTTCTTATTTTGCTTTTAATTTAAAAAGTCAAATTCAAATATAGGTATATTTTCATATGAAAATGATCAAAGTATTCTTCCAAATGCATTTATAATACATATTCCCATAATTCAAATTTTGGGATGTTACAGACTTACCCCCCTTACAAAGAATCTCAACCCCGAGATTCAGAGAATTCGGTAAAGAAGTTGGGGAATTCGGCTTTAAGGCTATCTTCTCGTTCCCACACAGCTTCATCTTCTGTGTTGTTCCTCCATTGGATTCTTAACATCTTGATGGCACGGCTACGTGTATGTCGTATGGCTTCGTCTAGAATTTGGATCGGGTGCTCCCGGTAAGAGATTCGGTTGGAGATCGATGTTCTCCAACTGAGTGATTTCAGTGGGGGTCTGGAGACACTTCTTGAGCTATGATATATGGAAGACGTCATGCACATCTAAAAGTTGAGGCGGCAACTCCAATTGGTATGCTACCTCGCTTTTCCTTGCGAGAATTTGATATGGATCGATATACCGAGGTGCTAGTTTCCCATGGACTTGGAAACGATGGATACCTCGCAGTGGTGAGACCTTGAGATAAACAAAATTGTTTATTTCAAAGCTCAACTCACGGCGACGGTGGTTGGAATAACTCTTCTGTCGTGACTATGCTTCTTTCAGGCGTCTCTTTATCGCATCGACTTGCCCTTGTGCTTCTTGGATGACAGTTCGTCAAAAAAATTGTCGTTCGCCGACTTCGAACCAGAACAAAGGTATTCTGCACTTTCTCCCATGAAGTGCTTCAAACGGGGACATTTGAAGATTGGATTGGAAATGTAACACCCTGACTATAAGAAAGTCAAGATGTCACCTACAACCACTACTCTTTAGAAGAATAACATCAAATCACATGACCAGGTTAATCAAGTAGGAAGATTATACGGAAACAAGAATTCATCATCAGGTTTAATCAATGGAATAGAAATAAATAATTCTGAGAGATAAGGTAGTTATGACCAAACTGGCTTATTACAATTCAACACAAGTCATAATTAACGACAGTAAAAGTCCTCAAAATGTTTGGTTTATGGTAGTGAGTGCATCGTGATGAACTACCATCCACAAGATCATTCTTCCTTGTCATTTACCTAAATAAAACAACAAAGCAAGAATGAGCCAAAGACTCAGCAAGTAACTGTATGTAACAATCAAACATTCCATGAGCAATATATCACAATCATCATTTGAACATTTCTTTGAAGCGAATTTATGAATGGATGAAGTGGAATGATGCATTGAAGGAATTGGACATATTGCGATATATCTAGGTATAGCGAGTGAAACACCGTCGGTGTTCACTTAAAATGTCGTATGAAGAGCGTTTCATACGACCAGTCAACGTGGCCCACATTGGAATGGTGGACTCACGTAACATGGCCCACATTGGAATGGTGGACTCATGTACCCATTCGGAATTGATGGGATTTTCAAATGCCCATCTTTGGAATTGATGGGTCTTACAAATGTAATTTATGCATGTCATGATGTGATCCCATGGCAATATTGAATAGTACTCATAATTGAAAAGAAACACATGGCATTCATCTACAAATGCGAACAAATATAATCATTCACTCACACATCACATTTTGCATCAAACATAGTATACAAGGTACTTGCGGTATATCAACATCATGAACAAGGCACAAAACATTCATGTAAACAACATATCATTATGCATACAGTACTTGCCTTTTGCGTAGTGACTCGTTAGCAGGCAACGGAGGTGTTCCCACACGGGATGTCTCACCGCCTACACAAGCATGTTCCCAAAATAAGAACAACGATATAACACTACTACCGATGTTCTACAATAACCCCTGACTATTCAATATACCGCATAGACCCAAATTGAAAATAAACTATTACGCGATTTCAGCCCTTATGAGCAGCGGTACGAGAAAAAGCATATTTAATTATCTGGAACTCGAAACGACACGAAACCAGTGCCCAGATTTTCTTAACGTAACAGGCTATGAAACTCTAGTTGATGGTAAACTCTAATTCGGCCAAAACAAAAGTCTAACCATCCAATGAAAAAC
Source organism: Hsuehochloa calcarea (assembly GCA_036346395.1). Taxonomy (NCBI): domain Eukaryota; kingdom Viridiplantae; phylum Streptophyta; class Magnoliopsida; order Poales; family Poaceae; genus Hsuehochloa; species Hsuehochloa calcarea. The sequence continues at coordinate 29,223,292 of CM070614.1, forward strand.
TATAACTGCAGTCTGTCCAGAATTCAGAACAGCCCTAAAGAAAAGGCTCTAACTTTTAAACCACTGATCCAAATAAAGTTATCTTTATCAGCCTAGAAAGATGGTGAAATTATCTTCATAAACCTAGTTGGGTGGCCGACCTGATTCTGACTCTAACTAGATCAAAACCTAGGTGCAACCGACTATATCCAACATTTCTGACAGACAGACCAGCACGTAGTAAAACAGTCAGAACTTTTAATCTACTGGGTGAAAATTCGTGATCCAGGTGCCAAAAGAAAGCTAATGAGACCAGGATCATATCTCCAGAAGACATCGACCTGAGATTCGGCCTCTAAAGGCCTTCAATCTGCCGTGCAACCTACTGCTCTAAACTGGACAGATCTGGATTCGCAGACCAAACCCATCCAAATGAACAAAAGTGCAACAAAACTAATACAAACAGCGAATCGGGACTTTCGTTACCCTTGAAGACCCGAAGAACGACGATGAACTGGTTCCCTAAGGCCTCCTCCTTCTCCTCTCCTCCCTCTACAAAGGGCCGCCACAAAGATCACGAAGGATGGCCGGTGGACGACGGCGGGAAAGGAGATGTCGGAGGATCTTGGGGAGAAGCACCGGGATCACCGGAGACAACACCACAGCAGCGAGGACACGAGGGAGCAGCAAGGAGCCGGCCATGGGAGAGGAGGTGGCGGCTCAAGGGTGGGAGGAGAGGAGGAATGGGGAGGCGGCTAGGGTTGGCGCCGCCCCTTCCTTGGCCGGCCCCTTGGGCCGGCCTCCCCTCTTGGGCCTCTGGGTGGTGGCCATGCCCAGTTGGTGAATAAAAATAGAAAACCCCATTGACTGGAAATTCCGAATTTGCAATTGTCTTTTACCCCTTCGGCTTCATTCTATTAACCGAATTCTATTCAGGAGTATTACATTCTACCCCCCTTAACAGGATTCGACCTCGAATCTAAACACGATCTATTCAAAATAAAGCTGCGTGGAATTTATTAACGAAAAACACGTACCAAAAGCGAGCAGTGCGGATACTTATCGCGACGAGGATTCTAGCTCTCAAGCGGCCTCTCTTTCGGACTAGAGAAAACCACAACCCAAAGACCCCAAAACGACGTCTGACCTAACACTAATCCTGAACTTTCTAGGTACCCTCATCAGAAGAGGATCGAAGGTAAGACCATACTCAATGGTCAGCGTCTTAAACTATAACTTTCGAACCTTGAATGGTTCGTTGCCCACTCGACACGAACACACGGACGTTGCGTGCTTGGCGCATGAATCCGAGACGGTCAAATCGAAATATCAACTTCCTAATTTACGCAACCTTACGAAGCGAAGATAATCCAAGCGAAATATAGAGTCCTCATCGCATCCACGCAATGCTAACTCTCCACCAAAAGGTTAGATTCCAAATTTGACAATCATCTCGAAAACAAATCCATTCTCCAAATAAGTAGTTTACAAAGGAACACCACGACAACCAAAGAAGAAATCACTCGAACGCTCAAACCAAATACTTGCGGTTTGTCTGAATTTGGAAAGAATCAACACGCCAACACAGCGCCAACTCAAATTGCGGGAAATACAAGTCAACAACACAAAACTCAAACGAGAATCAAGAAAACACTTCATTATCCGATGAACATACCTTTCCACAGTTTCTCTCTTCTAGGAATAGAATTTCTCTCGAACCTTGAAATTCGAATTCACTGACTACCACATGAGCTAAAACCTCTTAGTTAAACATCCTCAAATTATACTCAAATTGAAATACATCCTCCACACCCCTGTGGGGTGGCTCCATTGAATCCTCCGAATACTCTATGCATCTCATTCTACTTAATCAACCATAATTTGATTGAAGGCACCCCAAGCGCCACAAAAATAGATCCCACTGTAACATCCTGGCTATTCGAAAGCCAAGATGTCACGCAAATACATTACCTCTAATTTTTCAAGAACAACTCAGAATCCTGAGTACACACGCTCATTGAGTGACCAAAGGTCTAACATAACAATGCAAACCCAAATTTAATCTCCAAGATCTCTACCACAAATTTTAATTATAACATATAGGGAAATCAACGGATTGACTCTCCAACATTTTCCCCAATTCTAACATACTCACTCATTTGCATACTTAGAAATTTCTCACCTAATCTCGCATCATTATTCAATTGCGTTGCTCTATAGAAGTAATCAAGGTTTTCATACTTTCGATAATCACCGACCATTCAATCATGAACTGAAGTTATGAAGTTTCACTATACCATAGGTTCTACTCAGTCGAAACACTATTCAGACTTACTTCGAAGTCAAACATTTCGGGTGAATCAATTTCCCTCCAAGGGATATAGATCAAAACCATTTCACATTCTACTACTCCTCCGATAACTTGGTAGCAAAATATCATCGCTACGATTACTCATCCACCACCAAACAATTGCCAAACTTATCCTTTGCAAACACTTTGCAACCCAAAACTGTGATCCTTTCTCAAATGGAAGAGGCGACAGAGATAAGTTTATTCACACGAGAAGAGCGTTGCTCATCACGGCGGCAGAAACCAAAAGAAATATTACGATAAAGGTGATCTTGGAAAGCGAAAGTGAGTTCATAATTGGAAGCACACATCCCTCAAAGAGAATAGCAAATAACGGTAGACACGAAAGAAAGATATTACGTTTGAAATTCGCCATCTCTTGGCGGAAAGAGCAACAAATTTAGGGGCGCTTCAAATAACCACAAGATTTAATTAAGAATCGATAAGATCCTTCAACAGCCAACTTGCTCAAAGCAGTTCATCTACTTGGGAAACACGAGATCCAAATGTTCTCGACCACAAAACTCGAAACATTTTCCTTTCTGAGATTTCACGGAAAACAAGCGGATTTACCGTCTCGAAGGGATCAACGAAAATATTCTTTTATTGCAACCTCACTTTGCGAACTCAAACCAAGGAGTCTTTGGACTAAATCACACGAAATCTTTAAGAAACAATAGGTTAATCCAATTCCTCAAGTTACCCAAAACAATTTGATTACGGTTGATTCACAAGCTCCAAGGTGCCGTGAAAGCTAAAATTGAAATATTCTTATTTGAGCGATGTCACCAAAGGCGATCAATTTACTACGGTATTAACATCAAGCCCATAACAACACTTAGAAAACATTAGGAAGACCCGTGGAAAGAATGGGTTGATTCCTTCTCGAAAGAAGAGGCAAATAGAAGCGATCTTCACCAAGCGAAAAATCACTTACTACTACGCAAGGAACACGAACTCGGGGAAAACCAATTAGGCAACGAACTCAAAAACATATGGGAAGTCCACGATTGAAAACATAGGCCTCACAAAAATAGAATATCCGACCTTAACCGAGGAACAAGCGGGTATTCAAGATCATAACCCCCGCATCATGGAAAAACTATTATAATTTTTCAACATATCGCTTTACTCGACAAACTATGTTTACCACAAAGAACTTGAGTTCCCCAAAAGAGCATGAACACAAAACTGGGAATTTGATCATTTTAGAAATATTACGAAAGGCGGACAACTTTCTTTCTTTATAAAGGAATCAACATTGCCATCACATTACTGATCATGTCAATAAACCTTCTAAAGGAACATGGCAAATCGTGTTATAAAAATTTTTCAGCATCAAATGGAATTGTAATAACAACTTGTTCTAGAAAAGAAACTTAGTACGAAAACCACAAAGCTGAAACAAACCTCTCACACAACTCCACCATAACATTAGAAAAGGGTTTCGACAATTTTTTTTCTTTTTCAAGAGAGGTTCTAAACTCCAACATTCCAACTACTCCAAAAGAAACGAGTAGAGTCAAGACTTTCTTCGACAAACTTTGTAAAAGCTAATTCCCGTTCCCCAAAATACCAAACGGTTAACCAGGTCCCCTTAATCAACAAGTGAGATAGGACCCTTACAAAAAAGAATGATCTTGTCAATAATATCGTGTACAAGTAGCAAAGAGAGCTCGATGTCGAAAGACAAGAATTGTTTTGAAAAACATCTAGGGACCAATAGGAACCCATAGCCAACCAATTTGTTTGATTACCATCTCCGACTTAATCACCACAAGGCACCCCAAAAAGGGTTTTAACACGAATCCTCAGAAAAGAGATGCGTTAAACTTCAAGACGCGGAATGATCCAAATAAATACATGGAGCCAATGCTTCCTCGTGTTAACGAACTTACAATGAAAACTCTCATTATACAAACATCAAGCGAGTAAGCGAGTCGCTATTTTCCAATGAGAAGGAAGGAACAAACATGGAAATATCCATATTGCCAAGCTGTAGAAGATCATTTAAAATAAAAGAAATTCAACAAGCGAAAAACCATAATATTTTGAGAGAACCATTAAAGACCTATTGGATCTCATCAACTACCATGAATCATGAACCTAAGAGAAATTCATCAATTACCACGGACAAGAATTTGTCAAAATCGAGAAATCAAAGTAGAGAACCCTTTGTCTAAAGCATCTCAAAAGAAATATGCAAGATCATTGTGCACTTGATAAAGAACTTGCAAAAGAAATCGCCAATGCAGAAACTCCAAGCGAACACGGGTTGAATTTTCCAATAGGGTAAAGCAGAACTTGATGAAAAGATAAATCTTGCAATTTAACTACGCTCACGTGGAGCAGAAATATCACAATAGTAGAAAGAACAATAATTGTCTCAAAGAACGATCAGAAATCTACTAGAGATTGCCCACTTCATTATAACCCTCCATTCAAAAGAAATTCACGATCTATCAGAAACTACAACCAGAAAAACCAGATACAAACTTGAGAAGGACAACAACTTCATCAATGAGCTCAGGCTCAACACAGAACTATGGGACAGGGGTAAGAACTTCTCTACTATTACGACACGAACAATGGTCTAGCCTGGCAAAACCCAGGACGACAACCACGATCTTAACTGCTCGACATCCGCTACCGATACGCAGAACTAATGCAATCAATTATGAATATATAGGATCATCTCATGACAATCATAGAATAATTCATAGATATATAGGATATCGCATCACGTCATAGCTTAATAACAAGAAAGATAGTACAGAAGCAATTCTATACCATAAAACCTAATGAACAACATCACTAGAAATGCGGGAACAATGGATTTCCCAAACCCCACCTACTATGCACAGTGTGTCATTTTAATAACTTATTTACCACGGACCTAAAGCCCGCTCTGATACCAACTGTAACACCCTGACTATAAGAAAGTCAAGATGTCACCTACAACCACTACTCTTTAGAAGAATAACATCAAATCACATGACCAGGTTAATCAAGTAGGAAGATTATCACGAAACAAGAATTCATCATCGAGTTTAATCAATGGAATAGAAATAAACAATTACGAGAGATAAGGTAGTTATGACCAAAGCGGCTTATTACAATTCAACACAAGTCATAATTAACGACAGTAAAAGTCCTCAAAATGTTTGGTTTATGGTAGTGAGTGCATCGTGATGAACTACCATCCACAAGATCATTCTTCCTTGTCATTTACCTAAATAAAACAACAAAGCAAGAATGAGCCAAAGACTCAGCAAGTAACTGTATGTAACAATCAAACATTCCATGAGCAATATATCACAATCATCATTTGAACATTTCTTGAAACGAATTTATGAATGGATGAAGTGGAATGATGCATTGAAGGAATTGGACATATTTAAGATATTTCTTTTGAGTACATGTTTGTTTACATTTCTTATTTTGCTTTTAATTTAAAAAGTCAAATTCAAATATATGTATATTTTCATATGAAAATGATCAAAGTATTCTTCCAAATGCATTTATAATACATATTCCCATAATTCAAATTTTGGGATGTTACTGACTTACCCTTAAAAGAATCTCATCCACGAGATTGGAGGATTCGTTAAAGAAGTTGAGGAATTCGGCTTTAAGGCTATCGATGCGGACATCCTTAGCTATGATGTTTCATATAATATTTTCAATTCATTAAATACCTCAGAACAACATGAGCTTACTAAGAGAGTTGAAAAACAAGAGAAGCTTATCCAACAGATTGGAAGATTCAATAATGTACGGAGATGAAGGATATGAGGCTGTTCTTCAAGAAAGGCCGTCACAATGGAGGAGAAGCTCGTGGGAGACAAGCAAGGGAAGAGAAGCCCAAGAATCCAAGTCAAATTCGAAACTTCCACAAGCCCAACCAAATTCAAATTCGGAATCAACTCATAATTCAATTCGGATTCGGAATCAGCCTCAAATTCGGAATCGGAATCAGCAGAAATCCGAGTAAAAGGTCATAACTTTCTCATACTAAGTCGGATTTGAGTGTTTTTGGGCTTGTTGGAAAGCTAACTTCAAGCCCGATCCAACGGACCCTCCCTCACTTCGAAATTCGTCCTATATCAAAGATATGACTGAAACAATATGACAGTTGTAAAATTAGAGTTTCCTTTTTATTTTAGATTGAGTCAGAATTGGAGTAGGAGTTTAATTCCGAATTAGAATAGGAGTAGGGCCTCTTAGCCAGCCATGAGGAGGAGTAGGGGCACTATATATAGAGGGTAGACCCCATTGTAACCTCGGACCACGATTAATATATTTTCAAAGCTTTTGCTTGATTCTCTGTTGTGCTTATAGCCAAAGCAGAGGAATTGGGCATTGAGAACAAGCGTCGTTCTTGCTTTTCCGTTGGGAATTGAGGTTCGATGATCTTCGCTTGTGTCGGCGAGGATCCAATCAAGTGTGTGTTTGGCGAATTTTTCATAGAGTTGCAAGTCCGTGCATTAGCGCGGGGGATCAGCTGATGGTTCGTCAGGGTACACAAGTTATCAAGAGATTCTACGTCGAGAAGATCGGGCACCCCGCATCACTATCTTCTCGTTCCCACACAGTTTCATCTTACGGGTTGTTCCTCCATTGGATTCTTAACATCTTGATGGCACGGCTACGTGTATGTCGTGTGGCCGTCTAGAATTTGGATCGGGTGCTCCGTTAAGAGATTCGGTTGGAGATCGATGTTCTCCAAGCGAGTGATTTCGATGGGAGTGCGGAGACACTTCTTGGTGTGATATATGGAAGGCGTCATGCACATCTAAAAGTTGGCGGCAACTCAATTGGTATGCTACCTCGCTTTTCCTTGCGAGAATTCGATATGGATCGATATCAGAGGTGCTAGTTTCCCATGGACTTGGAAGCGGTGGATACCTCGCGATGGTGAGACCTTGAGATAAACAAAATCGTTTATTTCAAAGCTCAACTCACGGCGGCGGTGGTTGGAATAACTCTTACATGTCGTGACTATGCTTCTTTCAGGCGACTCTTTATCGCATCAACTTGCCCTTGTGCTTCTTGGATGATAGTTCGTCAAAAAAATTGTCGTTCACCGACTTCGGACCAGAACAAAGGCGTTATGCACTTTCTCCCATGAAGTGCTTCAAACGGGGACATTTGAAGATTGGATTGGAAACTGTTGTTGTAGGAAAACTCAGCGAACACCAAGTATTTCTCCCAATTCGTGCTATAGGACGATCGCGTGCTCGCAACATGTCTTCCAGGATTTGATTGGTTCTCTCTGTTTGACCTCCTATTTGCGGGTGGAATGCCGTGCTAAAGAATAGCTCGGTTCCCAACAATTCATGTACACTATCCCAAAATAGGGAAGTGAAATGAGGTCCTTGATCAGAGGTTATGATCTTTGGCACGCGCGTGCAGACGGATGATATTATCTATATAAAGCTCGCAAGCTTGGCTCTGTTGTAGGTGGTGCTAACTAAAATAAAGTGAGCTATTTGGTTAGGCGATCCACGATAACCCATATAGAGTCGTGCCTGTTTCGGGTCTTTGGTAACCATCTTATGAAATCCATGCCAATTTCATCCCATTTCTACTCGGGAATATTCAAGGGTCGGAGTAATCCCTGGGCGTTGGTGCTCGCTTTTACACCTGGCACCACGTCGCACATGACAACACGCGCAACAACGTCTCGTTTCATACCGGGCCACCAGAACTATTTCTAGAGATCCTAGTACATCTTGGTGCTTCAGGGATGAATGGAGAGGGAGAATCATGAGCTTCTCGAGGATTATTTCCTTTATATCGCAGATCATTTGGGACATAGAGCGCTATCATCCATAACTAATCCACTCACGTTCTCGAAAAATTCTAATTTTCCATCATCTCGTATATTGAGCTTGATTTTGGCGATTGTCGATTCTTGGTGGCGGCTGGATCTGTGATTTGATGGTAGGTTGTAGTGCTAGAGCAACAACATAAGCTTCCTCAACCACTTCTAGGTTGAGCTTCGAATTCTTCATGCAACATCGGTTGATTTTCTTGATCGATGCGCTCATGCAATGAAGTTTTCGGTGAGGTATCATCTACCATGTTGGCTTTATCGGGTGGTAGTGCATGCCTATGTCATAGTCCTCAATCAATTCAAATGTCTTTGTTGCCTCAAGTTTAAATCGAGTGTGAAAAAAATACTTTTGGCTTTTATCATCGAGTAAATCTCACACCAATTGCCAATTAGGTAATACCTCCGGATCTTGATAGCATGAACCACAGCTGCTAACTCCAAGTTATAGGTTGGATAATTAGTTTCATATGGCCGTAATTGGCGTGAGGCATAGGCCACTACTTTGCCCTCCTACATCGATTACACAACCAAAGTGTGGTGGGATGCATAACAATACATAATAAAATCCTTGTGTATGTTGGGTAGAGTAAGCCTTTGGGGATGTTGTGAGACTTTTTCTTAATCTGTGGAAGATCTTATCATAAGCTACTGACCATTTGAACTTCTTCTCTTTCTTCAGAAGTTGAGTCATTGGCCTTGCGATCGTGGAGAAATTCTCGATGAACCGACGGTAATATCACGCCGGTGAAACTTTGAACTTGAGGGGAGTGGGCTGCTTCCAAGCTAGGACATCTTGTACCTTGCTAGGGTCCCTTGCCACACCTCCTTGGATAATACATAGCCTAAGAAGCCAACTTCCTTTAGCCAAAATTCGCACTTGTTGAACTTGTCGTATAGTTGATGTGCTGGCAGCTTATCGAGCACTAATCACAAATGCTGCTCGTGCTCTTCTGCAGACTTAGAGTAGATAAGAATATTATCAATGAAGACCACCATGAGACTAGATCCAAATACTCTATAAAGATCTTATCCATAAGATTAGTGGAATTCGCAGGAGCATTGCTAAGTCGAAAGACATTCAGTGTACTCATGCAAAGCCGTAATGGGTGGTAAATGCGTCTTGGGATATCTTACGGCCGACTTTGAGTTAAAAATATACGAGTCTTAAGTCAATCTTGGAGAAGATACATGCACCATTCATCGATGGAATAAATCATCAATCCTTGGAAGAGGATACTTATTCTTGATGGTGACTTCGTTCAAAGACGATAGTCGACACACATCAAGTGAGTGTCATCTTTCTTTATTCACGAACAAAGTGGGGCTTCCCATGGGAACAAGCTAGGACGAATGAATCCTTTGTCCATGCTCCTAAGTTGTTTCTTCAATTCACCAACTCGTCGGATGCCATTCGATAAGGTCGCTTGGATATAAGTGTTGTCGAGTATCAAATCGATGGCAATTCCATGTCATGATCCGGCATTCCCGAGGTTCATGCGGAAATACATCGAGATATTCGCATATCACGACCACTGCTAAGCTCGGGATTGTGATGGAATTGAGCTTGGCTCTGCGATGGAGTGGCAGGTGTGGAGGATAAAATAATGTGTTCCCCGTCAGAGTTGGCGAGAGATACTACTCGTTTTGCACAATAAATTACTCCCTGGTATTTGGATAGCCAATCCATCCCAAGAATTATATCTAACATAGGTGTATCTATCATGATTAGGTTGGCTTTGAATCCTACTCCGTGGATTTCAATATGAACTTCGAGTTGAGTAGGTCGGAAAGTATTATCATCCCAATCTAACTTAACCTGGTGTAGACTGAAATGATGCATAATTTTTAACTTTAGGGCAGTACACATGAATTTTCAACAAACGTCAAATACTACATGGTGCTCAAGCTCGTTGGTCGATATTACAAAAGAGGGCAAATAAAACATCATAAGTAGCATATTACATTAATTATACAGCAAGATTGCATATCATTCTAACCCTACAAAATGACCAAAAGCGCTCACGCTAAGTCCTGCAGGTGAGCTCTAGACTATCTGCTGCAGTCTAGACGTCGTAGTCGCACGGGACGACTCCTGAAGACTCTGGGACAGCGGAGGGTGGAGTACTCTGGTGCTCGGTCTCCTCATGTCCAGTGTGAGGGTGGAGGTAGTGCTGCACCATCCGCGAAGACTCCTCTGTCCCTGCACAAATGACCATCACCCGATGGCGGTGACCAGTTACCAACATGCGGGGACGTCGGGTACAGGACTGGACGTGGACGATGGGTTGTGGTAGCTCCTCACTGGGCGCTAGTATGGCATCCTCCCATATAGTAGCTCCGAAATGAACCCCGAGCCACCATCGGCGATCTTGTCCTCTAGTGTGGAGATCCTCCGCGGGCCTCCAACGGCTCGGGTCACTCGACTGATATACTGCGAGGGACCTCTAAGGCGGTGAGTGCGAGTGCGAAGTGAGGAATTGCCTCCCCTCCACCAGGTAGGTGTGCTCCTCCCGGTCTGCAGTTGTGCCAGGAAGTGGAAGAAAGGATCCTCCAGCTCCGGACATCGCGACGTACGCTGCATCCAACAGTGACATCAGTATCGTTGAGCCCTTCCTGTAACAACCGAAGGCAGTTTCTCCAAAGTGGCGCCCTTAGATGGGCACCATGGGAAGATACCCAGTCAACGCCGCATGGAGGGTGCACTGTAGATCATATACTGGGGTGTATGTGGCCACTCTATGTGCTGCAACATCACCCACAAGGTGTGTTGTAACGTGCCCTCCTCAAAGGCACTGGTGCGGTATTGAGACTCCCAGTAGGTAGGCATTTACATGTTTAAGAATAAGAGAAGTTAGTGAACATGTGAGTACAGACATAGATAAGAAATGATATTAGAAAAGAAAAGAATTTCAGCACAAGTTTTACCCATTCTCTAGTTCATTTAACTAACCCTTATGGCTCATAATCAGGTATTGCTACCCTTTGGTCTTTATGTGAAAGCAGACCTTTATAATTACACTCAATTAAACTCCAAATAAAGGTAGGATAGGTTTAAATGTTATTACATCATATAATTTCAGGAAAATTTTGAGAAAAGAGTTATATAAAGTGTCATCCTTAATAGTTTAAAGAAGACTCTTCAAAAGGACTTTGTGTAGGATATTTTAATGACTTTTTGAAATAATTTTAGCTCCATTTTAAAGTCCTAAAAGTGATTATAAAATTTTATGTTTAGAGAGCATCCCATCTCTCAAAACTAGATTTATTTTGAGCAAGATGAGAGGAGATGATCAAAAAGATACTTTAGATGAGGGAAGAATGCTAAGAGGATAAGATTAGAAAAAATTTCTTAAATTTTTAGAACCATTCATAATGGTAGATTAGGTTGCATTTTCAATTCTAAGTCCCAATCTATCGACCATTCTACATAGGGCTTGTCCTACAGTCAGTATGGCTCTAATACCAAGCGCCGTCGGTTCCCCCAGCGTGGAATACCCGAAGACCCTATGTGTATACTGTGCTAGTCTCATGATCGTGGCTAGCACACACATTCTAAAATTTAGTATTCACATCCATACATTCACATACAAAAGTAAAGAAAATGGTACTTACTTAGCTATTACAAGTTATTATAACAAAGCGGCGGCCAAATAAAAGTAGTCATCAGAGTAAAAAAATATAGTAGCGGAAGAAATAATACAAGTAGCAAAATTCCAGCGGTATGCCCATCCGATCCATAAACAGCGACAAGGAACAAGGCCTAAGTAGACCCATCACTGAACCCTCGGTTAGGGTGCAAAGAATGCATAGTCAGCGTCGGCTCATCTTCAATATCTAAACAACATAAACAAGATTGAGTACTTTTGTACTCAACAAGACTTGTAGTGTATCACACAATTATATTAAATGCAAGGCTATCAAGCGATGAGATTCTACTCTACAAGTTATTTTGTTTAAAGCTATTTTTATTTGCAATATTCATAAGTAGTAATTTGCAACGAAATTTGAAGAAGCGTTTAAATATGTAAGTACATGACGATAAGTAAAGAACATAACAAATAATGACAACAATAATAGCAACTACAACCCTCCTCATTGCGAGCCACAAATTATGTTCAACCATAGAAGCGACAAAATGACAACAACCGCAACCCTCCTCGGTTTGGGTGAAATTTATTTTCACCATAGATATGGCGATTAACTCAACAAAATAAAACCTCATGTCATTACCCCAAGTTTTGTGACAAAATAGTTTTAAAAATCAAAGCTACGACCATACCATCCAGACTAAGCCCATCGAATGTTTATCCTCATTCACTCGGATACCCTCTTTTGAATGAGGAGCCTCACTCATCCGGATACCCTCAGTCAAGTGAGTCCCTCACTTCACCAGTATACCCATCTTAGTGCTACATTTTCACACTTGACCGTGTATACCTATCTCGGTGAGACATTCGTTGTCATGTCGGCATGCCTAACCGATCATGCTCATCGTCTCTGCCTACCCTCATGCAAGGCTAGTTTTGATGACTTAGTTAGCTACTGACCATACCACACTAGCACATACGGTTTATGCGATTAAGTCTTAGTCACGAGTTCTTGGCTTGGTCCTTAATCGACCACGAGAAAGAATCTCCACCCTAGCTACTAGTGAGTCCCAATCCTTATTTTTTCAGAATACATTATAACTCGTCAGCGTATAATAGCTAAAGTTTTCTTTTTTATTTTGATACAAATTAACAGAGTACCCCTCTGGACATTTTTAAAATATCCCAAATTAACATATTGTCCTTTTATCAGTTTTTCAGAAAATCTATCGTTCTAGTTGCATTTGTGCGATAATCGCACTCAAAAATTTCCAAATGGCATTATATATTGTCTAATCCAAATTCTAATGGCTATAATAGTAAAGGATCAATATTACAAGGAGATATGTGCAACAAATAGGATTACAACTACCAATTTCCCAATCATAACATTTTTATACAAAACATACACCAGTGCATAAATAGATTTTGCAAAACAAAGTACAATAAGTAAAAATCGAGATCAATATAATCAAAGGAGGTACTTTCCTTGCTCTTGCTATTATGAATATATGGCTGGTTGGTAGTCGCAATAATCACTCGAGCAATCGACGTCTAAATAAAAATAAGGAAGCGAATTAAATAACACCAATAAATTCAACGAGACCAAAATTAAATATTTTTACATATTATGGTAGTTCATGTTTTATATGAATTTAGAGATAAATTTCATTCAATTTGAAATTTTATAGCAAAAGTTATTAATCTTCGAAATCTATTCGGTTTGATAAATCGAGAGAAAATGAGAAATACACTTTCTAATAGAAAGCGTAATCTGCGTATGCACTATTGAGGTTTACACTTTTTAGTAAGGAAAGCGTGTCGCTTCGGAATTAAAAGCGTATTTCCATTTTCTTTTGATTTTTATTTAGACCGGCAAGTAGGCGCTTTGTCAATGACACGATTTATGCGAATAGTGTGTAGACCGAAGGTCTATCGCCTGATCTGCAGTGCACCGAGATGGCGCGATGTGCACTAAAGGTTGTGGGCCCCAGCGGCGACTCATTAGCGGATAACGTTTCATTTAAGTTTTTATTTAATCTTTAGCTTGGTCCCACCGTCAGCGACTTATGTATTACTAATCAAACGACTAATCATCGCTGCGTTTAATCACGAGATTTGGTCTTAATTATGTCCCTACGGTGCGTATCCTCGGGGCGGTGTAGAGCCACGCGATGGCGCTCGCTCTTGTGCCCCTCGCGGTGCGGTGGTGCTCGGCGATCTTGAGGAATGCCCAAAATGGGATCTTAGTACTCTTGTGCGCGCAACGGCGAGGCCTTAGGGTGGCTCGACACGGTGGTGCGATGACGATGAGTGGCGGCGGCTATGACAACATGCAAACATGCAAATGGCGGCACTCTTAGCTATCTAACGTGTGCATGAGCTTCTATGGACTATTAGAAGTATGCGAGCAGCGAGGCTTGGAGGTGGTCGGAGTTGGCTTGTGAGATGAGCTTCACGTGGAGAAGGAGTTTGGGTAAAGAAGATCGTCATCTCGTGCTCGGGAAGGATGAGGAGGTCTAGCAATGCTCCCCATGCAAGGGATCGACTCGCGGCTCGATGAATCTCCGGCGGTGGCCAGGCGGCGTTGTTGGCGAGAACAAGGAAGAAAGCTCGATCGGTAGTTCTTGTTATTCAAGAGCAGTTAAGTGAAGGAAGGATCAAGGTGTTCGGAAAACGATATGATGCAAGAGGAATAACAAGAAACCCTTTTGAATGACCAGTGGAGGTGGCGCCTGCCAAAGCAGAGCTTGAGCTTTGAGGTGTTTGAGTGAGTTGAATGGAGGAGAAGGAGGAGTGGCGAGGTGAGGAAATAGTGAGATGAAACTCAGGCGGCTTTAAATAGGTGAGGCAGAGATAAGTGAGGAGGAGCTCGAGGTGGCGCGGCGAGGTGGCGAGATCTCCGGTGTCGGTGGGTTTGGGTCCGTCGAGGTAGGGATGGGTGCGGAGTGGCGAGGCGGCGGCGTGGTCGGTTGGTCGATGGAAAAAAATCGGGGCACGTGGCAAAATCGCGGGTGGGCGGCGATGCACTCGCGGTGTGCTGGTGCTCGGTGAGACAAGGTGGACAACGGACCTGCGGTGGGGTCCATCGGTTAGAGAGAGGAGAGGAGAGTTAGGTTTATGGTTTTGATTTTCACGAATTGTTTTGCTTGATTTTATTTACAGAAAATTACTTGAATTTTATGAAAAAATTTGTGAGGATGTTGACCTAATGTAGTTTCTCCTGTAAATTTTTGAAGTTTAAACCTTGTGTAAATTGTTCTAAAATTCATACAATTTTCTGATCTTATATTTTTGTATTTAGGTTTCTTAATATGCTTTCACATAAATCTTTTGGTGAATTATTCCTGGGAGTTTATGCCCGAAATAATTCTTTCATTTTGTTTTAAGAAATTTCTTTTGAGTACATGTTTGTTTACATTTCATATTTTGCTTTTAATTTTAAAAGTCAAATTCAAATATGGGTATATTTTCATATGCATAATGATCAAAGTATTCTTCCTAATGCATTTATAATACCATATTGCCATAATTCATATTTTTGGATGTTACATCCAGAATTTATGAAAAAAAAAATTTGAGGGCACCTAACCTAATGTAGTTGCTTTTGTAAATTTTTAAGAACTTTATCTTGTTTGTGATTTTCTTGAAAATTATTACAAGTTTCTGTTTTCATGTAGTTGCATTGTTACCCTTGATGAAAATTTACAAAAGTTGCTTAATAAATATTTTCTTAAGCAAATATGCCCAAAATAATTCCTTCACTTATTCTCATTCTATTTTCTCTAAAATTCTTTCAAGTGCATGTTTGTATGAATTTTATTATTTGCTTTATACAAAGGTTCTAAAATCTTGCATGGTTAGTTTTCTCATGTAAAATATGCTCAACATTATTTTCCCATTCATTTCTAATATGTATTCCAAAAATATGAATTTTGGGATGCTACAGACCTACCCCCCTTACAAAGAATCTCATCCCTGAGATTCAGTGGACTCGGTACTCTCGTTCCCACGTGACTTCGTCTTTGGTGTGGTTTCTCCACTGGACTCTTAACATTTTGATAGTGCGGCTACACATATGTCATCTGGCTTCGTCTAAGATTTGAATTGGGTGCTCCGATAAGAAAGATTCGAGTTGCGATCGAGGTTCTACAATTGAGCAAGTTCATTCGAGTATGAAGGCATTTCTTGAGTTGAGATATGTGGAAGGCGTCGTACGTCTAAGAGTTGTGGTGGCAACTCCAATTGGTATGCTACCTTGCACTTCCTCTCGATAATTCGGTATGGTCGATGTATCGAGGTGCTAGTTTCTCGTGAACACAGAAGCGGTGGATGCCCCAGTGGTGAGACCTTGAGATAAATAAAATTGTTTACTTCAAAGCTTAGCTCGTGCGGCGACGATCGACATAGCTCTTTTATCGGCCAGTGCTTCCTTCAAGCGTATTTTTATCCAGACCTCGGACGAATAGGCGTGTTCTACACTTTCTCCCATAAAATTCTTCAAACGGGGACATCTAAAGGCTCGACTGGAAGCTGTTGCTGGAGGAAAATTCTGCAAACGCCAAGTATTTCTCCCAATTCGTGCTATAGGATAGCACGCATGCTTGCAACATATCTTCCAGGATATGATTTGTCTTTTCTGTCTGGCCTCCCGTTTGTAGGTGGAACACTGTGCTAAAGAATAGTTCGGTTCCTAGCAGCTCGTGTATGCTATCCCAAAACCGTGAGGTGAACTGTGGGCCTCGATCCGACGTTATTGTCTTTGGCACATCATGCAGACGGATGATATTGTTCATGTAAAGCTCCGCGAGTTTGGCGCCACGATATATGGTGCTAAGTAGAATGAAGTGTGCAACATTGGTTAGACGATCGACAATAACCCATATGGAATCATGCCCATTTCGGGTCTTTGGCAACCCAGTTATGAAATCCATACGATTTTATCCACTTCCACTCGAGAACATTCGAGTGAAGTAATCTCGTGGGTCGTGTTACGCCTTAACACATTGGCACCGTCGCACATGGCAACATGCGTAGTGATGTCCTTTTGCACAATAACCCATATGGAATCATGCCCATTTCGGCTATAATCTTTATTAAAATTTGCTAAAAATGGATGATATGATGAACATAAAATTGGAAGTTTTGAAATGATGGTTCAGAGAGGTTCACCTTTGTTATTTTGTATAAAAATAAAAATTAAAAACTTAGTTTGCGACGTGGGCGAGTTATATTATATCCTGAGAAGTATGTCGGTATGGGACGACATTAGCTAATTAAGTCATTGAAAACTAGTCTTGCGTTGGTAGGCCGTAGTAGTGAGGGCATGACCGATTTAGGCATGTTCGAAAGGGTTCCTTTCACCACGGTGTCAAGCACAAAGCTTGCTGACACAACGGTGAATGCCTCACTAAGACCGGGGTGTACCCGGGTGAAGTGAGGGTGTTCATTCGCAGTGATAGTGCAAGGTTAGGATTAGGTGATGTAAAGCCTTCGACGCATGCTCTAGACTGCTTACCAAATATAGCAAGCGGTGATATCGACGGATGCCCAATAAACTAGATAATTCGTGTGCTGTGGGTAAAGTTGTACACATCTGCATAATATAAATTTATTTAAATAGCCGTGCTCGCGGTCATGCGTGTGCTTAGTGCAGCCTTAATGGGTATAGTCTTGATTTCACAAAAATAGTTTTGTTGGAAAATGTGATAAATGGTTTGATGGTTTATATTTGAGTTGAGTGTCATGTCCCTGGCTGAAAATGAGAGGTTGCTCGCAGCCAAGGAGGGTTGCGAGTTGTTAATTATTCAATTACTTACTTGTTGTCATTTATCTAGAAAACCACTCTTTTAACTTCCGGTTCAAAATACTACATATTGATATTTGCAGATAAAATTTGCTTAATGCTAAAAATAACTTGTAGCATAGAGCCTCCTCCCTTGTTAGCCTTGTATTTATATAAACTTTGGGATACACTGCAAGTCTTATTGAGTACACAATGTACTCAATCTTGCTTAAATGTTGTTCATAAATATAGGATGATCCTACACGACGATGCCTTCTTTGCACCGGAATCGGTGGGTTCGATGGCGTGTCTTTCTAGGACTTGTCTCTATTCGGTTTACTGAGGTTTGGATGGGCATGTGGAATTTTGGACTTATTACATATTTTGCTTGTTGTTACATTTCTTACGATACTTAAACTTTTATTTGGTTGGTCGGTCCTTGTGTTGTAAATAATGTAACGCTTAAGTTATGCACCATATTTTTTTATTCGATATGCATGAATGTATGGATGTAATTATCAATGTTGTGGATATGTGTATTAGCCGCTAATCATGGGACTAATCGATCAGCACCACGAGGGCTTGGTATTCAAAGCAGGGTTCGACAATTGGGTAGTTATAAAGATAACTTTGGGTATGCTATGAAAAATGCGGAAGAATGTGATTGGTCGGATATGAGATTTGATCCTTCTAACATAACATGAGAGATATCTATAGGCCCTCGATGTAGTCGGATAAAGAAAGTGCATGACCTTACCACTAGCGGTGGAAGAGTTGACCACATGAAGCTATCCATCACTTGATCGAGAAAGTATTGAGCAGTCCATGAATGATTAAATATCTCACATAGAGTTCAACCATATATCGTGAGGCAAAGAGAGAATATGCATGTAGGTCGTTTAGCGGCCGGATCGAATTGGTCGTATGGAGATCTGATTGGTCATAAAGCGGTCAAACATGACCACTAACTAGTCGTAACTAAATATGGGTAGTCGTATGGAGATACAAGTTGGTCGTAAGTGATAAGGACCTAGTCGCATATCATATTGTATAAGATTAAATCGATATAATATTTATGTGTGTTCGGAATCATTATGTCTTGCTAAGAACCGTTAATGACTCATGGTCGAAAAGGAGTTTTGAGTTACAACGGTTACACATGAAACTACTGGTCACAGCTTAATGGGTTGGACAAAATGAGTTGGGTAAGATCCGTTATGGACACTTTATAAGGGGATGCATGGGGTCATTGGTATAAGAGAGTTGCTCATCAAAACCCTAGCCGTCATCTCCCAGAAGACCCTCTTGTGCGCGTTGGTGCTAGCACACGATGTACAACATTCCACCCCTAGGCGTATGGATCTGTAGAGCGCTCTGCGCTAATCAAGGATGATCCATGACATACACAAGGACGTGATATGTTCTTTGGAGGAGATGATTGATGCGAGGGCGTTGAACCATCTACTACGACCACTACATCGACGTACTCGACGTTGGATCGAGTGCTCCAACTCTTTTTTAGCGTACTCTTCTAGCGCTAACGATCCATGATCTCTTGCTTGCATGACTTCCTAGTTTACATGGTAAATTTTTATATTGTCGATTAGTGTAGCCTCCGTATCCCTTCAAAATCAACATAAGGTTTCATGGGCCTAATCAATGGTTGAAGCCCAACTGTCGTTGCAAGACCGTCTCCTCCACTCCAGAGTTCGATTGCACTCTCCTTCCCAATGAGAGCTACTATTGACGCTATACCATTGGGAGCTCCGCGGTGTAGCCTTCTCGCGCAACACGCTCCCCTTTCCTCTCTTTTTTCCGCACCAACTCCCTTTCTCTTCTTCGGCAAGCTTGACTCGCACCCTTCCTCGCCTCCCCTACCCCTCCTCACGCAGCACGGGACGCAACCTCATCTGTGTCGTCTTCCCTCCCCACCCTACCTGCCCAACCTAATATTGGTGCACCACCGCCTCACGTGCCTCCATCCACCGCCTTCCTGGCCTCGTTCTACAGCGGGCGGGGAGCAAAGCTGCAGCCGGAAGACGAAGAGGATGCTATATCGTTTAAACTGTGTGGTGTTTTCTAGCACACCACCCCGTCGCACGAGCGAGAGAGAGAGAGAGAGAGAGCTAGAAAGTTCCAGCCAGGAAGACGAAAAGGATGCTATGCCGTTCGAACTGTGTTGTGTTTTCTAGCACTTCTCTCCCAAATTGTTTGCCAATCACCTCTCACAAAAATTGTTTGCCAAACAGCCCGAGGTGGATAATAGCGTCACGTGCTCGCCGTAGTGCTCTTCTCTTGACAGCATGGCACGATCCCAACCGCGCGATCCAGATCCGACCGTCCACAACCGCGCAGCCACGTCACCGGCCCCGCTCCGTGCCCCCTAGTTTTCCTCTCTCCGCACGCCGTCGCCGTCTCGCCGATCCAACAAAACGCGAAGGAAGCCGCCCCTCCGAACAGCGTCTTCTCAGTGAAGGAGGCCGAGTGGTCGGCAACAATGGCGCTGAGCAGGGGTGGGCACGCGGGGCGGCGGTGTTCGCGGCGTTGGCGCTCGCGGTGGCGGCGGGGCGGCGGTACGGGTGGGACGGGGAGGCGGCGGTGGCGGCGTTCCGGCTGGCGCGGGGCACGCTGGGGCCGTGGGCAGCGCCGGCGTACGTGGCCGTGCACGCTCTCACGCTCGCGCTCTGCCCGCCGTACGCCATCTTCTTCGAGGGGCCGCCGCGCTCGTCTTTGGGTTCCTTCCGGCGTCGCCTGCGTCTTCTCCGCCAAGGTCCTCGGCGCCTCGCTCTCCTTCTGGATCGGCAGGTCAGGAAACCCCATCCCCTTTCATACTCTCTTTGTCTGCGGCGTTCTTGGATCATTTCTTTCTGGCTGGGCATAGGCGAAGAGATCTACAAGTGTTATCCTTGTGTGCGCGATCTCAAAATTTCGACGAAAAGTGTGCGCGTGACACCGATCATGGGGGGTCGGGGCAAGAATGGTGAGAAGAAAGTAGATTGGAGATGCCTTTCGGAGAAGAAAAAAAACGGACATTTCTTTTCTATTTTTTCTGGCTCGCTTGCGTCCTTGGAGTTGGAACGTTGTAGCATGTAGAATTGTTGCAACTTTGATTCACATGGGTCATATAGATAGGATTAGGTTGGTTCATATAGATAGGGATAGGAGGGAATTAGAGGCAATTAATGAGATCTTGGGTAACTTGGTACATTTCTTGTTGATATTTGTTGGTGAGAGGTGGTTTCTTAGGTGCTTTGTGGGTTTCTAGAGTTGAAATATGCAAATAAAATTACACGGAATTCTCAATTCTTTTGCTGTGCTTCTGTACTCGTTCGGAATTGCAGTAGTTGCTGTGATCTGAAAGGCTGCTCAATAATCTTAGGAGGAATGGTGTGCGTTTGTACACTAGCAAGTCCTTCTTGATAATCTTAGGAGGAATGGTGTGCGTTTGTACACTAGCAAGTCCTTCTTGATAATCTTAGGAGGAATGGTGTGTGTTGTACACTAGCAAGTCCTCGATAATCTTAGGAGGAATGGTGTTCTTTTTTACACCAGCTAAGCAGCAATAGGTGTCCATAATGGAGTAGTGGTAAGGGAAGTAAGTTGGGCTCCAGTCCAGACTCAAAAAGAGGACAATTGGATGGATGTTGGAAGTTGGAACCGAGTGTGAGAAAATAGGCTGGAACTAGTAAAAAGAACTTTTGTACCATTCCTTGGTTGTAGTTGAGCACTTATGCTTAATTGCCTATTACATCTGATGAACTTTGACGCCAGACATTCCTAGAACTCACTTTAGTAACATCACATTGTATAACTCAAGTTTATTTCATCATGCTGAGTGTCTCAGTAAAATGTTGCAGAGCATTCTTTACTAACTACTTGTGCGCTGACCATTGTGGTTTCTAAAAGGCTTTAGTTGTAATCTATAGATTGTTCGTGCCTTAGGCTTCTCAATGCAAATACATAATGCTACTAACATATGATATAAACATGGCAATGAACCAATTTTCAGAGAAGATTGGCACTAGCAGCTTAGCTATGTAGAATAAAGAACAGTATCTGTGATTTTAGGTTCGTTCCTCGGATCCGTATCCAACCAACGACCACAACATTTGGTATCATCAACATCGGGCCCACCAAGGACTTCAACCGTGGCCATCACCGCAGTTTGAGGACAAGTTGCCTCGTCGCGAGAGGTGTAATGTTATGGTCAAATACCCAGTAGAGTTGTAGCAGTGTGTTACTTTAGCGACCGAATATTAGGCGTGATTTGTTGCTTAGGAATCTAGCTATTAGGTATTTGGTATTATCAATTAGTTAGGCAAATTATTATTAGATTTGATTGTTAGAGATAAGTTTCCTTATAGATTATTTTTTAGGGGTCAAGTCGGGTCGTTCCTATAAAAGGGATAGCATGTATCCATTATCAATCGAGCAAAGAAATAAACAAAGTTAGTCCCTAACCAGTTGGCTAAATATCGAGCCTCTTTGTTAGAGTCCCGTCAAGCTTAGAGGCGATCCTCGTCTCCAGCTAATCGGGCCTTGGAGCCTCACTATCTCGACGAAAGAGCTCGCTAGCGGTTAGATGAGGCGAGTGTTCTACCCTCGTCCTTGGACCGTATCCAACCAACAACCACAACACACGTACATAGAGCTTAGGAGGTTAAAAGTTAATTTAAACTTAGCAATTGATTTTATAGATAAACCATAGGCTATGTTACTTATGGTCGGGCTTCAGATGGTTGGTGATGCAACGCTGGTTTGGTGTTGAGGCCATGTTGGACAGCTGTATAGTGTCCAATATAAGCATCTGCAACCTCTTCAACCATACCTACTTGATCCTGGATTAATTTTCCTGCTTTCGAGCAAAAGATTGAACCATTTCATGGATGATTATGTTGTGAAAAGTGAACCGATTTTTAAACTTGAGGTTTTCTACCTATACTCCTCAAGCTACACATCACATGCACCAATACATGCAAAACAAACTGATAGCTGTAAAGGACTTGACACGTGCCATAATAAACCTTAGAAGCTTACACACAGCTCCTTTAGTTCTTGCTGAATTGCATCTTTATTCATCTGTTTGTATCTCTTGTGGCCATGTGTCATACACCAGTTGATTTCCTGGGCAACAAACTCAGTCATGCTCACATTATGCAAAATACTGAAATACCTTCTTGCTAACTTATGCTATTTGTTAAAGTTAGATAGGCTGTATAGTTGTAGACAACTTAACAGTAAAGCAGATCAAATTCCAGATGTGTATATGGCCTTAGGATAATCGAAAATTGATGATTAATTCATACAATATCATTACAATGTATTCAGTCTTGGATTATTCTACATCTTTCTATTTTCTTTATTCTTGGTCCTTGGACAGGATGAATTTAATCTGAAGAAGCCACAATAACCTCTTTACTTCGCCCCCATTAAAGTTTAATAGTGTACACCAAGGATAGAAAAACCGTTCCCAGCGCAATTCGGCGGTTACGGTTTTCGGGAAAAACCAGTCGGATTCGTTTAAATTTGCTTAAAATCAACGAAATTTGAATTTGCAAACTCGGAAAATCGGCGGGATTTCAAATCCCGCCCACCGTAAGGCCGGTTATAACCGGCCGGGATTTCTATCCCTGGTGTACACTATGCAGGGATCTAATGGTAATTGCCCGCTTGGCCTACTCTATGGTCGTTCATCTGCTAACATTGGCAGATTGATGTCCTTGAACACAAATTTTTCTATTAGCTTCTGTAGCCAGAGCTTTATGCTGTAATCATTTGTCGATCATAATTACTGTATTGCCTGTTTACACACACTGGTGATTCTTGATTTGTAGTTTCTGTTCTAGCCCTCTTTTCTAATATGTATCTTTTCTGAATTTCCTCAGGGCAATTTTCAGATACTTCACTTCAGCAATGAAATGGTTACAGAGAAATAAGTACTTCCATGTTGTGGTAAAAGGAGTTGAACGGGATGGCTGGAAATTTGTTCTACTTGCTAGATTCTCACCTTTGCCTTCCTACATCATTAACTATGCTCTCTCTGCCACTGATGTTGGATTTTTTAGAGACTTTCTCCTTCCTACAATTGTTGGCTGCTTACCAATGATCCTACAGAATGTTTCCATTGTAAGCCTTGCTGGTGCAGCGGTGGCCTCCACAACAGGATCTGAGAAGTCTCATATCTACTCTTACTTGTTTCCAATACTTGGAATTGTGTCCAGCATTCTCATTTCTTGGAGGATTAAGCAATATTCTTCTGCCCTTGCTATTCCTGAAGAGCTTAGAAATTAATGCCACATCTGGGAAGAAAACTAGGAAAAGAAGGTGATTGTTGCAGTATCTCCATATTGCATTGTGATGAACTACTACGAAGTGTCAAGCAGTTAGAGACACAACTCAAGATTCCACTTTCGTCGGTGACTACAGTAAACTGTGTTCTCTGTTTCATGCCATGGTTTTTTGGGGGCATTTAACAGTTGCTCAGTCAGCTACCCTCTTGTTTCTGCCTTTGAGCTTTCCTTCTTCTGACACACGCTATTGTAAGGTGAAACTTGGTAGAAGATCAGATGTTGTACACCTAAGTTAGAGAGTAATCTGGTGGTTTAGGCTTGTCTTGTTGAATTGTATCAAAGGAAACCAACATTGATTTTCTTCCCTACTTTTACTGAACTCGATGTATGCACGGTATCGTAAAAATCAGAAATGTTATTTTGGATCAGAACTTTATTTGCTGCTGTAATGTAGGACAGCTGTTGTGGCATTTTTTATAAGCAGTTGTATATATACCCTTCTTTGGCCACAATCCAAAGCAAATTATGCAGTGAACTCCAAGAATCTTATACAGGATACAGAGACTTCGACTTTGGTTTCACTCCTTGCTCGTCACATTATTTAACCCATGTTTTGCCCCTCCATCTTTGTCCCCGACAATTCCAAGAGATGAAGCTTTTCACTCCGATGAAGCTTGTCATTCTCCTGTGTTCTTCCATTGTTCTCCTTGTCCTCTATACTCCAGAAAGCCTATCAGACAGTCCACCTCTGCAGGATGTGCCCTATAGCACCCAGAGTGAAAGGAAGCTAGCTGTTCATGAATGGTTTCCTCTGCAAGCAAGCACCCTAGCACCATAATGGTATCTGATTTCAAGACATTGCTTCTCAACCATGCTGGAGACCTAGTCAACATGGTCCGGTCATCAGTGAACATCGTCACCGCCACCGAGTTCCCTGGCCTGTCGATGGCGCGGACCGACATCGCCCCAGAGGGCAGTGCATTCCCAGTCTCACCCAAGAGCGTCAGAGATGATGTCCGTGCACGGTGGCAGCGTGATGGCTGGCTTCTTTGACACCAAGGGCACGCTGTTTCAGGAGACTCTTCGTGAGGGGGATGTGTTCATCTTCCCCCGCGGTTTGGTTCAGTACATCATGAACTATGGTTTTGGACTCGTGACAACGTTTTCAGTACTCAACAGCCAGAACCCTGGTGTGGTTGGCATCACCCATGCGATGTTCGTGCCAGATTCAGATGTAATTGAGGGCTGATGGCCAGAATGTTGAAGTTTAGAGAGATGGGAATGAGTGATAATAACGGCAATTTGCCATGGTCTTACTGATTATGGGACTATTCAAGACAGTGGATATGCAGTTGATCAATATCTGTAGCAATTGTGGTCCTGAATCTGAAAAAATTGTTCGATGGATTAAGGGATTACTGATTATGGGATTATTCAAGCCATGGTTTTAACGAAATTGATCGAGGGATGATGATTTTCTGGTTTCTACCTGGTTGTGTATATGCACACAATTTCAGTCCAGTGATTTTGTATAGTGTAAACTATGTGATGCAGTTGATTAATATCTGTAGCAATTGTGGTCCTGAATCTGAAAGATAAGCATTGTAGCACACAGAGATTAAGACCAGAAACTTCTATTTTTTCCTTAGAGGTGGCTGATCCTAGATCTTATGCCTTATGTCTGTAAGATGTTGTTGCTGTCTCTGCAATCTCATTTGTGTTGCACAAGCCCATTTCATTGTGCAATCTTACGTCAATTGTGACGTGAAAAGTGCGTCAAACAACAGCCATCCTCCTTGCTTTAGCATCACCAAGTTTGGCATTCTCCTCACTGTAGCCTTCCTTCGCCTTTTGCTTTACTCAGTGGGACTCTATACCATTTGTTTAGTATTGTCTTTTGCTCCTTGAAAGTGAGATCTCTTCCTTTTCCCTGCCTTCTTTTTCACTCTGAAAGCTCCTCTCCCTGATTAACGTAGACTACTTGGCCAATGTATCATACACAACTTTGTGAGATGCTTTTGTAACTGATTGTATTAATCATTGAGGATCACTGTGCTATATTGCTGTCCACGGACTTACTGGATAACTAGTTAGGTGATCAGTTGTCTTGCGCGATAGAAGATAACATCAATTTGAATCCCTCGTGTTCTTGTCAAGTGTTTTCCTTCTTTTGCTCAATTACATTACAAGTGGGTAATGTGAATGATGACCACTTAAAAGAAACTCGTGGAGTATGCCTTTGCCTTTTGTTTTAGCTGGCTTGGTTCCTCCATCTTTTTCAGGATGGAATTTTCATCATTAACATCTTGGGATGCAAAATTTTGGAGGATTTTGAAATGTCAGTTTTTCTTCGGCGACGTATTTCCTCATTGATAGTGATGATTCATGAAAATGGCTTTTCTTCTGTTTACAAGCAAACAATTGAAGAAGACTGATGGTAAGACTGGTAGTATTAAAGAATATGCTGATCAAGAATTGATCAACAGAAGACTAGATTATTCAAGAAATCACCATGGTGGGTGAGAAGCATTTCTTACCTTGACCAACTACTCCTTAGGGCCAAAGAAAGGTATACCACACTTCTTTTAAACTGACTGTAACACTATGTATGTACAAGTACTGCAAATATATGCTAAACATACAATATTTACCTCAATAGACAACACTACTATTCTTTCTTTCTTAAGGTCCATCGACATTTATTCTTGATGAAAATATTTTATAAATAAAAGATCGTTGGAGTTTCAGGAAGTAGTCTCCAAGATGATTCTGGAAACGGAACTTTTGTCAGTTTGTATGTCATTTTAATACAATTGATGATAGAATCAGGCACATCGTTGTTAATACAACTGATCATAGTCTTAGTCATAGGTATTAATTATTATTCTTTGTGCAGTCATGATTATTTATCGAACTGATAGCAAGCAAGAATCGATCACGCAAGTATTTGCGTTTGCCACAAAGTCAAACTGCAAATTTTCTTGGGATATATTTATCTTGAGTTTTAGATGGCTACATGATAGTATGATACTACGTAATCTTGACCAAGAGAATTGTATACGACAAATCCATTTTATGACCTGATTTCGGTTATAAATTTTCTTTATAGAATGGAAATTCTAACATCAAGTCTGGATTTGCTACCTTATGTTGCAGAATTTCATAACCAGAGTTGAAAGTTCTGGGACATGCTATTAGAAATGGAAGAGGATCAGATACAGAAACTATGAAGAAGAGTGAGACACTGTAATCAAAGAAAAAGAAAACCTCATTTATATTTCTCAAACAATGTTTATGCCTTACAGCCTTGCACAAACATTATTTTGCCATATGCTGCACTCTGCTTTTTCGCTATGTAAATACAATGGAATAAAACAAAAAAAGGAATAGAGAGAACAGATATCCCAAAAAGGAAAGCGAAGATAACTACTCTAATTGCTCGGTGGGCCAGGATACAATCACGTTCATCACTCTCTAGAACCCTAACCTGTTAGTAGGACTCATTGGTTGAGGTTGTTCATGGTTGCTGCCCACCAAATAGTGCTCAATATCAAATGTGGCTTGCAGCTCCTCAACTGATTGCAGCCACAAAGGTGTACTTTTTTTCTTGCAATGGCCCAACTTTCTTTTGCAGTTGTGCTTGCCAACATTCCGATACTTTTGGCCTGATTAGGCCATCAAACTCTCAGCATGCTACTAGATACGTACTAATTATATTACAAAGTATATCTGAGAGAAGATCTGTACAAGGGGCATTGGATTATTCTTCTAGAGCAAAAACTGATGAAATTCTGACCCAATCGGTCACAATCAAGCAATAACTATTTTTATGTAGTCCCTCTACTTTCCAAATGTATAGAACTTGGTATGTACTAAATTAACATGGTCCTGCGAAAACTTCTCTGAGGCTGGTTGATAACAGAAACTAGAAATTCTCCTTGTGGAATTCAAATTTCGTGCTGGTCTTTCTCGAGAAATCTTGCGCGAGATCGCGCAGCTCCTTCGTCAGCACCGGCGCGCCACAGTAGAACACTCCTGTGATATCCAAGAGGCAGAGAGTTTAGTGTCAAATATTCAGAAAAGCAGTACTATGCGCATAAACTAGGAAGCTGGTTGATCCTGCTGTTCTTATCCCTAATAGGTAAAGATTGAGCTGATAAGATCATGCGTGACATGACACAGTTAGGTAAGGGAGCACCTCTTGAGAAACATGCCCAAGAATATCTTGAGAATCTTATGTGCATATGATTAAGCTTTATGTTGAAGAATTTAAGATACCTCATTCATGTATTGTTAATGTGTATCTATAGTTGTACTGAGTACTGACTCTACGTCCGCTATTTTTTTAGTGGTTGTAACTATCAGAAAGTAACAATGATTGGCTGATCCCTAATCTATTATATACTCCTGAGTTCCTGTTCAATCTTACATACTACTACTAATACACAGTTTTGTGATATAGTATACCATTTCCTAATATACCGGTTTTGTGCTCGTCATTTACTACTGGTTGTAACTATCAGTAAGTAACAGTGATTGGCTGCTCCATAATCTAGCAGGTTCCTGTTCAGTCTTAACCACTGATCCCAATCTATGGCTAGTTCAAATTGAACACATACACCTCAAACTCTGATGCTGATCATGCATGTCCTTGTCGACTAGGTTCTCAGAAGAAAGTTAGGCAAGCACCATTGCACATCTACCTCAGCCTAGCATCAAGTTTGGTAGAGTGCGTCTCTCACTGTGTGAGAAGCGTGGAGGTATAAACCACTGTCGACTTTTCACGGTCTCTGAGATGCCATACCATGTTACCGAGAAATTAAGTATGGAACTACGATATATTGTCGGTTAATGTTATTAGTGAGACTTGCACTGTGAAATGGAGGGATTAGTAGTTGAGTACTGACCGACGCGCTGGTCGCGGTGGTTGAGGGCGATGCGCTTGTAGACGGAGCGCCAGTTGGGGCGGGCGAAGTGGGTCTTGACGCGGGTGCCGGAGACGACGTCGACGCCGTGCTTGGCGTGGTTGAGCGACTGGAGCATGGCGATGAGGGCGGAGCGCGCGTCGCCCTCCTCGTAGACGCTGGTGCAGTAGTTGTGCAGCTCGATGACGCCCTTCTTGTCCGTCTCCGCCACCTCGTCCATCACGCCGCGGAACCACTCGAACGACCCTTGCTCCCGGGTCACCCAGTAGAAGTAGGCGCGCCGCGTCCGGAACGACTGCGAGTTGCTCGCGTCGCCGGGGTTGCCGGACTCGACGTCGCCGTCGAGCTGCTTCATGTTGTTGATGATGTCCTTGATGATGGAGATCATCGGCGTCGCGCCGATGCCCAGGCCGACCAGCAGCACGATGTCGTACTGCTTGTAGTCCTGCGCCGGCGCGCCGTACGGCCGTCGATCAGCACCTTCGGAAGCTGCAATGCAGACAACATTTGTTAATTTCTTTTGGCGCCAACACATTTTACCATCACATTTACTTTTACTAATCTACCAAGTTAGATAATCCACGTGATCAATGGAATACACAAACGAGAAAATCGAAACCGGCAGTCAAACATGGACGGCTACTGACTCGAAAATTGGGAAACTCAATGACAGAGATCCTGAAACGAGTGTATGTATATGCATGTACATACATCCATACACAAAATGTGCCAGCACACCGACTGTATGTGCACGCCTGAAAAGTTTGATGCAAGAAATGATCTCATATTTATTCTTATGTTAGTTAGTGCATAATTTCTTCCTCTGCCATGCACAAAAAATCTTTGGAAGTTATAGAAGGTCAGAGAAGGTGGCTACCGACTCATACCATACGTCCATACTAATACTACTTTGACCTGTGGGAAAGCAGTAGTAGTAGCAAGCAAAAATTCGTGCATGGTTAGTGCAACGGCCACTACCACCTACCCCTGAGCCACACACACCTGACCATGACCAGAGACCTCGTCCGGTCACACCCAACCCAGCTCGATCGACACCGACCCCATCCATCTACACGCCGCAGGGCTGGCCGGGTTGGACCACGGCAATGGCAGAATTGCCAATGCCGCCGTGCGTGCGTCACAAATCACCGATTATATATTACAGCTGTTTTGTGGTATACTTAATTTAATAAGGATTATCCATTCTATTTGATTCAATGGTTCGATTAGTTAGGATTTAGTAATACTACACGGTAGTATGTAAAATCCTAAGAAGCGTAAATTGTAATTACCTATGTATGCATCACATGATAAAAGAATAATATTTTTAACCTAGTTGGAAAATTCCATAATACCTAT
Organism: Hsuehochloa calcarea; assembly: GCA_036346395.1. Classification (NCBI taxonomy): domain Eukaryota; kingdom Viridiplantae; phylum Streptophyta; class Magnoliopsida; order Poales; family Poaceae; genus Hsuehochloa; species Hsuehochloa calcarea. The sequence continues at coordinate 29,253,406 of CM070614.1, forward strand.
ATATATATACACTCTTAACAAATCAATGATTAGATTTAATTTATACTACATCGTATACTACCTGTAGAATGTACCGTAAAATTTCTCATTATTATTTTCGGAGACAAAAAAAAAAACACAATAACCTTACCAAAACGGCGAATTTTAGATCTGGGTTTCTGCTAATGTGTTCTCACCTTGGGTTCGACATGGTGCCGTCGCGGTCGTACTCCGCCCGGAGCAGCCCGCTCTTTCCCTCCGCCGGTGGCCGGCAAACCTGCACGTCGCGCACGCAACACGGAGTTAAACCACATGCGTTAATTAATTCTTGATTAGCTTAATAAATACGGACAGTGAAAGTAGCAATGTTTTTTTCTTTTAGGGAAGGGACGGACATGCATGGATGAGATTTGAAGCTTTAGGAATTGATGGCGAGATGTGATTAGCGTAGTACCTTTGAGAAGACGTTCTTGAGCTCCTGGTCCAGTCGCCGAGCGTCCTGATGTGGACACTGACGTAGTCGTCCTGTGGGGCCGACGTGATGGAGAAGGGTGCCTGGTTCATCCATTCGATGCACATACATCGTTAGTGATTCGTGAAACCAATTGAACAAAGCATCTCAAGTTCTATCTCTCTCTCTTAAACTTAAAGATGCCTAAAGCATCCTTCCTCCACTTAACTTTGCTTAATTAACTAGAGAATGCAATATCCTACTTTTATTTAGATCGCTTGAACGAGTGCGTTGGATCAGAGTCGTCCGTTGCGCCCTGATCAGACGGCTCGGATGTTATAAGAGAAAGCGAGGGTTTGCTCTGCTCACCATTGGAAGGGCGAGACGGCGGCGCAGTTGACGAAGATGTACTGGCCGCTCTTATACCTGAACCCCTGCGGCTTGGAGAAGTGCAGCGACAGCACGTTGCCGGGGTACACCGCCACCTTGAGTATCTTCACCGGCCGCACGCTGGACCGCAGCGCGCGCGTGAGGCGCTCGCACGCGTACAGGAACATCGGGATCGACAGGTACATCCACGTCTGCATCAAGGCCACCCCCCAGTAATATAATCAGCCACACAGGTACACGTACGACGAATGTACGTACCGCTAGAGTAGTGGTGTTGCAATGCACGTACCGACTTCTTGTACCACTTCTTGGTGAGGTAGAGGTAGTGGCCGTGGACGATGAGGAGCGCGTAGACGATGACGAAGAGGTGGTGCGAGTACCAGAAGGCGTTGAAGCCGGTGAGCCGGTTGAGCGGCCGCGGGAGGCTGAGCCTGCCGCGCCGGAACCACGGCGTGGCGAGCGTGAAGGCGATCGCCATCAGCACGATCATCACGAGCCCGGTCCACCCTCGGTGCCCTTGACGAACCACCAGTAGTTGGGCGGCCGCACGGACCCGAAGAAGGGCTTCATGGGCTCGTACTCCGCGTCGGTGGCGTGGAGCAGCCGCGGGAAGTCGCATGTAACGTGGGAGATGACGTGCAGGCCGGCGCCGACGGCGATGCCGACGGCGATGACCTTGTGGAAGTTGAGGTTGTCGTCGAAGGGCACGACGCGGGCGACGACGGTGCGGTTGCGGACCCAGGTGATGGTGTTGCGGCAGACGGGAGGAGGATGAGCGCCATGTTGAACTTGAGCGTCTCCGCGCCGCCCTTGGCGACGCAGACGCAGTAGCCCATGACGTCGAAGACGGCGCGGCGGCAGTACTGGATGAACTTCCACGTGAAGAGGCCCGCGCAGATGGACAGCCAGAGGAGCATGACCCAGACGCGGCGCCAGTTGTCCTCGAGGAAGTAGCTGGCGCGGCGGTACCACCGCCGGAGCAGGTTGGGCTCCGCCGTGGGGCGCAGGTTCTGGCTCAGCATCTGGCTCAGGTTCCGGCTGTTGGTCGTCCCGATCCTCATCGACTGGCTCGGTGCCTGCAGCAGCAGCGTCTCCAGGTTGTACAGCTCGATGTAGCCCAGGTTGCTGGGGTCCAGCTCCTCCATGATCAGCCGCGCGTACTCCTCCGACTGCTCCTGCACCTTGGACAGCTTGTTCGCCGACGCGCTCAGAGTGATGATCTGCAAAAAGGTCAAATATTTTCGTCAAATCTGCTCTTTTCTTAGTCAAATTTCGATCCTTGAAGCATATTGGTTTGGTGAGTGGGAACTTGAAGGACAAGACACATCAAAGTCAGCAGAACATGCTGCGCTAGTGGATGACACTGACGTGCAATGGCAATCAGGTTAAATTGCTGTTCTTGGAGGGACACCTAAACGAACCAGCGAAAGATTAGAGGGAAATTTACCTCCTTGACCTCCTCCTCGGTGATCCTCCCGTTCGCGTTCTTGTCCACCCTGAGTAATTGATTGATTAATTAACGAATGGTTGATGAATTAAGACGTTATAAGCAACTGATTGGTTAATTCAAGCATTGCTATGCTACGTTTTCCGATTAAGAGATTATTAATGCTACTTAGGAGAAATTAATGGGAGCTTAATTATGGCTTACATGTCGAAGAAGGTCTGGAGGCGGCTGTCGAAGCTGGTGTCGGAGATTTGGTCCCAGAACTCGAGCAGCTCCGCCTTGCTGATGCTGTCGTCGGAGATGTTCCGCCGCCTCGCGAGTGCGTCGAACAGCTGGCCGGCGAACTCAAGCTCCTTCATCCTGCAAAATTTTACATATCCAGCTCGTAAGTAAACGATTAATCAGCCACAAATCAAAAGCTGTAATACGATCGACATGAATGAATATCATAATTTTAACTGAGACGAGGCGAGGCGTTTACCGATACACTGGCCGAACTTGGAGCGGTGGAGGAGGCCATTCTGGGAGAGGTCGTCGAAGCGCTTCTCGACGGTGGGCCAGCCGGAGGCGCCGTCGGTTCGGCTAATGAACTTGAGCCCTTGAGCGCGTGCGCGGCGGCGGACTTGGACCGGTCGATGCGGCCGGGGCCGGCGCCGCGGCGGTTGATGGACGCGAGCCGGCGGAGCTCCTGCGAGACCTGCTTGATCCGAGACGAGGCGTTGCGGATGACGGAGTGGCCGAAGGACGAGGCGCTTCTCCAGCGTGCGCGCCAGCAGCGTGACGTCCGAGTCGTCACCGCCCGCGGCCGGCTTGACGCTGTGCACCGCCACCGAGTCGTCGCGCACGTCGAGGGTGATCTCCACGTAGTCGTCGTCGTCGTTGCCGCCGCCGCCGCCGCGCGAGGCCGGCTCCCCGGACGGCGCGGTGAGCGGCGCGGACACGGACTCCGCGAACCGCGCGCTCTTGCGCACCCCGGACCGCTTGCTCAGCGGCCCGCTGTGCGGACGACCCTCTCGTGCGCGGCGCCCTCGGCCGCCTCCACGATGTCCCCGCCAGCTCCTTTAGAAGGTTTATTGACATGATCAATAATGTGATGGCAATGTTGATTCCTTTATAAAGAAAGAAAGTTGTCCGCCTTTCGTAATATTTCTAAAATGATCAAATTTCGACTTTGTGTTCATGCTCTTTTGGGAATTCAAGTTCTTTGTGGTAAATATCGTTTGTCGAGTGAAGCGATATGTTGAAAAATTATAATAGTTCTTCCATGATACGGGTGTTTTGATCTTGAATACCCGCTTGTTCCTAACAGTTAAGGTCGGATATTCTATTTTTGTGAGGCCTATGTTTTCAATCGTGGACTTCCCATATGTTTTCTCGAGTTCGTTGCCTAATTGATTTTCCCCGAGTTCGTGTTCCTTGCGAGTGGTAAGTGATTTTTCATTGATGAAGATCGTTTTATTTGCCTCTTCTTTCGAGAAGGAATCAACCCATTCATTCCACGTGGGTCTTCCAAATGTTTTCTAAGTGTTGTTATGGGCTTGATGTTAATACACGTAGTAAATTGATCGCCTTTGGTGACATCGTTCAAATAAGAATATTTCAAGTTTAGCTTTCACGGTACCTTGGAGCTCGTGAATTAACTGGTAACTGAAATTATTTTAGGTAACTTGAGGAATTGGATTAACCTATTGATTCTTAAAGATTTCGTGTGATTTAGTCCGAAAGGCTCCTTGGTTTGAGTTCGCAAAGTGAGGTTGCAATAAAAGAATATTTTCGTTGATCTCTTCGAGACGAAGTTAATCCGTTTGCTTTCCGTGAAATCATGTAAAGGGAAATGTTTCGAGTTTTGTGGCTGAGAACATTTGGATCTCGTGTTTCCCAAGTAGATGAACTGTTTCGAGCAAGTTGGCCTGTTGAAGGATCTTATCGATTCTTAATTTAAATCTTGTGGTTATTTGAAGCGTCCCTAAATTTGTTGCTCTTTCCGCTCAAGAGATGGCGAATTTCAAACGTAATATCTTTCTTTCGTGTCGGCTGTTATTTGCTATTCCCTTTTGAGGGATGTGTGCCTCCATTTATGAACTCAGCTTTCGTTTTCCAAGATCACCTTTATCGAATATTTCTTTTGGTTTCTCGCTTTCATGGGATGAGCAACGTCTTCGTGTGAATAAATTTATCTTTGTTAGCCTCTTCCTTTTGAGAAAGGATCACAGTTTTGGGTTGCAAAGTGTTTGCAAAGGGTAAGTTTGGCAACTGTTTGGTGGTAGATGAGTAATCGTAGCGGTGATATTTTGCTACCAAGTTATTGGAGGAGTAGTAGATTGTAGAATGGTTTTGATCTGTATCTCTTGGGGGAAAAATTAATTCACATGGAATGTTTGGTTTCAAGTAAATCAAAAGTGTTACGATCGAGTAGAACCTATGGTATGGTGAAACTTCAGAACATCAGTTCATGATTGAATGGTCGGTGATTATCGAAGGTATGGAAACCTTGATTACTTCTATAGAGCAACGCAATTGGATAATGATGCGAGATTAGGTGAGAAATTTCTAAGTATGCAAATGAGTGAGTATGTTAGAATTGGGGAAAATGTTGGAGAGTCAATCCGTTGATTTCCCTATATGTTATAATTGAAATTTGTGGTAGAGATCTTGGAGGTTAAATTTGGGTTTGCATTGTTATGCTAGACCATTGGTTACACGATGATTGTGCGTAGAGGAAGTGGGATAATAGAGTTTCCTGAGCAATGAATGGTCATTGATAGAACTCTTCTGATGTAATACATGTCCGTGCGTGCTAAGGATCTTGAATTGTTATTATTTGAAATTGAAGGTAATGTGATTGCGTGGTGCCTACTATTGTGGTGTTATGGATGCCTTTAATCAAATCGATTTTGTATTACCTAGAGTATCCGGTAGATTTCATAGAGTCTCTTCACAATGGTGTGGATGATGTATTTCAATTTGAGTATAATTTGAGGATGTTTAACTAAGAGGTTTTAGCTCATGTGGTAGTCAGTGAATTCGAATTTCAAGGTTCGAGAGAAATTTTATTCCTAGAAGAGAGAAACTGTGGAAAGGTATGTTCACCGGATAATGAAGTGTTTTCTTGATTCTCGTTTGAGTTTTGTGTCGTTGACTTGTATTTTCCGCAATTTGAGTTGGTATTTGTGTTGGCGTGTTGATTCTTTCCAAATTCAGACAAACCGTAAGTATTTGGTTTGAGCGTTCGAGTGATTTCTCCTTTGGTTGTCGTGGTGTTCATTTGTAAACTGCTTATTTGGAGAATGGATTTGTTTTCGAGATGATTGTCAAATTTAGAATCTAACCTTTTGGTGGAGAGTTAGCATTGCGTGGATGCGATGAGGACTCTATATTCCAGTTGGATTATCTTCGTTTCAGAAGGTTGCAGAAATTGGGAAGTTAGCATATTGCATTGACCGTCTCGGATCCTTATGCGAAGTACGCTTTGTCTGGTGTGCTCGAGTGTTAGTCGAGTAACTGAGCAATTCCAAGCTTGGGATATCCTTGTTTCAATCCAGTCGCTTGTTCTTTCTAGTAGATCGATGCGTAGATTCGAGGTCGAATCCTGTTAAGGGGGGTAGAATGTAACATTCCGGAACTGAATCGAGTGAATCGGGAGAAGGCGGAAAAAATCGTAACGATTAAAGAAGTGAAAATACCTGCGGAGAGGGGTTTCACTTGCATATTTTCAAGCAACTTTGGGCCACGGGCGCGGCCGTGTGGCCCATTAGTGTGGCTGGCCAAGAAAAGGGGGCTCCCTAACCCTAGCCACCCCCACCTTCCCACCTCTCCCACTTCCTCCCCTTGTGGCCGCCGCCCTATGATCTTCCAACCGGCGCCTCCTCCTCTCCCTAGCGCCTCCTCCTCCCTCGGTGCTGGTCCCCGGTGATCGCCGTCGTCGTCTCCCAAGCGCCGTGCGTTCCTCCCAACCGGCCTCTCCTCCTCCCTCGGTTTGGGTGGCGATCCAAGGAGAAAGGGAGATGGAGAAAGGGGGATTTTGGTGGGAGCTTGATCATCATCCCTCAGCGAATCTTCAAGGGTAACGAGATATTTTCCCTGCTGTTGGATGTTGATTAGTTGCGAAACCGATTAGTTTGATTGGATTGATTTGGTGCTGTAGATAATCAGTTTCTGTCCAGATTGTTGCGCGTCCGTTATCGACCTTTTAGAGGCCGATTTGGAGGTTCTCCCCTTCTAGAGAATTGTAGCCACGACTCTTATCTTTCCATAGCCACCGAGATCACATGATTCCGCCTTACGGTTTAGGAGATATGATTTTTTTAGTGCGCGCTGTTCTGTCTGTCTGACGAGAAGGATCTGTCGGCTTGATCCTAGGTTTTGATCTAGTTAGAGGCATTTCCAGAACCTCCACCCCAATAAGTTATTGTAGTCCTTTAAATTATATTTCAAAGCTGATAAAGATCACCCCCATTAGATCTGTAGAATGAAAGTTATGATATTTTCTTTGCCACTGTTTCAATTCTGGGCAGATAACTGCTAGTGTTTTCATCTGTTGTTTAGACCTCTGTATTGGCGAATCAAAGGATCCCGCCAACTAGAGTTTCGTAGTGTTGTGCGTTATGTTTCATTGGGCACTGGTTTCGTATCGTTTGAGTTCTAGATAATTAAATATGCTTTTTCTCGCATCGCTGCTCGGAAGGGCTGAAATCTGGTGAATAGTTTATTTTCAATTAGGGTCTATGCGGTATATTGGATAGTCGGGGTTATTGTAGAACACCGTAGCGTGTTATATCGTTGTTCTTATTTTGGGAACATACTTGTGTAGGCGGCGAGGCATCATGTGTGGGAACACCTCCGTTGTGCGCTATCGAGTCACAACGCGAAAGGCAAATCTTGTATGTTAGCGGTGTTGAATTCAAAGGAATGCATAATGATATGTTGTTTACATGAATGTTCTTGTGCTTTATTCATGATGTTGATATCTGCAAGTAACTTGTATAATAAGATTGATGCATTATGTGATGTGTGAATGAATGATTATATTTGTTCGTATTTGTAGATGAATGCCATGTGTATCTTTTCATTTATGAGTACTATTCAATATTTCCATGGAATCACATCATGACATGCATAATTATCTTTGTAAGACCCATCAATTCCAGTATGGGCACTTGAAAATCCCATCAATTCCAGAATGGGTACGTGAGTCCACCATTCCAATGTGGGCCACGTTACGTGAGTCCACCATTCCAATGTGGGCCACGTTGGACGATTGTATGAAACGTTCTTCATACGATTACTTTAAGTGAACACCGACGGGTGTTTCACTCGCTATACCGGTATATGCTGCAATATGTCCAATTCCTTCAATGCATCATTCCACTTCATCCATTCATAAATTCGTTTCCAGTAAATGTTCAAATTATGATTGTGATATATTGCTCATGGTATGTTTGATTGTTACATACAGTTGCTTGCTGAGTCTTTGGCTCATTCTTGCTTTGTTGTTTTATTTAGGTAAATGACAAGGAAGAACGGTTTTCATGGTGGGTAGAACAACATGATGCACTCACTACCATAATCCAAAACGTTTGAGAAATTAATATTGTCTTCGATTTATACCTGGTGTTGAATTGTAATAAGCCAACTTGGCCGTATTTACCATATCTCCCTGAAATGTTTATTTCCAATCCGTTGATTAAACTGTGGATGATTTCCTGTTCACGTATATCCTTGTGGTACGCCAATTTTAGTAATACTTATTGTTGCAAATTTTCTAAAGATTAGTGATTGTAGGTGACATCTTGACTTCCTTATAGTCAGGGTGTTACAAGAAAGTATTGAACAGTCCATGAATGATTAAATATCTCACATAGAGTTCAACCATATATCGTGAGGCAAAGAGAGAATATGCATGTAGGTCGTTTAGCCCGACCAGATACGAATTGGTCGTATGGAGATACAGATTGGTCGTAAACTGGTCAAACATGACCACTAACTAGTCGTAACTAAATATGGACTGGTCGTATGGAGATACAAGTTGGTCGTAAGTGATAAGGGCCTAGTCGCATATCATATTGTATAAGATTAATCTGATATACTATTTATGTGTGTTCGAGAATCGTTATGTCTTGCTAAGAACCGTTAATGACTCATGGTCGAAAAGGAGTTTCCGAGTTACAACCGGTTACACATGAAACTACAGGGTCACACACTTAATGGGTTGGACAAAATGAGTTCGGGTAAGATCCGTTATGGACACTTTATAAGGGGATGCATGGGGCTGTTGGTATAAGAGAGAGTTGCTTATCCAAAACCCTAGCCGTCATCTCCCCGAAGACCCTACTGTGCGCGTTGGTGCTAGCACACCAGCGTACAACATTCCACCCCTAGACGTATGGATACTGTAGAGACGCTACTGCGCTAATCAAGGATGATCCATGACATACACAAGGAACGTAATATGTTGCTGGAGGAGATGATTGATGCCGAGGACGTTGAACCATCTACTACGACCACTACATCGACATACTCGACGTTGGATCAGACTGCTCCAACTCTTTTTCCGCTGTACTACTCTTCTAGCGGTAACGATCTATGATCTCTTGCTTGCATGACTTCCTAGTTTACATGGTAAATTTTTTATATTGTCAGTTAGTGTAGCCAACTCGTATCCCTTCAAAATCAACATAAGGTTTCATGGGCCTAATCAATGGTTGAAGCCCAACTCGTCACTGCAAGACCGGCTCACTCCACTCCTGAGTTCCGATGGCACTCTCCTTCCCAATGAGAGCTACTATTGAACGCTATACCATTGGGGGAGCTCCCGACGATGTAGCCTTCTCCGACGCCGACTCGCTCCCCCTTCCCTCTCTTTTTTCCCGCGCACACCAACTCCTTTTCTCTTCTTCGGCGCCGGCAACAGCTACGCACCCTTCCTCCGCCTCCCCCTACCCCTCCTCCACCGCCGGCACCCGACAGTAACCTCACTGCGCCGCCGTCTCCCCTCCCCTGCCGCCCTACCCTACCCAACCTAATATTCAGTGCACCACCGCCTCACCGTGCCTCCATCCACCGCCTTCCTAGCCTCTTTCTACAGTGCGGGGCGGGGGAGCGAGAAATCCGCAGCCGGGAAGACGAAGAGGATGCTATATCGTTTAAACTGTGTGGTGTTTTCTAGCACACCACCCCCGTCGCACGAGAGCGAGAGAGAGCTAGAAAGTTCCAGCCAGGAAGACGAAAAGGATGCTATGCCGTTCGAACTGTGTTGTGTTTTCTAGCACTTCTCTCCCAAATTGTTTGCCAATCACCTCTCAGAAAAATTGTTTGCCAAACAGCCCGAGGTGGATAATAGCGTCACGTGCTCGCCGTAGTGCTCTTCTCTTGACAGCATGGCACGATCCCAACCGCGCGATCCAGATCCGACCGTCCACAACCGCGCAGCCACGTCACCGGCCCTGCTCCGTGCCCCACTTAGTTTTCCTCTCTCCGCACGCCGTCGCCGTCTCGCCGATCCAACAAAACGAGGAAGCCGCCCCTCCGAACAGCGTCTTCTCAGTGAAGGGAGGCCGAGTGGTCGGCAACAATGGCGGTGAGCAGGGGGTGGGCACGCGGGGCGGCGGTGTTCGCGGCGTTGGCGCTCGCGGTGGCGGCGGGGCGGCGGTACGGGTGGGACGGGGAGGCGGCGGTGGCGGCGTTCCGGCTGGCGCGGGGCACGCTGGGGCCGTGGGCAGCGCCGGCGTACGTGGCCGTGCACGCTCTCACGCTCGCGCTCTGCCCGCCGTACGCCATCTTCTTCGAGGGGGCCGCCGCGCTCGTCTTTGGGTTCCTTCCCGGCGTCGCCTGCGTCTTCTCCGCCAAGGTCCTCGGCGCCTCGCTCTCCTTCTGGATCGGCAGGTCGGGAAACCCCTCCCCCTTTCATACTCTCTTTGTCTGCGGCGTTCTTGGATCATTTCTTTCTGGCTGGGCATAGGCGAAGAGATCTACAAGTGTTATCTTTGTGTGCGCGATCTCAAAATTTCGACGAAAAGTGTGCGCTTGACACCGATCATGGGGGTCGGGGCAAGAATGGTGAGAAGAAGTAGATTGGAGATGCCTTTCGGAGAAAAAAAAACGGACATTTCTTTTCTATTTTTTCTGGCTCGCTTACGTCCTTGGAGTTGGAACGTTGTAGCATGTAGAATTGTTGCAACTTTGATTCACATGGGTCATATAGATAGGGTTAGGTTGGTTCATATAGATAGGGATAGGAGGGAATTAGAGGCAATTAATGAGATCTAGGGTACCTTGGTACATTTCTTGTTGATATTTGTTGGTGAGAGGTGGTTTCTTAGGTGCTTTGTGGGTTTCTAGAGTTGAAATATGCAAATAAAATTACACGGAATTCTCAATTCTTTTGCTGTGCTTCTGTACTCGTTCGGAATTGCAGTAGTTGCTGTGATCTGAAAGGCTGCTCAATAATCCTAGGAGGAATGGTGTGCGTTTGTACACTAGCAAGTCCTTCTTGATAATCTTAGGAATGGTGTGCGTTTGTACACTAGCAAGTCCTTGATAATCTTAGGAGGAATGGTGTGCGTTGTACACTAGCAAGTCCTCGATAATCTTAGGAGGAATGGTGTTCTTTTTTACACCAGCTAAGCAGCAATAGGTGTCCATAATGGAGTAGTGGTAAGGGAAGTAAGTTCGGCTCCAGTCCAGACTCAAAAAGAGGACAATTGGATGGATGTTGGAAGTTGGAACCGAGTGTGAGAAAATAGGCTGGAACTAGTAAAAAGAACCTTTGTACCATTCCTTGGTTGTAGTTGAGCACTTATGCTTAATTGCCTATTACATCTGATGAACTTTGATGCCAGACATTCCTAGAACTCACTTTAGTAACATCACATTGTATAACTCAAGTTTATTTCATCATGCTGAGTGTCTCAGTAAAATGTTGCGCAGAGCATTCTTTACTAACTACTTGTGCGCTGACCATTGTGGTTTCTAAAAGGCTTTAGTTGTAATCTATAGATTGTTCGTGCCTTAGGCTTCTCAATGCAAATACATAATGCTACTAACATATGATATAAACATGGCAATGAACCAATTTTCCAGAGAAGATTGGCACTAGCAGCTTAGCTATGCAGAATAAAGAACAGTATCTGTGATTTTAGGTTCGTTCCTCGGATCCGTATCCAACTAACGACCACAACATTTGGTATCATCAACATGGGGCCCACCAAGGACTTCAACCGTGGCCATCACCGCAGTTTGAGGACAAGTTGCCTCGTCGCGAGAGGTGTAATGTTATGGTCAAATACCCAGGCGAGAGTTGTAGCAGTGTGTTACTGTAGCAGATATTAGGCATGATTTGTTGCTTAGGAATCTAGCTATTAGGTGTTTGGTATTATCAATTAGTTAGGCAAATTAGAATCTAGCTATTAGGTGTTTGGTATTATCAATTAGTTAGGCAAATTATTATTAGATTTGATTGTTAGAGATAAGTTTCCTTATAGATTATTTCTTAGGGGTCAAGTCGGGTCGTTCCTATAAAAGGGATAGCATGTATCCATTATCAATCGAGCAAAGAAATAAACAAAGTTAGTCCCTAACCAGTTGGCTAAATATCAGAGCCTCTTTGTTCGTCAGGAAGAGTCCCGTCCGAGCTTAGAGGGCGATCCCTCGTCTCCCTGGCTAATCAGGTCTCGGAGCCTCACTATCTCGATAGGAAAGAGCTCTGCTAGCGGTTAGATGAGGGCGAGTGTCCTACCCTCTGTCCTTGGACCGTATCCAACCAACAACCACAACACACGTACATAGAGCTTAGGAGGTTAAAAGTTCATTTAAACTTAGCAATTGATTTTATAGATAAACCATGGGCTATGTTACTTATGGTCGGGCTTCAGATGGTTGGTGATGCAACGCTGGTTTGGTGTTGAAGCCATGTTGGACAGCTGTATAGTGTCCAATATAAGCATCTGCAACCTCTTCAACCATACCTACTTGATCCTGGATTAATTTTCCTGCTTTCGAGCAAAAGGATTGAACCATTTCATGGATGATTATGTTGTGAAAAGTGAACCGATTTTTAAACTTGAGGTTTTCTACCTATACTCCTCAAGCTACACATCACATGCACCAATACATGCAAAACAAACTGATAGCTGTAAAGGACTTGACACGTGCCATAATAAACCTTATAAACTTACACACAGCTCCTTTAGTTCTTGCTGAATTGCATCTTTGTTCATCTGTTTGTATCTCTTGTGGCCATGCGCCATACACCAGTTGATTTCCTGGGCAACAAACTCAGTCATGCTCACATTATGCAAAATACTGAAATACCTTCTTGCTAACTTATGCTATTTGTTAAAGTTAGATAGGCTGTAGAGTTGTAGACAACTTAACAGTAAAGCAGATCAAATTCCAGATGTGTATATGGCCTTAGGATAATCGAAAATTGATGATTAATTCATACAATATCATTACAATGTATTCAGTCTTGGATTATTCTACATCTTTCTATTTTCTTTATTCTTGGTCCTTGGACAGGATGGATTTAATCTGAAGAAGCCACAATAACCTCTTTACTTCGCCCCCATTAAAGTTTAATAGTGTACACCAAGGATAGAAAAACCGTTCCCAGCGCAATTCCCGGCCGGTTACTGGTTTTTCCGGGAAAAACCCGGTCGGATTTCGTTTAAGTTTGCTTAAAAATCAACCGAAATTTGAATTTGCAAACTCCGGAAAATCCGGCCGGGATTTCAAATCCCGCCGCCCACCGGTAAGGCCGGTTATAACCGGCCGGGATTTCTATCTCTGGTGTACACTATGAAGGGATCTAATGGTAATTGCCCTCTTGGCCTACTCTATGGTCGTTCATCTGCTAACATTGGCAGATTGATGTCCTGGAACACAAATTTTTCTATTAGCTTCTGTAGCCAGGGCTTTATGCTGTAATCATTTGTCGATCATAGTTACTGTATTGCCTGTTTACACACACTGGTGATTCTTGATTTGTAGTTTCTGTTCTAGCCCTCTTTTCTAATATGTATCTTTTCTGAATTTCCTCAGGGCAATTTTCAGATACTTCACTTCAGCAATGAAATGGTTACAGAGAAATAAGTACTTCCATGTTGTGGTAAAAGGAGTTGAACGGGATGGCTGGAAATTTGTTCTACTTGCTAGATTCTCACCTTTGCCTTCCTACATCATTAACTATGCTCTCTCTGCCACCGATGTTGGATTTTTTAGAGACTTTCTCCTTCCTACAATTGTTGGCTGCTTACCAATGATCCTACAGAATGTTTCCATTGTAAGCCTTGCTGGTGCAGCGGTGGCCTCCACAACAGGATCTGAGAAGTCTCATATCTACTCTTACTTGTTTCCAATACTTGGAATTGTGTCCAGCATTCTCATTTCTTGGAGGATTAAGCAATATTCTTCTGCCCTTGCTATTCCTGAAGAGCTTAGAAATTAATGCCACATCTGGGAAGAAAACTAGGAAAAGAAGGTGATTGTTGCAGTATCTCCATATTGCATTGTGATGAACTACTACGAAGTGTCAAGCAGTTAGAGACACAACTCAAGATTCCACTTTCGTCGGTGACTGCAGTAAACTGTGTTCTCTGTTTCATGCCATGGTTTTTTGGGGGCATTTAACAGTTGCTCAGTCAGCTACCCTCTTGTTTCTGCCTTTGAGCTTTCCTTCTTCTGACACACGCTATTGTAAGGTGAAACTTGGTAGAAGATCAGATGTTGTACACCTAAGTTATAGAGTAATCTGGTGGTTTAGGCTTGTCTTGTTGAATTGTATCAAAGGAAACCAACATTGATTTTCTTCCCTACTTTTACTGAACTCGATGTATGCACGGTATCGTAAAAATCAGAAATGTTATTTTGGATCAGAACTTTATTTGCTGCTGTAATGTAGGACAGCTGTTGTGGCATTCTTTATAAGCAGTTGTATATATACCCTTCTTTGGCCACAATCCAAAGCAAATTCTGCAGTGAACTCCAAGAATCTTATACAGCATACAGAGACTTCGACTTTGGTTTCACTCCTTGCTCGTCACATTATTTAACCCATGTTTTGCCCCTCCATCTTTGTCCCCGACAATTCCAAGAGATGAAGCTTTTCACTCCGATGAAGCTTGTCATTCTCCTGTGTTCTTCCATTGTTCTCCTTGTCCTCTATACTCCAGAAAGCCTATCAGACAGTCCACCTCTGCAGGACGTGCCCTATAGCACCCCAGAGTGAAAGGAAGCTGTTCATGAATGGTTTCCTCTGCAAGCAAGCACCCTAGCACCATAATGGCATCTGATTTCAAGACATTGCTTCTCAACCATGCTGGAGACCTAGACAACATGGTCCGGTCATCAGTGAACATCGTCACCGCCACCGAGTTCCCTGGCCTGTCGATGGCGCGGACCGACATCGCCCCCAGAGGGGCAGTGCATTCCCAGTCTCACCCAAGAGCGTCAGAGATGATGTCCGTGCACGGTGGCAGCGTGATGGCTGGCTTCTTTGACACCAAGGGCACGCTGTTTCAGGAGACTCTTCGTGAGGGGGATGTGTTCATCTTCCCCCGCGGTTTGGTTCACTACATCATGAACTATGGTTTTGGCCTCGTGACAACGTTTTCAGTACTCAACAGCCAGAACCCTGGTGTGGTTGGCATCACCCATGCGATGTTCGTGCCAGATTCAGATGTAATTGAGGGGCTGATGGCCAGAATGTTGAAGTTTAGAGAGATGGGAATGAGTGACAATAATAATGGCAATTTGCCATGGTCTTACTGATTATGGGACTATTCAAGACAGTGGATATGCAGTTGATCAATATCTGTAGCAATTGTGGTCCTGAATCTGAAAAAATTGTTCGATGGATTAAGGGATTACTGATTATGGGATTATTCAAGCCATGGTTTTAACGAAATTGATCGAGGGATGATGATTTTCTGGTTTCTATCTGGTTGTGTATATGCACACAATTTCAGTCCAGTGATTTTGTATAGTGTAAACTATGTGATGCAGTTGATTAATATCTGTAGCAATTGTGGTCCTGAATCTGAAAGATAAGCATTGTAGCACACAGAGATTAAGACCAGAAACTTCTATTTTTTTTCCTTAGAGGTGGCTGATCCTAGATCTTATGCCTTATGTCTGTAAGATGTTGTTGCTGTCTCTGCTATCTCATTTGTGTTGCACAAGCCCATTTCATTGTGCAATCTTACGTCAATTGTGACGTGAAAAGTGCGTCAAACAACAGCCATCCTCCTTGCTTTAGCATCACCAAGTTTGGCATTCTCCTCACTGTAGCCTTCCTTCGCCTTTTGCTTTACTCAGTGGGACTCTATACCATTTGTTTAGTATTGTCTTTTGCTCCTTGAAAGTGAGATCTCTTCCTTTTCCCTGCCTTCTTTTTCACTCTGAAAGCTCCTCTCCCTGATTAACGTAGACTACTTGGCCAATGTATCATACACAACTTTGTGAGATGCTTTTGTAACTGATTGTATTAATCATTGAGGATCACTGTGCTATATTGCTGTCCACGGGACTTACTGGATAACTAGTTAGGTGATCAGTTGTCTTGCGCGATAGAAGATAACATCAATTTGAATCCCTCATGTTCTTGTCAAGTGTTTTTCCTTCTTTTGCTCAATTACATTACAAGTGGGTAATGTGAATGATGACCACTTAAAAAGAAACTCGTGGAGAGTATGCCTTTGCCTTTTGTTTTAGCTGGCTTGGTTCCTCCATCTTTTTCAGGATGGAATTTTCATCATTAACATCTTGGGATGCAAAATTTTGGAGGATTTTGAAATGTCAGTTTTTCTTCGGCGACGTATTTCCTCATTGATAGTGATGATTCATGAAAATGGCTTTTCTTCTGTTTACAAGCAAACAATTGAAGAAGACTGATGGTAAGACTGGTAGTATTAAAGAATATGCTGATCAAGAATTGATCAACAGAAGACTAGATTATTCAAGAAATCACCATGGTGGGTGAGAAGCATTTCTTACCTTGACCAACTACTCCTTAGGGCCAAAGAAAGGTATACCCACACTTCTTTTTAAACTGACTGTAACACTATGTATGTACAAGTACTGCAAATATATGCTAAACATACAATATTTACCTCAATAGACAACACTACTATTCTTTCTTTCTTAAGGTCCATCGACATTTATTCTTGATGAAAATATTTTATAAATAAAAGATCGTTGGAGTTTCAGGAAGTAGTCTCCAAGATGATTCTGGAAACGGAACTTTTGTCAGTTTGTATGTCATTTTAATACAATTGATGATAGAATCAGGCACATCGTTGTTAATACAACTGATCATAGTCTTAGTCATAGGTATTAATTATTATTCTTTGTGCAGTCATGATTATTTATCGAACTGATAGCAAGCAAGAATCGATCACGCAAGTATTTGCGTTTGCCACAAAGTCAAACTGCAAATTTTCTTGGGATATATTTATCTTGAGTTTTAGATGGCTACATTATCGTATGATACTACGTAATCTTGACCAAGAGAATTGTATACGACAAATCCATTTTATGACCTGATTTCGGTTATAAATTTTCTTTATAGAATGGAAATTCTAACATCAAGTCTGGATTTGCTACCTTATGTTGCAGAATTTCATAACCAGAGTTGAAAGTTCTGGGACATGCTATTAGAAATGGAAGAGGATCAGATACAGAAACTATGAAGAAGAGTGAGACACTGTAATCAAAGAAAAAGAAAACCTCATTTATATTTCTCAAACAATGTTTATGCCTTACAGCCTTGCACAAACATTATTTTGCCATATGCTGCACTCTGCTTTTTCGCTATGTAAATACAATGGAATAAAACAAAAAAAGGAATAGAGAGAACAGATATCCCAAAAAGGAAAGCGAAGATAACTACTCTAATTGCTCGGTGGGCCAGGATACAATCACGTTCATCACTCTCTAGAACCCTAACCTGTTAGTAGGACTCATTGGTTGAGGTTGTTCATGGTTGCTGCCCACCAAATAGTGCTCCAATATCAAATGTGGCTTGCAGCTCCTCAACTGATTGCAGCCACAAAAGGTGTACTTTTTTTTCTTGCAATGGCCCAACTTTCTTTTGCAGTTGTGCTTGCCAACATTCCGATACTTTTGGCCTGATTAGGCCATCAAACTCTCCAGCATGCTACTAGATACGTACTAATTATATTACAAAGTATATCTGAGAGAAGATCTGTACAAGGGGCATTGGATTATTCTTCTAGAGCAAAAACTGATGAAATTCTGACCCAATCGGTCACAATCAAGCAATAACTATTTTTATGTAGTCCCTCTACTTTCCAAATGTATAGAACTTGGTATGTACTAAATTAACATGGTCCTGCGAAAACTTCTCTGAGGCTGGTTGATAACAGAAACTAGAAATTCTCCTTGTGGAATTCAAATTTCGTGCTGGTCTTTCTCGAGAAATCTTGCGCGAGATCGCGCAGCTCCTTCGTCAGCACCGGCGCGCCACAGTAGAACACTCCTGTGATATCCAAGAGGCAGAGAGTTTAGTGTCAAATATTCAGAAAAGCAGTACTATGCGCATAAACTAGGAAGCTGGTTGATCCTGCTGTTCTTATCCCTAATAGGTAAAGATTGAGCTGATAAGATCATGCGTGACATGACACAGTTAGGTAAGGGAGCACCTCTTGAGAAACATGCCCAAGAATATCTTGAGAATCTTATGTGCATATGATTAAGCTTTATGTTGAAGAATTTAAGATACCTCATTCATGTATTGTTAATGTGTATCTATAGTTGTACTGAGTACTGACTCTACGTCCGCTATTTTTTTAGTGGTTGTAACTATCAGAAAGTAACAATGATTGGCTGATCCCTAATCTATTATATACTCCTGAGTTCCTGTTCAATCTTACATACTACTACTAATACACAGTTTTGTGATATAGTATACCATTTCCTAATATACCAGTTTTGTGCTCGTCATTTACTACTGGTTGTAACTATCAGTAAGTAACAGTGATTGGCTGCTCCATAATCTAGCAGGTTCCTGTTCAGTCTTAACCACTGATCCCAATCTATGGCTAGTTCAAATTGAACACATACACCTCAAACTCTGATGCTGATCATGCATGTCCTTGTCGACTAGGTTCTCAGAAGAAAGTTAGGCAAGCACCATTGCACATCTACCTCTGCCTAGCATCAAGTTTGGTAGAGTGCATCTCTCACTGTGTGAGAAGCGTGGAGGTATAAACCACTGTCGACTTTTCACGGTCTCTGAGATGCCATACCATGTTACCGAGAAATTAAGTATGGAACTACGATATATTGTCGGTTAATGTTATTAGTGAGACTTGCACTGTGAAATGGAGGGATTAGTAGTTGAGTACTGACCGACGCGCTGGTCGCGGTGGTTGAGGGCGATGCGCTTGTAGACGGAGCGCCAGTTGGGGCGGGCGAAGTGGGTCTTGACGCGGGTGCCGGAGACGACGTCGACGCCGTGCTTGGCGTGGTTGAGCGACTGGAGCATGGCGATGAGGGCGGAGCGCGCGTCGCCCTCCTCGTAGACGCTGGTGCAGTAGTTGTGCAGCTCGATGACGCCCTTCTTGTCCGTCTCCGCCACCTCGTCCATCACGCCGCGGAACCACTCGAACGACCCTTGCTCCCGGGTCACCCAGTAGAAGTAGGCGCGCCGCGTCCGGAACGACTGCGAGTTGCTCGCGTCGCCGGGGTTACCGGACTCGACGTCGCCGTCGAGCTGCTTCATGTTGTTGATGATGTCCTTGATGATGGAGATCATCGGCGTCGCGCCGATGCCCAGGCCGACCAGCAGCACGATGTCGTACTGCTTGTAGTCCTGCGCCGGCGCGCCGTACGGCCCGTCGATCAGCACCTTCGGGAAGCTGCAATGCAGACAACATTTGTTAATTTCTTTTTGGCGCCAACACACATTTTACCATCACATTTACTTTTACTAATCTACCAAGTTAGATAATCCACGTGATCAATGGAATACACAAACGAGAAAATCGAAACCGGCAGTCAAACATGGACGGCTACTGACTCGAAAATTGGGAAACTCAATGACAGAGATCCTGAAACGAGTGTATGTATATGCATGTACATACATCCATACACAAAAATGTGCCAGCACACCGACTGTATGTGCACGCCTGAAAAGTTTGATGCAAGAAATGATCTCATATTTATTCTTATGTTAGTTAGTGCATAATTTCTTCCTCTGCCATGCACAAAAAATCTTTGGAAGTTATAGAAGGTCAGAGAAGGTGGCTACCGACTCATACCATACGTCCATACTAATACTACTTTGACCTGTGGGAAAGCAGTAGTAGTAGCAAGCAAAAATTCGTGCATGGTTAGTGCAACGGCCACTACCACCTACCCCTGAGCCACACACACCTGACCATGACCAGAGACCTCGTCCGGTCACACCCAACCCAGCTCGATCGACACCGACCCCATCCATCTACACGCCGCAGGGCTGGCCTGGTTGGACCACGGCAATGGCAGAATTGCCAATGCCGCCGTGCGTGCGTCACAAATCACCGATTATATATTACAGCTGTTTTGTGGTATACTTAATTTAATAAGGATTATCCATTCTATTTGATTCAATGGTTCAGATTAGTTAGGATTTAGTAATACTACACCAGTAGTATGTAAAATCCTAAGAAGCGTAAATTGTAATTACCTATGTATGCATCACATGATAAAAGAATAATATTTTAACCTAGTTGGAAAATTCTAATATATATATATATATATATATATATATATATATATATATATATATATATATATATAATTACCTATGTATGCATCACATGATAAAAGAATAATATTTTTAACCTAGTTGGAAAATTCTAATATATATATATATATATATATATATATATATATATATATATATATATACTCTTAACAAATCAATGATTAGATTTAATTTATACTACATCATATACTACCTGTAGAATGTACCGTAAAATTTCTCATTATTATTTTCGGAGACAAAAAAAACACAATAAGCTTACCAAAACGGCGAATTTTAGATCTGAGTTTCTGCTAATGTGTTCTCACCTTGGGTTCGACATGGTGCCGTCGCGGTCGTACTCCGCCCGGAGCAGCCCGCTCTTTCCCTCCGCCGGTGGCCGGCAAACCTGCACGTCGCGCACGCAACACGGAGTTAAACCACATGCGTTAATTAATTCTTGATTAGCTTAATAAATACGGACAGTGAAAGTAGCAATGTTTTTTTCTTTTAGGGAAGGGACGGACATGCATGGATGAGATTTGAAGCTTTAGGAATTGATGGCGAGATGTGATTAGCGTAGTACCTTTGAGAAGACGTTCTTGAGCTCCCTGGTCCAGTCGCCGAGCGTCCTGATGTGGACACTGACGTAGTCGTCCTGTGGGGCCGACGTGATGGAGAAGGGGTGCCTGGTTCATCCATTCGATGCACATACATCGTTAGTGATTCGTGAAACCAATTGAACAAAGCATCTCAAGTTCTATCTCTCTCTCTTAAACTTAAAGATGCCTAAAGCATCCTTCCTCCACTTAACTTTGCTTAATTAACTAGAGAATGCAATATCCTACTTTTATTTAGATCGCTTGAACGAGTGCGTTGGATCAGAGTCGTCCGTTGCGCCCTGATCAGACGGCTCGGATGTTATAAAGAGAAAGCGAGGGGTTTGCTCTGCTCACCATTGGAAGGGCGAGACGGCGGCGCAGTTGACGAAGATGTACTGGCCGCTCTTATACCTGAACCCCTGCGGCTTGGAGAAGTGCAGCGACAGCACGTTGCCGGGGTACACCGCCACCTTGAGTATCTTCACCGGCCGCACGCTGGACCGCAGCGCGCGCGTGAGGCGCTCGCACGCGTACAGGAACATCGGGATCGACAGGTACATCCACGTCTGCATCAAGGCCACCCCCCAGTAATATAATCAGCCACACAGGTACACGTACGACGAATGTACGTACCGCTAGAGTAGTGGTGTTGCAATGCACGTACCGACTTCTTGTACCACGTCTTGGTGAGGTAGAGGTAGTGGCCGTGGACGATGAGGAGCGCGTAGACGATGACGAAGAGGTGGTGCGAGTACCAGAAGGCGTTGAAGCCGGTGAGCCGGTTGAGCGGCCGCGGGAGGCTGAGCCTGCCGCGCCGGAACCACGGCGTGGCGAGCGTGAAGGCGATCGCCATCAGCACGATCATCACGAGCCCGGTCCACCCCTCGGTGCCCTTGACGAACCACCAGTAGTTGGGCGGCCGTACGGACCCGAAGAAGGGCTTCATGGGCTCGTACTCCGCGTCGGTGGCGTGGAGCAGCCGCGGGAAGTCGCATGTAACGTGGGAGATGACGTGCAGGCCGGCGCCGACGGCGATGCCGACGGCGATGACCTTGTGGAAATTGAGGTTGTCGTCGAAGGGCACGACGCGGGCGACGACGGTGCGGTTGCGGACCCAGGTGATGGTGTTGCGGCAGACGGGGAGGAGGATGAGCGCCATGTTGAACTTGAGCGTCTCCGCGCCGCCCTTGGCGACGCAGACGCAGTAGCCCATGACGTCGAAGACGGCGCGGCGGCGGTACTGGATGAACTTCCACGTGAAGAGGCCCGCGCAGATGGACAGCCAGAGGAGCATGACCCAGACGCGGCGCCAGTTGTCCTCGAGGAAGTAGCTGGCGCGGCGGTACCACCGCCGGAGCGGGTTGGGCTCCGCCGTGGGGCGCAGGTTCTGGCTCAGCATCTGGCTCAGGTTCCGGCTGTTGGTCGTCCCGATCCTCATCGACTGGCTCGGTGCCTGCAGCAGCAGCGTCTCCAGGTTGTACAGCTCGATGTAGCCCAGGTTGCTGGGGTCCAGCTCCTCCATGATCAGCCGCGCGTACTCCTCCGACTGCTCCTGCACCTTGGACAGCTTGTTCGCCGACGCGCTCAGAGTGATGATCTGCAAAAAGGTCAAATCTTTTCGTCAAATCTGCTCTTTTCTTAGTCAAATTTCGATCCTTGAAGTATATTGGTTTGGTGAGTGGGAACTTGAAGGAGAAGACACATCAAAGTCAGCAGAACATGCTGCGCTAGTGGATGACACTGACGTGCAATGGCAATCAGGTTAAATTGCTGTTCTTGGAGGGACACCTAAACGAACCAGCGAAAGATTAGAGGGAAATTTACCTCCTTGACCTCCTCCTCGGTGATCCTCCCGTTCGCGTTCTTGTCCACCCTGAGTAATTGATTGATTAATTAACGAATGGTTGATGAATTAAGGCGTTATAAGCAACTGATTGGTTAATTCAGGCATTGCTATGCTACGTTTGCCGATTAAGAGATTATTAATGCTACTTAGGAGAAATTAATGGGAGATTAATTATGGCTTACATGTCGAAGAAGGTCTGGAGGCGGCTGTCGAAGCTGGTGTCGGAGATTTGGTCCCAGAACTCGAGCAGCTCCGCCTTGCTGATGCTGTCGTCGGAGATGTTCCGCCGCCTCGCGAGTGCGTCGAACAGCTGGCCGGCGAACTCAAGCTCCTTCATCCCTGCAAAATTTTACATATCCAGCTCGTAAGTAAACGATTAATCAGCCACAAATCAAAAGCTGTAATACGATCGACATGAATGAATATCATAATTTTAACTGAGACGAGGCGAGGCGTTTACCGATACACTGGCCGAACTTGGAGCGGTGGAGGAGGCCATTCTGGGAGAGGTCGTCGAAGCGCTTCTCGACGGTGGGCCAGCCGGAGGCGCCGTCGGTGCGGCTGATGAACTTGAGCCCCTTGAGCGCGTGCGCGGCGGCGGACTTGGACCGGTCGATGCGGCCGGGGCCGGCGCCGCGGCGGTTGATGGACGCGAGCCGGCGGAGCTCCTGCGAGACCTGCTTGATCCGAGACGAGGCGTTGCGGATGACGGAGTGGCCGAAGGACGAGGAGCGCTTCTCCAGCGTGCGCGCCAGCAGCGTGACGTCCGAGTCGTCACCGCCCGCGGCCGGCTTGACGCTGTGCACCGCCACCGAGTCGTCGCGCACGTCGAGGGTGATCTCCACGTAGTCGTCGTCGTCGTTGCCGCCGCCGCCGCCGCGCGGAGGAGCCGGCTCCCCGGACGGCGCGGTGAGCGGCGCGGACACGGACTCCGCGAACCGCGCGCTCTTGCGCACCCCGGACCGCTTGCTCAGCGGCCCGCTGTGCGGGACGACCCTCTCGTGCGCGGCGCCCTCGACCGCCTCCACGATGTCCCCGCCAGCGCCGCCGCCGGCGTCCGCCCTGTTATGCATGGCTACCCACCGACCCTTGTCGTCAGCCCGCACGAAACAACGTAACACGGACGTAAAACTTATCGCACGCTGGAGCTAGCCAGCGGAGGTTACCACTACACGAGTGGGTTAATTGCGGTTTCGTCTGTCTCAGTGGGGAGGAGGAGGAGGAGGAGGAGGAGGAGACGCCGAGATGATCGTCTCGTCGAGGGGGATAGATGGACGGACAGATGGATGGATGGACGGATGCGTTTGGCGAGGAGCGGAGCGGGTGGAGGTGTCTATTTATAGCTCGGCGAGGCGGGGGAGAAGGGGAGTTTTACTAGTCGCCGCCGCCGCCTTCCTCTTGGCTGCGTGGTTGGGTTGGGTGGGGTGCTTGTGCAGTAGCGAGGCAGCACGGCGGGATGGTGCGGTGTGGGCGGTTTGGAGGGAAGAAGTTAAAAAAAAAATCCGCGGTCAAGAGGCCGCTGACGCGTACACGCCTATTCTTGTGCCAATTTGGGCTCCTTTTTCTCCCCCCTCCTCCATTTCTCCTCCCCTTTTTTCCCCCTTTGCTTTCCTTTCCTCCGTTCCGTTCGTGACGCCGGACGCGGCTCAAGCGGTCGTGTGTGGTGTGTGGTGCATCGTATGCATCCGTGGAGTATGCATACGATGTGTGCTAGCTGCGCGTACGAAGAGGGCAGACGCTAAGCACATTAAGCCAGCAGCGGAGGCATTAATTAATTAATTAACTAATTAATCCGCAGCAGTAATTCTGTAGAACCGTGCCCTTGCGTGTTTAATTTTGAAACGGCTAGTCGCGTACTATGCCAAGTCGAGGGGAGTAATGCATTTGTACCAGGTATCTAGCGCATTCAAGGCTAGTAGCACTAGAGATTTCGTCAAAACGTCCTCTTCTCTTTGCGCATTAACTTGGAGTCAGATCCTCTGTTTACCGCAGAGAATACTACGAGAACATGACTTTTGAGTTCGGTGAGCAGTACTCGTCAGTAATACTGTAGCAATAATGTGATTTTATTATACCCTTGTTGGATATAAATCATTCATTTTATATCGTACGATGAAGTCAGTACCCTAATATATGTTACTGTGCTAATGTCATGCCAACGCAGAGGACCTTGATAGTCTGCCTGCTTTTATAAGCAGGCGCAGCTAATGTCATGCCAACAATGTAATTTTAAAAATTACGAGTTTATTTGAATTTTGGTTGAATTTGGAGTTTTCCCCAAAAAGTCGTTTTCCTCTTTCTCCTCTGTTCCCCTCCACCTTGCATCACGCCACCATTCACGCGTAGAGCTGGGAGTCGGGTCGTGATTTTCTGGGTCAGCCCGAGGCCCGGCCAACCCAGCACGGCCCAAGCACGGCAAGACCCGACACGTGGCAGGCCGGGCCGGCACGGCACGAATGGTGGGCCGGGTTGGGTCTGGAAAGCCGGCCCGTCGGACAGCACGGCACGACCAGCAGGACCGGCACGCCTATCATGGCATCATTTCATTCCACTCCATGTCCATGGCTCTCAAAATACATACACATGATGACAAAGAAGTATAGAAAGGAAAAGGATGGAATCAAGAACACAATCGAACGCCTACAACGAAAATATTATATTTTTCTTTGTAAAATTGTGTACAACAATGTGTAGTAATGGTGTATTAACGACACCTACTCGATCAAAATGTGCGGCGGGCTCGCTACGAGGAGGATGCACCGTCGCCGTGTGCGGGTTACAGTCGTCGGAGTAGAAGTCGTTGCGCTCGATGAGGGACCGGAGCCCGGCGTCCTCCTTGCCGTTGGCGCTCAAGTTTGGCTCCAGCGCGCAGTCCCCGGCCGGGCAGACGCAACACCACGCCGCCTCCTCTGCTCCACCTCGCCTCGCCGCTCCGTTGGTGGCACCGAAGAAGCTCCAGGAGGAGGGAATAGAAGGAAGAGATGGGGGTGAGGAGGGCCGGAGGGGAGACGATGGGGGGATGGGTGAGGCGCTATTGGAGATGGGGCGATTGGGAGGGCGGATGGGAGGCAATGGGGAGGGCCGGAGGGAGGGCTGGGGAAAAGGAGGCGCTCGGAAGGGGAGGCGATGAGGGAGGCGCTCAGGAGATGGGGGCAATGGGGGAGGGCTGGAGGGGAAGGCAATGGGGGAGGGCCGGAGGGAGAGGCGGTCGGAGGGGGAGGCACTGGGGGAGGCGGTCGGAGGGGGAGGCGATGGGGGAGGTGCTCGGGAGATGGGGGTGGGTGGTGGAGCTGGGGATTTGGGGGAACCAACAAGCGATAACCGAGCCGACCGGGAAAGAGAGAGAGAGGGGGGAGATTAGGAAAGAAATAAGGAATAGAGGGAATCTAGGTGGTGGTGAGGACCGATGCTTTGGCTTTCTTTCAAATTGAGAGAGACAGGCATAGGGAATCCGGGGGAAAAAGATAGAGGGGGACAGCGAGTGACCGGTGTATGGGTGATTAGCAACGTTCGCCAATGGAAAGGAGCCAAGAAAATTTGGTCTTTACATGAAGATGAGGTGGAACTCGGCCTATATCATGTTAAAGAAGTAAAAAGGGTATGAACATGTCATATTCGTTTTTGTCAATGCTAACTCTCAAAACAATAAATTGGTGGTTACTAATTCAGATTGACAGATTACTAGTCATTTTCGAGAGTTTTTAAAACTTTTTTATAAAGCAACAAAGATGTTATCTGGTGTTTATTACTCTACCTCTTCCTTAGTTATAGAATTTATTTGGTTAATTGCAGACAAGATTGCCAAATCTAGGGAGGGTCCCCTTTTAGGTCATGCTATCGCACTAATGGAGGAAAATTTTATTAAATATTTCAGCTCTATTTCACACGTGTATTGCTTTGCTATTATTTTCGATCATACGAAAAAGTTACCAGGTTTAAGATCGGTATGGAGGGAATAGGTGCATGCCTCGGTCTTGATTACTCTGAAGCTTTCGCACATGTCAAAGATGAGCTTTTTCGTGTTTTTCACATGTATCATGACAAATTCGGCAGCAACACGGGATCGGAGGCTTCACAGCAGATGCAACAAGTAAAGAAAAGCTTGACATCCCACTTGTGGAAGAAGCTAAAGGGCAAGTCTAGTTCTTCGTCCTCTCAGTCTCAGGCAGCCCCCCTTGTGGAACAAAAGGAGGTAAGGGATCGAAAGAGGCAACCCAGAAACATGAGGTGATGCACACGGGAGAGCAAGAGGACTCACCGACAACGAGATCGAAGCTGGAGGCGGCGGTCAGCTTTGGGGAGGAAAGAGGCGGTGGCAACTCAGCGAGGTTCATGCAACGAGCAGGCAAATACCACATAGAACGTGAGAAGGTGAATCCAACTGTGGGGTCAAGGACGGTGCAATCCAAAGAGGACAACCTTCGGCGGTGACAGCTTCTTTGGCGAAATCCAGCGAGATGAAAACCAAATCGGCGAGGACGTCTTGGGGATTCAAGAGAGGAGGATGACACAACTTTCGACGCGGGCGACAAGCTTTTAAGGGGTCGGGAAGGGAGGATTTGGATGGAGGCCGCGGCGCCGCGTGTTGGACATGGACACGAACACAGATTGAGCCTCGGGTTGAAGACAAAGTCGACATGGCACGACGCAGGCGGGTCCACCAAAGAAGAGAGAAGGAGGAGGCGATCTTGGCTTGGCACGGTGGACCAAGCTGGGTCGAGGGAAAAGAAAACGGGCTGACGCGATGGAGACAAGGAATTGGCGGGGCAGGACGGCGGGTGGTGGGGAAAGGAGTAGGCTGGGAAAAAGATTGAGCCAAAGAGGAAATCTGGGATTTAATATGATTTCTGAATTTATAAATTATATTAAATAAAACTGAGTTTAAAGAAATAGCTAATAAACTCCAAAAAATTACAGAAAATTATAGAAAATACTATGGAACTCAAGGAACCCAAATAAAATGTGTTGAATTTAATTGAAGTTTAGATTAATCACCTTAAATAATTTTATTTCTAAAAATTCAAATTAAGTTTGAACTTAATTTTAAAAAAAATCAAATGGTTATTTTTATTTTTAAATGCGTCAAAAGAACTTCAAATTTGGGATGTTACAAAGGTCCATCTCCTCACTTGAGACAAGTAAGGACTAGAGCCATATGCTAAGTAACAGACATAGAATCCGCTCAATGACAGGTTTGGTATATCCAATCTAGCTTGGTACATAGCTCTTTCCAATCGAATGTCTACTTGTGGCACTGCTCTATGATAAAGGCGATCACGAGTTTAAAAAAAGGGTGGGACAAGAGTGGACCCAGAGGGTTAGTCGTTGATCTACACAACGGTAGGTCCATTCAGCATTGGACCGTGAACTCCGCCATGGGCCGATGGTCTCCCGATGGCTGTTTGTCCAAAAACCTACCGGGTAGAGGCTAGAAAGGATGAACAATGAAAATGATTTGTTATCTCAACTCAGTCGCACACAATATATGTTGCATGTTTGTAGATTGACATTGTGAATTTGAGGTATCTTGTGGGTAAAGTTGGGTAACTCTACAGAGTATAATTAATGACATTTGAATACAATGTGCTTCCCGTTAAGTGCTTGTTTGGATAGAGGGATTAGAAACAATCCCTTCGGATTGGAAGATATTTTAGTTCAAATTTCGAGTCAATCTGAATGGATTGTGTCGGATCATAATGTATCTAAAACAAGTCCTGATGGAGTTGTGTTCATTGGTGATTCCAGCAACAAGGCATAAGTAGAGATGCTGAGATGTTAGTGTGGTAAATACAGATATTGAAAACCCTATCTCTTATCATTATTTTATTATTTTAAAGTTAAAAGGCTTTACTTCAAAGGATGCATCCACACTCATATTATGGTAAACCCTGAACAATCAATTAAAATCCTGACGATTAGTTAAATAACTTCCCTATGTGGCTTGCTGAGTACTCTTGTACTCATATATACTTGATGAATCATCAATAGAAGAAAATTGGGAAGTCACCGAAGAACAATACGAGGGAGAATTAGAAGATCCTTTGGATGATGACGACTACTGGTACTAGGTCTCGATTATGCTTAAGCGTGCATGTGGTATTGAAAGATCTTTTGTCTTGTAATATATAAACTTTGGACTTGAATACCCCTAGTAGTGTAAAAGCAGGCTGTTAAGCCATACTCTCTTGTAAATTAAAAGTTTGGTTTTAATGAAAACATAAGCATGCTTAACGTGCTTATTCTTAGTTCACAAGCGAACTTTTTTGAACGGTTGCGGAGAGTTTGATGATCCTAAAAATGAGTTAGTCACAGTTGATCCTGGATCCCCGCGGCGGCGCGCGTGGCCGCGTTTCGTCAGGATTTCAGGAAATCAGATTGCCTGATGGCGAGATCGATGGTGCGTGCTGTCCTCATGGTAAATCAAATGTAACTCCCAGGTGTGTGGTCACCAAAAGTCGGAACGCACTAGATATATCCCGGCTAGTGGTAGTACTAGTTTCCAAGGGGACGGATAGACTGGGGGAGAGACGGGGCACGCGTGGGCAATGCTTTCGACGGTTGAGGATGTGATTGCTGATTTTGGTTACTTGTAAGAGAGAGGGATATGTGTTGGCAGGTCAATAGGAACTTCTTGGAATTCGGATAATCTACATCTCTCTCTCCGGATCATATATTTTATTTAGACCATATTGCAGGCAAGAAGATATTATATATATATGTTATTTAGACCATATTGCAGGCAAGAAGATAGTATATATATGCTTCTATTTGTTAGCAATACACGTCTCAATAGCCTGATCACATACTAGCATGCTTTGTATCACTAGCCGAGTGCCTGTTTGTTATAATATATCTCAAATAAACACACACACACGCACATATTTTTAACTTAAAAACCAATGTACATAAGGTAATTATCACTATATCTAAAAGTTACATATATAATTTGTATCATATCAACAAGCCATAAATAGTCTTATCACAACCCACATTCGTAGATAATTTAATTGTCCATAGAAGATCTTTATAGTAACATATGCATATATACACATATCTAACTAAAAAAAAATCTACCAACTCAAGAGACAAGGAGGTAGATAGCAGACCCACCACCACCACTAAATGCTTGTTTTATATATATATATATGGGGAACGTATCTAGTGCTAATGTGTAATTCAGTGATAAGGTGTTAATACCAATCTTAACCGTTGGATCTGAATTGAACAACCAAGATTAATGCGGGCTCCCACCTCTAAACCATTTAATCACTTTGTATGCTCCTACCTTCAATGCACCTTCATTAATACGTCTTCATTAAACACTATGCATACTCCCACCTCCAACGGTCCAGATCCAGATCCAATGATCAAGATTAATATTAGCACTTTAGCACTGAATTACATATTAACACTAGATACGTTCTATATATATATAAAGACGTGTACTACACCGTCTGATTGCAAACGCAAGAACAGTAAATGCAAGTATACATCACTATGAATGCCGGTAGCAGCGTTCCCACATACGTGCTCTCTCGTACACATGGGGGGCGCGTCTCCAACAGAAATTGAAGTGAGCAGATGAGCCGCATGGGCGCCTGGCCGGTCACTTTCTTGGGCCACCGAAGCAGTCAGCGCTCAGCAGCAGCGATCGAACTTTTCACATGCGTACCAAACCGGCGAAATCACCACGCTTTTCCTCGGCCTCTAGCTCGGTATTTGCCTGAAGTTTATGCTTCGGTTCAGGCGATGTGCGCGCTCTGATTGTCCCCCTTCTCTCTCTCTCTCTCTCTCTCTCTCTCTCTTCATAGTGGGCTTTACCAAAGTTGCTTTTCATCGCAGCGATGGTGTTATTCTGTTCGAGAGGGAATAACGTTACGTGTCGGCACGAAAAGGTGGGATGCACCGGATCTCTCTTTTGTGCCTACTAGAGGATCGTAAAGCACGGTGCGATGCCCGTGGGTGGGTGCGAATTGGCCCTCGATCACAGTACAATTTTCATCGCGGAATATCCCAATAAACACGTTTTAAAATAATTTTTTATCGATCTTTCGTACCTAGGATTTCCCCCGGAGATATTTCGTGTCTAGGATTGACTAGGAATTTCGTGTCTAGGATTTTTTTAAAAAAATTTATGTTTCAGCCGTGTTGTAGTAATGTGTCAAAGCTAGTGTTTGTATAGTTTTAATTAGTGCGGTCAAAATATTGTTTTTCGTGGTGATGCAATACGGTGGACATCAACCAAATGTATTATTTTCTATGTGTTGAAAAATTAGATGCAGGAATGCGGCTCGAAAAATGCTAAATAGTATTCCACACGTAAGAAAATAGTTCAACTACTCCCTCCGTTTTTTTAAAAAAAAAGTTGTTTTGGAATGCGTGTGATCAAATTTTGAAAACTTTGGCTCTTCATATCTTTTTAAATATCTAAACTAGATACATGAAAATTATGTGTGGATTCGTCTTGAAAAGTAATTTTATAATATTGTAATTTTATTAAATGTTATAAATATATTACAATACTAATTAATGATCAAAGTTGTATTTTAAAGACCGCGTCGATGTCTAGAACAACTTGTTTTTTTGAACTTAGAAGAATAGTTCAAAGTGTTTCTTAACCAAACATTAATTTCCATTATGATGAGGTAACCAACGAACAATGTAAGGTATTGGTAAAGCGACCGTATATATTGTTAAACCTTTTCTTTCTCCAATAAAATCACAAAAGAAATTTCGTTTTCTTGGTCTGCGTGCATGCAAATTGCCTCCTACTGGAAAACTGGAAGAATTCAACGGTCTATTTCTTACCGATGGAAGGAAAAGTTGTTGAAAAATATCCGAATTTGTATCTCTCCCATCAGTGATTAGCTAATAATAAGATATCATTTTCTTTCGAGATACTTTGCAGAGATAAAGAGCGTCACGGAACGAATCGCGAGAAAATCACTCACGAGTGCACGTTACCCATGCTAGTTGCGTATGCACTTGCAGCAAGATTCTTCTTCTGCATTGACCCTTTCACATGTCATGGACGTATGTTCGACGGTGGTGCAGCATCCCGGCCAATACATCTCTGATTATTTCAAAAAGGAGGAGATGATGCAAATATGGAATGCAGAGCTTTATGGTTACAGTGTGATTGGTCATTTCACTTGCTATCCGACATAGAAGAAACTTATCCGGTCGAGACATTGATAGGTCAAGGCAAATGTTTGCCGGCAATAGGTATGACGTATTAGGAACAACGTGGACGAAGCAGAAGCCAGATGTTGTACGAAGAAGTACTCCAATTGTAAGAAATCTCCGTACACTTTCAAGAAATGCCCCACGATAAATCCACAGTATGAAGGAGGCATTGACAGTTCGGACGACGCCACAGAGACCTCATCCCAACGCTCCACTTCGAGGCGGTCGACATGGTGGACGTTGAAGTCGCGGCCATAGGAAATGCCCATCTTGTTGAAATATGTGGTGCTCAATGCTTTGTAACATTATTTTGATTTGTCGAAAAACTAGATTATGATGTTTTGCTGAAGTTTTGCAACATCAGTGTGATTCATGATAAAATATGTGAGGACGTTGCACTGAATGTTCTGTAATATCATTGTGATTTGTCGGAAAAAAAATGTGATGACGTTGCACCGAATATTCTGTAATATTATTGTGATTTGTCCATAAAATATGTTGTCAAAAATATAGAGTTAAAAAAACAAGCAGAGGTCTCTGTCGCCAGTTGAAATGGCGACAGGATCCTATCGCCAGTTGGAGTGGCGATAGGGTTATGTCGCCATTTCAACTGGTGACAGGGACCTCTCTGCACTGTTTTAAGCTAATATCACCATTTGAAATGGAGACAGGACAACTTCGCCATTTCAATGTTGACAGTAGTTTAGTTTTATTTTAAAAAAATATTTATTTATTTTTATAATTTTTTTTAAAATAATATTATTAAAAAAAAATCTTATTTGCTTCAGGATGAATCACCTTATCTAGTGCTATTCTGTTATTGCTATCACATTCTCTCTCTTCAACCATACACATCAAGGATTGAAGTCATCTCAGGATTCAATGCAAAGGTTCCGTAGTAGATGTTATTAGGAGAGATCTCTACTGTCCAATCAAAAATTAAAGGATAAGATCAATTTCTATAGTGATTTTGTGCTATAGTAATATTGTTACCGTAAATATTTCACTATTGCTACATGATTCACTACAGTGCCACCACAGAGTGTTGTTCACACGCTCACAAAATATTATTCACACAGTACCTACAGTGATCTGGATCCATTAGGGATTACACCCTGCTTGTGCAACTATTACCTGAGTCAAATATCTGACATGGTCTTTGCTCAGCTAGGACAGTCAGATATACGCATGGCTTGGTCGGTTTTTTGTCAAATTGTTTGACCTCTTCAGCATGAACAACTGTACAAGAAGGTTCGTGGAAATGTCGCTATGGTACTGCATGCATTCATGCATTTCCTTGGCTGCTTCGGATTTCCCATTTTGAGAATCGTTTTCCAGCTCATTTTTCCTAACTGCATGCACGGATGGACATTTTCACATGCTTTAATTTGGACTGAACACTGAAGCTTCATAATTTGCACGAGCATGAGTTGAGCTGTTCAAGGTCCACATATACAAGTGGCATGCACGCAGAAGAAGAAGTTTATTGAGAAAATATTTTTAAAAAGTTTGTACTATGTTGTCCAGAAAAAAAGTTGGTAGTGCAGAGTATTATTTTTGACAACTGGTCCTTGTTTTTTTGCTCTTGATTTCCAGAGGAAACTACTGCAGCATATATATATGGTCAAATCTGAAGGCAATCCTGGAAAACTGTATTGTTTTTTTTCAGGACCAGATTGAAACGCCTTCCCTGGTTTCTGACTCTTGAGAGCTCCATGGAAATGGTTCACCTGCCACGCATTTGGGCCAATTTTTGGGTCACTTTTTGTTTTGTTTTTTTGTTTTTTTGAAGAGAGGTCTCCCCTGTTTCTATTATAAGAAAGCAGATTACAGAAGTTCACAAGCATTCCAGCAGGAAACGGGAAACAACAAGGCAGAGATTACAGGCAAGGTTTTGGAGACAAAAGCTGAAGCAGAATGAACAAAGGACAGCTAGCCAACTAATAACAACATCCAGGAAATGGCGCCCTGATTAACCGGGTCACAATTTGGTGTTGATTAATTAGTTGATAGTACACGCTAATATAGTCTAATCCATTTCGGTTGCGGAGAGATTTGAAAATTAACAAGATGCTAATCGTTCTGCTTAGTTACAGGTTGACTAGGTCTATGCTATTCAAGGACCAACATAACCTTCATTTGATTCTTCCTTGGGAGTGGGTGGAATTCCAACTGGGACTTCTTAAAAGTTAGTTCAATCTGTAGTCAAAAGACAGAAGAAAAAGTCCTCGGTCTCAGCGGCCCCCTTGTGGAACAAAGGAGGTAAGGGATCGAAAGAGGCAACCCGAAACATGAGGTGATGCACACGGAGAGCAAGAGGACTCACCAGACAGACGAGATCGAGGCTGGAGGCGGTCGACTTTGGGGAGGAAAGAGGCGGTGGCAACTGTGAGGTTCATGCAACGGCGAGCAAATACCACATAGAACGTGAGAAGGTGAATCCAACTGTGGGGTCAAGGCGGTGCAATCCAAAGAGGACAACCTTGGTGGTGAGCTTCTTTGGCGAAATCCGGCGAGATGAAAACCAAATCGGCGAGGGACGTCTTGGGGATTCAAGAGAGGAGGATGACACAACTTTCGGCGATGCGACAAGCTTTTAAGGTCGGGAAGGGAGGATTTGGATGGAGGCGCGGCGCGCGTGTTGGACATGGACACGAACACAGATTGAGCCTCCGGGTTGAAGACAAAGCTGACATGGCCGCTGACGAGGCGGGTCCACCAGCAGCGAGAGAAGGAGGCAGGGGCGATCTTGGCTTGGCACGGTGGACCAAGCTGGGTCGAGGGAAAAGAAAACGGGCTGACGCGATGGAGACAAGGAATTGGCGGGGCAGGACGGCGGGTGGTGGGGAAAGGAGTAGGCTGGGAAAAAGATTGAGCCAAAGAGGAAATCTGGGATTTAATATGATTTCTGAATTTATAAATTATATTAAATAAAACTGAGTTTAAAGAAATAGCTAATAAACTCCAAAAAATTACAGAAAATTATAGAAAATACTATGGAACTCAAGGAACCCAAATAAAATGTGTTGAATTTAATTGAAGTTTAGATTAATCACCTTAAATAATTTTATTTCTAAAAATTCAAATTAAGTTTGAACTTAATTTTAAAAAAAATCAAATGGTTATTTTTATTTTTAAATGCGTCAAAAGAACTTCAAATTTGGGATGTTACAAAGGTCCATCTCCTCACTTGAGACAAGTAAGGACTAGAGCCATATGCTAAGTAACAGACATAGAATCCGCTCAATGACAGGTTTGGTATATCCAATCTAGCTTGGTACATAGCTCTTTCCAATCGAATGTCTACTTGTGGCACCTGCTCTATGATAAAGGGCAGTCACGAGTTTAAAAAAAGGGTGGGACAAGAGTGGACCCAGAGGGTTAGTCGTTGATCTACACAACGGTAGGTCCATTCAGCATTGGACCGTGAACTCCGCCATGGGCCGATGGTCTCCCGATGGTCATTTGTCCAAAAACCTACCGGGTAGAGGCTAGAAAGGATGAACAATGAAAATGATTTGTTATCTCAACTCAGTCGCACACAATATATGTTGCATGTTTGTAGATTGACATTGTGAATTTGAGGTATCTTGTGGGTAAAGTTGGGTAACTCTACAGAGTATAATTAATGACATTTGAATACAATGTGCTTCCCGTTAAGTGCTTGTTTGGATAGAGGGATTAGAAACAATCCCTTCGGATTGGAAGATATTTTAGTTCAAATTTGAGTCAATCTGAATGGATTGTGTCGGATCATAATGTATCTAAAACAAGTCTGATGGAGTTGTGTTCATTGGTGATTCGGCAACAAGGCATAAGTAGAGATCTTTGAGATGTTAGTGTGGTAAATACTGGATATTGAAAACCCTATCTCTTATCATTATTTTATTATTTTAAAGTTAAAGGCTTTACTTCAAAGGATGCATCCACACTCATATTATGGTAAACCACGAACAATCAATTAAAATCCACGACGATTAGTTAAATAACTTCCCTATGTGGCTTCTTGAGTACTCTTGTACTCATATATATGATGAATCATCAATAGAAGAAAATTGGGAAGTCACCAAGAACAATACGAGGAGAATTAGAAGATCCTTTGGATGATGACGACTATCGTACTAGGTCTCGATTATGCTTAAGCGTGCATGTGGTATTGAAAGATCTTTTGTCTTGTAATATATAAACTTTGGACTTGAATACCCCTAGTAGTGTAAAAGCAGGCTGTTAAGCCATACTCTCTTGTAAATTAAAAGTTTGGTTTTAATGAAAACATAAGCATGCTTAACGTGCTTATTCTTAGTTCACAAGCGAACTTTTTTGAACGGTTGCGGAGAGTTTGATGATCCTAAAAATGAGTTAGTCACAGTTGATCCTGGATCCCCGCGGCGGCGCGCGTGGCCGCGTTTCGTCAGGATTTCAGGAAATCAGATTGCCTGATGGCGAGATCGATGGTGCGTGCTGTCCTCATGGTAAATCAAATGTAACTCCCAGGTGTGTGGTCACCAAAAGTCGGAACGCACTAGATATATCCCGGCTAGTGGTAGTACTAGTTTCCAAGGGGACGGATAGACTGGGGGAGAGACGGGGCACGCGTGGGCAATGCTTTCGACGGTTGAGGATGTGATTGCTGATTTTGGTTACTTGTAAGAGAGAGGGATATGTGTTGGCAGGTCAATAGGAACTTCTTGGAATTCGGATAATCTACATCTCTCTCTCCGGATCATATATTTTATTTAGACCATATTGCAGGCAAGAAGATATTATATATATATGTTATTTAGACCATATTGCAGGCAAGAAGATAGTATATATATGCTTCTATTTGTTAGCAATACACGTCTCAATAGCCTGATCACATACTAGCATGCTTTGTATCACTAGCCGAGTGCCTGTTTGTTATAATATATCTCAAATAAACACACACACGCACATATTTTTAACTTAAAACCAATGTACATAAGGTAATTATCACTATATCTAAAAGTTACATATATAATTTGTATCATATCAACAAGCCATAAATAGTCTTATCACAACCCACATTCGTAGATAATTTAATTGTCCATAGAAGATCTTTATAGTAACATATGCATATATACACATATCTAACTAAAAAAATCTACCAACTCAAGAGACAAGGAGGTAGATAGCGGACCCACCACCACCACTAAATGCTTGTTTTATATATATATATATGGGAGCGTATCTAGTCTTTAATGTAATTCGGTGATAAGGTGTAATACCGTCTTAACCGTTGGGAATTGAACAACCAAGATTAATCGCGGCTCCCACCTCTAAACCATTTAATCACTTTGTATGCTCCTACCGCCAATGCACCATTAATACGTCTTCATTAAACACTATCATCTCCCACTCCAACGGTCAGGATCGGATCCGATGATCAAGATTAATATTAAGACTTTAAAGATTGAATTACATATTAACACTAGATCGTTCATATATATATAAAGACGTGTACTACACCGTCTGATTGCAAACGCAAGAACAGTAAATGCAAGTATACATCACTATGAATGCCGGTAGCAGCGTTCCCACATACGTGCTCTCTCGTACACATGGGGGGCGCGTCTCCAACAGAAATTGAAGTGAGCAGATGAGCCGCATGGGCGCCTGGCCGGTCACTTTCTTGGGCCACCGAAGCAGTCAGCGCTCAGCAGCAGCGATCGAACTTTTCACATGCGTACCAAACCGGCGAAATCACCACGCTTTTCCTCGGCCTCTAGCTCGGTATTTGCCTGAAGTTTATGCTTCGGTTCAGGCGATGTGCGCGCTCTGATTGTCCCCCTTCTCTCTCTCTCTCTCTCTCTCTCTCTCTCTTCATAGTGGGCTTTACCAAAGTTGCTTTTCATCGCAGCGATGGTGTTATTCTGTTCGAGAGGGAATAACGGTACGTGTCGGCACGAAAAGGTGGGATGCACCGGATCTCTCTTTTTTGTGCCTACTAGAGGGATCGTAAAGCACGGTGCGATGCCCGTGGGGTGGGTGCGAATTGGCCCCTCGATCACAGTACAATTTTCATCGCGGAATATCCCAATAAACACGTTTTTAAAATAATTTTTTTTATCGATCTTTCGTACCTAGGATTTCCCCCGGAGATATTTCGTGTCTAGGATTGACTAGGAATTTCGTGTCTAGGATTTTTTTAAAAAAATTTATGTTTCAGCCGTGTTGTAGTAATGTGTCAAAGCTAGTGTTTGTATAGTTTTAATTAGTGCGGTCAAAATATTGTTTTTCGTGGTGATGCAATACGGTGGACATCAACCAAATGTATTATTTTCTATGTGTTGAAAAATTAGATGCAGGAATGCGGCTCGAAAAATGCTAAATAGTATTCCACACGTAAGAAAATAGTTCAACTACTCCCTCCGTTTTTTTAAAAAAAAAGTTGTTTTGGAATGCGTGTGATCAAATTTTGAAAACTTTGGCTCTTCATATCTTTTTAAATATCTAAACTAGATACATGAAAATTATGTGTGGATTCGTCTTGAAAAGTAATTTTATAATATTGTAATTTTATTAAATGTTATAAATATATTACAATACTAATTAATGATCAAAGTTGTATTTTAAAGACGCGTCGATGTCTAGAACAACTTGTTTTTTGAACTTAGAAGAATAGTTCAAAGTGTTTCTTAACCAAACATTAATTTCCATTATGATGAGGTAACCAACGAACAATGTAAGGTATTGGTAAAGCGACCGTATATATTGTTAAACCTTTTCTTTCTCAATAAAATCACAAAAGAAATTTCGTTTTCTTGGTCTGCGTGCATGCAAATTGCCTCCTACTGGAAAACTGGAAGAATTCAACGGTCTATTTCTTACCGATGGAAGGAAAAGTTGTTGAAAAATATCCGAATTTGTATCTCTCCCATCAGTGATTAGCTAATAATAAGATATCATTTTCTTTCGAGATACTTTGCAGAGATAAAGAGCGTCACGGAACGAATCGCGAGAAAATCACTCACGAGTGCACGTTACCCATGCTAGTTGCGTATGCACTTGCAGCAAGATTCTTCTTCTGCATTGACCCTTTCACATGTCATGGACGTATGTTCGACGGTGGCAAAGATCCCGCCAATACATCTCTGATTATTTCAAAAAGGAGGAGATGATGCAAATATGGAATGCAGAGCTTTATGGTTACAGTGTGATTGGTCATTTCACTTGCTATCCGACATAGAAGAAACTTATCTGGGTCGTAGACATTGATAGGCTGAAGGCAAATGTTTGCCGGCAATAGGTATGACGTATTAGGAACAACGTGGACGAAGCAGAAGCCAGATGTTGTACGAAGAAGTACTCCAATTGTAAGAAATCTCCGTACACTTTCAAGAAATGCCCCACGATAAATCCACGTATGAAGGAGGCATTGACGATTCGGACGACGCCACGAGACCTCATCCCAACGCTCCACTTCGAGGCGGTCGACATGGTGGGCGTTGAAGTCGCACCATAGAAATGCCCATCTTGTTGAAATATGTGGTGCTCAATGCTTTGTAACATTATTTTGATTTGTCGAAAAACTAGATTATGATGTTTTGCTGAAGTTTTGCAACATCAGTGTGATTCATGATAAAATATGTGAGGACGTTGCACTGAATGTTCTGTAATATCATTGTGATTTGTCGGAAAAAAAATGTGATGACGTTGCAATCAATATTACGTAATATTATTGTGATTTGTCCATAAAATATGTTGTCAAAATATAGAGTTAAAAAACAAGCAGAGGTCTGTGCGCGATTGAAATGGCGACGAGATCCTATCGCCGATTGGAGTGGCGATAGGGTTATGTCGCCATTTCAACTGGTGACAGGGACCTCTCTGCACTGTTTTAAGCTAATATCACCATTTGAAATGGAGACAGGACAACTTCGCCATTTCAATGTTGACAGTAGTTTAGTTTTATTTTAAAAAAATATTTATTTATTTTTATAATTTTTTTTAAAATAATATTATTAAAAAAATCTTATTTGCTTCAGGATGAATCACCTTATCTAGTGCTATTCTGTTATTGCTATCACATTCTCTCTCTTCAACCATACACATCAAGGATTGAAGTCATCTCAGGATTCAATGCAAAGGTTCCGTAGTAGATGTTATTAGGAGAGATCTCTCTGTCAATCAAAAATTAAAGGATAAGATCAATTTCTATAGTGATTTTGTGCTATAGTAATATTGTTACCGTAAATATTTCACTATTGCTACATGATTCACTACTGATGCCACCACAGAGTGTTGTTCACACGCCACAAAATATTATTCACACAGACCTACAGTGATCTGGATCCATTAGGGATTACACCCTGCTTGTGCAACTATTACCTGAGTCAAATATCTGACATGGTCTTTGCTCAGCTAGGACAGTCAGATATACGCATGGCTTGGTCGGTTTTTTGTCAAATTGTTTGACCTCTTCAGCATGAACAACTGTACAAGAAGGTTCGTGGAAATGTCGCTATGGTACTGCATGCATTCATGCATTTCCTTGGCTGCTTCGGATTTCCCATTTTGAGAATCGTTTTCCAGCTCATTTTCCTAACTGCATGCACGGATGGACATTTTCACATGCTTTAATTTGGACTGAACACTGAAGCTTCATAATTTGCACGAGCATGAGTTGAGCTGTTCAAGGTCCACATATACAAGTGGCATGCACGCAGAAGAAGAAGTTTATTGAGAAAATATTTTTAAAAAGTTTGTACTATGTTGTCCAGAAAAAAAGTTGGTAGTGCAGAGTATTATTTTTGACAACTGGTCCTTGTTTTTTTGCTCTTGATTTCCAGAGGAAACTACTGCAGCATATATATGGTCAAATCTGAAGGCAATCCTGGAAAACTGTATTGTTTTTTTCAGGACCAGATTGAAACGCCTTCCCTGGTTTCTGACTCTTGAGAGCTCCATGGAAATGGTTCACCTGCCACGCATTTGGGCCAATTTTGGGTCACTTTTTGTTTTGTTTTTTTGTTTTTTTGAAGAGAGGTCTCCCCTGTTTCTATTATAAGAAAGCAGATTACAGAAGTTCACAAGCATTCCAGCAGGAAACGGGAAACAACAAGGCAGAGATTACAGGCAAGGTTTTGGAGACAAAAGCTGAAGCAGAATGAACAAAGGACAGCTAGCCAACTAATAACAACATCCAGGAAATGGCGCCCTGATTAACCGGGTCACAATTTGGTGTTGATTAATTAGTTGATAGTACACGCTAATATAGTCTAATCCATTTCGGTTGCGGAGAGATTTGAAAATTAACAAGATGCTAATCGTTCTGCTTAGTTACAGGTTGACTAGGTCTATGCTATTCAAGGACCAACATAACCTTCATTTGATTCTTCCTTGGGAGTGGGTGGAATTCCAACTGGGACTTCTTAAAAGTTAGTTCAATCTGTAGTCAAAAGACAGAAGAAAAAACAAAGACATTAGCTATACTAGATCATTCAACTTGATCTACAGGGAACCTAGATTGCTTAGATGTACTGGTGTCTAACGTACAAAGTCTGTTTGGCTCGGCTCTTGGCTTCTAGGATTCCAAAGCTAGTAGGGAATCAAGCTTGTTTCTATTTAATTAAAGGGATATTTAGATGTACGTCATTGTAAAGTGGCCAGTGGCCAGTTTTGAGTGAACATTTTTTATTATTATTTAGCCTATTTTTTAATTTATTTTTTTACTATCAACCCTTCATCGACTTTATTTCTAAATTTGACTCTTTTGGTCACGCCACCACCCACCCGTAACGTGACAAGATAACACCACCACACGCGGAATAAGTCTAGCTAAATGGCACATCACCCGTGGCGTGACCAAATAACACTGCCACGCTGCTGGTGATGGAGTGACAGGATTTGATCGCGCTATGGTGACTGACGTGACAGTGTTGTTTAGTCACACCATGAGTACAGATGACCAAAAGGGACATAATCAGAAATAAAATTGATGGGAGGTTAGTAATAAAAATAAGTTAAAATGAGTTAAATAATAAAAATTGCTCGTTTTGAACATCAAAGTTTCACTCTCGATATGTGACAGTGCTAAGTGGGTGAAATCAGAGACATGCCCTTATAGACGAAACTACCCCTGTCTTGTTCCTTTCTCTCCTCCACCCTACCATTCCCCACCACCTCCACCGCCGCCATACGCACCCTTCCTCGTGAACCTCAAGGCCTACCTGGAGCCCTTCTTCTTCGCCTCCAAGCGGCTCTCCAAGTCTGCACTCGCGCCCTTCGGCCCCATCCCGGAGCTGTGCCGCGACGTTGACGAGGACTGTGCAGATAAATGGATCACCATACAGGCATTGATGCCTAGAATTGGCTAGCAATTGTCATTCTGAATTTCTGATGGATCACTCCCTATTTAAACTTGTTCCTATTTAAATTCTAGAAGCTATTTAAACTTGTAGCCGGAGCTAGTAGCAAACCAAGCTTGTCCGTATTTGAATTCTCTTACGTGCATCTGTGCAGTGCAGATAAATGGATCACCACACGAGCAGTGATGTCTAGAATTGACTAGCAATTGTCATTCTGATGGATCACTCCCTATCAAGGATCAGTTCAGATTGCGTATTTGCGTGCCTGTTTTGAATAGCAAAGTGATCGGCAACCCAATAGCTGTCCAAGAACAGGCAGGGCCAAAAAGATAAATGTGCATGTACTTGTCGATAATGTCCACGTTGGACAGTAGATTACTGACGGAATTCTTACGTGGACAAGATATGCCTAATTGCCTATGCATTTAGGTTCAGCCCGGTCGTGTTTAACTGTGTGCGCTTGTGTTGAGCTATGTGGTTGACATGACCGTGACAAAAGCGACTATGCAAAGTTAAGCTCACCGATTGTTAAGGAGCACGAATAAGATAAAGTTATTTTTACCTAGAATGTTCTGTCATCTGACCTTTTTCTATTAGTAAACTGCTGTAGTTTTTAGTTAATTTCAGAAATGGGTTACTCCTCTTTTGGGAGAACAACTGACAAGTAGTAGTTATTAATATCTATCATGTTAGCAATTTAGGATATATACAATTATATAGACAACTGTTGTCTATAGCAGAGCTTTTTTTACAAGATTTTTTTTTACCGGGGTGGCTGGTAAGGTCGAAAATTTTGGTCAATTTTTTTTTTTTTTGAATTTATATATTTAAAAAAACAAATTCAGAAAAAATTCAAGAAAATTCAACTTTTTTGGACAAAATTAACCCAAACCAAAATTTTCGAGGCCGACTTGTAGTTCTACTGACCCCACCAGTAAATCCGGTTTGGTCAATTTTCGGCTGTTAAAAAAAAATCCCTGATCTATAGTACACCTTCATGTTATCTATAGACAACATTAAATTGTCTTTTGACATACCTCTATAGATAATTCCTCTATGTACAATATGTCTTTTGTTCTCGTGTTGCCGTAAAGTATTGCATGAGAAACAATTTAATTCTTTATGCCCTCTCTCTCATCCACATCATCTCGTATTCTACGTGACAAGATTTATAGATAACTGACGTTACACTAATGTATATACCCTTAGATCCCAATTGATTCGAGAGATATATACTGTATGTGATAACTACTTCCTAGAGATGAATATCCATTTGAAATAAAGATAGACGACCCAACATCTCAACCACAAGGCGGCTGGCCACTGCATAACTCTGCAAATGCATATGCACACTTGAAGATTAATTAAGCACAAAATACGAAAAAAAAACATAGCAAAGAACCATAGGAAACATTACAAAAGTACGACCCATATGAAATCGTTGAAATCCTTAACATACATTAGGACTGACCCTGCATTCAGGAGCGAACCCAAAAAAAAAAAAAAAAAAAAAAAAAAAAAAAAAAAAAAAAAAAAAAAAGAGCGGAGCACAAGTGAACTGCTCATACATCTCTTCTTAACTGAACAAAGGCACAAATTAAGTTACTTCACTATAAACTAAAATTTAAATACTGTGGTATCCGATGATAAACCCAATCACGCTCCTTGACTCCTTTCCATTGCGTGTGAGCACGCACCATGTAGTAGCCACATAGGCTATCCAGATCACAATTGCAAGGAAATTTTGTCCACAAGGCGACGAAGCATCCATCCATCCCATAAAATATGTCGATCAACAGGTGCAGCTTTGGACTCTTGCTCCCTATCTTCAACGAACGAAAAGCACGAGACGTGCAGTAGTACATGATCGATCGCGTGCAGGATCATTATCCTCCTCTGGTTAATCGTGATAATTGTTAGGCTAAGCATGATGCGATGAAACTAAACCTATGGGCTGGTCTGCCAATATGTTGACTTTCGACGTGTCGATCTCTCTCTCTGCTTAACGGAACCCGAGTATACATGTTCGAGTTGTTGACCCCCGACGGAAGAGAAAATGGAGCAGAAAGGGATATATGTGGCTGCCTGGGTAGCTACCACCCGGATATTTAAAGTTGAAAGTTGATATTTTTTATGTTGAAAGTTGAATATTTTTAGATGAAAATGGGAAATTTTGAGTTAAAAGTATTTTAATTTGAGTTCAAAGTCACTGATTTCAAGTTGATAGTTTTTAACTACGTTATTGACATCTTTCAATTTTTTG
Source organism: Hsuehochloa calcarea (assembly GCA_036346395.1). Taxonomy (NCBI): domain Eukaryota; kingdom Viridiplantae; phylum Streptophyta; class Magnoliopsida; order Poales; family Poaceae; genus Hsuehochloa; species Hsuehochloa calcarea. The sequence goes on from CM070614.1 coordinate 29,297,638, forward strand.
GAGTTGAAAATTAGAGTTTTTTTAGATGGAAGTGAGAAATTTTGATGTATGAATAGTGTTGTATTTTGGGGTTTAATTGTTGTGTGTACTCTGTAGTATCCCACACCCTTTATTTATAGTTTCAAAGTAGAGTCCGTCTCTAATACAACTCGTTACTTAGATCTAACATGAACTCTCCAACACTCCCCTTCAGGATGGGCTGAAATATCAATCATACCCATCTTGTTACATATTCTAACACCCTCATTAGGACCTGATACGGATTACCGGGTCTTCACGTCGTAGGATCGAGGGGGATAAATAGAGAAAGCCTATTGAGAAGTAAATCTTGGCAACACACTCCAATGAGATAGCCTCCAACAAAGAACTCAATCAACAATCTCTCTAATTGAACGACCGTGTCCATACATCCGTCGCACGATGCTCCTTACAATCCATAGGAAATACAAGGACAAGATGGGGGAACTCCCAACCTAGGGGATCTAACCCTAGGCAAGAGCAAAACTCAAGTCTTCTTTCTGTTTTCTCTCCCCTTTGCTGTTGGGTGGAGGGGCCCCTTTTATAGTGGGGGTCGGGTGGGAGAAGTTCGGTTCGGCCAGGCGCCGGTCGGACGGCCGTGGGCGGCCGGCCGGATCGGGCGTGGGAGGCGACCGGCGGCCGTGATCGAGGCGCGGTCGAGCCGCCGTTGAACTTGGTTCGCCCGGTCGGACCGGTCCGGAACAAAGCAGACGATCGAGTTGGGGAGTTCGGTTCGGCCAGCGTCGGCCGGTCGACCGGCGTGGGCGGCCGCCCGACGGCGTGGGAGGCGGTCGACCGGCCTGAACAAAGAGGCGACCCTTTGTCTCCGGCCATCATTCCTCTTGCCATCTTCTCCCGCGAAGCTGATTAAACATACATATGGAGCATGAGGTAGCATCCAGCTCTCAGAGATATCAAAGCGAGACTCAAGTAAGAGCGACTTCACCTCAATGTTAAGTTGTTGCGCTCGCGCTCTTGTCATTGGTCCCTTGGGCGTGATGGAGGTGACTTGGCCCTCGTTGGAGTTGATGGAGTTGGTGTCGATGTCCTCATCATCCCCCCTTCTTGGAAAGGAGTTGTCCTCGACTCGATGTGTTCTGGCTCCAAGAATGGTGATAAGTTCGCCACATTAAAGGTAGAGCTCACCGCGTACTTGTCGCTTGGAAGGTCAATCTCATATGCGTTGTCATTGATCTTCTTGAGCACTTTGAAAGGTCCGTCGCCGCGTGGCTTCAACTTGGAGGAGCGCTCGGTGGGGAAACGGTCTTTGCGAAGGTGAATCCATACCAAGTCGCCGGGCTCAAATAGCATTTGCTTCTTGTGCATATTGGCCTTACATTGCATAGAGGGGTTTTCTTTTCAATTTCCTCCCGGGTTTTGAGGTGAATTTTCTTCACGAAGTCGGCTCGCTTGGAGGCTTCCATGTTGACTCGTTCTTGTAGCGGTAGTGGAAGAAGATCAAGTGGTGTAAATGGTTTGAAGCCATACACCACTTCGAAAGGGCACATGTTGGTGGTGGAGTGAACGGCGCGGTTGTAGGCGAACTCCACGTGAGGTAGACATTCTTCCCACTCTTTGAGGCTCTTCTTGATCATGGTCCTTAAAAGACTTGACAGTGTGCGATTCACAACCTCAGTTTGGCCGTCGGTCTGCGGGTGGCGGTGGTGGAAAAGCGACTTGGTGCCAAGTTTTGCCCACAAAGTCTTCAAAAATAGCTCATGAATTTGACATCGCGGTCGGAGACGATCGTCCTAGGCATTCCATGGAGGCGTATAATCTCCACGAAAAACAGGTTAGCTACATGGGAAGCATCGTCGCATTTATGACAAGCAATAAAATGAGCCATTTTGGAGAATATATCAACAATCACAAAAACTGAATCCTTACCCGCCTTCGTTCTAGGTAAGCCCAATACAAAGTCCATGCTAATGTCCTCCCAAGGAGCACCAAAATGGGAAGGGGTATACAAACCGTGGGGATTGAGCTTGGACTTCGCCTTGTGACACGTGATGCACCGTTGAACATACCTCCAACGTCTCGTCCGCATTTTAGGCCAATAGTAGTGATCGGAGAGCATGGTGTCGGTCTTTTCCTTCCAAAGTGTCCCATTAAGCCGCCAAAGATGAGACTCTGCACAAGGAACAAACGAATGACGACTCGGGAATACAAAGCTTGTTAGTATAAAAGAGGAAACCGTTGTGCATGTGGTACTTTTCCCAACCCTTCCCATTACAAAGATTGCGAAAAGACATAGAAAGCGGGATCATTCGCATACAAAGATTTCAAACTTTCTAGGCCAAGTACCTTGGCCTCTAGTTGCACCAAAGATGATATGTTTTCTAGAAAGAGCGCTTGGCTACCACATTCTCCTTCCCTTTCTTATACTTCACAACATAAGGGAAAGTTTCTATGAATTCGACCCATCTAGCATGACGACGATTTAATTTTGATTGGCCCTTAAGATATTTTAAAGATTCATGATCGGAGTGGATGACAAATTCTTTGGGCCAAAAGTAGTGTTGCCAAACTTCTAGCACCCTAACCAAAGCATATAATTCTTTATCATACAGGGTAATTAAGTTGGGAGCCATGTAATTTTTCGCTAAAATGCGCTACGGTCGCCCATTTTGCATCAAAACACCCCAATGCCCAACCCACTAGCATCACATTCCACTTCAAAAGTTTGGGTGAAGTCCGGTAAAACAAGCAAAGGAGCTTCGGTTAACCTTAACTTTAACTCTTGAAAAGACCTTTCTTGAGACTTACCCCAAACAAAGTTAACACCTTTTTTTGTGAGTTCATTCAGAGGCTGCGGAATGGTGCTAAAATCTTTCACAAACCGACGATAAAAACTAGCCAAGCCATGGAAGCTACGAATTTGACTAACATTTAAAGGGTTGGCCAATTTTAATTGCTTCAATTTTAGCTTCATCAACTTCAATTCCCTTAGAAGAGACAACAAATCGAGGAAGATCAATTTATTGGTGCAAAAGTGCATTTCTCAAGATTAGCAAGCAGTTTCTCATTTCTAAGCACCTCTAGAACAAGCCTAACATGCTCAACATGCTCATCCAAGGATTTGCTATACACGAGAATATCATCAAAATAAACAACCACAAATTTCTCAATGTAAGCACGCAGGACATGATTCATGAGACGCATAAAGGTGCTAGGAGCATTGGACAAACCAAAAGACATAACAAGCCACTCATACAAGCCAAACTTGGTTTTGAAAGCGGTCTTCCATTCATCTCCTACGTTCATTCTAATTTGGTGATACCCACTCTTCAAGTCAATTTTAGAGAAAATGATGGAGCCACTCAATTCATCAAGCATATCATCAAGTCTAGGTATGGGGTGCCTATATCTAACCGTGATATTATTGATAGCCCTACAATCTACACACATGCGCCAAGTGCCATCTTTCTTAGGGACAAGGATTACCGGTACGGCGCATGGGCTCAAGCTCTTGCGGACATAGCCCTTGTCAAGTAGGGCTTGCACTTGACGTTGGATCTCCTTGGTCTCCTCGGGATTGGCGCGGTACGGCGGCCGGTTGGGGAGAGGAGCCCCGGGAATGAGGTCGATTCGATGCTCAATCCCCCTCAAAGGAGGAAGCCCCGCCGGAATCTCCTCGGGGAAGACGTCCTCAAATTCCTGCAAGAGAAAAGAAAGAGCACTTGGAAGAGGGGGTGAGTCATTAGTTGAAAGAATAAGGTCCTTGCACACTAAAAAGAGGGGGCATATGGTGGAGTCCCTCCTCATTTCTCTCACATCTGATTTGGTAGCTAGCATGACTAAAGCTCTCTCCTCTCCTTTCTTTTGGCCGCTCTTGTGGGTTTTGTGGTTCTCACACACCGAAGGGTGGCCCTCATTCTTTACCCTTTCTCCTTGGCGTGTAGCAACCCGTGGAGCATTGTCATGAGGATCTGGTGGGAGTCATGGGACGGCACCACCTCTTGGTTATGCCATTTGAACTTGTAGTGGTTGGTTCGGCCCTCATGTGTCACCGCTCGATCGTCTTGCCACGGCCTCCCAACAGGAGGTGGCACACCGTCATGGGTACCACATCACACTCCACCGAAGTCGGCGAGAGGCTCCAATGTGGAAAGTGACCTTTGTCATGTATTGCACCTTGACTGTGCCACAATCACTTAACCATGGTACATGGTAAGGGTGAGGATGCTTCTCCAATTTGAGTCCCAACTTCGAGCACAGTTCTTGGCTTGCAAGGTTGTGACAACTCCCGCCATCAATAATCACTTTGATGGATTTTCCTTGTATGCCAGCCTTGGTTTGAAATAAATTGGTCCTTTGCTCGGGCTCATCTTGTTTGGACCGTCAAAGTCTTCTTTGTGACAATGAGAGCCGGGCTCATATCAAAGTCACAAAAGAGTGGGTCTTGGGCCTCTTCTTCTTGGGCATCTTCACGGTTAGCAATCTCATTTAATCTCTCGGCCTCTTCATTACTATCGGATTCATATTCTCCATCTTCGGTCACAATCATGGTTGGGTGTTTGGGCACTCCTTGCAATGTGCCCACGGCCCAAACACTTGAAACATTGGATCTCACGGCTCTTGGCGGTGGATCCAAGAAGACCCACTTGTTCTTGGAACTCGCGGGTAAGGGTGTGGGTGCTTCTTTGGTGCCGTGGTGGTGGTTGGAGGCCTTATGCTTGAGGCGCCCACCACTCCCTTGGGTGTAGCTCTTCTCGAGTGGGCTCTTGGATGTTGATTTGTTGCTATATGTTGTAGCCACGGGCGTGAAGGTTGTATAACTGCGGGCATTCTTTGAATCTTGTTGCACTTGCCTCTCCGCCTTGGTAGCTTGGTGCACTAGCTCGACCACGTTGTTGTATGGTTGGAACTCTGTGATCCTCTTGATGGAGTAGTTCAAGCCCGACATGAAACGGGCCATGGTTTGTTCTTCTGCCTCTTGTATGTTGGCTCGTATCATGGCTTTCTCAATCTCCTTATAGTACTCCTCAACACACCGGTTGCCTTGCTTCATGTTTTGCAATTGGTCATACAAGTCCCTCTTGTAGTGCTTGGGCACAAATCTTGCCCTCATCTCATGCTTCATCTCAACCCAAGACGCTCTGGCCTCTCATTGCGGGCTTCCCTTTGGTTGATTACATGTTCCCACCATATGAGTGCATAGTCATCAAACTCAACCGATGCCATTGCTAGTTTCTTCTCTTCGGAGTAATTATGCAGCCGAAATATTTTATCCACTTTCAACTCCCAAGTGAGATATGCTTCTGGATTCGGACCTCCATCAAATTTGGGTATGGTGAACTTTAGCTTCCCAAACCTTTCCTCTTCACGCTCATCTGCGTACCTTCGCGGGGTCCATCACGCGACCTCGGCTCCATCCATCATCGTAAAGATCGGCAATGCCTTACGCTCTTCTTGGTGGAGGTGGGTGAGCTTGGTGATGGTGGGTGCGGTCCCTTCTTGCTTGCCGCTCTCGAGCCAGGCGCTCGGCGGTTTCTGCATCGGTCTCATCCAATTCAACCTCATGTGCTCCCAACGGATTCGCTCGAAGTTCCCTAATGATGTCGGCCACGAGGTTGGCTCGGAGAACCCCGAATTGTTGGTTGATCTCGATCTCCAAGTCCCTTTGAGTCAATGCCATTGTTTCTGGATCTCTTGTCGAAGGGCGCTTTTGTCAATGCTAACTCTCAAAACAATAAATTGGTGGTTACTAATTCAGATTGATGATTACTAGTCATTTTTTAGAGTTTTTAAAACTTTTTATAAAGCAACAAAGATGTTATCCGTGTTTATTACTCTACCTCTTCCTTAGTTATAGAATTTATGGTTAATTGCGCATAAGATTGCCAAATCTAGGGAGGGTCCCTTTTAGGTCATGCTATCGCACTAATGGAGGAAAATTTTAAATATTTCACTCTATTTCACACGCGTATTGCTTTGCTATTATTTTCGATCATACTAAAAGTTACTGTGTTTAAGATCGGTATGGAGGGAATAGGTGCATGCCTCGGCCTTGATTACTCAAGCTTTCGACATGTCAAAGATGAGCTTTTTCGTGTTTTTCACATGTATCATGACAAATTCGGCAAAGAACAGGATCGGAGGCTTCACAACAGATGCAACAAGTAAAGAAAAGCTTGACATCCCACTTGGAAGAAGCTAAAGGGCAAGTCTAGTTCTTCGTCTCTCTGGCCTCAAAACTTGTGGAACAAAAGGAGGTAAGGGATCGAAGAGGCAACCCGTAAACATGAGGTGATGCACACGGAGAGCAAGAGGACTCACCGACAACGAGATCGAAGCCGGAGGCGGCGGTCACTGGGGAGGAAAGAGGCGGTGGCAACTCAAATAGGTTCATGCAACGAAAGGTGCAAATACCACATAGAACGTGAGAAGGTGAATCCAACTGGGGTCAAGGACGGTGCAATCCAAAGAGGACAACCTTCAAGGATGCCTTCTTTCGCTAAATCCAATGAGATGAAAACCAAATCGGAGGACGCCTTGGGGATTCAAGAGAGGAGGATGACACAACCTCGACGCAAGCGACAAGCTTTTAAGGGTCTGAAGGGAGGATTTGATGGGTCACACGCGGTGGTTGGACATGGACACGAACAGATTGAGCCTCCGTTGAAGACAAAGTCGACATGGTCACGACGAGGCGGGTCCACCAAAGCAAGAGAAGGGAAGGGGATGTATCTTGGCTCGCACGACCAAGTCGGGTCGAGGGAAAAGAAAAGCCGATGATGGAGACAAGGAATTACAAGGTGACTCGGGCTGCAAAAGTGGGAAAGGAGTAGGTGGGAAAAGATTGAGCCAAAGAGGAAATCGATTTAATATGATTTCTAATTTATAAATTATATTAAATAAAACCTGAGTTTAAAGAAATAGCTAATAAACTCCAAAAAATTACGTAAAATTATAGAAAATACTATGGAACTCAAGGAACCCAAATAAAATGTGTTGAATTTAATTGAAGTTTAGATTAATCACCTTAAATAATTTTATTTCTAAAAATTCAAATTAAGTTTGAACTTAATTTTAAAAAAATCAAATGGTTATTTTTATTTTTAAATGCGCCAAAAGAACTTCAAATTTGGGATGTTACAAGGTCCATCTCCTCACTTGAGACAAGTAAGGACTAGAGCCATATGCTAAGTAATGCATATAGAATCCGCCAATGACAGTTTGGTATATCCAATCTAGCTTGGTACATAGCTCTTTCCAATCGAATGTCTACTTGTGGCACCGCTCTATGATAAAGGGCCACGAGTTTAAAAAAAGGTGGGACAAGAGTGGACCAGAGGGTTAGTCTGATCTACACAACGGTAGGTCCATTCAAAGATTGGACCGTGAACTCCGCCATGGGTCGATGGTCTCCCGATGGTCGCTTTGTCCAAAACCTACGGGTAGAGGCTAGAAAGGATGAACAATGAAAATGATTTGTTATCTCAACTCGCCGCATTCAATATATGTTGCATGTTTGTAGATTGACATTGTGAATTTGAGGTATCTTTGGTAAAGTTGGGTAACTCTACAGAGTATAATTAATGACATTTGAATACAATGTGCTTCCCAAGTGCTTGTTTGGATAGAGGATTAGAAACAATCCTTCGGATTGGAAGATATTTTAGTTCAAATTTCGAGTCAATCGAATGGATTGTGTTGATCATAATGTATCTAAAACAAGTCCCGATGGAGTTGTGTTCATTGGTGATTCCAAGAACAAGGCATAAGTAGAGATGTTGAGATGTTAGTGTGGTAAATGATATTGAAAACCCTATCTCTTATCATTATTTTATTATTTTAAAGTTAAAAGGCTTTACTTCAAAGGATGCATCCACACTCATATTATGGTAAACCTCAACAATCAATTAAAATCCTCGACGATTAGTTAAATAACTTCCCTATGTGGCTTGGTCGAGTACTCTTGTACTATATATACTTGATGAATCATCAATAGAAGAAAATTGGGAAGTCACCGAACAATACGAGGAGAATTAGAAGATCCGATGGACAGAGACGTCGTATTAGTCTGAATAATGCATGTGGTATTGAAAGATCTTTTGTCTTGTAATATATAAACTTTGGACTGTAATAGTGTAGCAGCCATGTTTTAAATGAAACAGTTTAACGTGCTTATTCTTAGTTCACAATAACTTTTTGAACGGTTGCGAGAGTTTGATGATCCTAAAATGAGTTAGTCACAGTTGATCCTGGATCCCTGCGGCGGCGCGCGTGGCCGCGTTTCGTCAGGATTTCAGGAAATCAGATTGCCTGATGGCGAGATCGATGGTGCGTGCTGTCCTCATGGTAAATCAAATGTAACTCCCAGGTGTGTGGTCACCAAAAGTCGGAACGCACTAGATATATCCCGGCTAGTGGTAGTACTAGTTTCCAAGGGGACGGATAGACTGGGGGAGAGACGGGGCACGCGTGGGCAATGCTTTCGACGGTTGAGGATGTGATTGCTGATTTTGGTTACTTGTAAGAGAGAGGATATGTGTTGGCAGGTCAATAGGAACTTCTTGGAATTCGGATAATCTACATCTCTCTCCGGATCATATATTTTATTTAGACCATATTGCAGGCAAGAAGATATTATATATATATGTTATTTAGACCATATTGCAGGCAAGAAGATAGTATATATATGCTTCTATTTGTTAGCAATACACGTCTCAATAGCCTGATCACATACTAGCATGCTTTGTATCACTAGCCGAGTGCCTGTTTGTTATAATATATCTCAAATAAACACACACACGCACATATTTTTAACTTAAAACCAATGTACATAAGGTAATTATCACTATATCTAAAAGTTACATATATAATTTGTATCATATCAACAAGCCATAAATAGTCTTATCACAACCCACATTCAGATAATTTAATTGTCCATGAAGATCTTTATAGTAACATATGATATATACACATATCTAACTAAAAAAATCTACCAACTCAAGAGACAAGGAGGTAGATAGCAGACCACCACCACCACTAAATGCTTGTTTATATATATATATAGATATCTATCTACTTAATGTGAATTCAGGTGATAAGGTTAATACCAATCTTAACCGCTGGATCCGAATGAACAACCAAGATTAACGCGCCCCACCTCTAAACCATTTAATCACTTTGATGCTCCTACCTTCAATGCACCTTCATTAATACGCCTTCATTAAACACTATGCATACTCCCACCTCCAACGGCCAGATCAGATCCAATGATCAAGATTAATAAGACTTTAAGATGAATTACATATTAACACTAGACACGTTCTATATATATATAAAGACGTGTACTACACCGTCTGATTGCAAACGCAAGAACAGTAAATGCAAGTATACATCACTATGAATGCCGGTAGCAGCGTTCCCACATACGTGCTCTCGTACACATGGGGGCGCGCAACAGAAATTGAAGTGAGCAGATGAGCCGCATGGCGCCTGGCCGGTCACTTTCTTGGGCCACCGAAGCAGTCAGCGCTCAGCAGCAGCGATCGAACTCACATGCGTACCAAACCGGCGAAATCACCACGCTTTTCCTCGGCCTCTAGCTCGGTATTTGCCTGAAGTTTATGCTTCGGTTCAGGCGATGTGCGCGCCTGATTGTCCCCTCTCTCTCTCTCTCTCTTCATAGTGGGCTTTACCAAAGTTGCTTTTCATCGCAGCGATGGTGTTATTCTGTTCGAGAGGGAATAACGGTACGTGTCACGAAAAGGTGGGATGCACCGGATCTCTTTTGTGCCTACTAGAGGGATCGTAAAGCACGGTGCGATGCCCGTGTGGGTGCGAATTGGCCCTCGATCACAGTACAATTTTCATCGCGGAATATCCCAATAAACACGTTTTTAAAATAATTTTTTATCGATCTTTCGTACCTAGGATTTCCCGGAGATATTTCGTGTCTAGGATTGACTAGGAATTTCGTGTCTAGGATTTTTTAAAAATTTATGTTTCAGCCGTGTTGTAGTAATGTGTCAAAGCTAGTGTTTGTATAGTTTTAATTAGTGCGGTCAAAATATTGTTTTCGTGGTGATGCAATACGGTGGACATCAACCAAATGTATTATTTTCTATGTGTTGAAAAATTAGATGCAGGAATGCGGCTCGAAAATGCTAAATAGTATTCCACACGTAAGAAAATAGTTCAACTACCTCCGTTTTTTAAAAAAAGTTGTTTTGGAATGCGTGATCAAATTTTGAAAACTTTGGCTCTTCATATCTTTTTAAATATCTAAACTAGATACATGAAAATTATGTGTGGATTCGCTCTTGAAAAGTAATTTTATAATATTGTAATTTTATTAAATGTTATAAATATATTACAATACTAATTAATGATCAAAGTTGTATTTTAAAGACCGCCGATGTCTAGAACAACTTGTTTTTTGAACTTAGAAGAATAGTTCAAAGTGTTTCTTAACCAAACATTAATTTCCATTATGATGAGGTAACCAACGAACAATGTAAGGTATTGGTAAAGCGACCGTATATATTGTTAAATTTCTCCAATAAAATCACAAAAGAAATTTCGTTTTCTTGGTCTGCGTGCATGCAAATTGCCTCCTACTGGAAAACTGGAAGAATTCAACGGTCTATTCTTTACCGATGGAAGGAAAAGTTGTTGAAAATATCCGAATTTGTATCTCTCCATCAGTGATTAGCTAATAATAAGATATCATTTTCTTCGAGATACTTTGGCAGATAAAGAGTCACGGAACGAATCGCGAGAAAATCACTCACGAGCACGTTACCCATGCTAGTTGCGTATGCACTTGCAAAGAAGATTCTTCTTCTCGCATTGACCTTTCACATGTCATGGACGATGTTCGACTTGCAAAAGATCCCGCCAATACATCTCTCGATTATTTCAAAAGGAGGAGATGATGCAAATATGGAATGCAGAGCTTTATGGTTACAAAGGTGATTGGTCATTTCACTTGCTATCCGACATAGAAGAAACTTATCGGGTCGACATTGATAGGTCAAGGCAAATGTTTGCCAAGAATAGGTATGACGATTAGGAACAACGGGACGGGCGAAGCCGAGATGTAATGTAAGTACTCCAATTGTAAGAAATCTCCACACTTTCAAGAAATGCCCCACGATAAATCCACAAGATGAAGGAGGCATTGATACCGGACGACGCCACGAGACCTCATCCCAACGCTCCACTTCGAGGCGGTCGACATGGTGGATTGAAGTCGCGCCATAGGAAATGCCCATCTTGTTGAAATATGTGGTGCTCAATGCTTTGTAACATTATTTTGATTTGTCAAAACTAGATTATGATGTTTGGTCAAGTTTTGCAACATCGTGTGATTCATGATAAAATATGTGAGGACGCTAAATCAATGTTCGTAATATCATTGTGATTTGCCGGAAAAAAATGATGACGCTTGCATCAATATTCTAATATTATTGTGATTTGTCCATAAAATATGTTGTCAAAAATATAGAGTTAAAACAAGCAGAAGTTCGCCGCCAGTTGAAATGGCGGATGAGATCCTATCGCCAGTGGGAGTGGCGGTTATGTCGCCATTTCAACCGTGACAAGGGACCTCTTCGCACTGTTTAAGCTAATATCACCATTTGAAATGAGTGTGACAACTTCGCCATTTCAATGTTGATGTAGTTTAGTTTTATTTTAAAAATATTTATTTATTTTTATAATTTTTTAAAATAATATTAAAAAAAATCTTATTTGCTTCAGGATGAATCACCTTATCTAGTGCTATTCTGTTATTGCTATCACATTCTCTCTTCAACCATACACATCAAGGATTGAAGTCATCTCAGGATTCAATGCAAAGGTTCCGTAGTAGATGTTATTAGAGAGATCTCTATCCAATCAAAAATTAAAGGATAAGATCAATTTCTATAGTGATTTTGTGCTATAGTAATATTGTTACCGTAAATATTTCACTATTGCTACATGATTCACTACAGGCCACCACAGAGTGTTGTTCACACGCCACAAAATATTATTCACACAGACCTACAGATCTGGATCCATTAGGGATTACACCCTGCTTGTGCAACTATTACCTGAGTCAAATATCTGACATGGTCTTTGCTCAGCTAGGACAGTCAGATATACGCATGGCTTGGTCGGTTTTTTGTCAAATTGTTTGACCTCTTCAGCATGAACAACTGTACAAGAAGGTTCGTGGAAATGTCGCTATGGTACTGCATGCATTCATGCATTTCCTTGGCTGCTTCGGATTTCATTTTGAGAATCGTTTTCCAGCTCATTTTTCCTAACTGCATGCACGGATGGACATTTTCACATGCTTTAATTTGGACTGAACACTGAAGCTTCATAATTTGCACGAGCATGAGTTGAGCTGTTCAAGGTCCACATATACAAGTGGCATGCACGCAGAAGAAGAAGTTTATTGAGAAAATATTTTTAAAAGTTTGTACTATGTTGTCCAGAAAAAAGTTGGTAGTGCAGAGTATTATTTTTAACTGGTCCTTGTTTTTTGCTCTTGATTTCCAGAGGAAACTACTGCAGCATATATATATGGTCAAATCTGAAGGCAATCCTGAAAACTGTTTTTTTTTCAGGACCAGATTGAAACGCCTTCCCTGGTTTCTGACTCTTGAGAGCTCCATGGAAATGGTTCACCTGCCACGCATTTGGGCCAATTTTGGGTCACTTTTTTTTTTTTGTTTTTTTGAAGAGAGGTCTCCCTGTTTCTATTATAAGAAAGCAGATTACAGAAGTTCACAAGCATTCCAGCAGGAAACGGAAACAACAAGGCAGAGATTACAGGCAAGGTTTTGGAGACAAAAGCTGAAGCAGAATGAACAAAGGACAGCTAGCCAACTAATAACAACATCCAGGAAATGGCGCCCTGATTAACCGGGTCACAATTTGGTGTTGATTAATTAGTTGATAGTACACGCTAATATAGTCTAATCCATTTCGGTTGCGGAGAGATTTGAAAATTAACAAGATGCTAATCGTTCTGCTTAGTTACAGGTTGACTAGGTCTATGCTATTCAAGGACCAACATAACCTTCATTTGATTCTTCCTTGAGTGGGTGGAATTCCAACTGGGACTTCTTAAAAGTTAGTTCAATCTGTAGTCAAAAGACAGAAAAAAACAAAGACATTAGCTAGATCATTCAACTTGATCTACAGGGAAGATTGCTTAGATGTACTGGTGTCTAACGTACAAAGTCTGTTTGGCTCGGCTCTTGGCTTCTAGGATTCCAAAGCTAGTAGGGAATCAAGCTTGTTTCTATTTAATTAAAGGGATATTTAGATGTACGTCATTGTAAAGTGGCCAGTGGCCAGTTTTGAGTGAACATTTTTATTATTATTTAGCCTATTTTTAATTTATTTTTTACTATCAACCTTCATCGACTTTATTTAAATTTGATTTTGGTCACGCCACCACCCACCCGTAACGTGACAAGATAACACCACCACACGCTGAATAAGTCTAGCTAAATGGCACATCCCCGTATGTGACTAAATAACACCGCCACGGCCTGATGGAGTGACAGGATTTGATCGCTATGGTGATCGACGTGATGTTGTTGTTTAATACACCACGAAGATGTGACCAAAAGGGACATAATCGAAATAAAATTGATGGGAGGTTAGTAATAAAAATAAGTTAAAATGAGTTAAATAATAAAATTGCTCGTTTTGAACATCAAAGTTTCACTCGATATGTGACAGTGCTAAGTGGGTGAAATCAGAGACATGCCCTTATAGACGAAACTACCCCTGTCTTGTTCCTTTCTCTCCTCCACCCTACCATTCCCACCACCTCCACCGCCGCCATACGCACCCTTCCTCGTGAACCTCAAGGCCTACCTGAGCCCTTCTTCGCCTCCAAGCGGCTCTCCAAGTCTGCACTCGCCCTTCGGCCCCATCCCGGAGCTGTGCCGCGACGTTGACGAGGACTGTGCAGATAAATGGATCACCATACAGGCATTGATGCCTAGAATTGGCTAGCAATTGTCATTCTGAATTTCTGATGGATCACCTATTTAAACTTGTTCCTATTTAAATTCTAGAAGCTATTTAAACTTGTAGCCGGAGCTAGTAGCAAACCAAGCTTGTCCGTATTTGAATTCTCTTACGTGCATCTGTGCAGTGCAGATAAATGGATCACCACACGAGCAGTGATGTCTAGAATTGACTAGCAATTGTCATTCTGATGGATCACTCCCTATCAAGGATCAGTTCAGATTGCGTATTTGCGTGCCTGTTTTGAATAGCAAAGTGATCGGCAACCCAATAGCTGTCCAAGAACAGGCAGGGCCAAAAAGATAAATGTGCATGTACTTGTCGATAATGTCCACGTTGGACAGTAGATTACTGACGGAATTCTTACGTGGACAAGATATGCCTAATTGCCTATGCATTTAGGTTCAGCCCGGTCGTGTTTAACTGTGTGCGCTTGTGTTGAGCTATGTGGTTGACATGACCGTGACAAAAGCGACTATGCAAAGTTAAGCTCACCGATTGTTAAGGAGCACGAATAAGATAAAGTTATTTTTACCTAGAATGTTCTGTCATCTGACCTTTTTCTATTAGTAAACTGCTGTAGTTTTTAGTTAATTTCAGAAATGGGTTACTCCTCTTTTGGGAGAACAACTGACAAGTAGTAGTTATTAATATCTATCATGTTAGCAATTTAGGATATATACAATTATATAGACAATCGTTGTCTATAGTGAGCTTTTTTACAAGATTTTTTTTACGGGTGGTCGGGTAAAAAATTTTGGTCAATTTTTTTTTTTGAATTTATATATTTAAAAAACAAATTCAGAAAAATTCAAGAAAATTCAACTTTTTGGACAAAATTAACCCAAACCAAAATTTTCGAGCCGACTTGTAGTTCTACCGACCCCACCAAGAACCGGTTTGGTCAATTTTCTAATAAAAAATCCTCGATCTATAGTACACCTTCATGTTATCTATAGACAACATTAAATTGTCTTTGACATACCTCTATAGATAATTCCTCTATGTACAATATGTCTTTTGTTCTCGTGCCGTAAAGTATTGCATGAGAAACAATTTAATTCTTTATGCCCTCTCTCTCATCCACATCATCTCGTATTCTACGTGACAAGATTTATAGATATCTCGTTACACTAATGTATATACCCTTAGATCCCAATTGATTCGAGAGATATATACTGTATGTGATAACTACTTCCTAGAGATGAATATCCATTTGAAATAAAGATAGACGACCCAACATCTCAACCACAAGGCGGCTGGCCACTGCATAACTCTGCAAATGCATATGCACACTTGAAGATTAATTAAGCACATACGAAAAAACATAGCAAAGAACCATAGGAAACATTACAAAAGTACGACCCATATGAAATCGTTGAAATCCTTAACATACATTAGGACTGACCCTGCATTCAGGAGCGAACCCAAGTAAAAAAAAAAAAAAAAACAAAAAAAACAAAAAAAAAAAAAAGAGCGGAGCACAAGTGAACTGCTCATACATCTCTTCTTAACTGAACAAAGGCACAAATTAAGTTACTTCACTATAAACTAAAATTTAAATACTGTGGTATCCGATGATAAACCCAATCACGCTCCTTGACTCCTTTCCATTGCGTGTGAGCACGCACCATGTAGTAGCCACATAGGCTATCCAGATCACAATTGCAAGGAAATTTTGTCCACAAGGCGACGAAGCATCCATCCATCCCATAAAATATGTCGATCAACAGGTGCAGCTTTGGACTCTTGCTCCCTATCTTCAACGAACGAAAAGCACGAGACGTGCAGTAGTACATGATCGATCGCGTGCAGGATCATTATCCTCCTCTGGTTAATCGTGATAATTGTTAGGCTAAGCATGATGCGATGAAACTAAACCTATGGGCTGGTCTGCCAATATGTTGACTTTCGACGTGTCGATCTCTCTCTCTGCTTAACGGAACCCGAGTATACATGTTCGAGTTGTTGACCCCCGACGGAAGAGAAAATGGAGCAGAAAGGGATATATGTGGCTGCCTGTAGCTACCACCCGGATATTTAAAGTTGAAAGTTGATATTTTTATGTTGAAAGTTGAATATTTTAGATGAAAATGGGAAATTTTGAGTTAAAAGTATTTTAATTTGAGTTCAAAGTCACTGATTTCAAGTTGATAGTTTTTAACTACGTTATTGACATCTTTCAATTTTTTGGAGTTGAAAATTAGAGTTTTTTTAGATGGAAGTGAGAAATTTTGATGTATGAATAGTGTTGTATTTTGGGGTTTAATTGTTGTGTGTACTCTGTAGTATCCCACACCCTTTATTTATAGTTTCAAAGTAGAGTCCGCCTAATACAACTCGTTACTTAGATCTAACATGAACCTCCAACACTCTCTCGTGATGGGTGAAATATCAATCATACCCATCTTGTTACATATTCTAACACCCTCATTAGGACCGACACGGATTACCGGTCGCCGAGGATCGAGGGGATAAATAGAGAAAGCCTATTGAGAAGTAAATCTTGGCAACACACTCCAATGAGATAGCTCCAACAAAGAACTCAATCAACAATCTCTAATTGAACGACTGTGTCCATACATCCGTCGTGACGATGCTCCTTACAATCCATAGGAAATACAAGGACAAGATGGGGAACTCCCAACCGGGATCTAACCCTAGGCAAGAGCAAAACTCAAGTCTTCTTCTGTTTTCTCCCCTTTGTCGTTGGGTGGAGGGGCCCCTTTATAGTGGGGTCGGGGAGAAGTCGGTTCGCCCAGCGTCGCAGTCGGCCCGACCGCGTGGGCGCGGCCGGATCGGGCGTGGAGGTCGATGACCGGGTCGATCGGTCGACCGCCTGTTGAACTTGGTGCCCGCCGCCTGACCGTCCGGAACAAGCAGTGACAATGAGTTGGGGAGTTCGGTTCGCCAGCGTCGGCCGGTCCGGGCGGCCTGCCTCGACGGCGTGAGGCCGGGCCTGACCGGCTCGAACAAACAGTGCCTTTGTCTCCTGGCCATCATTCCTCTTGCCATCTTCTCCGCGGGTCGATTAAACATACATATGGAGCATGAGGTAGCATCCACTGAGATATCAAAGCGAGACTCAAGTAAGAGCCTTCACCTCAATGTTAAGTTGTTGCCGCTCTTGTCATTGGTCCCTTGGGCGTGATGGAGGTGACTTGGCCTCGTTGAGTTGATGGAGTTGGTGTCGATGTCTCATCATCCCCCTTCTTGGAAAGGAGTTGTCCTCGACTCGATGTGTTCTGCCCAAGAATGGTGATAAGTTCGCCACATTAAAGGTAGAGCTCACGCTCACTTGTCGCTTGGAAGGTCAATCTCATATGCGTTGTCATTGATCTTCTTGAGCACTTTGAAAGGTCCGTCAGCGTGGCTTCAACTTGGAGGAGCTCGGTGGGAAATGGTCTTTGCGAAGGTGAATCCATACCAAGTCGCCGGGCTCAAATAGCATTTGCTTTGCATATGCCTACTTGCATAGAGGCGGTTTTCTTTTCATTTCTCCCGGTTTTGAGGTGAATTTTCTTCACTAAGTCGGCTCGCTTGGAGGCTTCCATGTTGACTCGCTCTTGTAGCGGTAGTGGAAGAAGATCAAGTGGTGTAAATGGTTTGAAGCCATACACCACTCGAAAGGCACATGTTGGTGGTGGAGTGAACGCGGTTGTAGGCGAACTCCACGTGAGGTAGACATTCTTCCCACTCTTGAGGCTCTTCTTGATCATGGTCCTAAAAGACTTGACAAGGTGCGATTCACAACCCCTTGGCCGCTTGGCCTCATGTGGCAGTGGTGGAGAAAGGCCTTGGTGCCAAGTTTGCCCACAAAGTCTTCAAAAATAGCTCATGAATTTGACATCGCGGTCGGAGACGATCGTCCTAGGCATTCCATGGAGGCGCATAATCTTCCGGAAAATGTGTTAGCTACATGGGAAGCATCGTCGCATTTATGACAAGCAATAAATGAGCCATTTTGGAGAATATATCAACAATCACAAAACCTAATCCTTACCGCCTTCGTTCTAGGTAAGCCCAATACAAAGTCCATGCTAATGTCCTCCCAAGGAGCACCAAAATGGGAAGGGGTATAAACCGTGGGGATTGAGCTTGACTTCGCTTGTGACACGTGATGCACCGCTGAACATCAACGCCTCGCCGTGATTTTAGGCCAATAGTAGTGATCGGAGAGCATGGTGTCGGTCTTTTCCTTCCAAAGTGTCCCAAGCCGCCAAAGATGAGACTCCGCACAAGGAACAAACGAATGTATCACTGGCAAAGCTTGTTAGTAAAAGAGGAAACCGTTGTATGTGGTACTTTTCCCAACCCTTCCCATTACAAAGATTATAAAAGACATAGAGAAAGGGATCATTCGATACAAAGATTTCAACTTTCTAGGCCAAGTACCTTGGCCTCTAGTTGCACCAAAGATGATATGTTTTCTAGAAAGAGCGTCGGCTACCACATTCTCCTTCCCTTCTTATACTTCACAACATAAGGGAAAGTTTCTATGAATTGACCCATCTAGCATGACGACGATTTAATTTTGATTGGCCCTTAAGATATTTTAAAGATTCATGATCGGAGTGGATGACAAATTCTTTGGGCCAAAAGTAGTGTTGCCAAACTTCTAGCACCCTAACCAAAGCATATAATTTTTATCATACACAGGTAATTGTTGGGAGCCATGTAATTTTTCGCTAAAGTCGCTACGGTCGCCCATTTTGCATCAAAACACCCCCAATGCCCAACCCACTAGCATCACATTCCACTTCAAAATGGTGAAGTCCTAAAACAAGCAAAGGAGCTTTGCTAACCTTAACTTTAACTCTTGAAAAGACCTTTCTTGAGACTTACCCCAAACAAAGTTAACACCTTTTTTGTGAGTTCATCAGGGGGCGGCAATGGTGCTAAAATCTTTCACAAACCGACGATAAAAACTAGCCAAGCCATGGAAGCTACGAATTTGACTAACATTTAAAGGGTTGGCCAATTTTAATTGCTTCAATTTTAGCTTCATCAACTTCAATTCCCTAGAAGAGACAACAACCGAGGAAGATCAATTTATTGGTGCAAAAGTGCATTTCTCAAGATTAGCAAAGCTTCTCATTTCTAAGCACCTCTAGAACAAGCCTAACATGCTCAACATGCTCATCCAAGGATTTGCTATACACGAGAATATCATCAAAATAAACAACCACATTTCTCAATGTAAGCACGCAGACATGATTCATGAGACGATAAAGGTGCTAGGAGACAAACCAAAAGACATAACAAGCCACTCATACAAGCCAAACTTGGTTTTGAAAGCGGTCTTCCATTCATCTCCTACGCTCATTCTAATTTGGTGATACCCACTCTTCAAGTCAATTTTAGAGAAAATGATGGAGCCACTCAATTCATCAAGCATATCATCAAGTCTAGGTATGGGGTGCCTATATCTAACCGTGATATTATTGATAGCCCTACAATCTACACACATGCGCCAAGTGCCATCTTTCTTAGGGACAAGGATTACCTAGACGGCGCATGGGCTCAAGCTCTTGCGACATAGCCCTTGTCAAGTAGGGCTTGCACTTGACGTTGGATCTCCTTGGTCTCCTGGATTGCGCACGGCGGTCGGTTGGGAGAGGAGCCTGAATGAGGTCGATTGATGCTCAATCCCCTCAAAGGAGGAAGCCTCACGAATCTCCTGAAGACGCCTCAAATTCCCGCAAGAGAAAAGAAAGAGCACTTGGAAGAGGGGTGAGTCATTAGTTGAAAGAATAAGGTCCTTGCACACCAAAAGAGGGGGCATATGGTGGAGTCTCCTCTTCTCTCACATCCGATTTGGTAGCTAGCATGACTAAAGCTCTCCTCTCCTTTCTTTTGGCCTCTTGTGGGTTTTGTGGTTCTCACAATCAAGGGTGGCCCTCATTCTTTACCCTTTCTCCTGGCGTGTAGCAACCCGTGGAGCATTGTCGGCGAGGATCCGGCCGGAGTCATGGGACGAAGCACCACCTCTTGGTTATGCCATTTGAACTTGTAGTGGTTGGTTCGCCTCATGTGTCACCGCCGATCGATCGCCACGCCTCCCAACAGAGGTGGCACACCATCATGGGTACCACATCACACTCCACCGAAGCCTGGCGAGAGGCTCCAATGTGGAAAGTGACCTTTGTCATGTATTGCACCTTGACCGTGTTACAATCACTTAACCATGGTACATGGTAAGGGTGAGGATGCTTCTCCAATTTGAGTCCCAACTTCGAGCACGCTTTCTTGGCTTGCTGTGACAACTCCCGCCATCAATAATCACTTTGATGGATTTTCCTTGTATGCCACCTTTGGTTTGAAATAAATTGGTCCTTTGCTCGCTCATCTTGTTTCGGACCGTCAAAGTCTTCTTTGTGACAATGAGAGCTGCTCATATCAAAGTCACAAAGAGTGGGTCTTGGGCCTCTTCTTCTTGGGCATCTTCACGGTTAGCAATCTCATTTAATCTCTACTCTTCATTACTATCGGATTCATATTCTCCATCTTCGTCACAATCATGGTTCGGTGTTTGGGCACTCCTTGCAATGTGCCCACGGCCCAAACACTTGAAACATTGGATCTCACGGTTTTCGGTGGATCCGATCAAGAAGACCCACTTGTTGGCGGAACTCACGTGTAAGGGGTGTGGGTGCTTCTTTGTGTGTGGTGGTGGTTGGAGGCCTTGAGCAAACTCAAATCTTCTCTGGTGTTGAGGACCAGTTGCCCAACCAGTAGGTATCGTCTGTCAGTGGCACAAAATCCGATCCCCTCCGCGTTAATATTGTTGTCCAGAGTAGGATTTAAGGACTAGTCGAATGAGTGCGACAGGGGATTGCAGTGTTGAACAGTCGATAACATCTTATCAAAGCACCTTCTTCTAGCATTCTTGTATGTTTGTCAGACCTCATGGTAAAGCTCATTTGGTAATTTTGCTCATTCCATATTTCTGTAATGCAGATATATTAGTTTTATTCTGATGGCGGAAATGAGCTTCGTGGCTCATGGGAAGGTATCAAAGAGTGAAGGATGTGCCAGAAACGGTCTCAAGAAGAGGATGAGATCCAAGGCTTCTCAGCTTCACCGTCTACCTCCTGAAAGTAGAGCCATGAGCCCATGACTTACTAAGCTTGTTACAATGGGGCTACGGTGTGCATGCTCCTACTGGCTGAAGTTTGTTGTCGTCAACCGAACTCACGAACGCACACGCACACAATACACAGAAGATTTTGTTGCCACTTCAGCGCAGCGCTTTCTGACTCTATTGATCAAAGTATATAACCAGCGTCGACCGTTACGACTCAACGAAAATGACGGACACAACGACTACGTGATTTGCCGCACTGCGAACCTCGCGCGATTCTGGCGTACTAGACGCATCCGGTGACGGATTCAGTTTTATTGGCTACGATGGAAAACTAGCTAACTGAATACTGAAAGTTCTGAACCTGGACTGAATGAAAGGACTGAAACCAACTGAACTAACTGAATGAAACCAACAATCTCCCCCTTCACGAGGTTGGTTCAGCCCAGATTAACAACGCCAATCTTCTCCCGAAGCTCACAGAACCTTAATCGCCCGAGAGCCTTCGTCATCAGATCAGCGAGCTGCTCTTGAGAGCTCGCATACTCCAGCAAGATGCTGCCCTTGTCAATGCATTCTCGAATGAAATGAAACTTCGTATCAATATGCTTACTTCGATCATGTAGCACGGGATTCTTGCTGAGCGCGATTGCAGACATGTTGTCCATCTTTAGTTGAGGCGTCTGTGGATCGTCACCGGTGACATCCTTCAGCAGCCTCGTGAGCCACACCGCCTGACATGCTGCTCCAGCGCCTGCGATGTACTCCGCCTCACAGGACGAGAGCGCCACCACCCTTTGCTTTTGGGACTGCCAGGCCACCGCCTTCTGCCCTAGGAAGAAAATGATGCCCGTCGTGCTCTTCCTGTCATCAGTGTCTCCCCCCAAATCGCTGTCACTGTAGCCGATCAGATTATTGTCGCCGCCTGACAGCTTGGGGTAGATGATGCCGTACTCGATCGTTTCGGCAATGTACCGGAGCAGATGCTTTACCGCCGCCATGTGCTCCTGCCTTGGTTTCTCCATGAATCGACTCACAAACCCAAACGCGAACGAAATGTCCGGGCGAGTGTGAACCAAGTACCTAAGACTCCCCACCAGACTGCGGTACTCGGTGGCGTCCACCAACGCCGTCGTTCCCTCCTTCGACAACTTCAAGCGTGCTTCCATCGGGGTATGACAAGGATTGCACCCTGCCAAGTTTCCCTTCTGCAGCAGCCTGCGCGCATACGCCGCTTGCCCGAGGGTGATAGCAGCCTTGGACTGCCTCACCTCGATGCCCAAGTAGTAAGATAGCAACCCGAGGTCACTCATCCTGAACAGGCGCTGCATCTCCACCTTGAATGCTTCGACTCCACCTTCCTTGGCTCCTAAAATAATCAAATCATCGACGTAAACACCGACGACCACCCGTGACGACCCCTTGCCGCGGGTGTACATGCCATGCTCGCTGGAGCACCGTGCAAAGCCGAGATCGCGCAGGTTGGTGTCCAGCTTCTGGTTCCATGCTCGGGGAGCCTGACGAAGCCCATAGAGCGCCTTCTTCAGGCGCAGTACCTTCCTCTCATGCCCAGCCGTGGTGAAGCCAGGCGGCTGGTGCACATATACCTCCTCCGCGAGGTCTCCATTTAGGAACGCCGACTTTACATCCATATGATGGACAAGCCAGCCCTCCTGTGCAGCAACGGCAAGGAGCATCCTCACCGACTCCATTCTCGCCACCGGCGCGAACACCTCATCGAAATCGGCGCCGGCCTGCTGGACATAGCCCTTCGCCACGAGCCGGGCTTTGTGCTTGATGATCTCCCCTTGTTCATTGCGCTTGAGCTTGAAAACCCACTTGAGACCGATCGGGCGATGGCCTTGGGGCAGATCAGTGAGCACCCAGGTGCCATTCTCCTCAATGGATGCCATCTCTTCCATCATGGCCTTCCTCCAGTGCTTGTCACCTCGTGCGTCTTCGAACGTGGCTGGTTCATCGTCCACGGCAAGCATGAGTACGCCGTCTAACTCCCGTTCAGCATGTACTGGGGTAGCCGCCGGTCCCAGAATGTTCTCCAGTGTTCTGAACCGCAGCGGTACCTCGTCGTTGTGCTCGCCGTCAAGGTCCGGTTCACCAGAGGGAGGTGACGCGAACTCCACAGCTGGGACCGATGTAGGGGACGCAGGTGTTGCTGGTCCGCTGCCTCCATGTGCCCCTGCTGGTGAACCCACGCTCGACGCCGCCGTTGGCGTACCCAGCGTTGTCGGCGTTCCACCTTGCGATCCAGTCGAGTGCACTGGACTTTCCCCGAGCGAGCCGTCTGGCGCACCATCTACCTGCAGCTCCATGGGATCACCACGGTGAACCGTCACCGTCATGTGCTCGACGTAGAACGGTTCCGAGTTCGCCGTGTGCTCGCCGTCGTCGTGCTCGCCCCAGTTCCACGACCTGCCTTCATCAAACACGGCATCGCGGGATATGTGGACGCGATCGGTGTTCGGGTTGTAGAATCTGTATGCCTTGGATCCAGGTTCATAACCGATGAACACCATCGGCGTGGAGCGATCATCGAGTTTGCTCCGGTGTCCACCAGTGGCCTTGACATGTGCAACGCAGCCAAAAACACGGAAGAAGTGCACAGGAGGCTTAGAACCATACCACGCTTCAAACGGCGTCATGCTTTCAACACTCCGTGTCGGCGATCTGTTCAGGATGAAGACCGCAGTTATGACCGCCTCCCCCCAGAACTTACCAAGCACCCGCATCGCCTTGAGCATGCTCCGCGCCATGCCCAACACAGTTTGGTTCCGGCGTTCCACCACTCCATTTTGTTGCGGAGTGTAGGGCGCCGTGAGGTGTCTCTGGACACCGTGCTCGGCGCAGTAGTCGTTGAAGGTGCGCGCCGTGAACTCGCCACCACGATCAGTGCGAAGAGTCCCGAGGCGCCGGCCTGCCTCCGCTTCTGCCCGGGTCTGGAGCTGAACGATGGCCGCTGCAGCTTGATCCTTCGACGTGAGGAGCACAAGCCACATGAATCTGCTTTTGTCATCGACGGCGAGTAGAAACATGCGCTTGCCACCCGGCGTCTCCGGAGTGATAGGCCCACACAGGTCAGCGTGCACCAACTCTAGAAGATGGGCTGCACGGTACCTGCTCGACGTCGGAAACGGCCGTCGCCGTTGCTTCCCAGCTAGGCAGCTCTCGCACACTTGATCAACGTGCTCAACTGGTGGCAGCCCGCGCACCAGTCCTGCCTTCGACAGCGCCCTCAGCCCCTGGAATCCGAGGTGCCCAAATCTGGCGTGCCACTGCCAGGCAACCTCCGAGCTCCGGGCGGCGAAGCAGACGGGCCTGTCGATGTCGAGGTTCAGGTCGTAGAGCCGACTCGCCGTCCTCTTCACCTTCGCCAGCAATCTCCTCTGCTGGTCCCAGATCCTCAGCACTCCATGCTCGATGAGGATCTTGTAGTCATCTTCATCGAGTTGCCCCAAACTGACAATGTTCGTTGTCAGCTTGGGAATGTAGTACACGCCGGCGAGCACCTCGTGGTCACCGTTCTTGCACTTGAAGAGGATGGTCCCGCGGCCCTCAATGGCCACGACCGAGCCGTCTCCGAAACGGACGGTTCCTTGCACGCCGGTGTCAATGTTGGAGAAGGCACCACGCTCCCCCGTCATGTGATTTGTTGCCCCGGTGTCGAGGATCCACCGAGAGGACCCGCCAGTGCCCTTGTCGCCGAACTGGACGAACAACTTGTTCTCCTCCAGGTGAACGCGCTCCTGCCGCATTGGTGATGATGTCACAGCTCCGGCCGTGGCCAGAGCCACGTGAACGACAGGGTCGGCCGTGTGCGCGATGGGGAGGACCTCTTCCTCCTCGAAAGTCCACCGGGTGTAGCCTCCCCCTTCGAGCTGAACGGGTAAACGCTCGGGTGTCGATGGCGGCTTGGGATCCGATGGCGAGCGTGTCGAAGCCGAGTCGATGTAGAGCGACGTCACCCCCATCATCAGCCTAGCCTCCGGCTCCTCCTCCGCCTGGGCAGCGTGCGCCTGCTCGTCGCGTTTCTTTTTGCGGCATTCGCGAGCCCAGTGGCCCGTTTTGCCACAGTAGGCACATTCATCGGCGGCGATCTTCCTCTTCTTGCCATCGCCGCCGGCGGGTGGCTTGTAGCCACCACTTCTTCCACCGCCTTGGGACGAGCCACCACCTCGGCCGCGCCGTTGCTTGGACGGTGAAGGCCGCCCAGCCCTGGAACCGCCCTCGCCTGAGAGCTGCAACCGGGACACCACCCGCGCCACTAGCTCCTCCTCCGTGTTGTTGAGGCGCGCCGTGGAAGAGTTTGAACCTCCACCGGTGTCGTGCCCGTCGTCAGCCGCCTTGAGCCTCCCCGTGACCTCCTCGATCGTGAGCTCGTTGATGTCGAGGAGCGTTTCGATGGAGATTACTAGCTGCCTGTACCTCGGTCGAGCGACGCGGAGGTATTTGGCAACCACCTTCGGCTCCGGCTCTGGGTCACCGAGGATCGCCAACCGCTGCACGAGATTAGACAGACGCAGGGCGAAATCCTCGACGGACTCACCATCTCGGAACGCGATCTGCTCGTACTCCGCACGGAGACTCTGCGTTGTCGACTTCCGCACCCGATCGTCGCCGATGCGCATTGTCCGGATCGCCTCCCATGCCTCCTTGGCCGATGCCTTCGTCGCCAAAGTGGGCACCATCTCCTGGGGCACGCCGGAGCAGATTGCTTCCAGCGCGGAACGATCGTCGTGGTAGTCGACGTCCTCGTCCTCGATTGCATCCCAGAGGTAGCGCGACTGCATCTTCAGCTTCATGAGCAGCGACCACGTGTCGTAGTTTGTCTTCGTGAGCTGTGGCCAGTTGCCGGATCCGGTCGTCTCCCGAACGACGCGCTTGACGACGCCCTCCTGGCGTCGCGTTCGCGAGCGGCGACGAGTCCGCGAACGGCGCGTCGGTGATCGGCTTCGAGACGGCGATCGCGGTGGAGTCTTCCCAGAGCCGCTTCCCGTCGACTTTGTGTCCGCCATCGCAATGCCTCAGACCCTTCTCGAGTCGGCTCTGATACCAATTGTTGTCGTCAACCGATCTCACGAACGCACACGCACACAATACACAGAAGATTTTGTTGCCACTTCAGCGCAGCGCTTTCTGACTCTATTGATCAAAGTATATAACCAGCGTCGACCGTTACGACTCAACGAAAATGACGGACACAACGACTACGTGATTTGCCGCACCGCGAACCTCGCGCGATTCTGGCGTACTAGACGCATCCGGTGACGGATTCAGTTTTATTGGCTACGATGGAAAACTAGCTAACTGAATACTGAAAGTTCTGAACCTGGACTGAATGAAAGGACTGAAACCAACTGAACTAACTGAATGAAACCAACAAAGTTAACTTGGTTAAGACTTAGGAGGCTGAGTTATTTTCCAAGAAAAAAACACCGACTTATTTGGCTTACTCTGCAGGATATTCTACGTGGCATATTGTCATAATTACCATTCAAAGAAGCTGCGTAGACGAGCATAGTGTCTAGGAAGTGGAGACGGCTCTGGAGATGCTACCCAAAGCTGGTCTTCACCAAACAAACGATGCTCAGCAGCAATGCCGCTGGAGACCACCCAGCATCCATCCCGGCGGCAACATCTATTGGGCGTGTCAATGGCGTTGTGCGGCAGCTATTGTCGGCCACGCTCAACAAGTTTGTGGTCAGATTCCCGCTCCTTAGAAGGGACGCAGACCACATTGATAGATGGGTCAGCTTGTCGGCTGCATCAGGAGCGAGGCGCATTGTTTTCGATCTGTGTCCAGAAGTGGAGATCACTCACAAAAAGGATATGTACAGTTTCCCGCTGCATCTTTTCAGTGGTTCCTGTGGTTCTTGCGTCAAGTCTCTATGCCTGGGGTTCGTCTCCCTGAAGCTGCCTCCTGGTCCCAGTGGTTTCATAAACCTGAAGAAGCTTGCCCTGCACATGGTGTCAATCGCCGGAGATTTCCAGTGCATGCTCCCGGAATGCGATGTTCTTGAGTGGTTAAGCCTCACTGAATGTTCCTTGCGTCGTCTAAAGCGTACGCCGGCCGCTGGAACGGCTGCGGTTCCTTCGTGTGCTGCACTGAAGGCTTCTGCAGAAGTTAGACCTGCAGGCTCCGAACCTCACCGAGTTTGAGTACACCGACTACCAGATACCGATCGTGCTCGGCGAATGCCTGAACATGTCGGCAGTGGCGATTGGGCTACGGCGGCAATTGGATAGTTTCGACTTTCGACTACATCTCCACTGAGCTTCCCAGTGCTCTCCCTCATGTGCAGGACCGTCTCTCTATAAACCTGACGATCAGTACTGAGGTGCGTACATACTATGCATGTTCATCAAAAAATAAAATCAAACTCAAGTGTAGCACGATCGATCAGCTAGTACTTATTACTTATGTTCATGCTCCAAATGCAATTTCTTCGCATTTCTGACCATGCTTGCGTTGCTGCGTTCTAGGTGCGAGGGCTCACGAAAAGCGGTGCAGGGTTCGCCAATCTGAGGCATCTGATCCCGAACATGGAAGTTAAGGGATGTCCAAGAACTGGCGCTGGGATTCTTCGCCTGGCATGCCTACTGGAGATGGCACCCGTCTGGAAGAGCTAGAACTTCATGTAGGTGACTGACTGAGCATTAGTTGCTGCAATTCAGCATATCTCTTTACAAGGGGAGGCGTGGAGTACTTCCTCAGAGGATGTTGCACCACCCATTGAAACTTTAGTCGCAACCTTCCCAAAGGCTATGCCGTGCGCGCCGATGTTAGCACACCGACGCACAACGTTTGACTTCTAGATGTGTGGATACCGTAGAGACGCTGCTGCTGTGCTGATCGAGTATGATCCACGATGTACGTTGGAAACGTGACAGGTTGCTAGAGAAGACGATTGGCGACCAAGGACATTGCACGATCGATTACTTCTACTACATCGACACACACAACGTTGGACCAGTCTGCTCTAACTTTTTTTCCCGCTGCACTGTACGTCTAGTGATAACGATCTATTTTATCTTACTCGCATAATTTTCTGATTTACATAGTGTAAAATTTTAATTATAGGCTAGTGTAGGCTGCTCTTATCCCAACTCCTCGCCCTAGACCTCCTAGGTCATACCCGCAGTGGCGCAGCAGCGAAGCTGGCAGTCCCCCTCTCCTAGCCTTCTCTGTCCGGTCCTCTCCCTCTGCCTTCGGGCCCCGTCGCCCTGGCCTCCCTGGGCTCGAGCTCCCCTGTGCGACTGCCGGGATGTGCCTCCTCGCGCTGCCGCCCCGGTTTCCCTGCGTCGCCTCTGACTCGCTGTCGCCCGCCGGCCGCCGCCTTCTCAGGCTCAGCTGCTCCTGAGGACCAGGTGTGCCCCCTCCTCGATCCTTCTCTTTCTTAATCGATTGGATCTGGTGGGGTGGGTTGGATGTGAGACTTAGTTGCAAGGTCCCTGTGAACTCGTATTTGTGGGGCGACGGCTGAGAAAAGGCCCCCTCTTCTCTTCCTCCCTAGGGCTTCTGGAGCACGCCATTCTCTATGGCCATGTCTGACTGGCCGTCCGGCGGCGGGTGAACCGGTATTTGTGGGGCGACGGCTGAGAAAAGGCCCCCTCTTCTCTTCCTCCCTAAGGGCTTCTGGAGCTCACCATCCTCTATGGCCATGGCTGACTGGCCGGCCGCCGCCGGGGGTTGACTCGAGCGTAATGAAGCGCCCTGATGATTCGCTCCTGAGTGCCACGATAAGCACTCTCCACAAGCAAGTAAACATCATCTTCTGAATCGTATGTTGTTGATCAGTCAGTCAATTGCATTTGATTCGTGGCTTAATTTCACTAAGTCGCAGCAAACTAACTGTTCCTTGAATACACGCAGATGTACTGACTGTCTAAAGGCGCCATTCTACACCTGCGACCTGGATGAGACGACCTCGCCGCATCCGCGCAAGCATCTCAGCGCCGTTCCACACGAGTACATGACGACGATCAGGGTTGCCTGGGGCCCATCGCCTCGTGATTTCGCTTGGTAGTTGGTAGGACCGTGGCCAAACGCTTCCTTAGCAGTTGGGAGTTACCTGGCATTGTTATCACTGCCGTGTACTTCAGAAGGAAACATGTCATCTCTTGATTCGTTTATCGTGTTGTTACGTCTCAATCTCCAGAGTATTTTGGGAGTTGTAGGCTTGTAGCCACTAGCCTGTGAATTTATTGGCGCATGTCATCTCTTATGATTCGTTTATCTTCACTACGGGAAACACGTGATTTGCCGAGTGCAAAAATCTTTGCCGAGTGCCAAATTGCGGGCACTCGGCAAAGACACCTTGCTGCGGCGCGCGACTCGGCAAAATATGGCACTCGGCAAAGAGGCCTTTGCCGAGTGCCAGGCACTCGGCAAATTCCTGCACTCGGCAAAGACTGTCTTTGCCGAGTGCCTGGCACTCGGCAAAGGTACACACTCGGCAAAGATTGGTAGAGGTCTAACGGCATCGGTAGCGTCCTCTTTGCCGAGTGCCCCGCTTGGCACTTTCGGCAAAGAATGTATTGTGCCGAGTGCCAAAACGTGGCACTCGGCAAACTAATATTTTTTTTTTGGTTTTTTGCCACCAATTTTTTTTTTCAAGCTTTAGTACACTACCACAAACAACATGTTTAAATTTTGGACATTTTCATTTCCTTTTGGCATATTTCTATAGTTTATTTTGTTTTGTTGAATTTTTCCAGAAAATGTAAGTTTGAACTGCAGGTGCATCGAATGATGGATTACATTCGTTCAAAAAATGTTATCGTTGTTTCTTAGTGTAAATTTAGGCTAAATCCAGGAACTGTCTCGAAATTTCGATCAACGTGCTCGCGGGGCAACACCGCCAACTTGCGTGGGAGTGGTTTTTTAATTGTATAAAATGCGAACGAATTCCGAAAATCATGAAACTTGTCGAGTTGTCACCGTATCGTATCATTATACCGTGGAAAAATTTGAAAAATTTTCGAGCACATTTATCACGTCACGATGCTTGCAAACCTTAGAAAAGCAGAAGAATACGTGACAACTTCTTGGAGATTCTTGGTTTGCAAGCATCCTACGTGACAACTTGCGCGAAACCTTCTCAAATTTTATCACGACCTCCACATATGATATCATGACATCTTCCCAAGTTTCTTGATTGTCGGACTTCGTTTGCTTTTTATACAATTTAAAAACAACTCGACCGCAAGTTCGTGGTCATGTTTCGTGAACAAGATGCTCGAAATTGGTGGTCATTCTCGTTACGGCCTCACATTATACTAAATAACATGAATATCATTTTTCCATTCATTTTTTCGTTATTGAATGACTAGCGATTATAATTTGAATTATCCAAGAAAATTCAATTAATTGAAATAAATTAAAGAAATATAGAACAAGTCAGAAATGTGCCACATTGGAACATGGAGTACTGTATTGTATGAGGACCGAGAAAAAGTTTGGAGGTCAAAAGTGGAAAAAAAAATATGGTTTCTTAGAGTGTCGAAAATGACACTTCGGCAAAAGGAGCCTCTTTGCCGAGAGTGTCGAAAATGACACTCGGCAAAGGAGCATCTTTGCCGAGTGTCAAACAATGACACTCGGCAGGAGCATATTTGCCGAGTGTCAAAAAATGACACCGGCAAATAATTTTGTAGGGGTTTTAAAAAACCCTATTTGCCGAGTGCGGATCGGGGCACTCGGCAAATCGTCTTTGCCGAGTGCGGATCGGGGCACTCGGCAAAGGCCTCTTTGCCGAGTGCGGATCGGGGCACTCGGCAAATAGGGTTTTAACCCGGCCGCCCGCCCGCCCACCGCACCACACACACACCGCCGCGCCCGGCTCGGCGCCCGCCGCCGCGCCTGACTCAGCGCCGCCCGCGCCGCCCTGCGCCGGCCGCCGCCCGCCGCCGCCGCCCGCTCAGCGCCGCCGCGCCGCCGCCGCCGCGCCCGCGCCGCGCCGCGCCGCGCCGCCATGCCGCGCCGCCGCGCCGCGCCGCCTTACGCCAGCCGCGCCGCCCGCGCACGCCGCGCCGCGCGCCGCGCCGCGCCGCCGCCACGCCGCTGGGAACAATTCTTGGATCGGATAAAGGTTTTCATTTTTTTCGCATATTGTGAACATTGGTAGCTAGTGGCATTTTATGCATAGGTTCTTGCCTCGAGACTGTTGATTTCTTTCTTGTAGTAGTCATGGTTGCTATTCATTTCTGTCCTTTGTGTGTGAGGCAGCAAGAAAGAGTGTGTAATGTGTATATATATTTTTTCCTTCTTTGGGAGCAATGGGGCGAGGCGTGTATGTTTTTGGGAGCAATGGGGCGAGGCCACATCTTGACTCAACAATAGGTACCCATAACTAGCAAGGTGATCCTTTTGCGTGGTAAGGCCGAATGGATATATAGATCTTGTGCTCGCTAACAAAAGTACTTTTGGTCCATTGTGTCGGAAAAGGAATGGAGAGTTATGGGGAAGTAAAAAGAGGAGAGTGTCTATATGCATGTGTGCCTTGTTCTCTCTTTTCTTTGCATGGTTGTTCACTTGATCGGTTTCTTTTCGAACTTATCGCACGGTCCATCTTTGAACCTCTAAGATTATTCTTTGCAACTAGATAGTTCTTAGTTACGACGTACTGGCCGGGGTTGTCTTCCAAGAATAATGCATATATATCTTCCGCCTTCCTCTCACAAAGAATATAGAAGTATAGACTTTCCGGACTATTTATCAAATAGAAAGTTGAAATGCCTCTTGAATTACGTAACTAATGAAACAATGAAACATGTCAAAGTTAAACAATGCGTTTGAAAGAAATTCGAGATAAAATCATAGAATATTAAGAAATCACATTTAGTTTTCTCAGAGCAACGATAAGTTGCACTCTGTCATTTTCAGCACTGATGATATATAGCGGTTTATCATCATTAAGTACAAAGCAAACAGTTTGTCTCACATCGACACTTGTCATTAACCGCTACCGATGTTTTATAGTACCTCAAACTGACTTCTAAATATATATGTTTACGCGTAATTGAATACTCTAATTTATATCTATTTAATCCATCATAGCTCCTTTGTGCTTGAATTTTATATCCATTGTTGTGTTGCGGTTCCTTCTTGTTAGTAATGATCGGAAGTTTACTCTCGACTTAATCGGATAAGTATAGCATCGACATCTTTTGATAGTCATTGAGTACATGATGTACGTGTACACATTTTGCATGAGCATGGATAATCTAGCTAAAGCATGAAGGAACTAAAGAATCTTTTATTTGTTCTGCTTGAGCATGTACACATAATTCAAACATTTTCACCATTGTGCAAATCATTCTATACATTTCTAATGCAATTGGATATATTTAAATAGATTGAGGTAACAAAGGGCTAATTTTTTACTAATTAACTATTAATTAGAAGTTGCAGCTATTTTACAATCTGCGTATATAGCATATTTTAGGACAGCAGATCTGAACACTGTTCATATAACAACTTTACAGTACTTTGTTGACACATTATTGGTGCCACATGTCCTTTGCAACATGGTACTATAGATTTTAAATATGTGCATTTGCCATGTGATAATTGACAATCTAACTTCTAGTTCCAAGTTCATGCATGTGAGTTGACCTTGGTACATCTTGCATGCTTTTCTTGTTTTGTTTTTTTTTCTTTTTCATTCGAGGTAAAGTCGGTGCAAACAATTGACTAGGATCCTCAAATTAAAGATGTTTTCATGTCCCAATTATCGCTTAATTTGTTTGTTTTCACTCAATTCTCAATAAGCAAAGCATACTAACATATTAGTAAAATATGTTGGTTTATCAACTGAAGATGTTAAAGAAAGCATCCCTGTATATAATTTATGGTGTTTATTTATATTTGACCCTTTTAAAATTGTATATGCTTATCAGTAGTCTATTTTCAAGTACATAATGAAACAAAAATATTTAAGATGCTGTGATTGATATGCACATATGTGATTCTTTTAATTTAAATTTCGTTATGTTATGTTTTTTAAAATGTAAAAGCATTTATTCCAATGTTTAAATTGTGCAAATATCAATTAAACAACGAACTTAGAAGTAGCCATATTGTTTCTTTGCATACAATTTAAAAGCATACTAGTATACATAGATGGATTGGATCAAATCACTACTCTGTTAACTTCTCATTTACGTTAGGATCTTTGTTATTGCTATATCACTTTGTTATTGCTATATCACTTTGTTGAATGCCATTCTCGATTGGTCGGTCCAGTTTATTCTCGGTTAGGCGTAACCTAGTTAGGCGTCTCCGTTCGAAAGAGATACGGTTGGAAATATGCGAGATCTTTGCATATCTATAACCGATCTCTGTTTCAATTGTCCACGTTTTTGGACGGCTGAGGATGCGTAGATGGGGTTAGTTTAGTGGTCTACTCGATCCGTGTGAGTTTCGTGACATCTCCTGTTGTTCTCCGGATACACAATCTCCTGCCGGGACGTGTATTTGGAGAACAATGGGAGGTCTTCGCCAAATTTGTCTCGGATAGGAGTAGAGCATGAAACTAACCTCATCTACGCATCCTCAGTGATTAGGACCTATCTTCACCTATTAGATAGGAGAAAGATCGTGTAGATGCATTTGATTCTTATATTACTCCACGATATGTTAGAGGATGGATGACCGTCATTGGATGTACACGGCGAAGAAGTCGAGTGATTACACCACGGAATGGATGAACAAGACCGATGCTTTCTTGAAGTGCATTTGGCAAGGTGCTAAAGGACATTGTCTAGTTTTGTGTCCTGCGACAAATGTGGAAACAGGAGAAGGGTAAACAAGGTGGACATGGGTAAACATCTTTTGAAGAATGGATTTACGCGGACTACACCGGTGGGTCCACCATGGTGAAGCCCATCGTATGAGAGAGGAGGTGGTGAGACCACGCGTCGAGGCTTATGATGTCGATCTTGGGGTAGCGGACATGTTAGATGACTTTCACCAAGGACATTTCGATGAGGGACGTGAGAAGGAGGAGATGGAGGCACCGCGCAGGCGTTCTACGACATGATGGACTCGACACGAAACCCCTTCACGATCGGTCAGCGGTGTCTCAACTGGATGCCATTGGGCGCTTAATGGGGTTGAAGTCCGAGTTAAACTGAGTCGAGAAGGCTTCGATAAGATGTTGGCCGTGATTGGCACCACGCTTCGGAGGGCCACATTACGCCAAAGAGCATGTACGAGTCACGAAACTCCTTCGTGCACTTAAGATGCCATATGAGCGGATACATGCTTGTTCGAAGGGTGCGTCCTATTTAGGAAAGAACACAAGGATGCAAAGTCTTGTCAAAGTGTAAATCCTCCGGTACACGGAGGTAGACTCGTGATGGCCGAAGAGGCGACTACGATCCCCGTGAAAATCCTACGGTACCTTCCGTTCCTACCGAGGATCCAACGGCTATACATGACCGAGGAATCCGCAAAGCAGATGACATGGCACGAAATGGCAAGCGGTACAATCGACAAGATGGTACATCCATCCGATGGTGAAGCATGGACCCGCTTTGATGACAAACATCGTGAGAAAGCGGATGAGGCTCATGAATATGCGTGTCGCTACCGGCAATGATGGGTTCAATCCTTATGGATGATGGTGCCCCATACACATGTTGGCCCGTGTTCGTTATCCCCTCAATCTCCCCCGTCTCCTTTCAACGACATAACGTATTCTTGTCGTTGATAATTCCTGACACACCGGGAGTAATATGGGTGTGTTCATGGAGCCGTGTTTGATGAATTGGTCCGTGCTTGGGACGAAGGGGTATGGACATACGATCGAGCTACAAAGACAAGCTTCAAAATGCACGTTTGGTACCACTACTCCTGCATGACTTCTGGCGTATGGGTTATTCTGCTTTGGTGTGTTCACGGAAGTTCCCATGCCCAATATGCAAGGAAGGTGTGAGGTTCATTTGGTTGCACAAGGGTGGCAAGTACTCGTCGTTCGACGGACATCGTCAATTCCTCCTCTTGACCATCCATTCGGACAAGACATCAAGAACTTTACGAAAGGTGTCGAGTGATGGACCACGCACCGCGGATGATGGTAGTGCCGAGGTTCATGCTCACATAGATGCTCTCGTGCCCAATCAAGAAGGTGGTTTTGTGGGATATGGTGAGCAACATATGTGGACTCATAAGTCGGGCTTGACTAGGCTCCCTATTTCGATGACCTTCTTACGCCACATAACATTGATGTAATGCACTTGAAAAGAATGTCGCCGAGGCACTTTGGGCAACACTCATGGACTTTGAAAAGTCTAAGGACAACCCTAAGGCTAGAGTGGACTCGCAGCGTTATGCGATAGACCAAATCAAGAGATGCGACCTCCTAGTCGCGGCAAGACATGGAGAAGGCCTAAGGCCGATTTCGTCTTGAAAAAGGACCAAAGGAGGGAAGTACTTGAATGGATCCAGACGCTAATGTTCCCGGATGGGTATGCAGCGAATCTGAAGAGGGGAGTGAACTTAGGCACTCTGCGAATCAACGGGATGAAGAGTCATGACTACCACATATGGATTGAGCGGCTTCTTCCGGCGATGGTTCGAGGCTATGTCCCTGAGCATGTCGGCAAGGCCGCAGAGTTGAGCTATTTCTTCCGACTTGACTTTGTGCCAAGGAGCTATCTCGGACCGTCATTGCCGACTTGGAAAAAGTGGCACCGTGTTGCTCGTAAGTTGGAGAAGATCTTTCCACCGGCTTTTTCTTGGCGCATCGGCATTTGATTGTGCACCTCCGTATGAGGCACGTATGGGGGCCGTGCAAGTCTTAGTTGGTGCTATCAATCGAGAGATGTCTGAAGACTCTTCGCAAAAAATGTAGAAATAAAGCCAAAATTGAGGCTTCCATTGCAGAGGCATACATTCTGGAGGAGGTGTCAAACTTCACAGAGAAATACTACACTGAGAACCTTCCTAGTGTTTATAATCCACCCCCTCGTTACAATGCTGGCGAAAATGAATCGAACCTCAGCCTTTTCCAAGGGCAACTCGGAAGCGCAAGTGCATCGAGCACTAAGCAATTGAAAAATGAAGAGTGGCGCAGTATCATGCTATATGTGTTGACCAACCTTGTCGAGGTGCAGCCGTTCATTGGGTAAGTTTTCAACGAACTTGTTTCAATACGCCGTCACTCCTTGTTTCTTCGTCCAACCCCTTGTTTTCGTTAGTACAGGAATTTCTTCGTCAATCTGGCATGAATCAAGGGATCCTACCCGCAGAAACCGATACCCTTCTTTCACAAGGTGCGGGACCAGGGAGCCCCGATTTCATTTCTTGGTTCAAACAGAAGGTACTGTCCAATTTAGCTCGTACTTAGTTCGACATTCCAAGTTGATCGTACGTTCGAATAATATAACGATCTATCCTGCTTGTGCTTGCAGGCCCAAACCGATGCGTCTATAAGTGACGAGTTGAGACAGGTTGCAAACGGCTGTGTCGTTAGGGTCAAGTCATTTACCGGTTATGACGTGAATGGATATCGTTTTCACACAGCAAGCTACGAGCGAGTCACCAATCGAAAAACCACAAGCAATGAGTTTTTACGCGCAGACCGATGGCCTCGACTATTATGGAAGAATTGAAGAAATCTACGAACTTGCATTTTATGGTTCCAAACCTCTTAATCCTGTCATATTCAAATGCCACTGGTTTCATCACGAGTAACGAGGCGAACCCTAAGCTTGGGCTAGTCGAGATTCGACAGATTAAATCTATCCAGAAAAGATGTCTACATTGTGGCTCAACAGCCGTCGTGTTTATTATATGCCATACGCGTGCCAAGACAAAGAGCATCTTAAGGGTTGGGCTATTGTGCACAAGGTATCGCCACACAGTAAACTACTCCGTCCCAAACGATGAAGATTACAACTTCAACCCAAACACATATGATGGAGAGTTCTTTCAAGAAGAGGGGCTACAAGGAGGTTTGGATAGACTTAACCGGCGATAGGAATGGAAGTAGACAATGAAAGGGTTGATGGCGAGGACGCCTGGAGACGAGGTGCGAAATGTGAAGGACTTACAAATGCTTGAGCGATTACGTTTAGGCAATGACAATGAAGACAACATTCCTCCTTCGGATAGTGTTGATGATTTGGACAATGTTGATAGTGATGACGAGACCTATGATCCAGCTAATCCCAATCATGAAGATTATTTCTAATACATGTAATACTATGTTTTTTGTAATTATGTTTTGTTCTTTTTGCATCTATTTCTAATACATGTATTACTATGTTTTTTGTAATTATGTTTTGTTCATTTTGCATCTATTTCTAATTACGTCTTGCTTATTCTTTTTAATTGCAGGTGAGTGAACAAAGATGGCGGGCGACCGTCGTAGGGCCGTGTCCTCGCTTTACCAGAGACCACACACTGCGGAGGAGGAGGCGGAGGGGTCGGACAGGAGGAGGAGGAAGAGGACCGCCGGCCGCAGGAAGGGGCCGTCTCCTCCCACGCCGCGTGAGGAGGTGCTGGAGGAGGAGGTGGCGCCCGTGGACGAGTTGGACGAGGAGCTGATTCGGCAGACGGCCGAGGAGGAGGTGGCGCCCGTGGACGAGCTGGACGACGAGGCGGTAGGCACGGGTTCCGCTTCCTCCTCTTCCTCTTCGAGTGTCTACTTGCGAGGTCCCGCGAGCCTCCCTCAGGGTCTGCATCCTCACCAACGTCCAGTGATTCGCCCCGAAGGGCAAAAGTAAGTAACTTTAGATGTTGTCACCACTACTTCATATGATATGTTGAAAAAAAAGAGAAACTAATAATTTTTCTTAATCACTTGTGCGAGAACGGGTGGTTGTGTCGGTGGTAGCGCACGCCCGCCAATGGCATCTGGGTCTTCGTGCGAGCAACACTACCCGGCATTGTCACGTCTGCCGGAAGACGGAGCCGGCCTACTCGTTTGACCACTACGCCGTCGGCCCCGATGCGGAGTACCCCAGCAAGGCGGCGCGGGTGAAGGCGGAGTTTTGGGTAAGTCTCCCTCGCACAACATTGCTCAATACATCGCATTCATTGGACTTTTCTTGAAATAATGAATGGATACATCGCGCTTGTATGCGGACCTATTTGGATGCGATGAGGATTTGAGGCGAGGCGGACGGTGGCTACCAAAGCACGTAAAAACTCATCACCGACATGCATCACGAGTGCGCATCCAGCCATCGTAACCTACCACGGGTCGAAGCTTGAGAGAAGGTCACCAAGAAAGACGCAAGAAACATGGCCGACCGGGACCGGACCTTGAGGTAGATGAAGAACATTAATATTGATTCGTTTTGAGATTAAATACGTTTAATTTGATCTTCTTATATGTCAAATACTTGATGACGTGTAGATGATTCCCTGGTGGTGCCAATCGTATCCCGAGTGCCGGGCGATGATCGTGGACAAGTGGTTCACTGAGGAGTATCTCCGGATGCACGTGATGCGGGCCCGTCGTTTGATGATGCAAGGTCCAAGACACCATCAAGGCGACGCAGCCTCTCGCATACAAACAAGCATGGGTACACGAATTCATTTATCTATTGTGACGCTCAATTCGCACGATTTCTAATTATCTTCTTTGTCTTTCTCGATCGGCGTCACATAGTGGCCAGCCTTGCTCGGACTTTCAGGCATGGTGTATGGCCCACAAGGGCAAGGCGACGTCCGACGTCTCCTTCAACCTGGAGGACCCGCCCCAAGCGTACACGAACCCGAGCGTCCACACCCGCATCAGTGAGTACACGTCGGCGGCAAGGTCGGTCCATGGGCGGACCATGATCCGAGCACCGGGACTTTGATGGAGAGATCGTCATGAGGTGGGACAAGGCAAGAAGCATGGGCGGTTACGGCTTGGCGGCGGCCTCATCGACACGGCCTCTACTCCATCTCTCTCCCGGATCCGAGCACGAGCACGGCGAGAGCCCGACCATCGCGCCACGGGCATCACATTGACAAAGACGGGTCGACGCACTCGAGGTTATTCCTGTTTTACTCGTCGTACATTGATCTTTACACCTTAATTAGCTTTGCATTACTGAAACATTGGAGTGAAATATTGCAGGCCCGGCTGGAACAAGAAATGAGGCAACGTCGAGCCGGAGGCCGAGCAAAGAGAGGATGTCGGCCCGGTGGAGGTCGAGCAAAGCAGGGTGGCGGACATTACGGAGTTCCTACAAGGTCTTGGGCAACATACGGGCTTTGCTGTGCCAGCTGGGCTGTTGGCTCCACCTCCGCCTCCGCGTCCTGCAGCTGCAGCTACTCCTGTGAGTATGAAAGTTTTTTGCTTTCGCTTGTGCTTTGCTTGTATGACCTTTACCTTCCTAGATTAGGTATCTAATGTAATCTTGTCTCACATGCAATCTCTTCTTCTTTGTGCAGCCTCAATCGGCGGGTTCAAATAATCCACCTCATGCGCCTCCGAATGATGGAGCTTTTGCTTCACCACAGTCGCAGTGGCCACCTTCGAGATGAATGATAGTTGTATTTTCATTTGTTGTTTACTTGATGATGGACTTGTGATATACTTGTGATGCACTTATCGACTGTGATGAACTTGTGGATTTATTTGGATGGACTTGAGCACTTATTGTTATATATGTGATATATGTGATGGATGAGATATATATGTGATGGATGTGATATATGTGATGAATGAGATATATATGTGATGGATGTGATATATGTTTGGATGGATTTGTTTGTCGCGATGGAATGTAAAAATAAATAAAAATGCAGTTTTGGGTCACTTTGCGAGTGCAACACTCGGCAAAGGACCCTTTGTAATGCCTTGACCATGGCACTTTCGCAAAGCCGAAACCCTTCTCGAACCCCATTTCCGGCTTTGCCGAGTGCCATGGTCAAGGCACTCGGCAAATCGAATCTTTGCCGAGTGCCATGGTCAAGGCACTCGGCAAAGCCGAAGATTTGCCGAGTGCCTTGACCATGGCACTCGGCAAAGATTCCAGATTTGCCGAGTGCCTTGCTCAAGGCACTCGGCAAAGATTCAGATTTGCCGAGTGCCTTGAGCAAGGCACTCGGCAAAGAAATTTTTAAAAAATTAAAAATCTTTGCCGAGTGCGGCGGGTTGGCACTCAAGAAAGAGGCCGCAAATCAACGGGCGGCGCGGATTGTGTTTTTCTTTGCCGAGTGTCGACTCGGCACTCGGCAAATCCTTTACCGAGTGCCCGACAAAGGCACTCGGCAAAGGTTGCTCGCCGATAATTTTTTCCGAGTGCCCTTTGCCGAGTGTCGCACTCGGCAAAGCTTTTGCCGAGTGCAAAGGGGCCTTTGCCGAGTGCCTGAGGCACTCGGCAAATAACCGGAATCCAGTAGTGCTTGTTGTTACGTCTCAAATCTCCGGTGTATTTTGGTAGTTGTAGCCACTTGCCAGTGAATCCATTGGCGCTTTGTTTATCGAACAAGTTGGTTACCAACTCATAAAAATGCTCAGGCACTGAATTTTGTGTACACATTTTCACCATCCATGGTGATGGTATTGATACTCGCTTCAATTTATATGATGCTTTAACAGAAATAAAAACTATGTGGCCGGCCGCTCTATAACGGCAAGTTTTTTTAATATCAGTATCAAATCTCAAGATGAGGTTCACAAAAGATCATAAGATACACAACAAAATATCAACAATGTGTACATAAATGAACTAGCAAGCTGTTCATCCTAGAAGGTGCATGGTATGTGGGTAAATTGTTCCAAATTAGATCGCAGCTTATGTCTAATAGTTAAGTTCTCGAACAAAATGAACTTGGGAGATGAGAAGTTCAAAATCCATCCACCTCTTTTTAAGTGATTTGGTCATCTTACATGCAACTGATGTACCTCTGTACCAGTATATTACTAATGTATATTTCATGATGTCCACACAGACGTTTCTTTGTAACAGATACACCACGTAAAAGGTTAGACAATATTTGGAATTTGGATAGCGTCTGTAACACCCGGCCCAACATTGAGCCCATAATGTCACCTAACTACTCTAGCTACCAATTTAAACCTTAATTAAACAATAATTCCAGCACGCATGGAACAAAGACCCGTCCACCGGTCACAAGTGAATCAATTAAAACATAATAAATGAATAAGGATAAAAGTTCACAACTTTGACACAACTCCCACCCTTCTTTTCTGTGAACATCGGATTAGATCCTTGACAAAAACCATCCAATTGTTTTTCAACTCCTCTTGAAAAGGAGATGTCAAACGGTACAGAATAAATAGGTCGAGTATTGAGGACAACAATACGGAATTCTACATCCCTGGAAGCTCAGCCGGAAACACATCGGGATAGTCGTACAGTATCGGGATCTCCTCAATACACAAAGCTACACTTGGCTTTTCAGCAAAAGCCAAGAATAGTAGTCTTTGCAGCACGTTGATCAGGAAACAAACCGGCCAACACAAATAGAGAATGCGGAGGTGCACTCCCCTAAAAGATCAACTCCTTTCCGGATGGAGCCTGCAAGGTAATGGTTCTCCAGAAGCAAGAGATCATAGCCCGGTAACAATGCAACTAGTCCATGCCAAGAATAACATCAAACGGCTCTAACTGAATAACCATAAGATTAGTAGTGAATTCCTTCCCATATATAGAAATCGAGCATCCAGGACCAAGGATCGGAAACCCGGTACTGATGGAAGTCCCGCCGAGCTGCCGGGAAAAAAAATGGCCGGTTCTATAGAGCATCCAAGACCAAGGATCGGAAACCGGGTACCGGTGGAAATCCCGCCGAGCGGCCGGGAAAAAACCGATTGAATTTCGCTTGAAAACCGACCGAATTTCAAAAATTAAAATTTGAATTTGCAAAACCCGGGAAAACCGTCCGGGATTTTGGATCCCGGACCCCTGCCAGTAACCAGTGGTTACCGGCCGGGTTTTTTTTTATGTCCAGGACAAACTGTCAAACTAGCAATAATACCCAAGGAGAGTTAACAAGAACTAACTGCACTCTCAAATTTGCCCTCCTAGCGAACGCTATCGATACGAACGCGTAGGTAGCTCCATAATAAAAAAGAACAAGGGCATCATGGGAATCCACAAGTATAGCGTTCACTAGGAGTGCAAATTTGAGAGTGCAGCGGATCTCGCAGTCAGTTCTTGTTAGCTCTCATGGGGGTATCATTGCTAGTTCCACAGTTTGTCTTAGATGCTCGATTTCTATACATAGGGAGGAATTTGCTGCTAATTTGATGATTATTCAGTTAGAGTCATTTGATATTATTCTTTGCATAGATTGGTTGCATTGTTACCAGGCTGTGATCTCTTACTTCTAGAGAACCATTATCTTGTAGGCTCCATCCGGAGAGGAGCTAATCTTTCAAGGGAGTACGCCTCCACATTCTCTATTTATGTTGCCTCCACATTCTCTATTTATGTTGCCCAGTTTGTTTCATGATCAACGTGTTGTAAAGACTAGACTACTCGACTCTAAAAACCAAGTGTAGTTTTGTGTATTGAGATCCCGATGTGTTTCCAACTGAGCTTCCAGTGATGTGGAATTCCGTATTGATCTTGTCCCCGCTACTCGACCTATTTCTTTGTCTCCGTACCGTTTAACATGTCCTTTCTAGGAGGAGTTGAAGAAGTAATTGGATGATTTATTGTTCAAAGATCTAATTCGGCGTGGTGTGTCACCTGGGAGAGCTCCTGTTTTGTTAATAGAAAAGAAGGATGTGAGTTGGCACGTGTGTCCAAGCTATGAACTTTTATCCTTATGCATTTATTATGTTTTAATTAATTCACTTGTGACCCATGGACGGGTTTCTGTTCCATGCATCCATGCTGGAATTATAGTTTAATTAAGGTTTAAATTGGTAGTTAAAGTAGTTAGGTGACATTATGGGCTCAATATTGGGCTGGGGTGTTACAACCAGGGATTTAAATATCAGCCGATAACCGTTTCTATCGGCTATATCGGCCACTCCCGGTAGAAGTATAAACCGGTTACGAAAATTTTCGGTTTGGATGAATTTCATCCATAAAAATCGAATTTGCTTGAATTTTGTTCGAATTTGATTTTTTTTTTTTTTAAAATAAAATCCAAAAAAATCATTTTTTTTTTAAGTTTCGGCCGAAATTTTCCGATTATTGACCTTACCGGCTTTGAACCGGTTACCCGATCCCTGGTTACAACGTCCTCCAAATGGTTTAAACTTGTCCTAAGTCGAGGGAAAAATATTAGGAGCCTCACTTAAGGCATGTCTCATGAGGTTAATAAAAGCACACTTAAAAGAGAATCAACATATTTGAAAGGAAAATGAATTTAATCAAAGGTAATTTTTTTAAACAAAGGCAATGTTGGAGCAGCTGAGGCATGCTTCAAAATGGTGAAGGCATGGCCAAACACCCATAAATAAGCAACTTTTTACAATATTTCGATCATTTTTGCCTGTAACAACTTTGCCACACAGTTCTATATACAGATGTATATATCTCAAGAAGGCATATGTAAGAACGCTAAAAAATTGCTCACCTGTGGTTCCATTAGGAATACAGCAGCATCTAGCGCGATGTGGCCTTTCAAGAGTTATTTTCAATGTTCAATATCACTTTACCATCAGAAATGGATCAAATATAATTAGTCAAATAAATCAAAACCAATGTGAATATTATCCTAGATATGAATTTGCAATAAAGTCAAGCATTCCTAGATATCAAAACTAATGAGGTTTATTCTACTTACGGAGAATCAAATAGCATGCCTATTAAAAAAACATTTCAACGTGTGTCAGAAAGCAAACATATTTCAATAGCTGAGCTAACAGGTGAGATGGCTGCTTCTTGCATGCCGATCAAGTTTGTTTAGTAAAAAAAAATACTCATCGATCAAACTACTAATGTGGAACAGCAAGGTTAAGCTGCAAGCTCAGGCCAGAATTGATTTTGTTGGACGGGCACTAGATGTTAGTCAGGTGCAGCATCCTATAACTTAGAGAGTGGACAAATCATAATGTGAAATATGCAAAGGAAAACACATGAAAGATATAGAAGGATTGATGTAATGCTTGAACACATAATTTTCCAAAAAAAAAACTTACAGGATGACACCGCAACAACTATCATTCTGAATTCTAAAAAAATTATTGTGACAAAATAGAACTTACAGCTGTGTAGCATGACTTCTCGTGCTCTGAGGGTTTACCGAAATGTACAGTTCTTGTTATGTCTGTCGTACCATCCAGGTACTGCAAATATACCATTACGGAAGTCATTAGATTGTAAGAAGTCTTCTAACAAAAAAATTACAGTTCAAGATTGAAATGTACTCAACCTGTGCCCCCGAGTCACACAGATAATTATCAGCATCAAGTTCAGCACATGTGCTTGCTACAGGTGAATAGTGAATTATTGCTGCATTTGGCCCCACAGATGAAATTGTAGGAAAACTCAAACCTTTGAAGTGCTGCAGAAACATATTAATGACTGATCAAAAGTTG
The DNA here is from genome assembly GCA_036346395.1 of Hsuehochloa calcarea. Lineage (NCBI taxonomy): Eukaryota > Viridiplantae > Streptophyta > Magnoliopsida > Poales > Poaceae > Hsuehochloa > Hsuehochloa calcarea. The sequence continues at coordinate 29,342,218 of CM070614.1, forward strand.
CAGTGTGTCAAAAGACTGAATGCAAAATGCTCTCAAGGAATACTTTTTAAATAGATATTCACCTAAAACCAACCTAAGAAAAGATGTTCCAGTAAAACCCGCCTTTCAAGAAATACAATGCATACTAGTTAGCAATGTCATCTCAACAACTGTTTAGTTACGCTTTTCTAATTTACTCCAAAGAACAGTAAACATCTGTCTCAGTGTTCCCTTAGGCGGCCGCCTTGCCCGCCTAGGCGCCACCGAGGCGATGGGCACAAGCCACCCATGATTCGGGCTCAGTCGGCCCCTAGGTGCTCGGCTCACCTAGGTGGTCAACACGGACCGAGGCAGGCAAGGCGCGGCGGTGGCTGGGCGGTCCAGGGTGACGTTGAGCGGAGCTAGGCGACAATAAGTGGGAGAAAAGAGGGGTAACTGAGGAGGCTCTCACCCGTGTGATTCCAAACCCCAGCTCCCATCGCGTCGCCTCCTCCTCGGCTCCCCGTTGCGCGCCGCCTCCTCTCCGGCTCCCCTTGGCGCGCCGCCTCCTCCCCAGCTCTCCTTCGCGCGCCGCCTCCTCTCCAGCCAGATCGACGTCGTTGTCGCTTTGCCACTGTCGATTCTGTTTCCCCCGTCGCCAGATTTGGTCTCCCTGCCACCGGATTTTGTGTTGATGGGAGGGGGACGAGGCGGCGGCGGGATGGGAGAGGGGAGAGCGAGAGCGAGGCGGAGACTGTCGTATGGGGCAAGAGGATAAGAGCGAGAAGTTTTGACTGGAGTATTGGACCAGGCCGGCAGACTTTTGGTCGGTCCGACTCGGTCGAATGGGCTTAATGGGTGGACCAGCCGGCAGTAAGTTTTTTTCTTTTTTCTCTCTTTTCTTTTTCTTCTTCACTACCTTCTCTCCCTCCTGCTGCTTCTATTTGCCGACCGCTTCGACCTCCGCCTAGGCGGGCTAGGCGCTAGGCGGCCACCCTCCACCTGCCTTCCACCTAGCACCTAGGTGAACATTGATCTGTCTCGAAATTATACAAGACAAATAAAGACTAAAGTAGGTAAAAAGTAGATTGTGCACTGTATTAGTTCTGAACAAATATAACTAAATGTACCCGGGGAGTTGATTTCAAGACACAATTTACAGTAGTTTACTCACAATGGATAAAATGAGTCGGTAAAACTAGGTCATAGATAACTAAAAGCAACTTGGTTTCTGTTTAGCAAATTTCATTAATACTAGAAGTGATACTTGGTGGGTTGACTTCCAAAATCAAGACTAATAATACTAACAATAGCTGGTGATGAGAGTTAAATCAACAGTATCTAGAAATGTAAAGCAGAAACCTCAGTAAGTTTTATTTCCCTACAGGACAGAAAGAAGAGATGAGCATAACCAAATGTACATTGGAATCTGATAATAAACAATAAAATAAATGCAGATGGTTGCTGTCGGGAACTTGGGATGCAGAGCTCAAACAAGACAACAAGGTAAAAAAAATGACATCCTGATAACCCAAAAGGTAGGCCTAGCCAGAGGTAGAATTTCGGTTGGTTTTTAAGCAAATTTAAACAAAATTTAACCGATTTTTTCCTGGGAAAACCGGTAATCGGCCGGTTACCGTTCCCGGCCCCCAGGCGGGATTCGGTCCGGTAACCGTTTTTTTATCCCTAGGCCTAGCCATGAGATTATCTCGAATTACATTTGTATTACTTTGTGGAGGTGCAGTCACGGTCATCTAAGCAGACTTTGGTGGTTACTTCTATCAACTACTTAGAGATTATAGTATTATGTAAAACATCATTGAATGTATTTGACTTAGAAATGTAATTAACCACGTCCAGAAACCCCGTGGCATTAATACGTTAAGATTGACGAAAATTGTTTTTACGGGGAATCATTAAAAAAGAGCCAAAATAGAAAGAAAAAAAAGCCTCCTACGCACGACGATTTGGAGTTTTGTGCATGGACGCGTGTATGGCTGTGAAGCGGGCTGTACATTTGGTAAGGTTGACCTTCGTGCTGGCTGGTGCGTGTCTGTATTAAGCATAACTAAATTATGGACAGAATACAAACAATTCTGAACCATCCAGGATATACATATATCGGCATGTGCAGATCATGAAACGGCTACCCAACGATCCAGCCAACATGCTGATTGATATGTGTGAACTGGCTATGCGTTGTTGATGATCTGGTTACTGTCAATCTTGTTGGCTGCTGTTGTCCGGTCGTCCCTCACAGTTGGGTGGGATGGATCGGCGGTTGTTGTGGCAGGTCACAACTGATGAACCTAGCCGTTGGCACATTACACCGCGGAGTCAAAAAAGAAAAACACCATGTGGTGCTCCTTCTGTGATTTTTTTTAAAAAAAATAATATTAAATTTTTTAAAAAATTACAAAATTAAATACTTTTTTTTTACAAAACTAGAGGTCCGTCGCCTGTTGGAATGGAGACAACCTCCTGTCACCATTCCAATTGGCGACATGGACTTAGTCTTGGCCCTGTCGCCATTTCAACTGCTGATAGGAAGTGACCAGTGTTCCTAGTAACTTCCTATCGCCAGCTGAACTGACGACATGAATTGGCTATTTCAAGCCCAAAAAATAGGTGAAATTATCATTTTAATTCCAGAAAAAAGAAAAGAGAGAGTGAGAGAGTGAGAAGTGACACGACGAGAGAGAGACGCACAACAGAACTGATTGGCCATTTTGTAGATAAATATTTTTACAACTTTATACATTAATTTGAAATCTTGTAGATTAGTAAATAAAAATAACGACATATAATTCAATAGATAACTTTAGCTTACTATGGTTTGTAGAGCCTAATCGAAATAAAATATTGCGATCTTTATTTTTTTTGTTTCCGTTTGCACTGGGTAAATGTTTGAAAAATGTCTGAGACACTTTTTAAACAATGAAAGTAGCAAGATGTCTGTTAAAAATTTGTAAAAAATATGGAGTAGCTTAGTAGGGTTTGTAGAGCCCGATCGAAATAATCCCAACATAATTTTGATTTCGGTTTGTGCGCGGTAATTATTCTGTTAGCGCCGAAAATTTTTTTTACACATGGAAAAGAGTACGATGCGTCTTAAAATTGTAAAAAAAAAAACCCAGAGTAGCTACGTAGGTTATGTAGAGCTGAATTATTTTGTTAATACCGCTTCTTATTACTTTCTATATATGTTTCGTAGTATTCACAAAGCATGCATTGAATTTTCAAGTATGGCGGACCCAGGAGACGTTGCGCATTGGTCGTACGAGTTGCTTGACCTGTCAATGACACACGTCACCATAGCCGCCTCAGTACCATCATCCCCTGGGAGGGCGAGGTGACGATTGAGCTTAGCGCGTTGCGGCTGTGCACGCCCATGAGGGCATGGAGGGTGCACCCACGTTGGGTTCCGAGGTACGTATAGTTGTGACATTCGTGTACTCAATTGTAATACTATAGATGGATTAACATTTGTTCTTAATCCTTTCGATACAGTTTGAGAGAAATGCAATATGATCAAAGTACAACTTGCCTTGCTGTATCAATGCTTCTTTTCTTTATCTTCGATCTTCGTCTTTCTTGACCTTCAACTCCTTTCAGCGATTCCAGATCATCAACGTCTAATGATAGAGAAAACACAAAAAAAAAACAATTCAAATAAAGTCCAAATTGAAATTGAATGGTATAGAAAGGCAGGGCTTGATTTTAGATGAATTTATACATTTGAATGGGTTTAATCGGAGTTCGTACGACGAAGAACGAACTCTCGGAAGTTTGATCACGAAGGAAAACCGGGAAAAAGAAAAGGGAGACAGTCTGAGTGACTAACACGCGTGGCTGAGGAATATTCCCAGAATCTTTAATTCAGAAATTTTGAAAAATGGCTGAGAGAATGATGTTTGGGAACCACTTGATAAAATAAATTTTGGGAATTAAAATAATTCCTGAAAAGGAAAGGAGACTAACATGTGGGCCACTAGTCCATAGACTAGGTCCATGAACTTGGGCCTATAGTGCACGGTGGATTGGGTATATAGAGCAGTTGCACCGCTTCGTACGTCGAAGCCCTAGCTGTCGCCTCGGAAGTCGCCTCGAAGCCGTTGGGTCTCGCTGTCATCGTCATCATCTTTCTCCACCACCGGCGAGTCCCATGCCTCGCCGCCGCCACTGTCGGGTTCACGTCGCCAAGATCTACTCCGCCACTTTGTCGGTTCTGCCTGAGAGCCGTCGTAGCCCGTTGTCTCTGAAGACCGTAGCCCCGTCGCTACTTTTCCTCATCGTGCCATCGTCTTCGACGACCCTCGGTCTTCGTGTGCCACCTGTCATCTCCTCCTCATCCGTTTGCGCCACTCCAAGCCCGCCGAGACACGACCATTCGCCGTCAACACCGCCGTCAGAGTAGTGCCGCCGTAGTCGTCCCTCGTTGTCGCTGTCGGGTTGACGCAGCATGCCACCTCGCCGCCACATCAACACCGCCGCCAAATCAGCAGCCGTGTGCGTCAGCGCATCATTGACATGGCCACTCCCAAGCCCTAGCTGTATGGACTTGGTTCATCGTGAACCGAGTCAATGCCAAACCAACCCCACCTATCAGTTACTATTATGTGAACTCTGCTCACTGTAGACCACAAGCCTTTTCTGTGGACTTGGTCTATAGATCATGGGCCCATATGTCAGCGACCAAATTCATTTTCCTTTAGAAATTTAATTCTAGCCGAAAATTAATTCCCTTGCCGACGTCATGCTGGTGCAGTAATCCAGAATTTCCTTTAGAAAGAAAATTCTAAAAATCCCAAAATAGTATTTTTCTCTTTCAATTTCTCTGAATTAAATGTTCCGAAAGCCCGTTCTCCTTCATCCGAACTCTGATTTAGCCCATTCAAGTTTCTAAATTCATATAAAATAGAGGTATTTCTTCCAGTGCTAGTTTTGTTAATTTTGGATTTTATTTTATTTTATTTTGAATTTATTTATGTTTCATTCATTCTCTCTCTCGTTTAGACAACGATTTCCGAGGAGCAGAAGCAGGATTTGAAAACCAGAGTGTAGTAACTGAGCAAGACCAAGCCTAGTCATAATACTTTGATCATATTGAACCTATGTTTTCAAAAGTATTTTATTTACATATCAATATGCATGCATGCTACTTTTGTATCAACTGTTTCCAGGAGTAGTTAATCAACAATTTGTCATTATGACACTTTGATTATATTGAATGTCATGTATCCATAGTCACCATATAATGGTTGTTATTAGTTGGACGTAATTGTACTACCATCGTAGGTTGTTGTAGATATGCTTAGTTATACGATGGGCTCATGTTCACGTGATCAATAATGTTAATTTGACTTAATGAAATATGAAAATTTTTGTTCGATGCCACTGTTGTAAAAGTTGTGGTGTGATTCCACTGTGGAAAAAGTTGTGTTGCATGGCAAGAATTGCCATTGGTTTTGGTTATGGTTTTATGCTCAGGCGAGTGATCGTGCAGTAAAGGCGCACATTGGGATGATGTAGTCTCGCCTGGGTAAATTTTAAGGGCTTAATCTTGTGTGCCATAGAACTGAGTCATATTGTACAACCACATGTCCAGTATGGGATGGATCTGATTAATTAATTTGCAATGTCTTAGCTTTGGAACTGCCAAGTGGTGGTGTGGGTTCTGGGATGGATGTAGACTCACATGGCACAAGAGGGGGGGGGGGGGCATCTGGGTGTGATACCGTTCGATGTTGAAACCTTAGTAGACATGGCTGGATTAAGATGTAACATTGTAAAAGTCTTGTGGTAATCACTTAGTCGCACACCCGATGAAACTTATCATGGCTGGTATTATAAGTTGATTATCTCTTATGGGTTAAACTGTACAACCTATGCATAGTATTAATAACTATTCGAGCGGTCGTGTCCCTGATTATAGATAATGTCTAGGGTTTTTACATGAGGTATAGAGTTTTCATAAAATGTGTGGATGGTGGAATGGTTGGAAGGTGAATGGGATGTTCAATTGTTGGTTTGGTTGAAAAGTGAATGGAAGATTCACTGGTTGTTTCAAAGCAATTGTTTACTTTATTTATTATATCTTTTTAATTATGTTTTACAATATATCTATTGTATTTATTATTAACACTTGCTTTCTGTAAAAGAGCCGTATGTCTATTTCTTTGTTCAAACATTGCAATATTATTAATTGTATATTGTTCCCTACGACTTGTTGAGTACTTTATATACTCGTAATTTTATACATTGTTGTTCGGTTGAATAAGAGTAAGTTAATCAAGAGTTCTTAATCAAGGGACGGATATATCAAACCAATAAAAGGCCAGCCGGTGATGGAGTTCACACTCAGATCTCCATTGCATGATGCCCATTGAAAACAGATAGCAAATTCTTTGGAATCACCATCAATAATTAAATGATATCTACATACCATATCATGTAACTAAGGTACAAGTTATGTATAGTACAAATGCGATACAAGTATAATCAATTGCGATATCTACCTACCATAGCGACTTGAACGGTGCTTGTAGAGGCCTCTCCCGTTCTGTATATAGAGCTAGCTAGGCCAGTTAAGTGCCATGCATGCATCCCGAAACTATAACAACCCAATTCCCACGTTTTAATAAACGACGAATCCAGTGGAGGAAGAATCAGAGAGCCGAGGAGCATTGGATGGAGGGGGAACCAGTGACAGGCGACGAGAATGCCAACCCTAGCTGGGTGGTGGAGGTGGAGAATATGCTGGCGGACGGCGAACACTCACGCTCGCTGGAGAGCGCGCGATGTGAGGAGCAGTCCATCTACAGGGTGCCGAAGGTGATCAAGGACATGAACAGCAAGGCCTACCAGCCGCAGCTGGTGTCGCTGGGCCCCTTCTACCACGGCGACTCCAACCTGCTGCCGATGGAGAAGCACAAGCGCCGCGCGCTAGTGCAACTGGTTAAGCGGAGCGGGAAGCCGCTGAACGATTTCATCGCTGCCGTCGAGGAGGTGGCGGACAAGCTGGAGGCAGCATACGGCGACGACTTAGAAGGCAAATGGCGCGGGAAAAATAGACGCCAGTTCGTGGAGGTCATGGTCACCGACGGCTGCTTCTTGCTGGAGATACTGTTGCACGATTCGCAGGATTATGAGCCCCGCGATCCCTTCTTCGGCACTAACGGCAGCTACTACCTATTTCCTGTTGTCCAGTCTGACATGCTCGTGATGGAGAACCAGCTGCCTCTGCTCCTTCTCCAAAGTCTCTATAGTGTAGCTGTTCCTCAGGTACGCTCCTCCTCCATAGGCTCCTAGCTGTTCGGTTGGACATACCTCTGGTACGCTCCTTCATAGGCTTGTAGCAGTTCGGTTTGACATACCTCTGTACTTAATTACTAATCGATCGCTTCTTTTCAGTCTAAATATGTTACAAGCGCGTTGTTGCATTATCTTACCTCTTATATCCATATTAACTGGTTTGGTTGGAAACCCGCGAACCACGAACTGACTGCATCGTGCTATATATTCCAATCGATGGCTGCAGGTAGATCAAATGGGTAAAGTTATCAACGGCTTGGTGCTTAAATTTATAGAACCGCCGTTTCAGCACTTTGACATCGACCAGCTGCCGCTAAAGCTCCACCCCCTCGACCTTTATTATACATGCCTCGTGTACGGCGCCGATCAAGATCGTGGATCACAGCAGGAGTACAAGCACGATATTATGCCCTCAGCCGTGAAGATGCACGAGTCGGGCATCAAATTCAGGAAAAGCAAGACGAACAGCCTCAACGATATCCACTTCGAACATGGCGTGCTGAGCATGCCGGTGGTGGAGGTGGAAGACGATACCGGGTATTTGTTCCTCAACCTGATGGCGTTCGAGCGGCTCCACGTCCCTGTCGCCACCCTCGTGATGGATTACGTGATTTTCGTGGACAACATCATCGACTCGGGCGAGGACGTCGCGTTGCTGACCTCCAAAGGGGTCCTCAAGAGTTTCTTGGGCAGCAACGAGGAGGTAGCAACTCTGTTCAACGGCACTCTGTCCAGGGGAACAGTGGTGGGCCGTTCCAGGAAGCTCCACGCATTGCAATGTAGTGTGAGGGCCTACTGCCAGAAGCCGTGGAACAAGTGGCGGGCTTACCTCTTACGAACCTACTTCACGAACCCCTGGGCGTTCATCTCCCTGGTCGCCGCCGTCATCCTGCTCGCCGCCACCCTCCTGCAGACCGTCTTCACTGTCATGCAGTTCAAGAGCACGCCCTGAAACCACCTGATTATACTGTTCATCTCGCAGCAGCAGAAAGTGTTTTAATATCGTATGTATGGTCTCTAATCTTTATGTGTGCATGTAGTCAAAATTGGTCCTCGAACTCTTTCCGTTTTGTTGATTTAATTTGGTCTGTAAACACTCTCTACCTCATCTGTAACGTAGTTCCAATGCAAGTTGTATCAAAATGTTTATTTTGGTAAAATTCTTCAGTGTTTTTTTCCTCAAAATATTCTTCCTTCAGCAACCAACTATAGAACTTTACATCAAGAAATCGTTGGTTACTGATACATGATGTCACTTCCCAGTTGGAGTACCTGCGCGTCTACACTATTTTATGAATATAGCGACGTCCAATTACCTATCGACGGTATCCAGGTAATTAGATGTCCACGTGCTCTCCTAACAGTTATGCTTCTTGAACTTGCAGTATTGATGAAGTTGCACGTGGTTGTTGTCTTATCCTCCTCATGCTGAGTGGACGACCCCCGAAAGTGGTTAGGGGACTACGAACAATTATATATAAATATATAACCGTCTCTGTTAGTATAGATAATGACATCTGACCTATAAATTTAGACGGTTCACGAAACTGTTTGTAATTACTTTTTTAAATCGTTTGCGAAAACCTTTTTACAGCAGTGTATCGCGACGAGTGCAGCCCGTGCACGGTCGACAAGAAATGCATGAAAGGTTGAGCGGTAGATACAGGTGACGTGTAAACACTGTACGTACGAGTGTATGCGTTTAAAGAGACTACACGTGTCAATCTTTCCAATCTACGCACATCAATTCTACTAGGTGGCAAAGCGCCCTTCGCTGCGCTGGCCCATTGGGTCCACTGGATATAGTGTTCGGCTGGTTTGTATGGTGTTTGATGGGTTGTAACGTTATTTGATGTGGGTTGTTTGACGGATCAGCTGGAGGGGCTACATGTTTCTGAAGATGCGAAACCAGCTGAAGTAATTTGGCATCGATGCGGTAGACTGTGTAGGTACATTAGCATTATAGGGAAGGAATGTGAGTGCAGCTCTCTGTTGTAGGACTATATTTGGTCGATGTGATGTATACAGTCTTTATATTACTCACTACATGATAATATTCTAATATGTAACAAATGTACCATACTGGAAGGGATCTGGAGCAACAATTTATTGGTGCTCAACCGGGCAAAATTTAAGTGAGAGAGAAATCTGAATGGACCTGACAAATTTGAAGAAAAATGGAGGCATATCATCTAATAATTTCCGTACATAAGTATGAACAGCGCAGGCGGATGGAGCTGAGTAAATGTTTAGTGATCCAAAGAATTGATATATAGAAATGTAGGAAGGAGAGTAAGGTCCAATGGTCCGAAAGTATTAGGCTATCGAGAAGGCGATTCCTACCGTGTCGAGAAATTTATAGGTAAAAAATTACACCTAGGTCAATAATGTCAGCAAACAGTACAGTTATGCATGTAAGAAATTTAGGCTCGGTGGAGCACTATAGGATCTTTCTTTTAGAACCTGATAAGAAGACTTGCGATGAGACGATGCAGAACTGAGAAATAATGTACTCGTTTAAATGTAGCCCTTAATTAAAGCACGGAATTGTATGCACGTGTGCACTGCATGTCACGGGATATGGGTAGACCACGTTAGCTGATAATTCAAAAATTCTACAACGTAAAACAGAAAACCATGCAAGTAGGAGATCATACATCGTTACCATTAGTCTCACAGTGCAGCAGAAGAAGAGTCGGAGCAGCCTGGTTCAATATAGAGTGCGTTGGTGAGGTGGTCGTAGTTGATCGTCCAATATCCTCGATGTCGATTGTCTCCTCCAACAACCAAACGTGTTACTTGCAAAGTCGTAGATCGTCCTCGTTCAGCATAGCAGCAATCGTAGCAGTGCATCTATGGTATCCACACATGCGGTGAAGGAACATCGTACGCCGGTGTGGTAGCACCAACTCGCACGGTAGAGCTCTCTAGAAGATGACGAGTAGGGTTTTTTGGTGGAGCAACTCACGTCGCGTGCATGTTGTATCAACAACCTCATGCATCCTTTTACGATCAGCTCGTATCTAGTTGAACTGAACATCCTGCTCGTGTATTCTCCTTTTGTCCCACGATATCGGCTTGAACTCCAGGTGATATGTTTTTGTCATCCATGGACTATTCAATACTTTCTCGATTGAGTGACGGATAACTTATGTGATCCACTCTTCGACTACTAGTGGCATGGCCATGCACTTTTTTTATCCGACCACATCGAGGGGTCCAGAGATATCTCTCCTGTTATGTTAGGAGAGGTAAATCTCATATCCGACCAGTCATATCGCTCCGCATGTTTCATAGCATACCTGAAAGCTACCTTTATAATTACCCAGTTACGGAGTAGCATTTGACAACCCCAAAGTGTACTACTACACATGTAAGAAACCATATTGATCTCAGGTGTAAGGATTATACATCATCATTGCTTGAGACCAACTAATAACACATAAAATTATAAGAATCTCAATAGTATCTCAAGGTGGGTCAATCCAACACCATGTTTTTCAACATATATTCATATTATTGATTCGATATCCCTATATCCATGACCGGTGAAACATGATCATCAATCAATACATGTGTTAGTCGATAAGTCACTATCGTTCCGACCAACGACATCCAACCAAGGATATATTTGGAATGACATCGTATAAATTAAAAAGTTTCGCCAACAAGTCACATACTTCTTAATTTTCATAATTGATAATCCATTCGAGGAACATAATAATATTTATTCAATAACTTATAAATATAGACGTAATATAATCATCTCTATGATTAGTTCTAAGGCATATCACCAACAACACCATACAACATTCAGTTGCCCTATGTATTAGCATGGAGCATTTACATTTTTTTTTTTGGAAACTGTGGAGTTCCACTTACACTAACTCTGGAGAACGGAAACTATGGGTCACTTATAGGCAGAAGAGATAACACGAAACCTTAAGAATGCAATGGCTAGGTTTAACAGTCACTTAGGTGGTCTCGTGTCGCTTTAATAAAATAACAATCTTGTGGGCATTAACATAAGTAATCCAGAGGTGAGTGTACAATTGTAAAATAAATATGTATAATATATAAGACACAAATCGTAGAGCATTCCAACCTGCATGTAAGACTCGGCGAGGAATTGAATTGTCCTGTATGAGAGTAAGAAATACCTATCCAATAGTATGGTAAAGTACTTACAGTATGGTAAAGTACTTACAGAAATGATATATAGAGTGCGTAGGAAATAGTCCTCGACATTTTAACTGTTGTTAAGAATACACAGTGACCAATTGATTTTCGACCTGGTGGCTATCACTACTAAAATTATCACAGACGGTTATCATATACGGTTCTTGTTGACAACCGTCTATGATACATCAGTATCACAGATGGTTCTTAAAAAGAACCGTCTGTAATAGCTCGATATCACAGACGATTCATAATAAGAACCGTCTGTGACATGCAGGCCTTATAAATACATGCTCCCGACAGACCCCACTGCCCATTCCCATTTGAGCCGCCACCCTGCTGCCTCCTTCCACATTGCTGCCCATTCCCATTTGAGCCGCCACCCCCTGCTGCCTCCTCCCCCATTGCGTCACCCCTGCTGCATTCTCCCACATTGCGCCACCTTAGAGAGGAGAAGGAAGGGAAGGAAGGAGGCAGGGGGAAAAGGAAAAAAGGAAGCAAAAGAGAGGAGGAAAAAAGTGAGCTTCGAGGGTAACGATCTTTAACCCTTTATATTTGCTCTAGATTAATCACTAATATGTTTGGGCAATAGGAAGAGCACTTGCAGTTTATTAATATAAATTAACACTAATTAATTTGTTACCTGCGTATACGTGTAGATGGACCAAAATTAGATGTACGTTGAGAACCGTGTCAGTGAAGAGTATATTAATGGCGTGTTTGCTTTTAGAAGAGCCACCGAGCATGATATGTTGAAGAAGGGGATAAAACTTATGTACTATCCATGCATTGATTGCGGTAATATAAAAATATTTCAGGAGCAAAGTGCGGCGCACAGAGCTCTCTAGGCACAAAATACTCATCCCCACAAACTCGGCACCGCTGGGTACGCGGGTAAAATCACGCAGTGGGCGGCGGAGGATGAGACCGCTACCAGACCATTTGCTGAGATCTCAGACGAGCGTGCTCGAGCCTGGTTAAGAGCGAGGGTATCAGCCACGTCTTCGGGCGGCATCTCTTTCACAAACCCGGCAAACGAGGACGTATCCTAACGTCTGGTAAATATGTCGAACCACTTAGTTGCATTGTTAATAAGTCCATAACTTCATGGTGTATGTAATAACATGATGTCCTCTTAACTTCATAGTGTCTGTAATAACATGATGTCCTTTTACAGGAAGCATTGACTTCCGCTTATTCCCAAAGTTCCTTCGAAGTAGATAGGGAGAAGGATGTACCATCTACGACCCTAGGAAATAAGGAGCACCCGGGTCGCACGCGAGGCATTGGGGTTTACGTACCTTAGAGGGATGGATTCCGACACGACTCCGACACATATAAGAGTAGGAAGAGATCCAAGTACCAGCACGACTCCCGGTTGGAACATGTGCTTACTGAAAAATTTTAAGGACAAATAACAATGTTGCAGATCCAAATAAATCAACTCCTCCAGGCACAAGCCGCCCCTGTTATTTTGGGAGCAAGTCCTCCTCGACATCGGAGTAGCATTGCGTCCACATAAAATTCTGGACATGGCGACGTCCAATTACCGATCGACGACATCAAGGTAATGTACATCTCTGAAATACTCCAAAGATAGATTTATAGGATAACTTAGCTAATTGTGTATCGTTTTGTAGGAGCCGACGCCCTACATGCTCCAAGTGAGGATGGTTGGGTCCATTCCTATTGAGCCCTGGCGGGGTATGCTGTATCCTGAGAGCAACTATTCTCTGGTGTGCTATCGAGGAGGGGGACCTTCCGGAGTTGACCTTCGGCTTTTGCTTTTGGCGCTCATTTGGCCGAGGTATTGCCGATCGATGACGCGGCCACGACTGCATGAACGCGGTGAGCTTGTGATAGCGCCTCCAACTCCGTGTGTCTGGCCAAGTCATGATCGCCTCGCACCGTGACTATTCCTTCAGGCATCGGAAGCTTCATGCAGAGATAGTTGTGGTGCGCCACCGCGCTGAAAGAGTTCAACGTGGCCCGACCAAGGATGGCGTTGTACTGATACGACATCTGAACGACGTCGAAGGTGACGATCTCGATGCGGGATGCAAAATCATCGCTGAAGGTGACTGGTAGATTTATTTGGCCCAAGGCTGTCACTGGCCTACCTCCAAAACCGATCAAGGGTATCCCAGGGGAGGCGATCCCTGGGGATCATCATCTTATCAAAGGCCTCTGCGAAAAGCAGATCGGCCGAACTTCCCCCGTCTATGAGGACGCGGCGGACATCGCAATCCGCGATGGTGGCTGAAACAACGAGGGGATCTTGGTGAGGGAAGTATATGCCGCGAGCATCTTTTGGGCCGAATGTGATGGGAATCTCGGCGTAGCGAGGTGGGATGGACGCTGGGTAAGATGCAACGTGATGAATCTGACGGGCGTACGCACGCCGCTGCCTCTTTGATGATCTGCCTGAAGTCGACCCTCCGGCGATCATACTGATCACCCTTTGGCGATGCTCCGGCTGGCCTCCTTCGAGGCGAGGCCTTGGAGGAGGAGCGGGCAACCGGTTACTCGGGCCCCCCTTGTCTTCGCTTCTGGGCGGCTATTGACCCCGGTTGATGTAGTCTTGCATGGCGGTTATCGTGCAACACTGCTGGGTGGAATGGGATCCTTCCCATGCATGTCGCAGAATAACGCCCCCCGGTGCCGACCCGAGTGGTACGACACTCCTGTGTGGTGTGGGACCCCCCGCCATGTAAGTCGCAGAAGGGCAGGGCGCCCCCGGTTCCGCCCTTGGAGGCCGAGGTCTGCCGGCCTGCGCGGCCACGAGCGCGGCCTAGGCCTCAGCCTCAGCCTCGCACCCCGGGAACTTGATCGAGTCTCGTCTACGTGATAGACGTTGCGCCCCCTGGGGCGATAGTCGCAGCGGGCAGGTGCGCCCCCGTGGTAGGTGCGGGCTCCTTCACCGGTGGCACGACTGGCTTGTTTGGCGTGACGTCCTGGTTAGAGGGCTTCACCCTTCGAGCACTATCTTCCTCCACGCGAGCATACTCTTCCTTTTTGTCTAAAAGATCCGCGACGGAGTGGATAGGCTTTCGGGCCAACCTCTCTGCCAAGGGACCTTTCTGGAGCCCTCAAGTGGCGGCATTGATGATGGTGGTGTCGTTGACCCCCTTCACTTGACACTTCACCTCAGCGAACCTCCTGAAGAAACTACGAAGTGATTCGCCCGGAGCCTGCTTGGTGTCAAAGAGGTGCCCCGCGTCTTTCGGCTCGGCGTAATTCCCCTGAAAGTTGTTTCGCACCAAGTCCCGCAGCTGTTCCCAGGCATAAACGGAACGAGGCGGGATGGTGAAGAACCAGGTCAACGCCACTCCCATCAGGGCCAGTGTGATGCTTTTCACCTTGGTAGCGTTGTCTCCTCCAGCGGCTTCAACGGCCATTTCGTAGACGCGGAGGAATTCTGACGGGTCAGAAGACCCTTCGAAAGGCGTGACCTCCGACATCTTAAAACCCTGGGACCAACGAGCTGCTTCCAGCCCCGCGCTCAGGGGGGAGTTGGGGTCCCGCGGAATACCGGTGCAGAAGCGGTAGGTGGCGCTGCTCGCCGGTCCGAGTAGCCGGCGCGCCGGTCTGTCAGAGTTGACTCCCGATTGCTTGAGGTCGAGCATTTCCCGGCGAAGATTGGCTAGCTCCTGCTGGAGTGCTGCATGCGCCTCCCGCGTCACGCCCGAAGCCCACAGTGGCTGATTCGTTGTGAGAATGCCTTGTGGCCCTTCGCCCTCGACGATGTTTCCGCGTACGGAGTTATCTGTTTCTTCCTCCGCGTCCAAGGCGGCAGCGGCCGCTGCCACGGAAGCCCGTGTGCGCTTCGCCCTTTGGGGGCCAGGCGACACTGCTGCTGCCGCAGCCTTGGCGGCAGACGCCTTTGCTGGTACTCTTTGGGGAGGTGCCATTCTACTGCTTCGGGATCAGGCTTGACTTTCTATCGAACTCCACGGACGGCGCCAACTGTCGTAGCGAAGAAAGACTAGATAGTAAGAGAAGGAGGACCTTTGCTGGTTTTTAGGAAGCTGAAGGATCCTCGAAACGGGGAACAATAGTAACAAATATATATTGATTGAAAAACGAGAAAAACAATCTCCCCTTTTACATGGGGGACCCCCTATTTATAGGCCTATTTCTACATGACTATTTTAACCCTATCGGAGGACAGTACCCATAGGGGCAGTAGGGACTTTTTATCTCTCTACAGGTATGTCTTGGTCCACGGTGGGTTTTCCTGTACCTGGTCTAGCTAGTTGGGGCACCCAGTCCATGTATACCCAAAGCATCTTGTTTTGGGGAGGTCCTTCGGGTTGCTCGGGGCGTCAAGGACCCTCCGGGGGTGCTTCGGACCTTACCGGAGATTGGCCCGGAGGGCCTGCTACTCCGGGCCCTGCAAGGCCGCCGGGGACCCTCCGCGGAGGCTTTGCCTCCATCCCGCAGGTGGCCCGGAGGGCCTGCTGCTCCGGGCCCTGCAAGGCCCCGAGGACCATCCGGGGAAGCTCTGGGTCCACCCCGAAGGTGACCCGGAGGCCTACTGCTCTGGACCTTGCGGTGCCCCGAGGACCCTCCGCAGAGGCTTCGCCTCCGTCCCGAAGGTGGCCCGGAGGGCCTACTGCTCCAGGCCCTGTAAGGCCCCAGGAACCCTCCGGGGAAGCTCCAGGTCTACCCCGAAGGTGACCCGGAGGCCTGCTGCTCGGGTCCCTGCAGGGTCCTGGGTACCTCCTGGCCGGGGGTCTTTGCCTGGGTACCTCCTGGCTGAGAGTCTGCCTCGCGTCCGCCCAAGTTTTCACGGTGACCTCGCTTGACTGTCGGGGCCGTCCCTACGACGGTACTCTTTACGGTTATTACAGCCAGCGTCATCAACGATCGCTCCAGCCAGTACTTCCCAGGCAGCAACGAAGAAATGTTATATGCATGTTTTGTTTATACTGTCTATCACTTTGAACATATCAGTCGTACTTGTGCTCATAATCCTTTTAAGACCCTGTTCTGTAAATATTACGATAACAGCTATTATGTCCGTCAACGCTATCCCCTTAATAATATCCGCGCTCTAAAACCATGGGCCTTGCTCTTTGGATGATATGCTAGACATAACTATCGTGTTATTCGCTCCTACGAATAGAACTTCCCGCTGAATACAGTCGTTAATAACCAACATGTACACTTTTTAGCAAACATCGCTACTCAACGGCCTGTGATCAGTGCCAAATTTCCTACATGAAAAAAATTGTTTTTCGCTACATACCAGAACGTACTCGCTTCCGTGCTCATACCTGACAAAACCAAGCCAACGTTCGATTAACGACTTCCAAAACAAAGGAAAAATAAAAAATAAAACCTGTTCCGTCGCTATCCGCGCTAAATTAATGGCGCGGGTTATCTATAGATTAATTCTATTAACCTGAACATAAAGTTAATTGTTTCTTCAGTTTACCTTGTGATCATCTGACGAAAAGTACATAGTTCTCCAGCCCGATAAAATGGATAATTAAGTATTCATTCGGTTGCTCCAAATAATAATCCGCGTACAGTCAAAATAGATCACACAGATGGAATCTATTCACCAAGCCTAGTCACCTGGCGTCGTCAGATAATTAATCCTCGTAGCTATCTGACTACGTAACACCCTAAAAGTTGTAACCAAAATCACTGAGGGTGAAAATACGAGATTTTTTAAAACTCGTAATGTATTTTGGCTATGTGAATTATCTAGAGTTTTGTCGTATTTCGAATTTCGCAAAATCATTTATTAAAATGCAAATTGGTTAAAGAAAAAGAAAATTGAAATTAAATTAAAGTGATATTTGAATTTGAATCACCAGATCCAAAAATATGAATTGAAATTTGAACTTGAAAGCAAAGGAAATTAAATACCTCAAAATTCAGTACGGGCCAAAACTAGCCAACCCAGCCCATCTCTTTCATTTTCTTCATTTTTTTCCTTTCTTCAATTTCCCCCGGGCAGCCCAACTCCTTTCCTCCCGGCCTTGCTTAGCCTGGCCAGTTGGCTTCTCTGCACACTCTTGGCCTCTATGCTGCCGCGCCCGCCGCCTATAGCCATGTCGTCGCGCATGTAGCCGCTGCGTCTGTGCCATCCTTACCACAGAGCCGCCCAAGCCCCGACCTCGCCAGCACGCGACCCTCTCTCTCTCTCATCGATGATTATACTTGATATTTTAAAAAGTTTAATTTTAGTTAATCCTAAAAGATGTTGATACAATAATTACTGTTTAAATCTACCTTAAAGATTTTATCAATTAACAATTTAGATTTAATTGACCGACAATGCAAAGATTATAAAGATAATGCGTAGATTCTAATGATCATTACTAAATCCCAAAGATATGCTTTCTATCTGTCAAATCTCAATACAGCAAAATCTCGAATTAGATTTGTATTACTTTGTGGAGGTGTAGTCACGATCATCTAAGCAGAACTTAGTGGCTACTTCTATCAACTACTTAGAGATTATAGTATTACTAGTCCACCGTCTGTTCTTTGCTACGGATTAGTAATAATAATATCTCGTCAACTGTCGTTGTGCTCAGCCTACAATGCAAGTGATCCGCCGGCAACCCGTTCTTAGAAAGATCGATGGAATATTTGTGCTTCTTACGCACCAGTTTGGGCAGTTGGGGTGTGAGGGAGTTGAGAGGAGGTTATGGATGGCCAACCGTACGCACGGGAGGTACCGAGAAAGAACGAGATCCAACGGCTCAAATCTCACGAAAAAAGATAGATCTAACGGCTCACATCGCATAAAGAAGGACAGACCGCCACCATTTATTACTTTTAATTAGTAGAGATATAAAGCATCAATTGAATTAATTAACCACGTCGAGAAGCCCCGTGACATTAATACGTTAAGATTGGCGAACATTGTTTTTACGGGGAATCATTAAAAAAGAGCCAAAATAGAAAGAAAAAAAAAACCTCCTACGCACGATGATTCGAAGTTTTGTGCATGGACCGCGTGTATGGCTGTGAAGCGGGCAGTACTAAACAACGACGAGACTTTCTGGCAAAGACTTACACGACTGGTCAACCACATGCATTTGGTACACAGAGTAATAACTGTGCCACGTTCAACTGGACGGCAGTGTCTTTCTCTAGAACGGAAGGCGCGTACGGTGTGACGTGTGATCCGTTATCAACGGGAAAGGAGCAGTTTTTTAGTGCGCTGCGCCAGGATACAAAAAAGAGCTGTACATTTGGCAAGGTTGACCTTCATGCTGGCTGGTGCGCGTCTGTATTAAGCATAACTAAATTATGGACAGAATACAAACAAAAGGATTAATTAATAAATACCGGAGAAATGCATATGTGTAAAGGTGAAGGGCTAGATGGAGAAATGCATATGTGTAAAGGTGAAGGGCTAGATGGAGAAATGCATATGTGTAAAGGAGAAATGCATATGCGCATAACACAGTTTGTTTTAACAGACTAAATAATGTAATTCTAGAGTTGGGAAGACTTACCCAGGGACATGGACATGTTGGTTGTCCAGGGAGTTTTCAATCTCAATTCTGAACCATCCAGGATATACATATATCGGCATGTGCAGATCATGAAACGGCTACCCAACGATCCAGCCAACATGCTGATTGATATGTGTGAACTGGCTATGCGTTGTTGATGATCTGGTTACGGTCAATCTTGTTGGCTGCTGTTGTCCGGTCGTCCCTCACTGTTGGGTGGGATGGATCGGCAGTTGGTGTGGCAGGTCACAACTGATGAACCTAGCCGTTGGCACATTACACCGCGGAGTCAAAAAAGAAAAACACCATGTGGTGCTCCTTCTGTGATTTTTTTTTTAAAAAATAATTTTAAATTTTTTTAAAAATTACAAAATTAAATACTTTTTTTTTTACAAAACTAGAGGTCCGTCGCCTGTTGAAATGGAGACAACCTCCTATCACTATTCCAATTGGCGACACGGACCTAGTCTTGGCCCTGTCGCCAATGCACCTTCCTGTCGCCATTTCAACTGCCGATTCTTGGTCACTTCCTGTCGCCAGTTAAACTGGCAACATGAATTTGCTATTTCAAGTCCAAAAAATAGGTGAAATTATCATTTTAATTCAAAAAAAAAAGAGAGTGAGAGGGGAGAAGTGACACGACGAGAGAGAGACACACAGCAGAACTGATTGACCATTTTGTAGATAAATATTTCTACAACTTTATACATTAATTTGAAACCTTGTAGATTAGCAAATAAAAATAACGACATATAATTCAATAGATAATTTTAGCTTACTATGGTTTGTAGAGCCTAATCGAAATAAAATATTGCGATCTTTATTTTTTTTTTGTTTCCGTTTGCACAGGGTAAATGTTTGAAAAATGTCTAAGACACTTTTTAAACAATGAAAGTAGCAAGATACCTATTAAAAATATGTAAAAAAAATGCGAAGTAGCCCAGTAGGGTTTGTAGAGCTTGATTGAAATAATCCCAACATAATTTTGATTTCAGTTTGTGCGCGGTAATTATTCTGTTAGTACCGAAAATATTTTTAAAACTTGGAAAAGAGCACGAAACGTCTTAAAATTGTAAAAAAAAAAATCCAGAGTAGCTACGTAGGTTACGTAGAGCTGAATTATTTTGTTAATGCCGCTTCTTATTACTTTCTATATATGTTTCATAGTATTCACAAAGTATGCATTAAATTTTCAAGTATGGCGGACCCAGGAGACGCTGCGCATTAGTCGTACGAGTTGCTTGACCCGTCAATGACACGCGTCACCTTAGCCGCCTCAGTACCATCCTCCCCTGGGAGGGCGAGGCGACGATTGAGCTTAGCGTGTTGCGGCTGTGCACGCCCATGAGGGCATGGAGGGTGGACCCACGTTGGGTTCTGAGGTACGTATAGTTGTGACCTTCGTGTACTCAATTGTAATACTATAGATGGATTAACATTTGTTCTTAATCATTTTGATACAGTTTGAGAGAAATGCACTATGATCAAAGTACAACTTACCTTGCTGTAGCAATGCTTCTTTTCTTTATCTTTGATCTTTGTCTTCCTTGACCTTCAACTCCTTTCAGCGATTCCGGATCATCAACGTCTAATGATAGAGAAAGCACAAAAAATAAAATACAAAGATACAATTCAAATAAAGTCCAAATTGAAATCGAATGGTATAGAAAGGCAGAGCTTGATTTTAGATGAATTTATACATTTGAATGGGTTTAATCGGGGTTCGTATGACGAAGAACGAACTCTCGGAAGTTTGATCACGAAGGAAAATCAGGAAAAAGAAAAGGGAGACAGTCTGAGTGACTGACAGGCGGGGCCAAGGAATATTCCCAGAATCTTTAATTTAGAATTTTGAAAAATGGCTGAGAGAATGATGTTTGGGAACCACTTGATAAAATAAATTTTGGGAATTAAAATAATTCCTGAAAAGGACAGGAGACTGAGATGTGGGCCACTAGTCCATAGACCAGGTCCATGAACTTGGGCCTATAGTGCACGGTGGATTGGGTATATAGAGCAGTTGCACCGCTCCGTACCTCGAAGCCCTAGCTGTCGCCTCCGAAGTCGCCTCGAAGCCGTTGGGATTGTAGCGTCAAGTCACCGTCTCGCTGTCATCGTCATCATCTTTCGCCACCCACCGGCGAGTCCCATGCCTCGCCGCCGCCACCGGCGAGTCCCATGCCTCGCCGCCGCCACCATCGGGTTCACGTCGCCAAGATCTACTCCGCCACTTCGACGGTTCTGCCTGAGAGCCGTCTTAGCCCGTCGTCTCTGAAGACCGTAGCCCCGCCGTTGCTTTTCCTCATCGTGCCATCGTCTCCGACGACCCTCGGTCTTCGTGTGCCACCTGTCATCTCCTTCTCATCTGTTTGCGCTACTCCAAGCCCGCCGAGACACGACCATTCGTCGTCAACACCGCCGTCGGAGTAGTGCCACCATAGTCATCCCTCGTTGTCGCTGTCGGGTTGACATAGCATGCCACATCGCCGCAACATCAACATCGCCGCCAAATCAGCAGCCACGTGCGTCTGTGTCATCATTGACATGGCCACTCCCGAGCCTTAGCTGTATGGACTTGGTTCACCGCGAACCGAGTCAATGCCAAACCAACCCCACCTATCAGTTACTATTCTGTGAACCCTGCTCATTGTAGACCACAAGGCTTTTCTGTGGGCTTGGTCTATAGATCATGGGCCCACATGTCAGCGACCCAATTCATTTTCCTTTAGAAATTTAATTCCGGCCGAAAATCAATTCACTTGCTGACGTCATGCTGGTGCAGTAATCCAAAATTTCCTTTAGAAAGAAAATTATAAAAAATCCAAAAATGGTGTTTTCTCTCTCAATTTCTCTGAATTAAATATTCTGAAAGCCCGTTCTCCTTCATCCGAGCCCTGATTTATCCCATTCAAGTTTCTAAATTCATATAAAATAGTTTCTAAATTCATATAAAATTGAGACTTTCTTCCGGTGCAAGTTTTGTTAATTTTGGATTTTATTTTATTTTGTTTTGAATTTATTTATGCTTCGTTTGTTCTCTCTCTCGTTTAGACAACGATTTCCGAGGAGCAGAAGTAGGATTTGAAGACCAGAGTGTAGTAACTGAGCAAGACAAAGCCTAGTCATAATACTTTGATCATATTGAACCTATGTTTTCAAAAGTATTTTATTTACATATCAACATGCATGCTACTTTTGTATCAACTGTTTCTAGGAGTAGTTAATCACCAATTTATCATTATGACACTTTGATTATATTGAATGTCATGTATCCATAGTCACCATATAATGGTTGTTATTAGTTGGATGTAATTGTACTACCATCGTAGGTTGTTGTAGATATGCTTAGTTATACGATGTGCTCATGTTCACGTGATCAATAATGTTAATTTGACTTAATGAAATATGAAAATTTTTGTTTGATGCCACTGTTGTAAAAGTTGTGGTGTGATTCCACTGTAGAAAAAGTTGTGTGCCATGGCAAGAATTGCCATTGGTTTTGGTTATGGTTTTATACTCAGGCGAGTGATCGTGCAGTGGGCGCACATTGGGATGATGTAGTCTCGCCTGGGTAAATGTTAAGGGCTTAATCTTGTGTGCCATAGAACTGAGTCATATTGTACAACCACATGTCCAGTATGGGATGAATCTGACTAATTAATTTGCAATGTCTGAGCTTTGGAACTACCAAGTGGTGGTGTGGGTTCTAGGATGGATGTAGACTCACCTGGCACAAGAGGGGGGGGGGTGGCATCTGGGTGTGATACCATTCAGTGTTGAAACCTTAGTAGACATGACTGGATTAAGATGTAACATTGTAAAAGTCTTGTGGTAATCACTTAGTCGCACACCCCGTGAAGCTTATCATGGCTGATATTATAAGTTGATTATCTCTTATGGGTTAAACTATACAACCTATGCAGAGTATTAATAACTATTCGAGCAGTCGTGTCTCTGATTATAGACAATGTCTAGGGATTTTACACAAGGTATATAGTTTTCATAAAATGTGTGGATGGTGGAATGGTTGGAAGGTGAATGGGATGTTCAATTGGTGGTTTGGTTGGGAAGTGAATGAGAGATTCACTGGTTGTTTCAAAGCAATTATTTACTTTATTTATTATATCTTTTTAATTATATTTTGCAATATAAATATATATATTGTATTTATTGTTAACACTCGCTTTTCTGTAAAAGAACAGTATGTCTATTTCTTTGTTAAAATATTGCAAGAATATTAATTGTATACTGTTCCCTACGACTTGTTGAGTACTTTATATATCGGAATCATGTAACTAAGCTACAAGTTATGTATAGTACAAATGCGATACAAGTATAATCAATTGCGATATCTCCCGTTCTGTATGCAATACTTGAACAAGCAGGTCAACGTCGCTTGTAAAGGCCTCTCGCGTTCTGTACGTAGAGCTAGCTAGGCCAGTTAAGTGCCATGCCTGCATCCCGAAACTATGACAACCCAATTCCCACATTTTAATAAACGACGAATCCAGTGGAGGAAGAATTAGAGAGCCGAGGAGCATTGGATGTTGGCCCAAACCGAAGACGAACACACACGAACGCAATGGAACGCTTGAACGCGAACACAAGAACACAACAAAATTTTTGTGCCGCCGGAACAACAGCATCTTTTCTGATTTTCTCTTACTCTATTGCTCTTGTTGTTCAAGTTACAAGACCATAGATGTCTTTATATAGGCTAAGCAATTGGATTCTTTGATCCAATTCGTTTCTTAGTAGAAAACCTACTTGGACTCACATTAGAAAACCAAAACTAAATATGGATCCTAACACCCTATACTTAGCAAGTCTTGATTAATTTCCAACAATCCCCCCTAATCTAGACTTGCCGACTCTAACTTGTTGCGGCAGTCGGTCTCAACTACGACTTGTCCAACTGATACTCGGCACAGGATGACGAACACACCTCCTCAACATCCCGGACACAACTCAGGACGGTGAACACACCTCCTCAACGTCCCATACTCAACTCAACTGACTCGACTCAGGACGGCGAACACACCTCCTCAACGTCCCGGACTCAACTTAGCATTAGAGTAACGCCGGCTCGTATTCAGCATCGGCCACAATTAAATGCCCCTCCGCTTTCTCCTTTCTGGGATTACGACATTCAGAAGTGAAGTGCCCATAGTCCTGACAGTTGTAGCAGCGAATCTTCGTCTGGTTGAACTTGCGATTCTTGTTGGTGCATTTTTTATTGGACCTGGATTCCCACTCGTCACGAGTGAGTAGTAGATGCTCACCTTCCTTGTCGTGCCACCATCCCTTTGTGCGTTCCTCGTATGCCTTTAGTCGCCCAACCACCTCCACAATCGTCATCGTCTTCATATCAGCAAATTGCTCGATGGTGGAGACGGTCGGCAAGAATTTTTCGGGCATGGCACGAAGAAACTTATTCACGACGGTGCGCTCCTCCATCTTGTCTCCGAGGACACGAATCTCATTGACGATGGTGGTCAGCTTCATGGCAAAGTCATTGATGGACTCAGTCTTCTTCATCTTCATTACGTCGAACTCACTCATGAGAGTTTGCGCTCGTGCCTCCTTGACGCGGTCAGCGCCGACGTGCATCTCCTTCAGAGTGTCCCAAGCCTCCTTGGCCGTCTCATATTCGGCCAAGACCATCATCATGGCCTCGGGCACGGCTTGGAATATGGCGGCGAGGGCCATCTGGTCCTTGCGCTCATCGACCAGCTCTTTGTCTTCCACCGCTGCCCACACCCCTTGTGCGCGCATGAACACCTTCATCTTCACCGTCCAAGAGCCATAGTTGGTCTCAGTGAGCATTGGATATTGGAAGGTTACCGAACTCACATTCGTCGGTGCCTTGGATGCCGCCGTGTCCGAGGTGTCATCACTGTCCACGAACTTCTGCGTGGACGGTATCTGCTGCGACATGACGCGCCACACCTCGTGCGCCTGAGGGGTAGTGCCGCAACCGTCGAGAACCGTCGTCACCCGACCGAGCCACGCGTTGCCCGTCTGCGCCGCACAGCTCCTCCTCGCACCTTGCTCTGATACCAATTGTTGGCCCAAACCGAAGACGAACACACGCGAACGCAATGGAACGCTCGAACGCGAACACAAGAACACAACAAAATTTTTGTGCCGCCGGAACAACAACAGTTTTTCTGATTTTTTTCTTACTCTATTGCTCTTGTTGTTCAAGTTACAAGACCATAGATGTCTTTATATAGGCTAAGCAATTGGATTCTTTGATCCAATTCGTTTCTTAGTAGGAAACTTACTTGGACTCACATTAGAAAACCAAAATTAAATATGAATCCTAACACTCTATACTTAGCAAGTCTGGATTAATTTCCAACATTGGATACAGGGTGCCGCGGTGGATCAAGGACATGAACAGCAAGGCCTACCAGCCGCAGTTGGTGTCGCTGGGCCCCTTCCACCACGGCGACTCCAACCTGCTGCCGATGGAGGAGCACAAGCGCCGCGCGCTAGTGCAATTGGTTAAGCGGAGCGGGAAGCCGCTGAACGATTTCATCGCTGCCGTCGAGGAGGTGGCGGACAAGCTGGAGGCAGCATACGGCGACGACTTAGAAGACAGATGGCGCGGGGAAAATAGACGCCAGTTCGTGGAGGTGATGGTCACCGACGGCTGCTTCTTGCTGGAGATACTGATGAGGGACGATTTGCAGGATTATGAACCCCGCGATCCCTTCTTCGGCACTAACGGCAGCTACTACCTATTTCCTGTTGTCCGGTCTGACATGCTCGTGATGGAGAACCAGCAGCCTCTGCTTCACTCCATACGGCGACGACCTTTGTACTTAATTACTGATCGATCGTTTCTTTTCAGTCTAAGTATGTTACACGCGCGTTGTTGCATTATCTTACCTCTCATATCCATATTAACTGGTTTGGTTGGAAACCCGCGAACCACGAACTGACTGCATCGTGATATATATTCCAATCGATGGCCGCAGGTAGATGAAATGGGTAAAGTTATAAACCATTTGGTGCTTAAATTTATAGTCCGGTCGTTTCCGCCCGACGTGATCAACCAGCTGCCGCTAAAGCTCCACCCCGTCGACCTTCATTATACAATCCTCGTGTACGGCGCCAATGAAGATAGCGGATCACCGCAGGAGTACAAGCACGATATTATGCCCTCAGCGGTGAAGATCCACGAGTCGGGCATCAAATTCAGGAAAAGCGAGACGAACAGCCTCAACGACATCCACTTCAAACATGGTGTGCTGAGCATGCCGGTGGTGGAGGTGGAAGACGATACCGGGTATTTGTTCCTCAACCTGATGGCGTTCGAGCGGCTCCACGTCCCTGTCAGCACCCTCGTGATGGATTACGTGATCTTCGTGGACAACATCATCGACTCGGCCGAGGACGTCGCGTTGCTGACCTCCAAAGGGGTCCTCAAGAGTTTCTTGGGCAGCACCCAGGAGGTAGCAACTCTGTTCAACAGCACTCTGTCCAAGGGAACAATGGTGGGCCATTCCAGGAAGCTCCACGAATTGCAATGTAATGTGAGGGCCTACTGCCAGGAGACGAGGAACACATGGCAGGCTTACCTCATACATACCTACTTCAGGAGCCCCTGGGCGTTCATCTCCCTGGTCGCCGCCGTCATCCTGTTCGCCGCCACCCTCCTGCAGACCATCTTCACTGTCATGCAGTTCAAGCGCAAGCCCTGAAACCACCTGATTATACTGTTCATATCGCAGCGGCAGAAAGTGTTTCAATACGTATGTATGCTCTCTAATATTTATGCGTGCATGTAGTCTTGTCAAATTTGGTACTCGAACTCTTTCCGTTCTGTGATTTAATTTGGCATGTAAACTCTCTCTACCTCATCTGTAACGTAGCTCCAATGCAAGTTGTATCAAACGAGCCCAATAAAAAAAAGTATGGACGACGGTGATCGGCTTCGCCTCCCCTCGCTGCCTTTGGGCTCTCAAACGAGCCGAATCAAAAAAAGTATGAGGGACGGCGATCGGCTTCGCCCCCCCCCCCTCACTGCCATTGGGCTCTCAAACGAGCCTAATCAAAAAAAAAAGTATGGGGACGGGGATCGGCTTCGCCCCCCCTCCCTCGCTGCCTTTGGTTGCTCAAACGAACCCAATCAGAAAAGTATGGGGGACAGCGATCAGCTTTCCCTCCTCCTCGCTGCCTTTAGGCTCTCAAACGAGCCCAATCAAAAAAAGTATGGGGGACGGCGATCGGCTTCGCCTCCCTCCTCACTGCCTTTGGGCTCTCAAACAAGCCCAATCAAAAAAAGTAGGGGGGACGGCAATCGGCTTCGTCTCCCCCCACTGCCTTTGGGCTCTCAAACGAGCCCAATCAAAAAAAAGTACAGGGGACGGTGATTAGCTTCGCCTCCCCCCTCGCCGCCTTTGGGCTCTGAAACGAGCCCAATGAAAAAAGTATGGGGGACGGCGATCGGCTTCGCCTCCCCCCTCGCTGCCTTTGTGTTCTTAAACGAGCCCAATGAAAAAAAAAGTATGGGGGACGGCGATCGGCTTCGCCTCCCCCTCGTCGCCTTTGGGCTCTCAAACGAGCCCAATCAAAAATATGTGAGACAGCGATCGACTTCGCCTCCCCCTCACCGCCTTTAGGCTCTCAAACGAGCCCAATAAAAAAACAAACCCCTTCGTGCCCCTCAAGTCACGGGCACACTTGACGAGGAGTGTTCGAAGGGGGGGGACGGTACCAGGCCCCCAGCGGGAGCATCGCAAAAGGGTAAGTCAAATACGAGGCCAGCGACAGCTGCCATGACACGCCGCCCGCCTCGAGGACCATGCCTCGGCGAGGCGGCCCGGCGTCGACTTCGCCCTCGTTGGTTCTGCCTAGGCTAGCCGCCCACCTCGAGGCAATATCCTCGACGGGGCGGCCCCGACGCGACGCCCGCCTCGAGGGCCATGCCTCAGTGTGGCGGCCCTGCGTCGACTTCACCCTCGTGGGTTCCGCCGCTACTCGCCGCCGCGCCGAGACAATCGCCTCGGCTGGGCCGCCCGACGCGCTGCCCACCTCGAGGGCCATGCTCGGCGGGGTGGCCCGCGCTGACTTCGCCCTCGTGGGTTCCACCATTGCTTGCCGTCCGCCGAGGCAATCGCCGCAAGACGGCGGCCCCAACGCGACGCCGCTTTGAGGGCCATGCCTCGGCATGGCGGCCCCATCGCCGACTTCGCCACCACCGTTCCGCCACGCTCGTCGTGACGCCGAGGCAATCACTCGCGGGCGCCGCCGCCTCAAGGGCCATGCCTCGGCGTGGCGGCCCGCGTCGACTTCGCCACCACCGTTCCGCTGCTCGCCGCCCGCCTCCAGCAATCGCCTCGGCGGATGGCCCGACGCGTCGCTCGCTTTGAGGGCCATGCCTCGATATGGCGGCCCGTGTCGATTTCGCCACCGCCGGTTCCGCCGCCGTTGTCGCCCGCCTCGAGGCAATCACCTCGGCGGGGTAGCCCCGACGCGTCGCCGCTTCGAAGGCCATGCCTCAGCGTGACGGCCCCGCGTCGACTTTGCCACCGTTGGTTTCGCCGCTGCTCGCCGCCCGCCTCTGAGTCTAGTAGTAGAACTTCAACAGGTACAACTTGCTTTCCGCTGGGACTCGTGATGAGTTCTTCGTTGTCTGGGTCGAGATTGATGACGATGACGTTCTTTGTTGGTTCTTTAGGATTCTGCTGGGGACAACTATTTATACGGTGCCCTAGGTTGCCGCAATAGAAACAGTTGATCCTTTGACCTTGCTTCCTTTGGGGCATCTGTTGGCAAAGTGCACTTTTTCTCCACAGCTAAAGTAGTGAAGGTGGACTACTGGGTTGAATGCTGCAGATTGATCAGCGGAGTGGGGAGTACGGAAAACAATCCCACTGGAGTGCGAAATTGGCGTTGGGCTCTTGGTGACTGGGCTGCTGATTGATTGAATGATGAGCTGCCGAGAAATGCTGACCGCTGAGGATATCTATCTTGTGATCCTTGCGCTGACAACTTCCTGTTACAACTGGCACCACTTCCTTGGGCTGCTGGCCTCTTTGGTGCCATCTGAGGAAAACAGCTCAGATAAGATCTAGAGAAGATATATGAGGGTTCACTGGCCCTCTAGAGCACAACAAAAGAAATTTAAACCAACCAAGGAAATTCAATCAAATACAATACAAAGCCTAGAATGGCTATATTATATTAAGGGGGTTAGGTGTTTACATGACTCCGGAAAACACAACATATAGGATATGCTAAGTCACGACACAAGATACACACACATCGT
This sequence comes from Hsuehochloa calcarea, assembly GCA_036346395.1. Classification (NCBI taxonomy): domain Eukaryota; kingdom Viridiplantae; phylum Streptophyta; class Magnoliopsida; order Poales; family Poaceae; genus Hsuehochloa; species Hsuehochloa calcarea. The sequence goes on from CM070614.1 coordinate 29,371,435, forward strand.
CTACAAAAGAAGGAAACAAAGAGTGCTTGCAACCAAAAGACTACTAAAGCAAGCACTGCTAGCTAAACTAAGCTAACTACTCCCACATGGCGACAAAGACTTCGGGATCGGTCTCTCCTTCCTGGAGAGGCAGGTAGTAGTAGAAGGGCGCTTCTCACAGAAGATCTAGGTGCATCTGGCTCAGGCGGTTGAAGGCGAAGCATGCTGCGTCTTGGACTGCTTCAGAACAGCTGCTGGGGGTCTCGGGTCTGAAGGTGTGAGCGATGAACTCACCCTCTCTTGCATAAAGGAAAACTCCATGGTTCATGACTCTTGGTCCAGTGTCTGAGTCTTTCGGCCTCTGAAGATAGGCTTGCGGAGGTAATCCGGGTGATGCATGAACTGACGAAGAATATCCACGAACTCAACTCCGCCTTCTTGGTGAGAGCAAAAGCCCCATGGGGCATCGGACAACGGGGTTGCCATCTACAAATTTTTGAAACAGACGAGGGAATCAGACTGAGTAAAAACTCAAGTGAAGTCAGGGAAAGTGAAGAACTAAGATAGATGAGTAAGAGCAATTAATACATTATATTTTGCCAAAGCTTTTCATAAATTTTAAAAATAGGACTCAAGTCCTTAGGCTCGACCAGTCTAACTAAAGATCCTACAGTCAAATGCTTTGATACCAGCTCTGTCGGACCTGGATTTTCTAATCCCGAATCCTCTGCGAATACACTGTGCTATTTCCTGGATCAGTAGATAGCACTCACAGATACATTACTGAATCATTTCATACATGGTGTAAAACCACACCATTCATTAATTTAACACATCAGAGTTTACATAGACCTCTTCGGGCCAAGTTTTTCAATAACGGCCGAACATGCCAAATGATTACATCACAAAAGTAGCGGAAGCGACAACGAAAGCAAAAAGGATGAGGGCACATCTCTCCACAGGCAAGCGACTGGGGAAACCTGTGTACATCCGATATTACCCAAAAACTAAGATAATATAGTGGAGTCAGCTAGACTGGGCGAGACTAGAACAACTAAGGACTAAACTACGCTTCAAGAACTCCTGGGTCTTCAGACATCTGGTTCCTCGTAGTAGTTGTAATCTCCCAAAATTTCCTGCTTCTGAGGGTTTGGGGGAAAGAGCGAGAATGAGCACAACCACCTGCTCGTGAGCCAACACACAGTATACAATAGTATACATGCAAGGCTTAACAAAGATGGCTCAGGTTCTTTTATTTGCTAAAGCAACATTTTCAATTATCATAAATACAAATCTCTGTGACTTAGCATTTTAAACAGATTGCATTTTTATTAAAGAGAATAAGTGCAATATTAAAATAACAGTAGAGGTTACCTCCACCTCATGCTAATTTTTGATAGCAGTTACTTCCACCGATTATCAACATTGGGTAAGGCTACCCAGGAAAAATCCAAAACAAGGGCTAGATAAGCCCAATACATTTCCATTCCACCCACAAAGATTTTTGAAATAGAACTAACTCAGGTTAAGTTCCCATGTCTGCCTTTGACCGCAGGCGCGGCTGTTTAAACAATTTAGACTCTACAGAGGTTGTACACTGTACCCACAATAGATAATCATACTCGTTACCCCACATGATTCCTTAGTCATGTAGTTGAGCGGTCGTCACAGTAACGTTTCAAACTACCTTGCCCCTTCCGTCATCTCACCCCTATGGTCATTTTCATAAGTTGTGCGGGATGCTTACCACAACGACCAGCGCAGCTGGCCCCGGCCACAACGACTAGCACAGCTGATAACTTCACCGTTTTTGGTGTCCTATTCAAGCTAGCATACGTCCTGCCGCTTGCACACTTCTAAACACCAGTTGTGGGATGACATTCAGGGTTCAATAATTTTACTAAGCCAAGTTGCACTTTGCAGACTCGCGGTTGTACTTGTTTTACACAGGAGGTCATGACAGGATTAAGTCCTTAATTCATCTGGATGGTTCTTACCACATACCAACCATTCTCGTGCTACGTCCGCACCCACCACTCTTTCCATCCGTCCAGATGTGGTACTAGCAAGTTGTTTTAGGGTTTTGGGAAGGAAAACAAATTAACACAACACATCAGTCATCTACATCCAATGACTGCCCAAAACTATTTTTTTCATGTTTAAAGGATGATGACCGGGGCATTTATTGTCCCGGTACTTAAGCAAGACTAGCATGTCGCTTAAGTACAACCTAGGCTAGTATTTACCATATATTTACTAGGGTGACAAAGAATACTGGATTCAATTTATCAAAGGATGGCTTAATAAGTAATTAATCAGCAAATGGGTATTTAACTACCTTAAGCTTTAACATATCATTGATTACAAAATTAAAGCATGCAACTTTGATATTTTAAATAAATATAGTTTGCATAAAATGTAGGCTCAGAATGATCAAAGTATTGACTCGCCTGGGTCAGATTATCGCGGCCTTGATCTTACTCAGGGCCTTCTCTGCCAGGGGTATTGAATTCCAGGCTTGCGTCTTTATCCGAATCTTGATCCTACTTGAGTCGCTGCTTCTTCTGGACTCCGACTCCTAATTACACGATACAAGCAAGAACAACAAATAAATTCAAAGAACTTCCAAAAGACCAAATATAATCAAAGCACTTTAAATAAGTTTTGCGATGAACGAGCTGAAGGGACAACGTTCAGCGAGGAGGGGATGATTGACAAAGTCAACCGACCAACTGAGCGAGAGGGGTCATGGCTGAAAAACTCTGCCAGGGAAAATAAGGGAGAAACGAAGTCGAAGAACTTCCGCGGGGATACTCTACTTTGGATATCGCTGATCGGGCAAGATATTTGCCGATCGGATAACGACACAACGCGACCTAATTTTACAACAAGAGCTTTTATTAAAATGATGGATAATATTTGTGCAAGATACCGAGATTAACATGTTAATTCCGAATAGCTTCCCAAAATATTTTGAGAAAATGCAAATTCATTTCAAAGCATTTTACACAACGCAGGAAATTTGAATAAATAAGTTTTAACAAAAATGGACATGATTGCGGAGATGATTACGAATGTCATTTGTATAACTTCGATTTCCTGAGATTTTGCAAATTACGCTCTTAATAGATGGCTCTCAAGTAAAAGTGAAAATGATAATTCTACTAGCACTTGACAATCGGCGGGTTAACCATTAACAACGGTTGATCGAATCAACGCAAGTCGTAGCACAATCATACGAGAATAAATATTTTGGAAAGGTTTTCGCCAAAATGGAAAGCTACTGACGACCGAGGATTACAAAACAACACAATTCACAAATGCCATACAAACTTCAATACACAAATCATTAGTACACAAATCGCAATTACTGCTCCACGACTACCCTGCACAGCATTAACAAAATATACGCAATATCAATATACAATCTCAATACACAAAACTCAATTGCATACACAAAACCACTGCTGCTACTCTACTGCCCTGCTGAGGAGGGCCCACTGACCAAAGAGAGACAGGGAGAGGGAGGGAGAATCGGCCAGAGCAGGCCAGTCTGACCGGGGAAGGAGGCCGGTCTGACCAGAGGGAGAAAGAGAGAAGGGGGCGCACAGAGGCGGTGGCCGCAGCAGCGGTCGGGTGGCCAAGGGGAGCGTGGGTCGGGATGCCGAGGGAGGCGGTGGGCGGCCGGGCGGCACCGAGAGGAGGCACAGGCGATCGGAGCGATAGCACAGAGGCCGAACAGCGGAGATGGCGACGGAGGAGGAGAGGGAGGAGGAGCCACGGTACCAAGCAGCGCTGGGAGGCTCACCGCGAGGTCGGCCGACAAGGGGAGCGCCTGGAGGAGGCCAGCGATGGGAGGGGAGGCGGCGTCGGAGAGGCGCACGGGGCGGCCAGGCTGCATGGCGGGAAGCCGAGCCATCGGGCGAGGAGCGTCGGGGCGAAGGTGGAGCTCAAGGGCGGATGGGGCGGAGAGGCACCGAGGAGAGGAGAAGGGTGGTGGCGGGCTCAGAAGAGGGAGGCGAGGAGGGGTGCGAAGAGGGAGGAAGAGGAAGGCCTCGGCTTTGTAGCCGGGGAAAGAGGGGAAAAGCGGGTGGAGGTGGCGGAACGGCGGGCGACGGAGATGGGGAGGAGACCGAGCGCACGGGAGGAGAAAAGCCGGATGGCGCGGGAGTCGGCGGACGGCGCGAGGGAGTCGACGCAGTGGCCACGGATCCGGAGGATGCGGGACTTGTCAGATGACGGCGCCGATCCGGGCGGAGGGGATGAGCGAGCGGCGGCGGCAAGGCGGTGAGCGCACGAGGCGAGCGAGAGAGGAGAGGGGAGAGGAAACAGCGCACGGGTGGGAGAGGGGAAGAAAGAGAGAGCGCACGGGCTGGGGGAGAAATAAGCTGGGTCAGGCGAGCGGTCGAGGGGGGGGGGAAGGAGTCGGGCCGGGGGAAAAATGGCTGGGCCGACTGGGCCGGGAGGGAGAGAAGAGAGAGTGGGCCGGGAGAAAAACCGGCCCAAGAAGAAAAGAATGGGCTTTGAATTTGAAAATGGAGAATTCAAAGCAAATTTTGAATCCAGGGTTTGAAAGAAAGGTTTGAAACACAAACCCGAGCTTAACAGAAGCTAGGAGTTTTTGAAATTTAAACCAAAATTTAAAAATTCGATTGAAAATCGGAAACCAAGGTAATTACTATTTATCAACTGAAAACGGGATGTTACAACTATTCAATACTTTCTCGATCAAGTGACAGATAACTAATATGATCGACTCTTTGACCACTAGTGGCAAGGCCTTGCACTTTCTTTATCCGACCACATCAAGGGGCCCATAAATATCTCTCTTACTATGTTAGAAGAGACAAATCTCATATCCAACCAGTCACATCACTCCGTATGTTTTATAGCATACCTGAAAGCTACCTTTATAATTACCCAGTTATGGAGTAGCGTTTGACAATCCCAAAGTGCACTATTACACATGTAAAGAACTATGCTGATCTCGGGTCTAAGGATTATACATCATCATTGCTTGAGACCAACTGATGACATATAAAATCATAACAATATCAATAGTGTCTCAAGGTAGGTTAATCAAACACCATGTTTTCCAACATGTATTCGCATTATTGATTCGATATCCCTGAATCGATGACCGGTGAAACATGGTTATCAATTAATACATATGTTGGTCGATAAGTCACTAGCGTTCCGACTAAGGATACATTTGGAATGACATCATATAAATTAAAGAGTTTCACCAACAAGTCACATACTTGTTAATCTTCATAATTGATAATTCATTCAAGGAACGTAATAATATTTATTCAATAACTTATAAACATAGACGCGATATAATCATCTCTATAATTGCCTCTAAAGCATATGACCAACAGCACCATACAACATTCAATTGCCCTATGTATTAGCATGGAGCATTTACATTTTTTTTTTTGAAACTGTGGAGTTGCACTTACAATAACTCTAGAGAACGGAAACTATGGGTCACTTATAGGCAGAAGAGATAACACGAAACCTTAAGAATGCAATGGCTAGGTACAGTCACTTAGGTGGTCTCGTGTACCTTTAATAAAATGGCAATCTTGTTGGGCATTAACATAAATAATCCAGAGGCGAGCGTACAATTGGAAAATAAATATGTATACTATATATGACACAAATCGTAGAGCATTCCAACCTGCATGTAAGACTCGGCGAGGAATCGAATTCTCTTGTATGAGAGTAAGAAATACCTATCCAATAGTAGTATGGTAAAGTACTTACAGAAATGATCTATGATATATACAGAGTGCGTAGGGAATAGTCCTCTACATTTTAACTGTTGTTAAGAATACACAGTGACCAATTGGTTTTCGACCTGGCGGCTATGATGGTATAAATCAACATCATGCTAATATAATATATTCAAAAGTTCTTTTAATATGATTGTTTAGACAGAGGAGAGGCTGATTCCACCAGGAGAAAATCATCTGCAACACTATAATTACCCCTAAAAGAGAAATGAGTAATCGTTGACATCATACTACTATTGCAAAATCAGATTCGCACTTCAATTTCTATATGTAGTTCCTAGAAGCGACCAATTGCTGATTCCAAATCGTTCTATCCTCAAAAGCAACCAGAAATCCTATTTCCATGGAAAAAAATATATATTTTGCTGCTATCATGGCCTAACAACATAACCTATAGAGAACAAACAACTGATTGGAGCGAATGATACGATGACATGCAAAGCATCACGTGGACGGCCAAAATACTACTGAATTAGTACCTCACAAATCACCAAAAGCATGAGTTCAGCTATAGCAAATATATGGCCATTGCCAAACGTTTTCAGATACCACATAATTTTAGCAGAAAGTTATTTGATTTGGTCAGTTTTTTTAGGACTGTGCGAAACGCAGTGCTGGTAAGAAGGGACGCATCGTAGACCATACAAAAGTAATATAGGTTGCATGTAAGTAAAGTGATTGGTAAGTCCCTGTTATAGCACGGCCATTGCGGAACTGGCTGAAGGTGGGTCTTCCATGGTGATTAGTTTGTTTGGGCTGTGACAGGGCCTGTACATAACTAAACATAACAACATGTGTGTGCAAAAGACTGCAGCCGTTCGAGTAGCATGTTTGGGCCCAAAATACTACTGCATTGCCAACAAAAACGTTGATGGCATGAGCGCATTCCAGTTAGACTTTTTCATGGTTAAAAAACTGAAAAATGCGAGGAACTACAAACCAATACATTTAGACGATGGTCCCAATAATCCTTTTTTGTTGCTTGTCTTGGCAAATTTAATAACCCAGATGATGGTCACAAGAATAGAAATACAATCAATAAACATGAAGAATAGCGGGCCACTGCAAGAACAGTACTGTCTAGTCTTAAAATCCTAGTACAATCCCGGAAACATCTAGAGTCAAGAAGTAATAACAGGCAAAAAAAAGAAGGCAAAAGTAGAAGAACACCTGACAGATCGACCTTGACATGGGAGGAGCGGCTGGCCACCCACGCCGCCGGCACACACACGACCTGCACGTTCGCACGAGCGTTGATGCTGGTGGCGTCAGATCAGCATGGTACAGGCGAGGAGGAGGCAGCGGTCTTGACGTGGAAGCCGGCAGCACGGGCGAGGTGTCACTACTAAAAGCAGATCAGTCTGACAAATACATGAGCTAGTGAGATATGATAACACATAACGCATTTGATTATCATTCTTTGGAAATGCTAAACATATGTCGACCTTTTTTTTTGTGTGAAATCAACCTTGGTCATATCAGACTCCTAATGTTTCCCGGTGCTAACCAACCGAATCAATAAATCGACATTATGATATCGCGTGACTAATTACAACACAAAATAAAGAATTGACGAACTTACCAAACTTCTCAGGCTGAAGCATGAGTACTGGACAACTGGTGTGAGGTAATGACCGTATATGATCCTCACTCCAGGGTGGTTAGCACGGAGCTTCTGCATTGAGCGTTTGAACATCGCATTGTGCACCCATGAGAACGTGTCGAATCGCTTAAGGCAGCCACTAGGTGAACCATACCCCAAATTGGTCATTGTACTTGGTAAAGTACAACGGAAAGCAGCCAGATTGCATCACTCCGGGCACAATCAAATCCTTCGCCTGCTCGGCAATCAACTGCTGTAGAACTCAGCAGGAATTAGAACAAAACTCCACACAATTGAGGTTCTTCCCGGCGGAGAGCAGCGCATTGCAGTAACTTCCGCCAAACTCACCCACAACAAATAAGGAAAGAGAAAGAAGAGACCACATGAAAATCAGACACCCACATCCATGAAATGGAACTACTATCTAGCCAAAGAATCAGTGTTTCTTCTTTTACCTTGGGTGGAGTTGCAAAAGGATGGCATGAGGTTGCGTAGCCACTGGATTTGGGTGAAGAGGGAGCCGGAGCTCCAAACAGTCTTGTCAAGCCCCCTCTTCTCGAAGACCACGGTGTCGAGCGCGGTGACACCGGTGATGGCGAAGTTGGCGCCCTGTGCAAAGCTGTTGTTCTTGGCTTTAGACGGGCCAGCTGCGGCAACCCGAACTCTTGCGCTGTGGGAACCAAGAAGCCCCAAACCCAAAAAATCCATCAAATCTTTAACCCAATGAAAGCACTGCGACGCAGCATGTGGACAGAGCGGAAGAAAGCGACGGGGCAGGGGAAGAGGAGTGGCGATAGGGACAGAACAAAATCACGCACGGCATGGGAGGAGATGGGAAGGAGGCTAGGCGAGGGTGGCACGTGGGTTGGGAGCGGAGATGGAGAGGATGTGAGAACCCATGAGGTTTAACTTACTTAAACAAATACAAATATGTAATTAGCGGTAGAATAATTTTTTTTTGTCTAAACACAAGTAACACAAGAATTTATTTACATCAGAGCAGATCATGTTTTACAACTTTGAGTACATTACAAAAGGTTAAAATAAAAACTTGCATTGCATGTCACCAAAGCCTTCCTTGAAATCTTATCCGTCCATCGCCATCCAGTCAAACCGTTTTCCTCAACTCTATCCAAAACACTATTTATAGCCCCATCGTCCGCCAACCAACCACAAAGCAGTTAGCAGTTCAAAAGCAATAGAGTAGAGTTAAAATAAAATAAATTATCATCAGAGTACCATAAGAATAATCGCGGTTCCCAGATAGAGTTAGATTAGTCGGCACCCTAAGTATTGAGACTACCCACACCAACTTAGGTTAACTGACATCTTGATTTTCAAGTCACCGAGGCTAATTCAAATCAGTCGACACCTGGATACCCACGATACCTAGACAAACATAAGTAAATCGGCGCCGTCTTATTTCCGTGGGTTTCATCACTCAGCGTTATAAAGTCTGACACCCACGTATACTGATTTGCCTCGACTGCAGAGAATCCATCGCATAGTGAATTGCTAACCAATGGACCAAAAGGCTCATAGCCAAAAATATCTTGTGAGAGCCATATGGATAGGCACAAGGGCATAATGGTCACAAATGGATCACAAAGGGAAGGCAACCATATACATTTCCCAGTCGAATGCATTCCCCCACACAAAGCCTCACACAGAGCCATCCCCATCCATTTTCCTCTCAGCCGAAGGTAAGCCTCACAAGAGCACAAGGCAAGCAAAGCCAGAACACAAAGCCACACCCACACTGCCAGAAGCTCAAGCAAACTCACAAGCCAAACACAAACCCATTCCCCACCTCCAGATCCATCCATCCAACCGAAAGAGGAGGGCAAGACGGCAAAACCACAAGGCCAAGGGTGTCAAAGCTAGCACCAGGAGGAGGAGCATGCTCAGGAGGCCACAACCTTGGGAGGAGGCGACGGCAGAGCCCACATCAAGCCGACCACCACTTCACCGAATCCAGAAAGCGACATACCAAAACCAACTCTGGTTTCTTCCCAAATCGAGCCGACAATCAACCGACAAGGTAGCCCACATCCCATTTTCCTCCTTGCCATCATTTTCACATAACCAACCCATATCCAGTGTCATACCTTTCTCACCATCACAAAACCATAGCAACCCATAGTAGCACTAACATCCATCACAGAGCATCAGGAGGGGGAGGTAGAGAGTAGGGAGGATGGGGGTAGTTTTACCTCAGTGCGCAACAGTAGAGGCGACACTACCACCGGCAGCCACCCCAGCAACACTACCAGGGGCATGCTTCAACCCAATCCACCTCCACCAGTAGCAAGCCCACATCCAACAACCGATTCATGCATCATTCAATAAGCAACATCAATAAAATAACACCGAATCAACTCAAGAATGAATAAGAGGGGGGAGTTGCACTGGGAGCAGCCGAGCGAGGGAGCGACAGCGAGTCTGGGCCAGGCGGCGGCGACCATGGGCCGAGGACAGCGGCCATGGGCCAGTGGAGGCACGTGTGGAGCCGAGAGCAGAGAGGGAGAAGAGGTTGTGCCAAGGGGAACCGAGGCGGCGGCAGCCACGGGGCCGAGCACTGGCGGTCGGAGGCTGGGCCGGTAGTAGCCGGTGGCGAGCCGGGAGGAGCAGCGCAGGGGCTAGGAAGCCGAGAGGTCGGGGAGGCGTTGAGCGGGCCGAGCCAAGCTCATGGGCCGGAGCGATGTGTGCAGAGAGCGGCCGGACGCGGCGAGGGACCGACGAGCTGGTGGCGCCAGGAGTAGCGGCATCGCGGGGATCCGAGAAAGGAGGAAGCGCCATAGAGGAATGAAGGAAGAGGTGAGGAAAAGAGGAGATGAGCCCTGGGGGTATGTCGGTCAAATGGATAGGGTAGAGGAAGAGATTAGGAAAAGAAAAGGAAATATTGTAGAAAATTTTTATAAAATTAAAAATGGGTAGGGAGTGCGAGTAGTATTTTATTTTGGTACGTTAAAATGTGAGTTTTTGTAACATAGATCCTAGAGCCGTTAGATCATAGAACGACCACAGTTGGAGAGTGCTAACCTAACGGGGGGTCCCAAAAATGTTATTAAATTAAAATCCGCTAACATCATAAAAACCCACTAGCTTATGTATGATATTACCACCCAAAAGCAACTAAGTATTTATTTATTTATTATTTGCTCTGCCGCATAATTACATAGGACGAACCCACACAAACCGGAGTAGATGATCAGTACTTCGTCGATGTCGATATTTTCTACAACTACGAAGGCAAGCTATTCTTTTGAACATAAATATAGCTATGTTAAATGTAAACTGTATATTGTTGTATCTTATATGTACTGCATGAAAAAATATTCAAAAAACTCAAATCGAATAAATGAGATGATGAGAAAGAGATGATGAATGAGATGAGTAATGAGTAATATTATGGCTGGTAAAGGGGGCTCGTGGCAGGATAGAGAAGAGGGCAGAGGTAGGACCCCTTTACATATGGTTATTATATAAGGACCAACAAAACTCTCACCTGGATAAGAGGCTGTATTTCAGTGCCAACCATTTTCCCGTTTCGACGGGCAGAAAATGCTACCGTGTTACGTGGTTGAAATCTCCACATCGGGTATGTAACTAGGTGTGAGTGTGCTGGAGGAACTCAGAGCCGGTAAAAGTTCGGGAGTGGGTGATCCTAGGTGCTATAGCACTAAGGTGGAGTGTTGGGTGCGGAGGGTCCGGCCCAACCAACATTTCAGGAACTCGGTGGAGGACTGGGTTAGCGCTCCAGGATACCGACGAAAAGTAATGGGTGGAGAACTTAATCACGTAACCTGGAAAATGTTCTATATTCTGAACTCGAACTCGCATCAAAGGAAATGTAGGGGACCTGGCTTATTTAGAGTTCAGAGTAGCTATGGCTAAATTGATACAAGCCTACGCAGTGCTATATAAAATCATGAATTCATGCTTGTCTCCTGGATTGGAGTCTGCGGGAACCGCTAGGGGTCTTTCCTCTATTCGAGTGACAAGTAGTCTTTTCAGTATTAAAATCTGCCACCTTTTTAATGAGTTGTTATTTCCAGAAAAAAGATGAACTAGAAAATGTGATAATGAACAGAGATGAGTCATCCAGTGTATTTTTCTATTAATGCTTGCTGAGTACGTAAGTACTCAACCTTGTTAGTATTCTCCTTTGTTAGATTTTAGTCCAGCCGGGAACTATCCCAAGTGGGACGAAGGACACGTAGGTACCAAAGAGGCCGCAGGAGGCGAGGGCATTGACTACGTGGACTAGAGCGAGATGGGCAACTTGTTTGACGCGTGGGATAAGTAGATGACCAGAAGAGCTTGGTCGGCAAGCGAGGGGACTTAGTCCCATTTATCAGTTGTAAATTACTACTTGTAAAGATCATAGCCTTGCATGGCTACTGTTGTAATCAAAATATACAGTTTTTATCATATTGTTCTGCTGCATTAACCATGGTAAAGGTTTGCTATTCGTCGGAGCGATGTTCTACCGGGCAGACGAATAATAATCCGTATGCTTAAGTGTGATTGCCCTCCGTGGTAATGACACAGGGCGCCAAAGAGGGCGAGTGGGATGGCGAGAGAGAGACAGAGGCGAGGAAGAGACAGGAGGATTCGGGAGGCCTTGACGCGCCGCGAGAAGCCGGACGAAGGAAAAGGGAGGAGAAGCTATGCAGAGATCGCGAGCGCGAGGAAGGTGGGTAGGAGGGAGCGGCGGTGGACGCTATGGCAATGGAGCGGAGGACGAGAGCACGCGGGCACAGCTGCGGACAAGCCGATGCACCACGAGGAAAGGAATTGAGAGTCTTCACTGGACACAACGGGTGAGGAGAATAGCAGACGAACGGGGAGGGATGGGCAGAATCGAGAGGCCTGCTCAGCTGGCTCAATGCTACTGTTGGGGAACGCAGCAATGCTACGATAGCACAAATAAAATTTTTACCGCGCAACCAAGGAACCACCGCTAGTAAAAGATCACGAGATTACCGCTAGACGCGCCGACTCGAAGCGGAAGTAGAGTCATTGTAGCGAGTTGATGCAGTCTTAGTCGTACTCACGACGCGTCTCCTCCTTCGAGTGGTCGTACTCGCCGCGCGTCTGCTTCTTCGAGTGGTCGTACTCACCAGTGAAAGGTGTCTTAGTCATTTTTTCGATCAGGCAAGATTCGCATGTTTCAAATGATTTCAAATCAAATGAGTTTAGAATTCCATCACTATGGAGCCTTTTCATGCGTTTCTCACTAATGTGACCCAAACAACAATGCCAAATAAAAGTGGAATTCATATAATTAGACCGAAGCCTCTTTGCATTAACATTATAGATGGGTGCATCATCAAGATTCAAAATAAACAACCCGTTCAAAACGGGACCATAGCCATAAATCATTTCATTCAAAAATATAGAACAACCATTGTTCTCTATAATGAACTTATAACCCTCTGTCATCAAACATGATGCGGAGATGATATTTCTACTTATGGCTGGAACGTAATAACAATTATTTAGTTCCATAATAAATTCTGAAGGCAAAAGTAATGGCAAAGTCCCAACGGCTAATGCAGCAACTCTTGCTTTATTCTCGGCGCGAAGATCCATCTCGCCCCTTGTTAATCTCCTACTCCTTGTTAGACTCTGAATCGAATTACAAATATGAGCAACCGATGTAATATTCTGAAAATAATAATAATATTAATAAGAACGTCTTAAGGGTCGGTGCGTAATTAATCAAATAGAATACGTGAAAATAGGATATTTCAGAGTTTTTTTTAAGAGTTATATAAATCGTGGGAGTGGATTCTAGAAAACCCTAGCCATATTGTTTTATTTTCTTCCCGTGCACTCTCCGCCGCCGCCGCCCGTGTCCTATCTACTGACTGTAGCCACGCCAAGACGTCGCCTACAACCTCGTTCGCCCGCGCGTTCGCTGTTCGCGTGTGCGCGTCGCCATTTACCGCGCAGATGAGGCCGCCCACCTGTGCGCGAGGGAGCCTGGTTGGCCACGCCGTCGACCGTTCGCCACCGCCGAGCATCGGCCGCCAGTGAAAAGCCAGCGACCTTAGCGCTGCTACCGCTCCCGGCATTGCACGTCAATCGGCTACAACGCGGCGTCGCGTGGAGGTTAATTTGTTGCTCGTCTCTTTTGGCAATGACTATTGATTTGCTAGACAACGCCGTCATTTTGTCTTCATCGTTCCTTTGTTGGCCGGTAGTACATGCCGCTTTGTATAGTAAATAGAGAGAGGTTAATTATTTAATGCTAATTAGTAGCTAATTAGTTTTGCACACATTGCTAGCTGGTGGTTAACTAGTGATGCAATGTATTTTATAGACATGCATCCGGTTTGGATTAGTAGGAGAAAGAGTGCACTAGCACAAGGAATTTCAGAGATGGGTTTAGTCTGATATTCTGTTGTACGATTTATTCGGATACCTTAATGGCGAATTTTGGAAATATCATCTACTAGTTAATTGTAGAAAATTTCGATATCTTTCTATAGCATATTTAATCATGTCGAGCGGACAAGTAGAATTCGAGATATGAATTTTGAAGACTGCTGTCTCTGAGCCGTCATTTTTCGGTACAGTTTTGGTAGATCAGATATTAAAAATAGTAAATCCACTAATTAGAGTTTTTGATCTACATGAAAGATGTAGATAATTGTCCAATGGTTCTGTAGAATCTAAAAACTCGACTTTTGGTTGGATAAAACAAAAGTTATGAATTTAGTAAGACCTGCTGTTCCGAAGCGGACAGATCGGTTTTCTGGGCTAAAAACGAAGGGTTAGATGATTTAATTAGAAGTCTTTGTAATCTAAGAAAATGAGGGGAATTGTGTGTAGAATCCAGAACTGGGTGGTTTGTCGTGATCGGACTTTTGAGTCGAAAATTACGCTCTTTTTAGTAACAGGATAGCTAGGGGTGACTATTCGGTACCGGAGAAGCGTGGTATATTTGGGGACGGGTAGGAGCGATGTCTATTGATTGCTATTCTTGATGCTGTAGTTTGTATTGAAATTTATGTATTTAATGTAGGAGAGGCGTCGTGCTTGTTGCCATCTTCTAGTCAAATCGCAAGGCCGCAACTAGTAAAGGCAAGTGCATGGTAGACAGCGATCAATGATTGATCACTGTTTTCTTTATCTTCCATTACCATTATTGTTGTGCTTTTATTTTATTTAATTGCAAGTAATGGAATGGTATGGATTAATATTGTTAATGGACATGATGAAAAATCGGATATGATGAGTATTATGAAATTATGCATGTTTGCATTCATAAGCATCTTTGCATATGAGCAGGTGATCATGAATGATCACAACTCCACGGGAGTGGAGGAGGTCCCCGATCCTTGTGGAGGAACGGGCTTGAGAGTGAATGTTGTCGCGAGCATTCACTCATGCTATACCGGTATACGCGAAAGAAGTGCATGTGGACATGTAGATTAGAGTTGCATTCATATATGAGACTCATGGGTGTTAATCAAAGGGGAGATAAATGCATGAGAATATTAATAGAAGTACCTGTGATGATAATGAAGTTATTGAATGCCGTTGATTTATTATTGTTCGTTGTATATTGATGTGTTTGCTGAGTCGTGGACTCACCCTTGCTCTTCTGTTGTCTTTAGGTGATCTTCGAGGATGCCGTGACTGAGAGCGGGTAGAGCACATGGATTAAATCTATACTTCAATCACATGATCATTTGCCATAAGAACCTTTTCATTCAATGTTGGTTTACTCTTGGATATGTTAGAGGCTGAATAAAGTTTAGGACACATTTTGGACTAGTTTATTTATTTCAATGATTTGGATTCAGTAGTTGGTGCTATCCTGGATTGTTTACCTGGTTATATTTCCCCTTGCTTATTTACTCTTGCTTGATTCATAATTATACATGTTCTTTTGTGGTCCATGGATGTGTTTATTGATGTTTTCTCGCTGAAATTTTATAGTGTGTCAATAATTATTAGTTTAGAGAGTAGTTTAGTGGCATTCCAGGCTCAGTGTTGGGCTGGGGTGTTACAGTTGGTATCAGAGCGGGCTTTAGGTCCGTGGTGAATAGATTAACAACATAGGCAAACTAAAATTGTTAAAATTTGTTTTAGTATTAGTAAGTCAACTAAAATTTGCTAATGGTTAAACAATCTAAAATTTTGACACACTAGTGCACAGTAGGTTAGAGAGAGGTACGATCATCGTTTTACGCTTCCGTTATGTTGTTTATTGATGGATGATTTTATTTTGACCTTTGAACTCATTGTGTATTGTTGATTGTGGTTGATAGCTATGCCGAGGGGTAGAGGACGTGGTCGTGGTGGCCGCGGTCGTGGAGGTCGGGGCCGCGGGCGAGGGTCCGTCGAGCCACCTCCTGTAGCAGATGAGTCAGTAGCTGAGGGGGTTGCTGTTGAGCCGCCTCCGGTTGGGGTCCAGGATGAGACCCCCTGTCGGTGTATTAGAACCGATCTTACGTAAAGATTATTTGATTCGGGGGGTCTCCTAGAGATGAAATCACGCAGAGTAGTTGACACGGATGTTTAGGCAGTTCAGCCTTCTCCGAGAGAATAATAACCCTAATCCTGTGTGGTGTGGTATTCTTAATGATCGAGTAAGAAGCTAAGACTATTACAGAGAATAGGACTTCTCCTCTCTACTCTCCCTTGATGCCCTTATATAGTCGTGAAGGAGTAGCCGTTTTGCCCTGCGGAAGAGGCGCCTTAATTGAGCCAGTAATGGGCGCATGATGGCAGTAATTACCAGCGCATTGGCTTCTCCACGCCGTCCGCAATTATCATTCAAAGATAATGGGGTATTTAAGCACTATTACTACGCGGGATAGTAGTGCGTGCGCACTGCTCGGATTCTTTAATCAATTGGACCCACTTGCTGTTGGTTTGATTATAAGGTGGTCGGGTCTACCCGGTCGAGGAGAACTTACGACCTGTAGTAATCGTAAAAGGTCTTACGACTATGTAGTGATCGTAGAAAGACTTACGACCATGAAAATGGTCGAGAAAGACTTACGACTAGGAAGTAGTCGTAGTAAGACTTACGACTAGGCGAGAGTCGTAGTAAGACTTACGACTATGGGGGTGATTGTAGAAAATCTTACAATCACTTGGTGGGCCTCTCCTTATAAAAATAAGGGTACTTCGAGACTATGTGACATCATATTTACCCATAATAAGAATTATAGATAATAGATAAAATGAGGATTATTAGATCCTCGTCATCTAGCCCCGACTTCAAGTGAAAGTAACTTACTTGGGAAGGATTCGCAAAAGGACTTGCGACTATGAAAATGTCAGACAACCATAGTCGAAGGAAAACTCTTCGACATTTGAGTATTACTTTGACCAGGAGTTTGCTTGGTCGTAAAGGTTGCTTACGAGTATCGTAAAGTCATAAAAACCTCTACAATTGTGTAGTGGTCGTAGTAAGGCGATCGGAGAAAAACCCTTCCGATCGATACTTCCTTCGACGTAAAGACTTGGTCAAGAAAGTGATTTTGCTTGGAGGTGACAAAACTAACCTAACTTTCTCGAACAGACCGTGCTGGGAATTGCAAACGAATTCCACAGATCTGTTGATAAAGCGGTTCGGCGATTGCAATCGTGAAGATTGCTTACGACTATTAGAAAGTCGTAAAACCCCTACGACCGTCCGTGGTGGTAGTAGGGGAATCGGAGAAAAACCCTTCCGACAATACTTCCTTCACCGTAAAGACTTTGGTCAAGAAAGTAATTTTGCTTGGGGTGACAATACGCACCTAATTTTTCTCGAACGGACCATCTGGGAATTGCAACCGCTCTCACGCACTTGTCCGATGAAGCGGTTCCGGCGGTACAACCAACTCCCATAGACCTATAGTCGAGACGGTTTCGGCGGCGGAGATCATGTGGTTATAAAACTTACCAGAGGTAGACTTGGGTTTTACCTTTTCCTCAAATCACTCCATTTGTTCTTCGAGCTCTTGCTTTCTCCGTCCTCGACTAGGTTTCATCTTCTCACGCCAACCCAATCAAAAGACTTCTTGCTTCGAGCGAAATGGCCAAGAGAGTTTCGAATGGGAAGAATCGGAGATGGATGCGCTAAGATCAAGATCTTGGTTGATGTCGGAAGATTCCAGAGAAGGCTCGTAAAGTGGATTCCGCCATCGGCAAAGATCGCCATCGGGGAAAATGGGCAAATCCCGCCTTCCAAGCGTATTGTGAGTGCGGCCTTCGATTGCTCGCCCATCCCTTTTTCTGAAGAGTACTCGAACACTTTGGGGTGGAACCGGTGAACTTAGGTCCCAATTCCATTACCATGTTGAGTGTGTTCGTGTATCGCGAGGCGCACTGGGATTCCGGCGGATCTCGAGCTGTTCCAATATTATTATGGGATGGCTCGACAAACCGAATCGCTGGAAGTCGTGGTTCAAACTCCACGACTCAAGTCGAAGGAGTATATTCAGAGTTTCACCCGGTCTTCGTGGTCGGGTGGAGAAAGAGGTGGTTCTCTACCGAAGGTCACCTCAAAGCGACCTTTCTTTCGGGAAGGTCGCAGAAAAGAAATCTTCATGGGATTCGACCCTAAAGATATCTCACGGATTAGCCCTTATATTCAAGCCATTAAGGACTTGAAGGAAGAAGGGTGACCGGATGGCATGTGGTGAAGGATTTCATCACACGCAGAATTAGTCCTTCAAGAAACGAGCATCTCCTATGTGGAGATACTCGGAAGAGGAGACCCAAAAGAGACTATGAGGAGGGTAAGTAATTTGTCGACTTAGCTCTCGGCTTGATCTTTCTCAACCTTGTCTAATATTCTTATCTGTTTACACGCATCTTCACAGCCGAGGTTGACTCTAGAGTCGCCTCATCTCGCGAGAAGTCTCCGCCACTCGAGGGGCGGTTCCTCAAGTCATTGCGGCTTTGTCCGCAGATGAAAGGATAGAGCGCCTAAAGGTAATCAAAAAGTTGATTATTTCTTTAGGACTTTATAGTCGTAGAAGATACTTACGACTAAAGGTGATCGTAGAATATCTTACGATCGTGAAAGAGTCGAGAAAAACTTACGACTTGGCACTTGTCGAGAAAAACTACGACTAATTAGTCATTCTTCTTTTCTCGCTTTGCTTTACGTAAAGTAGGCATGGAAAATCGTCCGACGACGAAGAAGTCGATCGATGACTATTGGCGCTGGGTTGTCGAAAGACAAAGGCTCGGCTCCTCCCTCCAAGAGACGCCGACTTGTAAAATCACGACAAAGGGGAGCAAGCTCAAGCTCGGTCTTTCGACTGCACCCTCTACAAGGCTCGCGCAATCTGTAGTCAGATCTGGCCGAGGCCGCAGCCATCGAAGCCGAGGAGGTTGAGGCAGCTGAATCTCTTAAGCGCAAACCTCGCAAGGCTAAGGTACCCTTCTGTTATGACAAAGAATCTTTCGCAGTTTCTGCCACTCCTAGTTTTGTTAGGCAACTGGAAAAGGAGAATTGGAAAGATTTTGTGTCTTTTATGAAGGACGATGCTGCATCAGCACAACCTGCAACTGAGGGCAGTGCTGCTTTTGGAATGGTCGAGACTGATCTCGGCCATCCAAAGAATCAGGAAACCAGAGCTCTGGTTCCTATCCAAACTCTACGACCAGACGTGGTCGTAGCTGAGCCGATTGTTGAACCTCGACCAGACGTGGTCGTGGAGAAGAAGAGGTCCTCCGTTGGGAGGATTGCTCCAAAATTCTCGGTTAAGACCGAGTGCGAGGTATGTGAAATTTACTAAAGTGTAAGAACGACATTTACCTTTTTCTTTTCACAACCCGATTTGCTTTTCTTTATTTCATCGACTTCTTCAACCAGGGAATGCTTCATTGAGAAGTCCATTGCCATCCCTTCACCATCGAGGAGGTAGCAATGGAGGTGGTCAAGCATCACCCTTGGCCCTGTGGTCGATGAAGTCGAGACTCTCAGAGTGACTCCACATCTGCTGAAGTCGTAGCTACGATCCTTGAAGTAGCGGTATTCATCGTTGAGGTGGCCGCCACGATCACCGAGGTCGTAGAAACAACAGGGGTGTGGAAGCCTCTGGTCAAGGCGGTGACCACTTGTGCACCGCTTTGGGAAGGAAATTGTAGGAGGCGTTCCTTCCCTACCCAAAGAGAATTTAGAACCGGAAGGAGAAAATTTCAACTTCGTGGTGACTTCTTTGGGCTGCCTCCGTCGTGGGGTCTTCACACAGATCTCGTGACCGAATCCCCATCCCAAAGATATTCCCAATACGGAGAATACTTTTGATAACGCGCCTCGAGAAGGTGTGGTGGGACAAAGTCGCGAGGATAGATAAGCTGCAGAACCGGACCTTGTATATTCGATGTTTGCTAGGGCGACTATGAATGTAAGTATCTTCAAAATACTTACATATGTGACTTTCCTTCTCTTCTCCTGTTTTCTTTTTGCGTAAAGCTCGAGCAAATTGTCGCTTGTCGGTGAGTACCATCGACAACTTTTAGAGCTAAGACAGAGAAAGAACTACTTTGTGCAGAGGCGAGAGATGGTAAGTCACTTATCATTCATAATTGTTTTCGACTTAAATACTCGTGATAATGTTTTACGAGAATAGTCATGGAAGAAACTCATGACAAAGTACTAGTCGTAAAAAGCTTACGACTACTTACGACCGGTAGTGGTCGAGAAAGACTTACAACCATGTCGTAGTCGTAGAAAAATTTACGACTGTGTCGGTGGTTGTAGAAGTACTTACAACCATTCTGGTGATGTTTATCTTCGTTCTCGTTCTTTGTAGGTTAAGCAAGGATACGAAGACCTTAGGTGACTCACTCGACTATGAAAAAGAAGAGTCGAGGAGGCTAAGGAACGAAGTATTAATCCTCCTGATAGACTTCGAGAGACTCTCTGCATCTAAAAGATTGCGGGAAAAAATAAGCGAAGAAGTTCGAACTTAAGACTGCTTTTGATCTTTAACCTTTACCCGACTCTCATTTCTTCTCCGGATAAAGAAAAGAGATGCGAAGCTCGCATCAAGTTCAAGAAAAAGCTTTGGTCATTCGGGAGTTTTCCGTATTACCTCGAATAAGGATCAAGAACTTGAGGGTCTTAGAACTCAATTAATGTAAGTAATTCTTTACCGTTATCCTTTTGAGTATTTTCCTTTTCTAATGCCAATTTTTGTTCGAAATTGGTGTCCAATTGAGAAGCCTCGAGGTGAAATCCAAGAGAAAACCTTGATCTATAATGAGTCCATCCGCATCGCTAAGATGAATGCAGAGGACATCGAGCATGGGAGAAAAAGCATTTGAAAGTATTGCTTCCCATCGAGAAGTGGTTAAGAAACTGGATTCTCAATTAGTAGGTAAGAAATGCTTTTACCTATAATTATCTTTGTGTTATCTTCCTCCAGAAGTTTATTTTCGTTTGACCGATTTTATTCTTTTCAGAACAAGTGGTCAAAAACAAGAAACTTGCGAGGCTTCGACTTGTACCCAACAGAGATGGAGTCGATGAAGACTAGTCTTCAAGGCAACATCACTCTCTGAACAATGTGCTTAGTGAAATTTGCATTTCGAGGGAAAAACTCCTTGAGAAGATACCATAGCTGCTCACACAAGTACCATTGGGGAACAAGTCGGAAAATTACAAGAAATAGTGACCACTCTGAAGGCTAATCAAGCTGAATCAATAAGGGAGGCAGTCGAAGCCGGAGTAAGTTACGCTTTGGCGAAACTTAAAGCTCAAGATCCCCGCCTTAATGTGCAACCAATTGAAGCCGAAGTTCGATTGCTCGAATCGAGGCAAATCGTCGATTGAGGAAATGCAATTGGTTGGCAAAAAGTGGCGGAGGAAATGCAACTAGGCTCTCCCTTCTTGAGTAATCTTGTAACTACCTTGTAAGGCGGATAATATCCGTTGATGAGTGATATATGATCCATCTTATTTCCGAAAATTATCTTGTTGAGAAGTTAGTAACTCAAAAGATAATAAACGAATGAAAGACTAAGAATTGAAGTCAAATTAATAACTTTATCCTAGCCCCCGACTATTTGCTTAGATTGTTTAGACAATCTAAGTAAATAGTATTTGAAATGGGGTTTCTGAAAACAAAGAGAGGTTTGTTTAACTTATAGTTTTTGTTATGGTTGTCAAGCACTTGGTCGAAAAAGTAGAAACGACTCGTCACTAGGAAGTTCCTTCTAGTGGGCAAGACCACGTCTTGCGAGAGAGGAAAGGCTTCGACTAGGTGATGTTACCATCTCCGACTAGTTTAATCAAACCAAGAACAGCAACTTGAGTTAAGCAAACGTCTAGAGGACTTTAATAATTCGTTCGCCCTTTTCTGATGGACTCGATAAGTCTTTTCCAAGAGCAAAAGTAGGAGGCGAAAGCTTAGGAAGTTCCTTCTAGTGGCGGGACCACATGCAGAGAGGAAAAACTTCGACTAGGTGTGTCTCTTCCTTCGACCAGTTAAAACGAAACGAGTACATCAAAGGTGGTCGAATAAATGTATCAAGTGCACTCTACTTAGAATATTTTTTGGAAATCACTGAAAAAATAAACTAAGATTGAGAGAGTTGGCTCTGAGAACATTTCGACTTGATAGAACCCGAGCTCTTTGTTTTGGCTGAAAAAATGAGTAACGAGTCGATGCTAGGAAATTCCTTCTAGTGGGCAGAACCACATGCAGATAGGAGAAGTTTCGACTAGATGATGTTACTTGTTTTTCGACCAGTGTAAAGAAAACTGGGTGTTTTTGTATCATAGTCGAAAGATTAAAAAAGCACTAGGCAAGAGAAGTAGAAAGAACCTGAACTTTTATTGCCTGAGAAATTGGTCACACATAGAATTTGCGTAACTGGTCGATGTTCCAAGAGTTTGAGAGAACCTGTCCATCTTCCATCGCTAGTCGTACCGACCCTGGCCGGGTTACTTCGACCACTGTGTAAGGACCTTCCCATTTGGAGGAAAGTTTATTCCGATTAGACTTGGATTGGCAGAGGCTCAATACCAAGTCACCTACAGCAAGGCTGCAAGGTTGGACTTTACGATCATAGTATCTGCGCAGGGCTTGTTGGTAGACTGCCGAACGGATTGAGGCTAGGTTTCTCCTTTCTTCGAGTAGGTTAATGTCATCTGCTCGAAGTTGTTCCTGATCCGAGTTGTTGAAAGTTTCAACTCGTGTCGACCGTAATTTTAGCTCGGAGGAAGCATGGCTTCGGCTCCGAACACGAGAAAAAATGGTGTTTCTCTGTTGCTCAACGGTGGTTGTCTGAACCGCCCATAACACGGAGGTAATTCTTGTACCCAAGCCCCGAGCGCTTAGCAAGTGGTCGAAGACTCGGGTTTTAATTCTCGCATTATTTGGCCGCTTGCACGCTCGACCGCCCGCTGCTTTGGGGATGTGCAATGAAGCATAGCATAATTTGGTACCCAACTCGTCATAAAATTCCTAAAATTTTGCACTTGCTAATTGTTTACCATTATGCGTAATTATCCGACTTGGAACTCCAAATCGGCTAATTACGCATCTCATCATGAACCTTTTCGCTTAGATGTTATCCGATTCTGAGTTCAGCTTCAATCCATTTTGTGAGCGTGTCAATAGCCACAAAAGGAATTCAAACCTCCTGGAGCTTTGGGAAATGGTCCTAGGATATCGAGACCCAGTGCAAAGGCCAAGAAAGAGGTATTATGCGTAATGCTTGAGTGGTTGGTGTATTTGTCTACCATGGAATTGGCATTGGACACACTTTTAACCACCTCCTTAGCATCATACAGTGGTCAGAGGCGGTAAAAACCTTGTCGAAAGGCTTTACCAACCAATGTTACAGTAGGAAGCATGTGTCCCACAGATGCCACTTGTGTATATCGTGAAGGAGTGTTATTCCTTCGTTTTGCGGAATGCATCGCATGAGTATCCCTTGGGTTCCTCGTTTGTAGAGGATTCCTTCGACCAAAGTATACATTTTGGCTTTTGGGATAAACGATCCGCCTCAAGATCATCTTCTGCACGAACCCTTGCGAAGATACTCGTAGATGGGAGTCATCCGGTATCCTCGTAGTCTAATGAGGCCATCTCAATAGGAGGTGTCTCGGTTCTTCGACCGAGACGCGGCTTTGGAGTTGCTCCAAGAAAACTCCTTTTGCATGCTTGTAGATCGGGAAGAAGCCATCCGAGCAAGTTGGTCTCATGAGGAAATTATCCTTCGAGGATGAATTGTACCTCGAAACCTAAAAATGCTTTTCTAGCTTGCGAACTTCCGATAAGTATTTAGACATTGTCGAGCTAGAGCACCTTTGGTACTCTTTCCGACTTGATTCACGACTAGTTGAGAGTCTCCTCTCACGAGTAGTCGGATTTAATTGAGAGTGCTTTCGCAGCTCGTATGCCGACTAGCAAACCTTCGCTACTCGCCACATTATTAGTGGCACGAAAGTTTAATTGTATGGCATACTTTAAGGTTTCTCGGTAGGAGATACCAGACCACCCGACCCGAGCCACTTAAAGTAAGTGACCCATCAAAGTACATCATCCATCGGTCGTAGGAATCGATCGGGATCTGAGCGAGTTCAGATTTGTCCATTCGGCGACAAAGTCCGCCAAGATCAGGATTTTATGGCCGTTCGGGACATGAAATGGAGGTCGAACTCCCAAGTTCGACCGACTATTTTGCCATGCGTCCATTGTTTCCTTATTATGGAGGATTGCTCCCAAAGGAAACTCAGACGGCACAGCTATTTTGTGCGCCTGAAAATAATGCCGCAATTTCTCGAAGACATGAGGAGGGCATATAGAAGTTTTTGGACCTGAGGGTAACGCTCCTTAGGCCCGTGTAAAACTTCGCTAACGTAAGTAAACCGGTCGTTATGCGTTTTCACGTTCTACGACTAGTACTGCGCTTCTTTGCTGTGGCGTGGCAGCTAGGTAAATTAAGAGCGTCTCTTCTGGCTTTGGAGAAACCAGAACAGAGCACTCGAAAGATACCTCTTGACATCCTCAAAGCGCGTTTGCCTCGTTCGACCACTCAAAACCTTCATGTCTCCTGAGAAGTTTAAAGAAAGGTAGTCCTTTTCTCCTAGTCGTGCGATGAAACGACTTAAAGCCGCCATGCACCCAGTGAGTTTCTGGACTTCCTTTTTTGTGTTTGGAGGACGCATCTGGAGGATGGCCTTTATTTTTTCAGGATTTGCTTCGATTCCTCGTTCAGATACTAGGAATCCAAGTAATTTTCCTGAAGAAATTCCAACACACACTTCTCTGGATTGAGTTTTAAGCGGTGCTTTACGAGGTTGTCGAATGTTTCTTGTAGGTCGCTGATATGATTAAGTCTCTTAATGCTTTTTACGACTAGATCATCAACATAGGCTTCCAAATTCCGGCCTAATTGAGATGAAAAAGTCGATTGCATTAGGCGTTGAAAAGAAGCACCGGCATTCTTTAGACCAAATGGCATTTTGACATAGCAAAAGGTACCAAATGGAGTAATGAATGCGGTCTTTTCTTCATCGTTTAAACACATATTGATCCGGTGGTATCCGAATATGCATCTAAAAACTTAATATCTCACAACTGCGGTAGAATCAACGGTGATCGATCACGAGGTAAAGGAAATCATCCTTTGGACAAGCTTTATTAAGATCAATAAAGTCCACGCACATCGCCATTTGCCGTTTGACTTTTGACCATTCTGAGGTTAGCCAACCACTCGGGTGGTTGACTTCTCTTATAAAGTCCGCTTTAAGTAGCTTATCCAACTCGATTTAATAGCATCTCGTCGATCGGGGCAAATCTCCGTAATTTTTGTTTTCTGGTACTTTATCGGTAGTAAAGCTAGCACGTGCTCGATCACCTCCACGGGACTCGGGCATGTCGGATGTTTGCCACGCAAAGACATCTGCGTTAGCTCGGAGGAAGGTAATGAGGCGTCTTCCTATTTGGGGTGGAAGTCTCCCGATGCGAGCGATCTTGAGGGCTCTTCTGCGTCGGAGGAACCTCTTTGACTTGGTCGTTCGGCTTTGGTGCGACTTTGAGGCTTCGACTTGCTAGTCGAAGGTGACTTTCATCTCGAGTTGGTATTTGACCAACCATCTCGAGGATCGACGGCCGCATGACTATCGCCATCTTTTGTCACATTGAATGGTGATCACTCCTTTGGGACTGGCATCTTAAGACATTGATACCCGTAATGAGTAGCCATTAAGAATTTTGCCAAAGTTGGTCGTCCGAGTATGGCGTTATATGCCGCGTCGGACGACCACATCAAAGGAGACTTTCTCGTCACGAAATTACTTGGTGAGCCAAATGTTAAAGGAAGAGAAACTTGGCCAATAGGTTTGGTGAAGACCCGATACGATTCCATGAAAGGAGTATCGCATCGCCTTACCTTTGTCCCGGTACTTGCATCTCGTCCGGGGCATTAGTAAATAATATGTTCAAAGCGCCACCATCAACCAACACTCGATTGACCCGACGGTTGTTGATGGTGGGTTCGACCACAATCGGATATCGACTGATCGACTCGTAGTGATTGGGCGGTCATCCTTCTCAAAAGAGATGGTAACTTGAGACCACTTGGTAATTTATTGACGAGAGGAGTATGTATGGAATTTACCTCTCGTCCGTGACTTTAAGTTGTCGTTTGGAGTCGTATGCCGATGATCCTCCGTAGATGTGCTCAACGGTATGTTGCGGATCTTGGAACGGCATCTCCTCATCATCCGACGACTTTTGGCCACTCGTATGTCCTACCTGTTCGAGAGTAGGGAGTGGTGCTTTCTTGTTGTAGTAGTCCTCGAGCTTTCTTTGGAAAACTTCGGCGATTCTGGAGGTCATGTCCTTCCTTTTTATGAAAAGGACACCACCTTGGTTTGTCGTTCCTACGATCAGGGCGCTTACCTTTGCCTTGATCAGGGTACGACTTGGTGGTTTGGGGCTCTCCATCTTTCACGGCCAGAACCTCCTTGGAACCATCGGTTTGTGGTTTTGACTTTTATTTTCTTCTTGGACTTTTTGCTTTTTATCCTTACAAACTTCACGGCTCTCGAGGAGTATATGTTTCTCGATCGATAGTGTTGTTCCACTCATTGCCTCGAAGCGATTGCATATCGATCGGCCATCTCAAGAGCTCGGCAATGATGTTGGGAGGATTCAAAGCAATGTCCTCCGTTATCCTTCTACTACGGACTCCTTGCTTAAAAGCCACGATCACGGAGGAATCGAAATTTCGGAATTGAGTTACTTAAACGACTAAAGCGTTTGATGAATTGGCGCAAAGTCTCGTTGTTGTTCGCTTTATCCGGTGCAAGTCGTCTTCTTTTCCGGCGGTTGTATGTGCCTTGGAAATTCGCTGTAGAAGATCGCAGAGGTGTTGCTAAGAGTAGATCGACTCGAGTGGTTGGTTTAATAACCACGATCGGCGGATCCCCGAGCCTGATCGGAAGGTAATTCGCCATTACATGCTCTCCTCCTCCTGCTTTGCTCGGACAATTGTTGTATAGATCTGAAGAAATTCGATGGGATTTTGAGATCCATCAAATTTCTCCATGTTCCTTGGCGAAAATGAGGTGGCGGTGAAGCGCTCGAAGGTCGGCGAAAATGCGGCATCCGTAATCACTTCTTGGCGCCTTCTTTGTAGGAAAGGAGGGTTAATGTCACCAGTGATCGTATCTGACGATACCGTGTGGTGATTGCTACGTAGTAGGTCTCGATTCTCTGAGGAATACTCCTCGTACTCCACCGTTAGAATTTCTTTGTCGAAGTGGTGAATGATCACCTCTCAGGGGCTTCTTGATCTTGACCGATCGAAATGTATTTCTCGAATAGGGATCGATTCGACTTATGGCGTGTCGATTCCTCGTGAGAAATATTCGATTGATCGGTAGGTGAGGAAGTCGTATTCTTTGCGACTACCGAATGTTGTCGATGAGGTACCTCGATCTTGTCATCACGATTCGAAGTCTTTGCGTAATCTCTTGAGAAAGAGATCGTACCACAGCGTTCGAGCAAGCTCTTGGTGGGATTCTCGAGCAAGTCGTTGATGTCCGGAGTTCTTGTACCTCCTCCGTGATGTTGAATCTTGAGCGAGTTCTTACGATCGCAATTTTCTTTCTTCCGACGACATCAAAATCCTCCTCATCGGTCTTTGAGGCCTTCTTAGTGGAGTGCGAGAATGTCGAGGATTTCTATGCGCGTTCATCAGTGTTGGTTCTCTCTGCCAGCGGTGGTGCCCTTGCCATTACCACGAGGGGCGGTGTGTGATCTTGGGAGTGTTCTTATCTTGGCCTCCATGAGGTGACCACGATTTGGGGAAGGGCGAAGACCTCCGTTGATGATTCTCACTTGCGCTCGAGGCCTCCCCGCTTGAGGAGTGCTCGAGAGACACCATCTGGCGACTTGGAGTAATCCCCTCGGGTAGGGGAACTCCGGGTTATAATCGTCTCCGTTCGCAAATGAGATCTGCGGGAGGCGGTCGAATTCTGAGGAAAAGCATGCTTGATCCCACCCTCTCTGGAGTTACCACGAGAGAGGATCACTAGATCTTTGGTGGAGTCTGGAATGGTGGCTCCCGAACTTGACTTACCAAGTCGGACCGCCTTAAGGGGACTTGAACACTTGGAGAAAAACTCTCGTCGTGTTGTGAGTCCTCAGGGGAGGTTCCAGTCGGATTGACCCTTGTCCTTTGAGGGAATTGGCTCCTCTGTTGGACGTATTGTTGTGGGGGATAAGGATCCCTCCTCAACTCCATTAATGGGATGGTTTCCTGGAGAATAATCTCCGGAGGCAACATCACCATCAGCGGATGCAATAATCGGCTCGTAGTCGAAACCGGCATCCATGTCGACGTCTGCGTAATCTGCCAAGTCAAACCAGTTCTCCTCGTTCCATTCTCCTGCCATGATTGCATGAGATTGGAAAAAGAGAGTATGTTGACAAGAGATTACCGGAAGATCCCCACGGTCGGCGCCAACTGTCGGTGTATTAGAACCGATCTTACGTAAAGATTATTTGATTCGGGGGGTCTCCTAGAGATGAAATCACGCAGAGTAGTTGACACGGGATGTTTAGACAGGTTCATGCCTTCTCCGGAGAGAATAATAACCCTAATCCTGTGTGGTGTGGTATTCTTAATGATCGAGTAAGAAGCTAAGACTATTACAGAGAATAGGACTTCTCCTCTCTACTCGCCCTTGATGCCCTTATATAGTCGTGAAGGAGTAGCCGTTTTGCCTGCGGAGGCGCCTTAATTGAGCCGAGAATGGGCGCATGATGGCGATAATTACGGCGCATTGGCTTCTCCACGCCGTCTGGCAATTATCATTCAAAGATAATGGGGTATTTAAGCACTATTACTACGCGGGATAGTAGTGCGTGCGGACCGTTCATTCTTTAATCAATTGGACCCACTTGCTGTAGGTTTGATTATAAGGTGGTCGTGGTCTACACCGGTCGTAGGAGAACTTACGACGGTGTAGTAATCGTAAAAGGTCTTACGACTATGTAGTGATCGTAGAAAGACTTACGACCATGAAATGGTCGTAGAAAGACTTACGACTAGGAAGTAGTCGTAGTAAGACTTACGACTAGGCAGTAGTCGTAGTAAGACTTACGACTATGGGGGGTGATTGTAGAAAATCTTACAATCACTTGGTGGGCCTCTCCCTTATAAAAATAAGGGTATACGGAGACTATGTGACATCATATTTACCCATAATAAGAATTATAGATAATAGATAAAATGAGGATTATTAGATCCTCGTCACCCCGCTTTCTTTGAGAGAGTTGGTGGGAGAGATCCGTGCTCACGTCAGCAGCGCCGGCAGCTCTATTCTTCTGCGGCATCTGTTGTTGCTCTGTCGCACATCCACCGGTTCCGAGGCGCGATGACACTTCGAGAGTGGATGGGGTTGAGGTTGGATCCGTTTGTGGGTCTGCACACCGGTCGAGCGTGCAATGGGTTGCGCTACATGGAGAGGCGGTTTGGAGCTTTAGAGATGTCCTCACATCGAGGGTCCGCTTTGTGGATTTTCATTTGAAGGGCAGCGCAGATATTTGGTGGGAGGCGTGTTGTCTTGAGGACCGCGCTCAAGGTCCATCACTTGGGAGGACTTTGTTGATCAGTTCAAGGAAAGTTCTACCCCTACTCTTTTGTTGAGAAGATGGAAGTTGCCTTGACGACCTTTGCTCGGGGAAGAGGTCTATTCTTGAGTATGAGGTGAGTTCAACAACTTGGTTCGCTTTGTCCCTTGGTGTGAACGATGATCTTCAGAAAGCCAAGAGGTTCCGTCGGGGTCTCAATTCTGAGTACCGGCATGTGTTGGGAGCTACTCCACTCCGTGATTACAGCTCTGTTGTGGAGCAAGCTAGGGGCATGGAGTTGGAGATGCGGCTCACAAAGGCGACAAGCCTCTGGTGGGTGGTTGCTTCGGTGGTGACCAAGAGGAGATCTAGTGAGGAAGTGGGGTGCATTCGACACGCTTTTAAGAAATTCAAGGAGGACCGCGATCCTTCAAGTCTAGCGATCGAGGCCGTTCCCTTCTTGGCGCCTCGTCCTTTGCAGTACTCCGGCTCTTCGTCTGTCCCGAGGCGGGCATGCTTTGCTTTAAGTGCGGTGATGGACACTGCTGGCTGCTGAAAGTGCTCTTGGACGGGAGATTGCCATCGGTGTGGCGGCCGGGTCACAAGGAGCGGTGTGTCGCGGAACCCGCTAAGCGTGATAAAGTGGGAGCCTATGCCATCTTCTTCTTGATGGGTCGCTCGAGGATCTTTCGGATGATCGCTTGCTCCTCGGTAGCCGCCACTTCCTTGGCTTGGGCGCCTCGGTAGGGTACTCTCGGTACCGCCACCGCCGGCACCGCCGGGTTGCACGACCGGCTTTACCGCACCGCCACGGCAGATTGTCGGGCTCTCGCCGCCCCGGCGTCGTCTTCTTCGCCATGGCGCCACGAGTGTCGCCATGCCCACAGTGGAGTCCGCGGGTCGTCTGACGTGGTGGCCATGTGTACTTTGCTTGTGGATTCGTTTGATGCTTTAGTCCTTTTGATTCGGGGCTACCTTTTCGTTTGTCTCGACGGCGTTTGCTAGGAGAGCGAACTTGAGTATCTGATGGATTTTCATCGGTGTTACTTAGCTCTCCTAGGGAATTATTGCGAGCTCTACTGTTTGTCATGGGTGTTCTATTGTCATTGATGGAGAGAAGTTCACGGCGAATCTGATAGTTATTCAAATGGAGCCGTTCGGCGTTATCTTAGGTATGGATTGGTTGCACTCTTATCGAGCCGTGATATCTGTTTACGAGAACGATCTCTGTGCGCACCCGTCTGGAGAGACTTTGACCTTTCAGGGGAGTGCGCCTCCGCGCTCTCTTTCGATATTAGGTTGGATCGTTCCCGGTCGTCAGTAGCGATGGCGGACTTCTCTTAGCTCTTCTTTGAAACCAAGTGTGGCTTCGCAGATTGAGGAGATTCGGTGGTTAGTGATTACCCAGATGTGTTCCCAGCTGAGCTTCCGGGTTTGCCACCTGCGCGAGACGTGGAGTTTCGCATTGATCTTGTCCCGGGTACTCGTCCCATCTCGATGTCTCCATATCGACTAGCACGTCCGTTTCAGGACGAGTTGAAGAAGCAATTGGATGATTTGTTGGCTAAAGGTTTGATCAGGCGTAGCGTATCACCGTGGGGAGCTCCTGTTCTGTTCACAGGGAAGAAGGATGGGAGTTGGCGCATGTGTGTTGATTATCGTGTGCTTAATGCAGTCACAATCAAGAACAAATATCCATTGCCCCGCATTGAGGACTTGTTTGATCGGTTGAATGGAGCTCAATTATTCTCCAAGATCGATCTCGATCGGTATAATCAAATCCGTGTGCGTGGCGAGATGTAGAAAACGACTTTCTCTACGGTATGGGCATTATGAATTTAAAGTTATGTCTTCGGATTGACTAATGCACTGCTATCTTTATGGAGACCATGAACAACATGTTGCACGAGTATTTGGATGACTTCGTGGTGGTGTTCATTGATGATATTCTTATCTATTCCAAGACTAATGAGGATCATGAGCGTCATTTGAGGCTGGTTTTAGAGACTTTGAGACAGCACAAGTTTTATGCTAAATTGAAGAAGTGTGAGTTCGGATTTGAAGTCGGTTTTACGGGCATGTGATAAATCCTCAAGGTATTGCTGTTGATCCTAGCAAGGTCTCTACAGTGGTGGATTAGAAGAGGCCGACTAATGTGAAGGAGGTGAGGAGTTTCTTGGGATTGGCTGGTTATTATCGGCGTTTTGTGCAGGATTTCTCTATCATCGCTAAACCGATGTCTCACCTCACTCGAAAGGGTGAAATTCGAGTGGGTGATGAGTGTGGAGCGATTTACGCATTTTGAAGGAGGGTTGGTGACCTATCCTATTCTCACTCTTCCGAACCGAGAAGCGATTCACGATCTTTTCGGATCGTCTCGAGTGGGTCTTGGCGTGTGCTTATGCAAGGCGGTAAGGTGATTGCTTATGCGTCGAGGCAGTTAAAGAGGCACGAGGCGAATTATCCCACTCATGATTTGGAGTTGGCTGCGGTTGTCTTTGCTCTCAAGATTTGGAGGCATTATCTATACGGCGAGCCTTGTGATATTTTCATAGATCACAAGAGTCTCAAGTATATCTTCACTCAGAAGGATCTGAATTTGAGGCAAAGGAGGTGGTTGGAGTTGATCAAGGACTATGATCTTACTATTCAATATCATCCAGGCAAGGCCAATGTAGTTGCTGATGCTCTTAGTCGCAAGGCGACTCCTGCTACTCTAGATTGCCTCATTGCTGATTTTGATCGCATGGGAATATCTTATTGTTATGCGGGCACATCCCATGTTGAGACCCAATTGATTCTTGAGTCAACTATTCCGCACCGTGTCTGAAAAGCACTGTGAGTGACCGTTATTACAGGAGGTTAGGAAGCGCCCGGATGAGGGTAAAGAGGGTGATTTTAGCATGGGCGATTTCGGTGCTTTGAGGTTTAAAGGCCGCCTTTGCGTGCCGCAAAAGCGGAGGTCAAAGATGATATCATGAGGGAGGCACATCGCACTCCGTACACTATTCATCTGGTGAGACTAAGATGTATCGAGATCTGAAAACAGAATTTTTGGTGGAAAAGAATGAAGGTGGACATTGCTAATTATGTGGCTTCTTGTGGTGTTTGTCAGCAAGTAAAAGGCGAGCACAAGCGCCCTGCGCAGGTTGTTGCGACCTTTGGAGGTTCCCAGTGGCCTTGGGACGATATCTCTATGGACTTTGTGGTGGCGTTACCAAATGCGCGCGAGGTAAGGATGCGATTTGGGTAGTGGTGGATCGATTCAGCAAGTCTGCGCACTTCATTCCTATTCGCACGACAAATTCAATGAGTGATCTAGCTCCTATTTATGTGCGTGAAATAGTAAGGCGCATGGTGTGCCCAAGACCATCGTTTACGGCGAGGGCGTAAAGTTTGTCTCAAGTTATGGGAGAGTCTGCAGAGTGCATTGGGCACACAGCTCCGCCTTAGTACTGACATTTCACCCACAGACGGATGGGCGATCAGGCGTACTATATGGACTTTGGAGGATATGTTGCGATCTTGCGTTTTGTCTTGGAAGGGTAGTTGGGAGGACCGATTGCCACTTGCGAGTTTGCTTATAATAATAGTTACCATTCCAAGATTAGAGCCGCGCCATTCGAGGTTCTCTATGGGCGGAAGTGCGGATCGCCACTTTGTTGGGATGCGATTGGAGAGAAGGCAATTTTGGGTCCGGCGGATTGAAGACCGTTGAGCGTGTGGCCATGGTGAGGCGAGAATCATTAGCGACTCAGGAGCGCATGTAAAAGCTATCTTGATGTGAGGAGGCGTGACTTGGAGTTTGTGGTGGGTGACCAGTGCTCTTGAGTGTCTCCCACTAAAGGTATTGTTCGGTTCGGTACCAAAGGAAGCTTAGCCCGAGTACGTTGGACCGCTCTCGATTATTGCAAGAATTGGGAAGTTAGCTTACCGCCTGGACCTTCCTGAGTCCATGCGTGGAGTTCACAATGTGTTTCACGTCTCGATGCTGAGAAAGTTTTTGAGAGACCCAGAGCATAAGATTTCATTGGAGCCGCTGACTATTGAGCAAGACCTCACGGTTGAGTCGCGTCCGGTGCGCATTTTGGAGAGGTCGGAGCGAGTGCTGAGGCACAAGACGTTGGTATACGTCAAGGTGTTGTGGACGCATCAGTCAGAGAGAGAGGTGACTTGGGAGTTGGAGTCTCGCATGCGCGAGCAATATCCGGAGTTGTTCACGTCCGGTACGTGTTATTTTGTTGTTTAATTTCAGCAGTGTAGTTGTTCTTTGCGTAGTACGGCGAGTAGAATTCGGGGTCGAATTCTGTTAAGGGGGGTAGAATGTAATATTCTGAAAATAATAATAATATTAATAAGAACGTCTTAAGGGTCGGTGCGTAATTAATCAAATAGAATACGTGAAAATAGGATATTTCAGAGTTTTTTTTTAAGAGCTATATAAATCGTGGGAGTGGATTCTAGAAATCCCTAGCCATATTGTTTTATTTTCTTCCCGTGCACTCTCCGCCGCCGCCGCCCGTGTCCTATCTACGGCACCTGTAGCCACGCTCGCCGCACGTCGCCTGCAACCTCGTTCGCCCGCGCGTTCGCTGTTCGCGTGTGCGCGTCGCCATTTACCGCGCAGATGAGGCCGCCCACCTGTGCGCGAGGGAGCCTGGTTGGCCACGCCGTCTCGACCGTTCGCCGGTGCGAGCATCGGCGCCGCGTGAAAAGCCGCGACCTAGCGCTGCTACGCTCCGGCTGCACGTCAATCGGCTACAACGTCGGCGTCGCGTGGAGGTTAATTTGCTGCTCGTCTCTTTTGGCAATGACTATTGATTTGCTAGACACTGCCGTCATTTTGTCTTCATGCGTTCCTTTGTTGGCTTCGGTAGTACATGCTGCTTTGTATAGTAAATAGAGAGAGGTTAATTATTTAATGCTAATTAGTAGCTAATTAGTTTTGCACACATTGCTAGCTGGTGGTTAACTAGTGATGCAATGTATTTTATAGACATGCATCCGGTTTGGATTAGTAGGAGAAAGAGTGCAGCTAGCACAAGGAATTTCAGAGATGGGTTTAGTCTGATATTCTATTGTACGATTTATTCGGATACCTTAATGGCGAATTTTGGAAATATCATCTACTAGTTAATTGTAGAAAATTTCGATATCTTTCTATAGCATATTTAATCATGTCGAGCGGACAAGTAGAATTCGAGATATGAATTTTGGAAGACTGCTGTCTCTGTAGCCGTCATTTTTCGGTACTGTTTTGGTAGATCAGATATTAAAAATAGTAAATCCACTAATTAGAGTTTTTGATCTACATGAAAGATGTAGATAATTGTCCAATGGTTCTGTAGAATCTAAAAACTCGACTTTTGGTTGGATAAAACAAAAGTTATGAATTTAGTAAGACCTGCTGTTCCGAAGCGGACAGATCGGTTTTCTGGGCTAAAAACGAAGGGTTAGATGATTTAATTAGAAGTCTTTGTAATCTAAGAAAATGAGGGGAATTGTGTGTAGAATCCAGAACTGGGTGGTTTGTCGTGATCGGACTTTTGAGTCGAAAATTACGCTCTTTTTAGTAACAGGACAGCTAGGGGTGACTATTCGGTACCGGAGAAGCGTGGTATATTTGGGGACGGGTAGGAGCGATGTCTATTGATTGCTATTCTTGATGCTGTAGTTTGTATTGAAATTTATGTATTTAATGTAGGAGAGGCGTCGTGCTTGTTGCCATCTTCTAGTCAAATCGTGCGTCGCAACTAGTAAAGGCAAGTGCATGGTAGACAGCGATCAATGATTGATCACTGTTTTCTTTATCTTCTATTACCATTATTGTTGTGCTTTTATTTTATTTAATTGCAAGCAATGGAATGGTATGGATTAATATTGTTAATGGACATGATGAAAAATCGGATATGATGAGTATTATGAAATTATGCATGTTTGCATTCATAAGCATCTTTGCATATGGCGGTGATCATGAATGATCACAACTCCACTGAGTGGAGGAGGTCCCGATCCTTGTGGAGGAGCGGGCTTGAGAGTGAATGTTGTCGCGAGCATTCACTCATGCTATACCAGATATCTGTGAAAGAAGTGCATGTGGACATGTAGATTAGAGTTGCATTCATATATGAGACTCATGGGTGTTAATCAAAGGGGAGATAAATGCATGAGAATATTAATAGAAGTACCTGTGATGATAATGAAGTTATTGAATGCCGTTGATTTATTATTGTTCGTTGTATATTGATGTGTTTGCTGAGTCGTGGACTCACCCTTGCTCTTCTGTTGTCTTTAGGTGATCTTGAGGATCCGTGGTGAGGCGGGTAGAGCACATGGATTAAATCTATACTTCAATCACATGATCATTTGCCATAAGAACCTTTTCATTCAATGTTGGTTTACTCTTGGACATGTTAGAGGCTGAATAAAGTTTAGGACACATTTTGGACTAGTTTATTTATTTCAATGATTTGGATTCAGTAGTTGGTGCTATCCTGGATTGTTTACCTGGTTATATTTCCCCTTGCTTATTTACTCTTGCTTGATTCATAATTATACATGTTCTTTTGTGGTCCATGGATATGTTTATTGATGTTTTCTTGCTGAAATTTTATAGTGTGTCAATAATTATTAGTTTAGAGAGTAGTTTAGTGGCATTCCAGGCTCAGTGTTGGGCTGGGGTGTTACAACCGATCCGGTATCAAATACCCACGAGTTAACATAAGAATCAGCAAGAAAAATATCTATAACATTAATACCTGAAGTGGAAGGTTTAGTCCCACCATTATTTTTTAGATCAGCCAGGTATTTCTTGCAGTTTCTCTTGCAGTGGCATGTCCCTTTGCAGTATAAGCATTCATTCTCTTGAGTCGGGTTGTACTTGGTTTTGGGTTTAGGCTTGATAGCTCGGATCCCATCCGAAGCCTTGCCCTTACCTTTGACCCAAGTTTTAGCCTTCTTCTTGAAGCTAGTACTCTTTTGCACAATCATCACATGACTGTTGCTTTTCTTAATGATGTCCTCTGCAGTCTTAAGCATTATATGTAGTTCGGTGAGATTCTTGTCTAAGCCATTCATATGAAAAGTCATAATGAACTGCCCATAGCTTGTAGGAAGCGAAACAAGAATCAAATCTGTAGCCAACTCTTGACTAAGTGTTAAACCAAGTTTTTTCAAACTCTGTGTGTAACCAACCATCTTGATCACATGAGGGCTCACCGGACTACCCTCAGTCAGCTTACATCCAAATAATTTATTTGAGATCTCATATCTCTCAGTCCTTACTTGTGTCTCAAACATGTCTTTGAGCGCCACGATCATATCGTAGGCCTCAATGTTCTCAAACTTCTTCTGAACGTCTGAGTTCATTGCAGCAAGCATGAGACAGCTAACATCAAGGGACTCATCACATGCCTTTTTATAGGCTATTTTAATAGTAGCAGCAGCATTCTTAGCAGGCACATCAGGAATTGGTTCCTCTAAAATATGTTCCTTTTTTATCTTGCCTAAGAACAATTCTGAGGTTGTGTGACCAATCCGCAAAATTTATTCCATTCAATTTTTCCTTATCAAGTATCGAACGTAAAGCAAAACTGGATGTAGGTACAGCAGATGGTGCCATGATCTACAACAGAAATATGCAACACTAAGATATATGTTCAAGAAAAGTAACTTCTATTAAACAATTTAATGAAGATACTCCCACTGAATACCATATCCCTCTTATGACATTTAGTGATTCAAGACCCGCAATCAGTTAATCTACTAGTGAGCTTTGGCATCACTGCTAGAATATTAGTGAATATGGTAAGGAACCCATTGCTAATCATATCTCTATATGACTCTTGTTGTTGGGCAGCATCTCTATGCTCCGGCACCCAACCCTATACCCCAAGGTCCATAACCGTTATGATGACCTTGTCAAGTAAAACCAATGCTTGCGTGTAAGTGTCTGACACAAACACATCTAGTCAAGGAATATCAATGGTACTCTGCTTTAGCAAGATCTACCATCAAAATACAAGACTATGGATGGTGCAGCTAATTGGGAGGGTATCAATTTAACTTAATATTACCTGAGGGAAATTTACTTCTACCATGTTAAAAGCATATCAAGCAATTAAATAACATGCATAGAAATAAATGAACAGGAATATAAGGGCATTCACAGACAATCAAATTGTATTGTGATATAGTATGACCCTTTCTTGTGGTGATCTCCATCGCCAAGCATCCTGTTCTCTCCAAGTTGCCAAAACTTCCAAGTACTCCCACTAAGCCATTACTCCTAACAGTACTAGGGATAAAAATACAAAGAGTAATTAGCACCACAAGTCGACACGCATGCTGTTATACAAATATAGACAGCCTTGGGTTGCAATAAACATGACACGCAGATCATGAACATTACATACACGCATGCATCTCATACATCATGGGTCATATTATTCACATCAACCTGTAAAAACAAGTTAGGCACAGAATAGCATTCTATTGGGCAACAAGTACACACACTTCAAAAGCGCGGTCCGATTACCCGAGCCTTGGAAATCATCAGATTAATCATATTAACCCTATTCCGAACCGATCTGATCATTACCTTAATACGACCACACGCTGCGGCATACCACTGTTGGGGAACGCGGCAATACTACGATAGCACAAATAAAATTTTTACCGCGCAGCTAAGGAACAACCGCTAGTAATAGACCACGAGATTACCGCTAGACGCGCCAATTCGAAGTGGAAGTAGAATCGTTGTAGCGAGTTGATGCAGTCGTAGTTATACTCACGACGGGTCTCCTCCTTTGAGTGGTCGTACTCGCCGCGCGTCTACTTCTCCGAGTGGTCGTACTCACCACGCGACTTCTCCTCCGACTCCGGTGATCAACACAAGTCGCGGATCGTCCTAGTGCTGATGCTTCGCAACAACACCTCTGAGGTATCCACACATACAGGGCAGGATCACCACGCGCTGGAGTGCTAGCACCAGCAGCGTGGTTAAGAAGGCGTGGCTATTAGGGTTTCTGGAGTTCTTCCAAAGATCATCCTCTCCCGCACCTCATACCACCGCCCCTCTTTATATAGACATCCATTATGGGTCTCGAACCTGAGGCCCATTATGAACTCGTGGCCTATATAAATTCGGATCACCATCCAAAACAGATCTCAACCCTTTAAGTGTGTGACCCCACAGGTTCATGTGTAATCGATTATGACTCGGAAACTCTTTTCCGACCACTAGTCGTTAGCGGTACCTAGCAGCACATAACGATTCCTAAAAACACATAGAATAGCGGACGAACCTTGATGTAATATGATCTATGATCAGGTCTTCATCACTTACGATCAGTTCGTATCTTCATACGACCAGATCGTATTAAGTCCCGACCAGTTCGTAACTCCTTACGACCAGGTCCTTACCATTCTGTGATTACATTCGACCAGTCTACGACCAGCATGTATCTCCTACGACTGGTCTGTAACTGATCGAACTAAGCGACCTATTCATGCATTCTCCCTTTGTCTCACGATGTCTGGTTGAACTCCAGGTGAGATGTTGTGTCATCCATGGACTGTTCAATACTTTCTCGATCGAGTGTCGGATAACTTCATGTGGTCGACACTTCGACCACTAGTGGTATGATCATGCACTTTCTTTATCCGATCACCATGAAGGGCACAGAGACATCTCTCCTGTTATGCAAGGAGGGGCAAATCCCATCTCGACCAATCACATCCCTTCGCATGTTTCATAGCATACCCGAAAGCTACCTTTATAACTACCCAGTTACGAGTAGCGTTTGGCAACCCCTAAGAGTGCTATTACACATGTAGGGAACCATGCTGATCTCAAGTCTAAGGATTATACATCATCATTACTTGAGACCAACTAATGACACAAAGATTCATAACATTCTCAATAGTGTCTCAATGATGGGTCTATCCAACCCCATGTTCTCTAACATGTGCTCACATTATTGATTCGATATCCCTATATCCATGACCGGTGAAACTAGGTCATCAATCAATACATATGCTAGTCATAGAGTCACTGGTGTTCCGACCAGTGACCTCCGACCAGGGATACATTTAGAATGACATCATATAAGTTAAAGAGTTCCACCAACAAGTCACATACTTATTGATCTAAAACAAATGATTCATTCAAGGAACATGATAACATATTATCAAACATATGAACATAATGAAATATCATCATCTCTATGATTGCCTCTAGAGCATATTTCCAACAACGAGAAGGCATGAAAAGCATGGGACAGCACCAGCCAAGCAACATGGGACGTGGCTCAGCATGTAGAGAAAGCCGAACGGACAGGAGACGCGTGGGTAACCGAAGCACGGACGAATGGCTGAAGCGAAATGGAACAACAGAGACGATCGACGCAGACTGACAGGCGGGACCCCAACAAAGGAGAAGGCATGGCGTATAGATCAGAGAGAGAAGACTAGCAGCAGCTTAGCCGGCTACTACCTTATAATTAGCAAGCTGCAAGACTTTGCTTTGTGTGTTTAGGGATATAGGCTAATCAAGCTTACTAGGCT
Organism: Hsuehochloa calcarea; assembly: GCA_036346395.1. Taxonomy (NCBI): domain Eukaryota; kingdom Viridiplantae; phylum Streptophyta; class Magnoliopsida; order Poales; family Poaceae; genus Hsuehochloa; species Hsuehochloa calcarea. Next base: position 29,411,448 of record CM070614.1, read on the forward strand.
TTTACAAATATGTAGAGAGAGCTAGTACTAGCGTAGTACGTATTTTGGTTAGCTATTTTTTTAAATAACCTAGTTTTTATTCTGAAAAACAGTAACATACCTACTTTTTTGTTTTACAGAAATAACCATCTGTCGCTCAACCGTTTAGCGACTTGTGCACTTCTCGCTCAACGGTTGGTCCAAGTGTATAGGGCGCTTAGCTAGCAGGGCATGCATTGTACACTACTGGGCGACAAGTGTACAAATCGCTCAACTGTTGAGCGACTTGGACAAATGATTATTTCTGTAAAACAAAAAAATGTAGGTATATTACTATATTTTGGAATAAAAACTAGGTTATTTTTTATAAAAAAAAAAGGTAAGCAGCTAACCATGTAAGGGTGGAAGCTAATAATTGGTTGAGTTGAGTTGAGTTGGATTAGGTGAGACTGTTTTTTAGAGTATACATCGAACGCACTCACGCACACCCACACACACCACATGCATGCCCACACACACGTGGGTGCATCCTTAACACACGCCTAATCTAGAGTAGAGGCTTCGACCTCACGTAGCACGGACACGTTCTTTGACTATGACTGCACCCGCATATGCATGTACTATTTCTGAAACCACTGCTTATTTTTAGGTGACCAACGAAGCTACGCTCAGCTCTCCCCTGCGATAAGACGCATGGGTCGATCCTCAAACGTGGGTGGGCTACTTGCACGACAACAAAGCAAGCCAACTGAGCTACGCTCAGCTCCTTTAGGTGAGATTGGTTAGGACGAGGGGTCGTGAATTGCGTCTATACATGCGAGTGCGTTCAGATGGCGTGCGCCGCGGATGCACATCCTCATGCCTTTGTTTAGTGAAGGCTAGACGAGCATGTTTCACTCATGATGCACAAGTTTTGGGCTAAGATGACACTTTTTCATGACAAAGTAGTAAAAAATAGCTATTACGAATGAATTGGCAAAAATATCACTGATGCCGTGCTCAAAATACACAGGAGGGGATCTACCGAGACCTGGGGTTCATGTGAATTAAATTATAAAATTCCTATAAAACTTTTGTAAAATTCTTATGTTCATGTGAAATTTCTGTAAGAATTAGTGGACATTTTTTATCTTTCAAACTTCTATACATATACATACACAAAGAATAAACAATAATACACTTTCCAGTCATAAATACATATCGTTTTGGATATTAGTACGGTCTCCAAAATGGAACTTTGACCACTAATATATATTGTAATATAGTTATAACACCCAATGAAATTATAATATTTTGAAAATATTTTTCGAGATAAATCTACACATATGATTTTCATGTATCCAATCTAAAAATTTAAAAAGATATCGATAACCTAAAGTTTTAAAAGTTTAACTGCGCGTATCTAAAATTATATGTATTTGTGACTAGGCCTGCTAATAGGTGAGAACACACCCCAACCCACACACCAAAAAAACAAGGAAACCCAACCCCAACCAACCCAAATAATAACTATGACAACACAACCCAACTCAACCCACACAATATTTCCACCTAACCTAACCCAACCCAACCCGAATCACAAAAATGGGTTGAACCCATCTCCCAACCTATTTCCAACTCGAATCTACTGTATGAGGCCAGACTGCCCTCGCCTAAAATTTTCAAAAAAAATCCAGAAATCTAACAAAAATAAGAAACTGAATAAAAATAATTGACAAAAATAAGAGAAATAAAGCGTAGCATTCACGAAAAAAATAGAACATTGACAAAAATGAAAATAAAATTAAAAAAATGGCAAAATAAGGGGGAAACAGCAATAAATGTGGGGGAAACAAAACCTTAAAAAATAAGAAATTCGCAAGAAAAAAAGAAATATATAAAATAGTTACAGTTTTAGTTACATCAACAAATTGTAGACATTACCCAAGTACATTTTGAATTTAGCTACAAGTTTATTTCAATCTCACGAATTCTTTAGCTACATTAGTGCCACAACAACAACATGGTTCGCATTCAAATGCTTTGTATTTTGTGAGAGGTGCTTCACAATCAAATCAAGCTCTTTCCAAAATGCTGCACAAGAAGTCTGCAAGAAACATGTGTCAGTTAGATGCTAGCTTGGAGAAACATGGCTTTTGAGAAGGCAATAATCAGACAACATGCTTGACGTTTGGACACACACTCCAAGTGGGAATCAAATTTGCTGGGCGAGGGCCTCACGATCCACCGTCCATCCCGAGGGATTTTTTCCCCTCCAAGTGCCAATCCCTGCAAATGTATAAACAACAACAAACCAAGTAATCTGATTATGTCACAGAAGATGCATATTTTGGCTACTTAAAGCATCCTACTACCTCAGTAATACTATGCAATCAAACCGGTTGAAGTAACACAATGTCTCCTCACCTGATTAAGCATCCACTTGAGCCAGCAGCAACAGTGCACTCATCCTTAGAAGAACTCTTCACCTCACCTGATTAACATGACTGTTAAAAAAAAGAACTTGGAATCCGTACCACAACATACATACTAGCAACCTACACTGTACTGAAATTTCACCTTACCTACATTGTACTAAAATTTGATTAGCCATTTCAAGTCCTGATCATCTCAAACTAAAACCACAAGTATCATTCATATTTAAGACTGTATTTGGTATCACTAACAAGGAATTATACCAGCAGCCAAGGAGGACGCAAGAATTGAAGAAAAGAAAGGCAAGAATCGATGTTCAGACTTCAACTTTTATCTGAGCTTACACAGATGGCCCTATACGCATAATAGCTGCAAGATCTAAATATCCAGCTGATCACAAGAATGACCAGAAATCACAATTATGGGCTTTCGATTTTTTCTACCTAAGCCTTGATCTATCAACACGTAAGAACTGTATTAGCAATCACCATCTTCTAAGCAAACACTCAACACACATTCTGTTTCAAGAAACCGAAAGGAAGCCATAAACACACACCATGCACGCATACTATTGAATACAACTTAACTGAACCACGATCACCGCATTCACCTCCTTCTAGACACTGAACCGATTGCAGTTCAACCCTATCGCTATGCGCAACACCAAAAAGATGAGATGGAAGGTCAATGCGAGATGACATGCTTCGCCAAGGCATCATTCGCCATAGCTCTTCTGCTTTCTCAGCTCCTGTACTTTTAGTCAAGAAACAAGAAGGTTCGTGGAGGTTCTGTGCGAACTATCGGGCATTGAACATGAAGATGGTGAAAGATAAGTTCTCGATTCCCATTGTGGAAGAGTTACTTGATGAGTTGCAGGGTCCCAAGTTTTTCACTAAATGGACCTTCGCTCGAGCTACCATCTAGTGCGGATGCACTCGTCGGACATAGAAAAAATGGTGTTTCATGCACATCAAGGCTTATTTGAATTTCTGGTAATGTCTTTCGGCTTAACTAATGCACCAACAACTTTTCAAGCACTTTTGAATACAATACTTCAACCATTCCTCCGCCGTTTTGTGCTGGTATTTTTTATGACATCTTGATATATAGTCCCTCTTGGGCCGATCATCTATGCCAAGTGTGTGCCGTTTTCAACCTTCTTCAGCAGCACCATTTTTTCCTCATAAGGAGCAAGTGTTTCTTCAGGGTCACCTCAGTAGCCTACTTGGGTCATGTTATCTCTGGGGATGGTGTTGCCATGGATTCTCAAAAGGTCCAATCCGTATTGGATTGGTCGGTTCCGCAAACTATATGTGCCATGCGTGGGTTCTTGGGATTGGAAGGCTACTACCGACATTTTATTCGTGATTACGGTGTCATTGGCGGCTCGCTCACTCGGCTTCTCAAGTGGTAATATCTTCAGTGGTCGGCTGATGCTGAACATACCTTTCATACGCTACAACACGCATTGACATCCACCCATGTTCTCTAACTTCCAGATTATGTCCAAGATTTCATAATTGAATGTGATGCTTCTGGTTCGGGATTCGGTGTTGTCCTTCACCAAGGTACAGGACTGCTCGCATTTTTCAGCAAACCAATTGCTCCTAGACATGCAAAACTCACTGCATATGAGCGTGAACTCATTGGTTTGGTGCAAGCAGTTCATCATTGGAGGCCATTTTTATGGGGACGTTCTTTCTTGGTTCGTACAGATTATTACGGTCTAAAATTTCTATTGGATCAACGTCTATCCACAATTTTGTAGCATGCTTGGATTAGTAAACTCCTTGGCTTTGATTTCCGAGTAGAATACAAGCCCAGACAATATAATATTGTTATTGTTATGGACTCTCTGTCTTGGAGGGTTGCTAAAGTGGGTACCTTGTTGGCCCTCTTCGCACCAAGTTTTTCCATATTCGATGATCTTCGGCAAGATAGTACCAGTGATCCGACATTAGTAGCGCTTAAAGAACAGCTCGACACCGGCACCTTGGAGGGTGAAGAATCTAGACCCGCCATTATGAGTTATTAGAGTATTTTGGTAATTAATGATAATCGTCATGTGGACTAACATTTTCCATGAGTTGGTGAAATAGGTTGAGTCCCATGATGACGAAGACTTTGGGTGGCATCGTGAGTTGATTGTCATCAAGTCAAGATTAGGGATGACGAATGTTATCGTGTGTTGATGAGCATCAAAACAAGATCTCGAAGTAAAGAAAATCATCATGTGTTGATGATATTCAAGACAAGATCTTGAAGTGAAGAAGATTATCATGTGTTGATGATATTCAAATTAAGAACTTAGAGTAACAGAAATCATCATGTGTTGATGATTATCAAGTCAAGAATTCGGACCTGGAGTGGAGATGTTCGTCATCAAGTGATCACTCCAAGATGGATGTTTAAGGTAAAGGTATGACTAGTATATGCTAAGGATGTGTTCCTAGTATTTCACCGGTCTCGGTGTTTGGTTAGAAGATCGGATTGCTAGTATAGGTTGTCGTACTATTAATATGGCCTTGTCTAGTAGCTTGAGTCTCATCATGTGTTGATAGCTCAATCATGCTTGCTCTAACTCTTCTAAGTATGATGCTATTATTTGCGAATGTGTTTTGCAAATAGTTGAAGCTCATGCATTGACTCTTTGTAGCATGAGACTATAATTTGTAAATATGTTTTGCAAATGGTTGAAATCTATGCACCTACTCCTTGTAGCATGATACTAAAGTTTAAAAATTGTTGAAGTCTATGCACCTACTCCTTGTAGCATGATACTAAAGTTTGCAAATTATTGAAGTTCATGCATCATTTCTTGGGATGGTCTAAGATTGTTTGTTGCTCTTTTCTTGGACTTATGATGAGGACATCCCTACTACCATATCTCCAAGTGTTCATGAAGCACCAAAAGGTCCAACGACTAGAGCACGACAGGTGCTTTTGTTCTTAATGAATTTCATATTGCTTTTGATGAGACTTGGTTACTATCTCATGCAAATACTTTGTGTATTCTCGGGTTTATATGTGAGGAAAAGAACAGCTATACGCATGACGTTTGCCATGAATGGAAGTCGTCAACTGGAGCGAGCCGTACTACTGCACATTACTGATGGAACTCTGGTCTAACCGGTCCAGACTGACCAAGGTCCGGTCAGACCCTGTGAGAGAGGTCTGATTGGGTTTCGTTGTTTTCAGCCCTTTTAGCCTTCAACGGCTAGCTTTTGGTGTGTGGACTATAAATATCCACCATGACCGGTTGGGAGACATCTCTTTGCATCTTTTCCAGAGGGCCCATGGAGTTGGCGTGAAGGGCTCCTCCTCTATGATAACCTTGTCTATGTGCCTCCGTCATCCATCCAATTTACAACGATCCTATCAGCTGCTCATACCACAGGCCACGAAGGGGTTCAAAAGACTCTACATCGATTGAAGGCAGATTTCCATATTCCTAGCATGCACACGGTGGTCACAGAGTTTGTACGAACATGCGAGGTATGCCATCGAAATAAAACAGAGCAGCTCCATCCAACCAGTTTGTTATAGCCCTTGGAAGTGTCATCTCAGGTTTGGGTTGACATATCCATGGATTTTGTGGAAGACCTGCTGAAGGTGAATGGGATGTCGGTAATCCTTTCTGTTGTCGATCGCTTTCCTAAGTATGCTCATTTTACACGGTTGGATCAGTTGCCCGCATTTTCTTTAATGAAATCGTCAGACTTCACAGGTTGTAGGCGTCAATAGTTAGTGACCGTGATCCTATATTCACCAATACCTTTCGGACCAAACTATTTCGCATGGCGGGCATCAAACTTCACATGAGTTTGGCATTCCATCCTCAGTCAGATGGACAAACTAAGGTCGTCAATAAAGTCATAGCTATGTACCTACGATGTCTTACTGGTGATCAGCCTCGTCAATGGTTACAATGGCTATCTTGGGTGGAATATTGCTACAACACTTCTTTTCATACTTCGCTCAAAGACACACCATTCAAAGTTGTATATGGACGTGAACCTACCTCTCTGTGGTCCTTCGATCGTGGCAACAACAAGGTAGCTGTAGTGGAACAATTACTCTCCGACTGAGATGAACTCCTTTCTGATGTCCGTGATCGTCCCCTACAAGCACAACATCTTTACAAGTACTACGATGAGAAACACCGTGAATTGCATTTTCAGGCTGGCGGTTGGGTGTGACTCCGTCTATTGCATTGCCATGCCACCTTGCTGGTGGTTCACCTCAACAACAAACTCGCGCCTCGATTCTATGGACCATATAAGATACTAGACAGAATTGGCACGATGGCTTACAACTTGGAGCTTTGTAAGATCGAGGAGGCCAACTAAAGGGGGTGAATAGACAGATTTTAAAAATCTTTTAGCCAAAACCAATTTTTAATGCGGTAGATTACAACAATTCGGTTTTGCACAATTAAGGTCTAAATCAACTAGTCTCACTAAGTACACCAACAAACTAATACTATTTCAATGATAGTAAACATACAAAAATATGTAAGCAATTTAATTGTAGGAAGGTAAATTGCACAAAGTAAATCACTAGAGAGCAAACCACAATGACACAAGGACGCTTTACCGTGGTGTTCGGAGACTTACCGGTCTCCCCTAATCCACGTTGAGGTAAGCCCAAACTAATTGAATTGGCTCCACGAATTAAGCCAAACACCGGGCCTCTTCACAATCTTCTTTGAAGGGATCACCGAACACAACGCCTCCAACGCCGTCTAGGAGTTGGCAAACTCTAAGAGTAATAAGTCAAGCCCCTTTCTTGACTCTCACCACATGCAACGAATGCACAAGCTCAAGTGGATACGAAATCCAACTCTAGATGCAACACATGCACCTAGAGACCTCTCTCCTTGCTCACAAAGTGCAACACATGCACAATTGAGAGGAGAAGCTCACAATAGCTCAATAGAATAAAATGGAGTGCCAAATGTTATTTCACAACCAGCTAAGGAGGTATTTATAGCCCCCACCACAAAAACTAGCCATTGGAACAAACATCACGAAAAATCAGATTTACAGTATCTGCTGTTCGGGACCGGTACTACCGATCGAGAACAACGATCGATTCTTTGTGCATTTAATGCAACTTATATAGCCATTATGAAAAAGTTATGATACTACCACCAACTACAAATCGGTAGTACCGCATTGCGGTAACACCGCTCGGCTATATCGGTATTACCAATTTCTAGAGGATAAAAACACAAGAAAACACCATATCTCAAAAAGTGGTACCGCCAAGAAAACTTCGGAATTGCCAACCTGCGATAATACCGCTCAAGAGCTGCGGTCATACCGTTTCTGGTATATCGATAAATCCTTCCAAAAACACACTCTTTTGGGGGAAAAACATACAACCAACTGGATTTCGGTATTACCGACCCGCGGTAATACCGCACATCACTTGCGGTCATATCGGATTTTGGATTTCAAGAAAACCTTCCAAAAAATTCCTCTCTAGAAAATTCATACCGCCATGTAAACTTCGGTATTACCGACCTGCGGTAATACCACTCAATACTTGTGGTCATACCGGATTTTCTGAACATTTTTCCAGAGACAAGAACAAAGCAATGCATGAGCTCTAACAATTTGCAAAACACATTTGCAAACTTAGATCATGCCACAAGGAGAGGTGCATGGACTTCAACCATTTGCAGAATACATTTACAAAGTATAGTCACATGCTACAAGGATTAGATGCATGAGCCTCAGCTATTTACAAAACACATTTGTAATAATAGCATCATGCCACGGTGAGCTTGAGCAAGCGAGATTGAGCTATCAACACATGATGAGACTCAAACTACTAGACAAAACACATGATGAGACTCAAGCTACTAGACAAGACACCTCTTAATAGTACAGCAACCTATATTAGTAGTCCGGTCTCCAACCAAACACCAAGACCGGTAAAAGACTAGGAACACATTCTTAGCCCTAGTTAGTCACACTTTTGCCTTGAGCATCCTCTTGAAGCTTGATGACGCACATCTTCACTTCAAGTCTGGGTCCTTAACTTGATATGCATTAACCCATGATGCATCCTTCACTTGACTTCCTTCAACACACGATGGTTTTCTTTACTCCAAGTTCTTGAATTGGATATGCATCAACCCATGATGCACGCTTCAAGAACCTTCCATCAACACATGATGGATTCCTTCACTTCGGAATCTTATCTTGATGCTTATCAACACATGATAACATCCTTCATCCTGAATCTTGACTTGAATTTCACCAACACATGATGATCTTCTTCACTTAACTTGATGATCAAGACATGATCATCTTCTCTTTGAGATCTTGATATGCATCAACACATGATGCATCCTCTTCTTGAACTTTGACTTGATACCGATCAACTCATGACATCATCCCAAGTCATCATCATTATGGAACTTAACATATTTCACTAACTCTTGAAAAATGTTAGTTCCACGATGTGATTGTCATTAATTACCACAACATACTATTAACTCATAATGGTGGGTCAAGATACTTCAATCTTTCCATCTTTGGTAATTGATGACAACCATCACAATTACAAATAATTGAATATAAAGCAATATAAGTATATATGAATTATACAAGTTTTATATACTCAAGGGATATATTTCAAAGTAAAGATCCTTAATATATGTAGATAAAGGAAGTAAAGATCCTTAATATATGTAGATAAAGGAATATGGACCAATACTAATGAAACCACAAAACATAGAGTGTACTCCCCCTAAATGTGTGCATACACAAATGCGTAATAAAAATATATGCATATATTCAAGTTAGACTTTTAGTGGAGTTCAATCTATATTTTGGATCCTAGAAATACAACAAGATATAGAAATATGATGTCAAATGCATACCTCTTTGATTTTCACATTTTCATCCAATGTAGACTAAACAATAGGTATAACAATCAAAGTGTTAGTCTTACAAATAGATTTATCATTAATCACTAAAATACTATATTAACTCATAACGGTGGGTCTAGATTCTTCAAATTTCCACCGTGATCCCGTCTTTACAATGTCTTTCATATGAGCCAACTCAAGCCATTTTGTGGAGAACCGCCAATAGCTCCACCATCCCTTCCTGAGATACAGCATGGTCGCGTCTATCCTCGACCATCTTCAGTTCTTCGAGCACGTCTTAGCTGTGGCAACAGGGAAGTATTGGTGCAATGGGAAGGTCTCGCACCAACTGACGCGTCCTAGGAACGTGTGGATGAGTTTCGTCTCCGCTGTCATTCCTTTCAACTTAAGGACAGGCTATATGAAAATGGGGGAGAGATGTCATGTGGGGTAAGTTCTATGGCCGAAGGTCACACAACATAGAAGCAGGCCCAACCGGTCCAACCGGTCAGACCGATGCAATGGCCGGCTAGATCGGTGCATAAGCGGTCCAACCGCGACAAACACTTTCGGCCACATCAGGTGCAGCTGAACAGCACAAGGGATTGATTCCATAGATTGCTATTAGAGATAAGTTGGGTATCCCTTCAGGATATAGCAAGTTACTAGGTAAGTCACTTCAAGACACTTAGGAAATAGGAAGATTCGTATTCGGAAAGGATTGTATTAGAGTTCGTGTTAGTCAACGAGAGTCCATCATCCTTATATAGTGGATGCCATGTATTATCATTGAGATAAATCAAGAAGATATCTTCCAATCTCCCTCTCCAATTCTCTCCTCTGTCGATCTCCTGTTGCACCCTTCCCCGCTCATCTTCTTCTCCAGAGAGCTTGCTCTCATCTCTTTAGCCTCGGCTCCAAGAAGGAAACCTGGACCAAAGCCTCCTACGACACACGATTACCGTATTCGGTCGCTAGGACGTGACAGTTCTTTTATTGAAGCATTTTGTGAACTTTCTTAAAGAGAAAAAAAAATGTGAGTTAACAATTGCATCAGCTCTAATACAGGCGGAAACTGGGGACGTTTTCGTATAGACAATCCTCGAGGTGCGTGAGGCGTGCATTCAGACCATTGAAAGCGTCTGAAAGAATTCATGTTTTGTCAGTTATAGTTCCAATTGCAGATTTGATCAGTGAGACATGTACTTCCAATTCTGCATTTTGAGAAAGTTCGTCTACAGATCTGGGAATGACTTCTCCCAGTGTCTCTCTTCTACCTCGCTACCGCGTATGCATGGTCTGGGTTCAGAATTAAGCAGTTCGTTCTATCCTCAATAGGGTAATCATGGACAAAATTCCTGCATCCTAAGCTCTGAAGAAACGGAAATTTGATGCCTTGCATTTTTTTTTCTTTCTTTCTGTCTCCATCCAGAACCGGGGAAGTACTTAATCTGACAAAAACCAAATTGCGCGTTCATAACGAACGGCTTTATTTAATTGCATGTCACCATTTTCTAATCCATGGTAGATGTTAACAACCGTCGTCCATCGATGTTTAACTCATGGATCTTGACTTTCCTACCTACTTTGAGGTGAAGAGATGATTGTGCTCTAGCTATCATACGATGGCTCTGAGTAGGGTTCTGATATATTTGTTTATTTTCTGCAGTCACGATCATTTGGAGGCTCTCTCTTGTTCGTGTCCAAGAGTCTTTTTGTACATGGGGAAACTGATCATCCAAGTACTGTTCTTATATAGATCATCCTGATAAATGGTATGCTAAAGGAAAAAGGAACTCAAGACTCATTGACGACCATGTTACTGAATTTGTTAGGGAGCCAAATGTATTGTGTGAACATGAAAGTTGTAAAATTATGTGAGTCAAATGTATTGCGCGAGCATAAAAATTGTGAAATTGTGAGTCAAATTTCAGATTTGGTTTATTTATGCACGTACATCAACTCACTGTAAAATATTAGTTCAAACATGTACATACATATCTACATGTGATTTTGGATGGTGCAAAATGTTGCTCAATTATTTGAAACTTAGTACAGTAAGTTGTTACAATTTGGTTAATTTTTTTGTTGGATCCGAAATGTTACAATTTGTGCATTGGTGTATTATAAATCCAAAAAAAGAACATGATCTCAACATTAACTACAAGAATACAAGCGAACACATACGTGATTTTTTGATCTTGTAACTTAGGAAAATTAAGTCATTTAACCAATATTTCCACAAAAGAATAAAAAATAATGGTATTTACGCTAAATCAACACAAAAACATACTTTCAGAACTCTCAAACTTATTTCAGACATTTCATCGTTCTTCAAAAGCTATAACCATTAGCTCATCAGAAAACTGCTCCGCGGACAGGGCATAGGCCGGGCCTAGGTTTTATTGGTGCGCAGCTCTTGCTTGCTTGCTTTCTTTTTCGGCTCAAATCGCTGCCCAAACCTAGCCTGTTAAGGCTATTGGCCCCTCAAGTTTACCCCGAGTAGGCCTTGCCTAGCAGCCCTAATTCTCCAGTTCAAAATTCGGCCTAGCAACTTCTATACAAATCTTGGAGAAGACATACATGTACGAAAATGTCAACAGGCCCAATCAGCAAATTTAAGACGACCCAATTAGGAATGCGAAGTATATCTAATTAGGAATGCTTTCTCTTTCGGATCACTTACACTACGTTATACAGACTGCAGTTTTTTTTTTGTCTCCTCCGTACCAGATACCCCTGCGAAATGCGGGTAGTATTCAACAAAATATATACATCGAGTGTCAGTGTGTCACGGACTTCATTTGCCAGTAGCATGTAACTGTTGGTATTTGAAAGTACAAGGAAGAAGACGCACATCACAGGCACACCATCCACTCACACAGGCACACCATCCACTCACACCACACGTTTTAAGGGTTATGCAAGAGGCTTTGGTTTCGTTTTTCGCTAAAAAAAAAAGTCAAAACCCGTTTTAAACAGACAGCTTTTCTCTTCACGTTTTTTTCGAAACTGGAAGCTGTTACAATGTGCGGATGCTGAAAACCAAAAGCCTCCCGCGAGGAGTTTCCTACAGCCCTGTTCTGACTCTACCACCGAAGTTGAGGATAATTACCTACTTTTGCCATTGAACAAAACCCCCTCCTCCCCACCACTGCCGGCCCGAAACCCTAGCCTTCCTCATGCCCACTCCTTCCTCCCTCCTCCCTCCCCGGCACCCATCTCCTTCCTCCTCCCACGCCGGTGCCACCGCCCACCTCCCTCTTCTCTCCTGCCCTTTGTCGGCGGTGCCTCCCTCCCTCCTCCCTCCCTGACGCCCATTTCCTTCCTCCTCCCAGGCCAGTGCCATCACCCACCTTGCTCCTCTCTCCTGCCCGCGTCGGCAATGCCATCCTTCCTCCTCCTCCCGCACGGCCACCGCCACCCTCTTCCCTCCCTCGGCACCCCCACCCTCCTCTCTCCTCCTTGGTGCCTCTGCCGCCCGCGCCCACCTCCTCCTCCTCCTCCCCCAAGCCATCGACAGTTCTCCTCCCGAGCTCAGCGCCACCTCCTCCCTCCTCGGCGCCTCCATCGGTATGTGCCCTCCTCCTCCTCCTCCCGCCACTCCTCCCGAGCAGGATGAAATGAGCCAAACAAACTCCTCCACTGCTCGCCCATGCCTGGCATGTACAGCACAGCGAGAGACAGTGGGAGCTAGATAGATAGAGTTCAGCTTTCGCCTACTGCTTCGTGTGGGCCGGCCATGTCGGCCCCCGGCTGGTCCGATCCAGGCCCTCACACCGCCAAGTTCCATCTTCCCTGCAACGAATCTCCCTTTTCACAGAGAGCGAAACGACCTCATTTTACCGTGGCTGCTTATGCCTTGCTGCCGTATATACGCCACGAGTTTCGCGTGTCGCCGTACGTACGTGTGCACCGACGCGCGGCGGCTGCTGCCTAGTTACCAACGTGCAGCTGAATGTCATTAACTATGGCAACCGATTGTTGTTAAAATTAACAGTAGTTCCGATCATCTCTACGGCGAGACATGCATGCACAGATCCGCCGAGGTAGCAAACAGAGGAGTAAATCGCTGTTCAATAGCACTGAGGAAAGAACAATAAAGATCGATCCATCGATGGTAATGGATGATATCGGTAAGGAGGAGTTCAGGCCAGATCCCTGCAGAGAGGCACCCGATCCATATATCTTGGCATCAATGATCGATCCATCTTGGAAACTGTACTTCATACATGCTAATGGCAATGGATGTGATCAAGTGAATATGGATAGATAATAGTTGGATTGATCCCCAATACTATTTACAATCTGCGACCGATGGATCCGTTTCCCTGTAGAGAGATGCTCAGAACAACTGTTGTAGTATGTCGTTACAACGGTCATTAGCTAGTGAGCCGTTGGTGCACGTGCAGACACACGCAGCACACTACTTGTTTGGGCTGTTCATTCCCAAGAATGGGCTAACCTAGCTAGAACAACGAGTCAACTACAGAAAGAATTGCTTAGAAGTGATGCAGACTCGACCGGACCGAATTCTAGCCAAACGGACCGGGCTGAATTCTAGCTTTTCATCTCATCTGTAATTGTCTGCTACAAGATTGTAACCCTGTTTCTGGTTAATGAAAATGAACTCCTGATTCGCCAAAAAAAAAAAAGATAGAACGAATTCTAGATTTTCATCGGTGAACCCATAGTCTCATCCAAATACTATTTGGGGGAAAAGAATCAACAAATAGTGTTTTTTTCTATTTTAATTTGAAGACAACAGATAAACACACACACACAGAGAGAGAGAGAGAGGGGGTGTGAACAAACTGAGGCCGTCAGCCGAGGCAAGCAAAGTCTGCTAGTTGTAACTTCTAACATCATCCTACCATTCGTACGTAAGTACGTACTCACAGGCTACCAAGCTTCCGTTGGCGAAAGCGCCACGACGGAGGCGTTCTTCGCGGCGAGGCAGACGGGGCAGGCGTCCAGCCTGGGCTCGCACGCCTTGCACAGGCACAGGTGCCGGCAAGGCAGCAGCAGCACCGACGCCTCGCGCTCGCCGCAGCACTTGCACGCCCACCTGCCGGCCGGCAAGCTGGCCGCGTCCTCCTCCTTCGGCGCGTCCTTCGCCTCGAAGCAGCAGGACTGGGCGTCGTCCGCGGCCGGGTCGGACGAGTCGCCAAAGCCCTCGGCGGGGGCGGGCGCGGCGCGGAGGAGGAGGTGATCGAGGGTGGCGCGGAGGCCTGCGGCGATGGCCTCGTTTCTGCGGGCCAGGTCGCACCACGCCTGGCTCTCGGTGACCTCCTGCCGGAGGCGCTCCTCCAGCTCCGCTGCGCGCCGGTGGGCCGCCTCCAGCTCGGCCTCTTTCTCCCGCAGCCGCCGCGCCGCCGCCGCGGAGGCAGCGCGCACAAGCGCCTGGCATTGCCTCTTCCGCGCCTTCTCCAGGCCGGCGCGCAGCCTCTCGCACTCCATCCGCACGAGCGCGTCGATCTCCGCGTTGTGCTGATGGTACAGCTCCGACACGAGCGCGTCGGCCAACGATGATTCCACCGCGGCCGCCGACGCTGCCGGGCGCCCGCTGGTGGATGTCATCACGGACTCGACCAACCGGTTTGCCGCGTAGACCGCCGGCGAAGGCACAGTTGCCTTCGTCATACCAGGGATCGGCAGTAGGGCGGACGACGACACGTACTGCTCCGCCTCCCTGCCGCGCTTCCGCGATGCCAGCACCCCGCCGCCGCCGTTGCACGTCAGCTCGCTCTGCGCGCCGCTGACCACCACCGCACAGTTGTACCCGTTGTTGGCCGCGGCCGCTGATAAGAGCGCGCCGTAATCCTGCATCGCCCGCATCTGCGCCTCGACCTCCTCGGCCGCCGTCGCACTGCCGCGGGGCAAGCACGCCGCCGGGACGCCGGCGAGCCGGCCGTACTGCGCCTGCACCGCCATGACACGGTGGTTGGGAGCTCAAAGAAAGAAGCCAAGAAGTCGAGGAAGAGGAGAGAAGGCGAGATGGTGTGAAGAGGGCAAGAGCTAGGAAACTGGCGTGGAAGATGGCTTTTATAACAAAAGCAGAGGAGGTAGCGATGTGATGATGCCACATGGACGGGACGGTGGTGGGAAGCAGCACCACTCGGCTCGAGTGAGCCGTCTGTCCGCCTCGCTAAACAAGCGAGCTAAGCTTGGCTCGGCTCGCGAGTCTAGTACGATTTAGTTCAAATGAGTGCGGAAGGTGGAGGTGGTCGTCGAGTATATTGTTTTTACGATTTCAGTTGTAAGGAATAGGATGTGCTTGTTTTAGATAAATTTATACAATGGGTCTTGTAACTATTGGATGAACTAAAGCAATAATATAAAATTTTGTAATGCATTTTGGATGTACTGCTGTTCTCGAGCTTGACTCGCGAGCTCAAACGAGCCGGCTCGAGCCTAATCACGAGCCGGACCAAACCGCCTTTCTGACTCATTTTCGAAACGAGCCACGCCGAATTTACTATTTTTTCGAGCCAAAACGAGCCGAGTCAGGCTTGTTTTCACCCCTAAGCACCACAAGACAAAAGCAGCGGTGAGGAGATGCATGCACGGGGTTAGCGATTAATTGCTTGACTAATTAAACTAAGCGCGATAATGGCGTCCTCCCCTGTCTCAACGGCCAAGACAAGCAAATCCTGCGGTGTGCCCCCGTTTCCCGCATCTCCACAGCCATGCACATGTATGAATCCGTTTACTACTCGTAGAAAAGCCTATTCTAATCACTAATCAGTCATCTGATACAGTGATCTCTCTCCGTGTCTCTTTCTGTGCTGCACAGTGTGGTATAATAAAAGTGAATAAACAAACCATTGTATTATGTTGTGTAGACAGAATCAAAGCAGATGGGTTTAGTGGAGTCGATAACAAAAGCAACAACACGTGTGAGACGAGGTGGGTTCCTTGCTTCCTTTCCTTTTCTCCCACCATTTTTTGTAGCACCTTTCGAACTTCTCAATATTGTTCTATACCAGATGATATAGTTGATATGAACTATTCCTCCACCTCAAACGGTATAAAGTAGTCATGCATTCAATACAGATCTCGATACCGATCAATATCGATCGTACCGGCTTGATACCGATCAATATTGGCTTCGATACCGAACAATGTCGGACATACCGGTGGAATTAAAAATATCATCTATTAAATTTGTTGACATATATGTTTATATTTGATTCACTACTATATATTTAGAATAATATTACAAGTAAAATTTAGTATGCATTCTATATACAGAGAGAGATAGAGAGGGGAGAGAGACACGGAATAGTATCGGTACCTTTTGCTTTGTCCGGTACTCATCACATGTTTAATTATTACTAGTACCATTATTCTTTAATCTCCCCAGATTTTTTGTGATCTTTCTTGCTGCTGTGTTCAAGGGAGGTTGGCAAACGAGGAGGCAGAGGCAACCATAGGGCAGCACGTGGGGCCCACGCCAACACTGGCATTTTGGCATGTCACCCCGTATGACTTGACTTTTATTAGGAGCAGATCCAGTACCCATGTTTGCTTTGCCGTGAAAATTTTCTTGCTTTTCTTTTTTTTTTTCTGAGATGGAGTGATGGAATGGACTAATGGAGAGTAGGTAAGATGAATGGGTTGGCATCGGCCCGGCATGGGCCCGAGTGCGACGCAACCGGACGGTCAAACCACCGGGGACGACGCGCGCCAGAATAGATTCCACCACTGCTAATATCCTTTTCTTTAATCATCTCGTTAACCTAATCTAAATCCACTCTAATCTGAACGTAATCTGGTCAATTAGTGTGGGTGAGGGGCTGCGGCCATCGCCATGGCCGTGCAAAGCCAATTATACAAGACAACAAGGCACAGGCAAATAGTTAGCTGGTGCCATTGTATACTCAAATCGGATGGATCAAACCAAGATTGATTTAGTTAATTAATGTTAGTGCCGCAGCAGCATCTGATGAGCCGCGCAAGATTTGGTAGAGCGGTCTCCTTGGACCGGTACGGAAATAGGAAACTGTTAGCTCACGTTGTATTGTTGGAATGCATTTTCAACGGTACAGTAATTTCATACGGTTTCGTGAAGTTTCAGTTGCTTAAAAATTTCAGATTTCAAGTTTGAAGTTTGGTCTAGATTTCAACGCGTTTCGTGAAAAAATTCAAAAAATGTTTTAGATTACGAGTTTGATGTTTCAAGCATGTTTCAACGTGTTTCTTTGAAAGTTTTTAAATGCTTTTGGCGCTTTTCGTGAAGTTTGAGAAATGTTTCAAGTAAGTTTTCAAAAAAAATTGCAAGTTTTAAAAAGTTTTTAAAAAAAGTTTCAAGGAAGTTTCAATCATCTGAACGAGATAGAATGAAACTTTCTAATTTTAAGCAAGTTTCACAAGTATTGAAAGTTCGAAAAGATTGAAGCTTAAAGTTTCAGATGTGTTTCAAGTTTCAAATCCAAAATTTAATTTTCAAAGGTTATATCAAGTTTCAATGGTTTCAAATACTTTCGACACTTTTCCTGAAGTTTGAGAAAGATTTCAAATAAGTTTTATTAAAAAAAATGAAAGTTTTAAGAAGTTTTAAAAAAGATTTCAAAAAAGTCTTAATCATCGGAACGAGACGGGATGAAACTTTCGAGTTTCAAACAAGCTTAACAAGTATTCAAAGTTCAAAAAGAATGAAGCTCGATCTCCTCTCTCTGTGGAACTTTATGAAACTTGATAAAATTTGCACCGAACTTAGTGAAACTTACATGGAACTTGATAAAACTTACACAAAACTTCCATGAAACTTACATGAAACTTACATAAAACTTGATCAAACTTACATAAAACTTCTTGAAACCTCACACGAGTTGTTGGCCTTGCATGCCCATAACTGGTGTGAGGTTTATATGGAAGCTACCAAGTATTGACTCCCCGACATCTTGCTGGTATTATACTTTGTTCCATAGGCTACACTTAACGGGAAAAGGTAAATAAGAGTATCTCGAAGTAATTAATTAATGGGGCCGACTAAGCTACAGTCATCTAAAATTTTCTTAAAACCCAGTCACTTTCTTTGATACGTTGATCACCATCCAATGATTTCTGTTTTTTTATGTTGAAAAAATCTAAACTAGACAAAAATAAATCTAAGTGAACCCTACAAATACAAAAAAAAAATCTAAATTAGACAAAAGTAAATCTAGGTGAACCCTACAAATACAAAAAAAAAAATCTAAACTAAACAAAAGTAAATCTAGGTGAACCCTACAAATACAAAAATAAATAAAACTAAAAGTTATAATAAAATTATGTTAAAATTACACATCACTTAGTAATCTAACTGGTTTTTTTAAAAAAATTCAAGAGCTAGCAAAAGCGTTCGTTAATTAATGGCAAACGATGGAGTTAAACTGACATGCATGGGAATTTGGAAATAAGCATTACTGACAGTCCGTACGGTTCCCTCCTTATGACCCGCATGCGTGCGTACGCTGCAGGAGCAGGCACCAGCTGCTGCCTGGTGCTGCATCTCCCATGTCCATCGGGTTTAGCATAGTTCCCTGATTAGTTAACCCACGATGCCTTCTCCTCGCAAAAGTGTCCACTCTAATCGTACTCTGCTCCTCGATTAGTTAATTAATCCGCCTAGATAGTTCGGCTTTGGAGCATAATTAAAGGAGCAATAAGCAATTGGCTTGGCATGCCGATCCATCGATGCTAGCTAGGAAGCGTGCATGTGCGAGGTTCCTCGTGTCCCCATCCAAATTACTAAGCTAGATCCGGTGGAAAAGGCAATTGGGCGACCAACCGCACGGCATATGACCGTGAAGCAAAGCATGTATCGATCGATGTACAGGGAAAAGCACTTCTACCCGTATAGAGATCCACCGCCCACAGTCGCTTTGAGATTTGTGCCTGTATTTAGCAGTCAGCACCATGGAGCCATACTTGCTGTATTTCCTACGTAACCGTAGGCATACGCCGGAAAACAGCATGATTGTGTGTCCAACTAAATTATTACTCATTTCTCTACTTCCTTCTCCAACTACATATTCCCCTCAGCCCTCTCAAGTCACAAAAATACAAAATCTTCCTCTTGCACAATCATGTGTGTCCTGTTCCCCATTCCACAGCGGCAGCTGCGAGGACTGCAACCCCAACCACGTTAGTAGCATAGTCCATTACTACACAAATAGTCATCACAAACGGTTTTGAATCATCATCACAGACGATTTCTGAACCGTCTAAATTTATGTATCTGTGATAACAGGCGGTTATCACAGACGGTTTGTGAGTCATTTATGATAAGTCACAACATAGACGATTTTTTTTTGTAGAAGTTGTCTGTGATCGTCTGTAATACGTCAGCCATCACAAACGGTTATATGTATCAATCGTCTGTGATTGGAGACATATCATAAACGGTTAGTAAAAAGAACCGTCCGTGATATCTAACATATCACAGACGGTTGTTCGTGGTAATCATATGTGATAGTAGACCTTCACAGATAGTTTATAACACAAAACCGTATATGATAGTTCGTTCTATACCTAAATATATATTTTTTCTGCTTTTCGGCTATCCTCATGAAATGCTAGCCATGCCCTCTGAAAAAAGCAAGTAGAAAACAGATAAGTGAATTACAACTCAAAGTGATTTACAACTCAAAATCAATTACAAAAGAATGTTCATGTGTTATCGCTAGAGTTACAATTGAATTACAACTCAAAGTGAATTACAATTGAATCAATTGTTTGAACATGTATTAAGCGGTGTCGACGAAGTGAAACTCTCCTTTCGAGTCAATGATCTTCGTCGTGGTGAAGGTGGAGAACTGTCCTCGAACGTCCGAGAGTTCGTTCAGATCAAATCTAGCTTGATTTGATTGTCATGCTCTGTCGCTAGGAGGAGTAAAGTAGTAAGTATATATATTTAAATTAATAATTAGGAAATAATTATTGTGAGATTGACAAACCTCTGAATCATTCGTCTTAGTACTCATGATTTCCTGCATATGACGGCAAACGTAGAATGCACACAGATTGCCTTGTAGTTGCTAGTGGCACTGCAAAAATAGAATTATATATATAGGTATAGTCAGTTCAAGAGGCATTATTACGAAGTGTGATATATGACTATTGTGTTGTAAC
Organism: Hsuehochloa calcarea; assembly: GCA_036346395.1. Classification (NCBI taxonomy): domain Eukaryota; kingdom Viridiplantae; phylum Streptophyta; class Magnoliopsida; order Poales; family Poaceae; genus Hsuehochloa; species Hsuehochloa calcarea. Next base: position 29,431,843 of record CM070614.1, read on the forward strand.
GGGTACCAGAAATCGCGTCGTGTGTTGCAATGTGGCGCTCGATTCCTTGTGACTCCCTCCCCTGGCAACATAGGCGCTGAACGACCTACATGATTTCAAAAAAGTTATCCTCGACCATTTTCTAACAAAAGAAGACCACAATATAGTTATGTATGGAGGAAATAAGCATATATGTTGAGTATTTCTTGCACAAGGATGAAGTCGTGGTTGTTGTTGAGTAGAGAATCAATGTATATTACATTGTTCCACTTTGGTACACCAACTATAAGGATCTAGTGCCACCTACTCATGTATATCCCTATAGTCATTAAACCTATGTTCGTCTTTGCGTATAAAGTACAAATAAAATTTATATAGTAAGTAGTGAAGCACTCATCTCTGGTTGTAGGGCACCAGTATATAGTCCTTGTTGCCCAGGGCAAGCAATTCCTTCATTATGTAATTCTCGATGAAGGATGCGTCTTTGGTGATGCATTGCTCAGAGATCAACCACTACTACAAAAGAGGCTATAGCAGACGGCCCATCACGAGCGGTTCTTTTGGAACCGCTCGTGTTGGGTCCGCTCACCGAATAGCCGATGGAGCCTATCACGAGCGGTTCTTATTTAGAATCGTCGCGATATGAATCTATCACGACGGTTTACTAATAGAACCGCTGCGTGAATTATCACGACGGTTCTATTAGTAAACCGTCGTGATAGATTCATATCACGACGGTTCTAAATAAGAACCGCTCGTGATATGTCATCCATTCGCGACGGGTTCTAATTAAGAACCGCTCGTAATAGTATACTGAGCGTTGGGGAAAATTTCAAGCCATGGTAAACCTAAAATCACGAGCGGTTCTTAAGCGTAACCGCTGCGCGATGAGATGCTAATCACGAGCGGTTCGTGATACGAACCGTCTGTGATGACATATCTATCACGCAGCGGTTCTTCTTAAGAACCGTCGTGATATGTCATCACTGCACGGTTTTGTATAAACCGCTCGTGATTCGCAGCCATGAGGAGTTCGAAAATTTTGAACGCGCGGCGCGGGAAGCAAAATAAGTTACCGTCCTTATAAATAATAGCCGAGTCGAGGCCGAATGTGCCGGGATCAACTTCGTGGGACACCGAGGTCTTCTTTGGACTTCGTCTTTGTCGACGTGCTTCGGTCCAAGTTCACCGCCACATGCCTCAATCGGACCTCCACCCACGGCACCGTGAATCGGACCTCCGTTCCTCAAAGAGCGAGTCATGCGTTTTCATGTACATTACATCTTTGTATCATCTGCATGGGCTTTTGGTGATGAGATCGAGGAACCGATGGTGTTTTTGCGTGCATGGATGCGCTGCTCGCAGGTTGAAGAGGTGCGCAAGAGCCGCAGTCGAGGTACACCAACTACCGAGGTTGAACCTCAAGCACGTGAACTTCACGCAGAGGAGGAGCTCATCGTCACCCTCCACGCCATGCTTGGGAAGAAGGTATGCATGTATCTTCCTCTCGTCCCGCCATTTCATTTTTTATCTGCGAGCAATGTTGCATATCAAGACTATCACCGCTGCGAACATTCAAAATCTGATTTTTTTTTGCGATAGAAAAACTATCACAGACAGTTACAACAAAAACCGCTCGTGATAGTTATTATCACTGACGGTTTTGTTCGTAACCGCTCGCGAAAATAGACTATCACGCAGCGGTTTTGTTCGTAACCGCTCTGTGATAATATTCATCATGCACGGTTTTAAAACCGCTCGTGATGATCGTCTGTTATCACGGACACATAAATACGCACGGTTCAAAAAATTCGTGATGACGGTGTAGAACCGTCTGTGATGAGGTTTTGTGTAGTAGTGAACTGTGGGTCAAGAAAACCCACTGATTCTCGCGATCGTCGAGCTTCTTGCATTATGTATCTATACATAAGCAATGAGTTATGACATTTATCTGTATTACGTTAATGTAGAACCTGATTGTACACACTTATAGTGTCCAATATCGTAGAAGTGAGGTGTTGAGGTTGAATGGTTCAAATAAGTCTTCGAAACCCATGACGAAGAAGCCTGGCTCGTGGAGGAAATGTCTCTCCATTTATGTGACGATGATTCCAATAGGCCGGTTTTTCCTCCGCTCGTTGGTCCTCCGTATATACCAGGCTGCAAACTCCCGCAACTCAATCCAAGGCGGGGTAATAGTGTGTCGGGGACCAGCTTGCGAGGCGCCTTAATGTTCATCCATGTATCCTCCACGCATGCCCATATGTAATTAGCATACCATACCAAAAAAAAAACAAAAAAAAACATATCATATCACTTCCCTTTCCTCCCCCAAGACCCAACATTAAACAAAATGCTTCAAAGACTATCATTACTACTACTATCATTGTACTACTACACCAGACGAGAGCAGCTATCACACCACTAATGCATCGCACAAGGACACCGCTTCAATGAGGAGAGAAGTACTTAGGGATAACAATAACATCCACAACAAGAGTGAGAGAGAGAGAGGGAGAGAGAGAGGTGTGGGGGCACATGGGATAAAACCCTAACCCTAACCTACTAGACACAAAACCACACCGGCACAAATACACACCCACAGCACAGAACATACTACCTGTTGTTGGAATACTCGTCGAGGTTGAGGGTGGTGGCGTCTAGGTTGGGGGCGCTCGATTGGAAAAGGGGACGGGTGAGTGAGGAGTAAGGGCGCTGAGGAGGGGGACATACGAGTGAGGAGTAAAGACGCAAACCCTAACGAGCCCCTACAAACAAAGGGATATCATAGACGGTTCTCTTAAAGAACCGTCCGTGGTACTGCTAATAAAAGGATATCACAGACGGTTCTATTAAAGAACCGTCCGTGATAAGTATCACAGACGGTTCCATAATATAACCATTTATGATATGCGACCATATCATAGACAATTCTATTTTAAAAACAGTATGTGATATGCGACCATATCATAGACGGTTTGTTCCACTAAACCAACTGTAATAGTTCATTCTATAGCTATATGTAAGGTATGTGTGTTTGGTTATCGAGTAGGTCCAACGAAGTAAACATGTGTTTTGTAGATCAGTAAATCGTGAATGCAGTAATATAAAACATGTCATTCAGTAAACGGTTTCAACATAGATGTTAATATAAATTCAAAGTTTAAAATTGGTATTAATATACAGCCAAACAACGTGTCCAGTCGCTTCTTACAAAGTTTAAAATTTAAAAGTATAAACCTAACTAATTAAAATTTTCTAGTGGCGGAGGTAACCTGCTATCTCTATCTTCAAAATTTCATAGGCGACGTCGTCGGCATCAGAGGGTTCGGGATCAGCGTAAGAGGCCTGAAATGCGTCCACCCGTTGATGTGCTCGTTTAAGTGTCGCCCAAAGACGCTTCAACTGAATAATCAAATCGAGTTGCGCTCATTCATTCTGTTCTATTACTTGAGGGGTCTTGGGCAAGGTAAGCCGAAGCGACGATAACCCTTCGAAAGACGTGTAACATCGTTCTGACATGTTGAATTCTTTTATTGCTTATGTTGTATTTAGTTGTTGCATGGAAGTTTCGTCCGCTAGTCGCCTCCAACATTATGCATTGCAGTCGGGCTCGGTCACTGAGAACTCACGACACCAGCAGAGCCGTACGTACCCCCGGACCGTTAAGTTACAAACGCTCAACGGCTCCTTGGTATGTACGTTACATTTACCTTCCCGATGAAATAATCATCGATCGATCGACCAGCACAACTATTTCGTACACGTCCGTCCAACGTACCCCCGTGTACGTCTCACGACAACAGTGGTGAGACAGCGTACGTGCGCGCGCGCAAGCAACAGTGACGCGACGTACATGTACACGGATCGACCGGATCCTCGCCGTCGGGACAGGCCATGTGTAGTTTGGGCTAGCTTTGGCTGCATGCACGCCCGCTACTACTGTCACGTCTCGCAATTAACGTGTACCCGCATCGACCTGTGGGCCCTGCCCTGCCCTGCACTGCAGGACCGTATCACGCATAGGCTACAACTAACAACTGGCATTTCTAGCCGGCCGTACAGGTACACGCGTGCGTGCGTGCGGACGCGCCTACGTCTAACGCATGTAGACCAGTGCACATGCACGCACAAGGCGATTGGTGTGGTCTCGTACGTGTGTGTGAGTTTCTGACTTATTAGCCGTTTTTTTTTAATGAAATAGTAAATTTAGCACTCCTATCTAGAATCACAAAAACGATACTACGATAGACTAGGTAGATGATATATGTCCCTTTTCGTATTCCTAATCCAAGGAAGCCGCCTATCGTTCTATCAATTCGCGACAGGTCACCTGCCGTGATTATATAGTCTACGGTAGGATGGCATGTGTATGTGTATACTATAGAGTATGTTACTTTCACAAATTGAAAGGGTGGTAGGTGTTTTTCGCGGATTAGTAGCATAGTAAGTATATATCGTGATAGTATTTTTGTAATTTTGTGTAAGTGAATATTACTTTTACTATTATAAATAAAAAATATATCAATTTAGCGAAGACTCCGCAGCTTAGTACATAGCACTACCAGTGGTACGTCGACGTGCCATGCATTCCAGACACGGTCGGTCGGCTGGATACGCGTGTGCCCCATGCGCACGTTCGTTCTTCCCCCCATGTAGCCATCTCGGCAAAACGAACAACGCATCGCACGCTACCTGCCATAGGTGCTTGTGGCCATCATTCATGTGCAAGCCACGCCTTAATTTCCGTTGCTTGATCTGCTCCACGAGCGACGTCACAAACCTAGCAATATGCATGTAGCAGGGCAGTTGATGGATGGGCTATATTATATATTTATATATGGCTGTCGATCGTACGAATGCCCGTGTGGATCTTTTGGATGGATGTGTCGCGACGAGTGCAGCTAGCACGCGGTCGTGACAAGAAATGCATGAGAGGTTGAGCGGTCGGTCGAGGTGACGTGTAAACGCTGTACGTACGAGTACATGCGTTTAGAGAGACTACACGTGTCAATCTTTTTCAATCTGCGCACACGTCAGTACTACTAGCAGCAGCAGCAGCTTAGCTAGCAACTACCTTCAATTAGCAACCTATAGAATTTTGCTTCTCTAATAATGTATTTATTATCGTCTTTTAATTATATCACATTAATAAAATTCTACATGAAAGAGAGAGTAGAGGAGAAAAAGCATATGTCGTTTTTTCCTGAAAAGACTGTCGTGCACACGAAACAAGATAGGATAACGTGAAACAAGATAGGATACATTAATCTACTCTAGTTGACATGTAGACCCGTTTCAAACAAAAATTATAAAATATAAATGTTGGAGAGTGTACTAGAGACTATATATTGAAGATGTTGTCTCTAAAGATGATATAGCATATGTTCTCTAACTATTAAAGATGCCCTTAGGGAGATAGCCTAATCAAGCTACTGCCTTTAATTATATTACTACAAAAAGGCTAATATTGAACGCCTCATCACAGACAGTTGTGTAGGATAGGATACGACAATCAGAGGGGGGGTGAATGATTGTAGTTCCTTCTTTTCGAATTACCGAAGAGGATCTGCATTGGATTCAACCGACAACCGAATACAACGTACTCGTACACGTCTGTCTCCTCATCGTAGTGGTCGAAACAGCTCTGATATGTTCTACAAATCGATGCTATTGTCGACAACCAGGTGAACAACACAGTTCGTGATCGAAGAAGGTGAAGTCGATCTGGTCGAAGGGGTTGTGATCGCCTAGTTGAAATGATTCGACTATCAGATTTCTTCCACCCTTTGGCTCGGGGGATTCACACACTGCAAAGAACAAGAACAGACCAAAGACGATGGACAAGAATAAGTCGAAGACCGATCAACACATGAACTAGTCAAAGACAGAAGAACATGCAGCCTGTGATGACTAATCTTTCTTGAATAGATCTAATCTGTTATTTTCCAAACATGTTCTGTGGCTACAAAGTGCTCTCACGGCACCCCTCAAACCCTAGCATGAAAACACCAAAAACTCTCTGTCGAAAGCCGCCGCAAAAAGCCTAAAAAGCCCCATGTTACTCTTAACCTCTTCGGCCTTTATATGCCAGGGCCCTAAACCATGTCCTTATCAATACAGACATATAATCCCATCTCTTTTGAAAATCAAGGGACCCGAAACCCCTTAAATACTGGGTTTTCCAATATCTCTAAACCTTCCAGTTATGAACGCATTCCATAACTCCTCAAGTATCGAAGCTTCCAGGACGACACCTCCTGTAGCTTCGACCACGCATCATGCATTCACCTTTGATCTCCATGTACCCCAGCGTAAGAATGACCACCTTGTGACATCCATGACCACTTGAACCTTGGATTTCCCCATCCTAGTTCTGGTCTTCCTCGTCATCGACCATGACCGTCTCCACGCTAAACCTACACATGTAAAGATCAAAGAATATTTTCCTAGCATAAGTTCTCCAACTTAACCAATATCAGTTCACACATGCATAACACACTCACATCTATCAATAAACACGAGCCAGATCAACCACGACATAAATTTCTAACTTTCATAACACAACTCGAGACCACTCTATAAAATCAGTCGTACCGCTGTGCACAAGCCGGTCATACCACTGACCGATCAACCACGAGTACACGAGATACTCGAAGATGACAAGAAAAGAAGCACTCAAAGCTACGACTATTTATCGCAAGCGTACGACCACCTATTAGAGGCCTACGACTACCGAACACGAAATCCACGACTACCGATCACAAAGTCTACGACTACCGTGTTGGAAATATGCCCTAAAGGCAATCATAGAGATGATGATATTTTATTATGTTCTTGATTTTGATAATATGTTATCATGTTCCTTGAATGAATCATTTGTTATAGATCAATAAGTACGTGACTTGTTGGTGGAACTCTTTAACTTATATGATGTCATTCTAAATATATCCCTGGTCGGAGGTCACTGGTAGGAACACCAGTGACTCTATGACTAGCACATGTATTGATTGATGACCTTGTTTCACCGGTCATAGATATGGAGATATCGAATCAATAATGTGAGCACATGTTAGAGAACATGGTGTTGGATAGACCCATCATTGAGACACTATTGAGATTGTTATGAATCTTTATGTCATTAGTTGGTCTCAAGTAATGATGATGTATAATCCTTAGACCTGAGATCAACATGGTTTCCTACATGTGTAATAGCACTCTTAGGGGTTGCCAAACGCTACTCCGTAACTGGGTAGTTATAAAGGTAGCTTTCGGGTATGCTATGAAACATGCGGAGGGATGTGACTGGTCGAGATGGGATTTGCCCCTCCTAACATAACAGGACAGATGTCTCTGGGCCCCTCGTAGTGATCGGATAAAGAAAGTGCATGGCCATGCCACTAGTGGTCGAAGTGTCGACCACATGATGTTATCCGACACTCGATCGAGAAAGTATTGAACAGTCCATGGATGACACATCATCTCACCTGGAGTTCAACCAGACATCGTGAGGCAAAGAGAGAGTGCATGAGTAGGTCGCTTAGTTTGATCAGTTACAGACTAGTCGTATGGACATACGTGCTGGTCGTAGACTGGTCAAAGGTAATCACAGAATGGTAAGAACCTGGTCGTAAGGAGTTACGAACTGGTCGTGACCAATTACAACCAGGTCGTATAGAGATACGAACTGGTCATAAGTGATGAGGACCTGACTATAGATCATATTACATCAAGGTTCGTCCGATTTATTCTATGTGTTTTTGGGGATCGTTATGTGCTGCTAGGTACTGCTAACGACTAGTGATCGGAAAAGAGTTTTCGAGTCATAACCGATTACACATGAACCTGTGGGTCGCACAATTAAAGGGTAAGGATCTGTTTTGGCTGGTGATCCAAATTCGTATAGGCCACGAGTTCCTAATGGACCTCAGGTACGAGACCCATCATGGATGCCTATATAAAGAGGGGCGGTGGCATGGGGTGAACTAGATGAGAAAAGAATGATCTTTGGAAGAACTCCTAAAACCCTAATATCCACGCCTTCTTAACCTCGCTACTGGAGCTAGCACTCTGGTGCATGGTGATCCTGCCCCGTACGTGTGGATACCTCGGAGGTGTTGTTGCGAAGCATCAGCACTAGAACGATCCGCGACTTGTGTTGATCACCGGAGTCGGAGAAGAAGTCGTGTGGTGGGTACGACCACTCGAAGAAGCAGACGCGCATCGAGTACGACTACTCGAAGGAGGAGACGCATCGTGATAACGACTACGACTGCATCAACTCGCTACAACGACTCTACTTCCACTACGAGTCGGTGCGTCTAGCGGTAATCTCGTGATCTATTACTTGCGGTGGTTCCTTGGTTTCGCGGAAATTTTTGTTTATGCTATCGTTGCATTGCCGCGTTACCCTACATACCAATCATGAAGTCCACAACTACAGATCACAAATCCTACGACTACCGACCACCGACCAGGCACTGTAGCTTTCGACCAACGACCAGCAATGTACTTTGTATTCGGAACACACCCCGACTTACGATTGAGTATAATACTCAGTACTCAGAGCTACCGTATTGATAGAAATAGTACTTGGAGCTACAGTACTCTGAACTATATCGCTTGACACTCGAGAGCTGATGCGATTGAAATATATCGCTAAGACTGAGCTACAAGATGCTACGAAATATATCGCTCGACACTCGTAGCTACAATACTCATAGCTACAGTACTCTTAGTCCAGTCGAAAGGGATCATCGAGTATCACCATTTGGACCACCCGATACAAGGCATGATTCGACCACCCACATTGAAAATTCCAGCAATAGAAACTTTCACAAACGCAAATGACAATGCAACCCAGCCGTCGATTGTTAATCATCATAAAATCTACGACCAGTCCACATGGTCTAACAAGTTGACCAAAATCGTCTATATTAAATACAATCATAGACAGTTTTGGTTTAACGATCGTCTGTGTTACTGGCTGCACTAAAAACCGTCTGTGAAGAGGTAATATCACAGACGGTTCATGTTGAAAACCGTCTGTGAAGTATCACAGATGGTCTGAACAAACATACGGTTTTCAACACGAACCATCTGTGACTTTCCATCCTCATCTCAGACGGTTTGTATTAAAAATTGTTTGTAATTTTACCATGACTTGAAAATACTCTCTTACTTTACCTTAGCTTGAAAAAATACCATGGTAAAATTACAAACGGTTCAAGTTGAAAACCGTCTGTGATGTTTCAACGACGGTTCTAAATAAGAACCGTCTGTGATTCGCAGTGCGAAAGGGCAAAAAAATTTGAACGCGTGTGCGGAAGACGAAATATTTTGGTATTGTTCTTATATATTATATCCACCCCCCACCTTGTCTTCAATCAGTCTCATCAGTCTCTCTCTCTCCCATCCCTACACCGAGCTTCGGCGACCACTCTTGATTCCCAGCGCGGTTCGGCGAGGAGACGCAACTGACGACAAGGAGGAGGAGGGACGCGTTGAAGCTCCATGTATGCCACAAGAGGCCGACACACATCCGTAGCCTGCTGTTTTACAACGCATCCAGTGAGCGGGCGTTGCGGCTCGACCAGTATCGCCAGATCTGGCTGTCCCCATCTTGGCCTCAGGTGAGCACAAAGTTTTGCCCCCAAATCCCCATCCTGGTTTCCTTCTAACTCTGATTTCGTCCCCTGCATCCTGTTAGATTTCATTCTCAGTGAGGACCCCCATCTGTGGTCGACAAGGGAGGTCGATTCAGTTCCAGATTGATGCCTCTACTCGACCTCGTCCTCGTTAGAGAGTGAGTCATTAATTGATTGAGAGAGAGAGAGAGAGTATCTTTTAATTACCTTCTTGCAAACTATCGAAAGAGCATATGGAAACTACTGTCCAGTAATTGATTGGTTTGGCTTAAAATTCAATTTTTTCTGCAATACAAAAAACTATCATAGGCAGTTTTTACTAAAAACCCGTCTGTGATAGTCTATTTTTGCAGTTGGTTCTGAATAAGAACCGTCTGTGATGACCACATAGTATCACTGACTCATAAAGTCAGAAGGTTCAGAAAACCGTCTGTGATGACGATTTTAAACCATCTGTGATTACCTTTTCTATAGTAGTGTTAGCAACCTATAGGACTTTGCTTCATGTGTTTATGGAGACAGCCTAATCAAGCTAGGCTTTTACGAATATGCAGAGAGCTGTAGAGCCTATTTGCCACGTTCGGAGTTTTTTTTTTCTAAAAAGGAGCTTTCGGCTGTGTTGAACGGCTGAACGACTCAGCTGAAGAATTTTGTATTTGATTGTCTGACTTTTAAACCGGCTGAGTAGAGCTTTTGAATTCGAGAAATGTCTGAAATGCCTCTGCGACAAATGATGACTTATTTGATGTCGTTTAATGACAATTGACGACAACTAGTGACAATTGATGGTACTTTACGGCAATTAATGCAATAGACAACAACTACCGCAATTAACGACAACTACCGCAATTGACCACAATTAATGACAATCAACACAATAGAACGCAATGAACAACAATTAACGTAATTAATGACAATTAACACAAATAATGGCAATTAAAAATAAACAATTATTACAATAAACAATTCTGACAAATAATTGCAATAAAATTTTATCACAATATTACAACAAATACTTATTACAATAAACAATTATTGGAATAAATAATTATTACATAAATGATTCATTTACAGCAGAAAAAAGAAAAAATAAACAAATAAAAAGAAAATAGGGTTGTTATCGGCGGCGATGGCATAAGGGGAGAAGGAGGGATGAGGGAGGAGCAGGTGGTGGCCGCATCAGGCTCGGGAGGAGGAGGAGCAGACGACGGCGACGTCGTCGGGTTCGGGAGGATGTCAGGGCAGCACCGGCTAGGGAGGAGGAGAGGTCCAGCACGGAAGGAGGAGGAGGGGCGGCGGCGCCACACAGGAGGAAGAGAGAGAGAGGGGCAAGTCGGGAGAGAAGAGAGCAGAGTCGGAGGTGTTTGGGTGTCGGGTTAGGGTTTCAGCGGCAGGGATGGGGGTTTTGTGCAGTGGCAAAAGCGGGTAAATACCTCAAACTTTAGGGGTAAAGTTGGAACGGGGGCCACGGGAAACCGTGGGAAGGTGTCCCTCGACAGCTTCCATAGCTTCAAGAAAAGCTAGTGATAAAGGGTCTGTTTGGAACGGCTGAGCTTTTTTGAAAAGCGGCTTTCGGCTGTGCTAAAGGGCTGAACGGCTGGGCTGAAGAGATTTGGTGTTTGGCTGTCTGGCTGCAGCTTCTAAGATGGAAAATGTTTGAAATGCCCCTGAGGACAGTAATGACTTGTTTAATGTTGTTTTAACACAATTAACAAAATTCAACGACATTTGACGACATTTAACAATATTTAATGATATTTAACAATATTTAATGACAATTGACCACTATTAACGACGACTAATGTAATTGACGAGAACTGTCGCAATAAACGACAACTACCAATATTGACCGTAATTAACGATAATATACCGTAAACAACACAATAAAGCACAATTAGCGTATTTAACAATAATTATTACAATAAATATTTATGACAACAAATGATTATTACATAAATAATTATTACACATAATTATTACAGTGAATAATGAATACAACTAAAACAATTATTACAATGAATAAATATTACAATAAATAATGATTAAAAACAAATCCATTCTATTTAAATTTTGATAATGCTCAGTCAATCATCAATTCCATGCATTAATGGATAATGAATTTAGCTGTATATGTAACAGGAACATGCATTAATGGATATAATTACAGTAAGAGTAACCGAACAAATTTCTATAGATGTTGAGGCATCCAGAGTTACTTCATAGTTATTGTAAACTACTTCTGAGCAAGTTTCACTAATCCTCTAGATATCAAGTACATCTTACCAACCTCAATTAGGTCATAAAATTGATCAAGCACCGAATTGAAGCATGTTGCACGAATTTCTCCACCATGTGAATCAAGGAGATTAATAAGTTCCCTTGAAATTACCATGCCAAGAACTGTCAGTATTTGGATTAGTTAGTTCAGTACATCACTAAACAATATCAAACTAAATACTAAATATTGAAAGTAAACCAAACAGATTCACAATTATTACATACATAATTCATGCCCCTCCACTTTTTTCGGGCTTAGGACCGGCATCGGCAGTGTTAGGCACCCCCACCCACACATTTTCCCAAGTTAAACATGTTCAAATTAGAATTGAGATTAACACATGACATGGTAAGCAAAAAGAGAATCAACATACTACATGACATCATGCTAGGATCGAAATACATGTTGATGCATAACACAGAGAAACAAAAAGGTGCTCAACTTTTAGAGAATGGTAATCAAACAATGGCAAGGCCAAGTGATAAACAAATATCAAACATGGAATTATCATCAACACTAATGTTATTCATGAATTGAACGCTCAATGCCCAATTGTTCCAGTGTGCAATCATATACATGAATTGTAGAATGAATGGATGAAAAAGTTGTCGTGCATGCCCTAGCAAGATATCAAAACATAGAACAAATCATTGTTTTGCCAAGCACCAGCTCCATCTTATGACATGAGTTCATACCATGCATCCTAGTAGCAATGCAAAGTGCAACTAGCAATTGAATGCATGAATTGTTCCAGTGTGTAATGCAGACTTGTAGGTGATACATGAATTGAATAATTTTGCATCTACAATCACAATGAGCCATATACAATGAGATACCATGTATACAAATTTACAATAACCATGACTCACAACTAGTTGTCTAGAAATGAGCTAAACAATGCCAATTCATCAATCACAGGACAGTTCAAACAACAGTCCACAGATAAGCTAAGATGAGTTCTAGCAATCACAATGAACCTTTGCTAGGAATCCTCTAACAACAATCCAAAAGCCTAGCAAATCCCTAGTGTTCTAGCAATCTTGGGTAGTATCATCCATTCATCCATGTATCATACCCAAATCGGCCAAATAGGAGCTGACCGGAGTTGCTGCGGTGCCAAGAACCATGCCATCTCATGGCCGGAGTTACTGCAGTGCCGAGCACCACGCCATCTCACGGTCGGAGTTGCGACGGAAACACCGACCGACTAGTGTTGCCGGGGAGGAGGAGGAGAAGGAGAAGGGGAGTGCGGCGGCGCCACTCGGGGGAGGAGGAGAAGGACAGAGTCGATGAAGGAGGCGCCGCATCGGGGGAGGACGGAGTTGAGGGAGGACGTGCGCTGTGGAGGAGGGAGGTGGAGGAGGGCAGTGCGAAGGACGAAGGTGGAGGAGGCGTGATCCAGATCTGGATATGGATCCGGGTGAGGCCGGCGGGGAGGAGGAGGCATGCGGACGGGCGGGGGAGGAGAAGGAGGCGTGCGGGGGAGGAGGAGGATGTGGGCGAGCATGGGAGGGCGACAAGCGGCGGGGGTGTGCGAGGCGAGGGTGGTGGTTGAGGCCGGTTTTGTCGAATAGCAAAAGCGGGTAAATACCACGTAAGTCGAGGGGCAAATGCGGAAGGAGGGTGGTGGGAAGCCGCAGCAACTGCCCCGCGGCGGCTTTTGACTTTCGGCTTTCTAATGTGTACATAGCTTTCGAGAAAGCCGCTTCGAAAAAACTACCGTTTGATTTGGCTTCCGATTTTTTTCGAGCTAAAGTCGGAAGCCAAAGTCAAAATAAATGGAGCCAAAAGCCACCCATTTAGAACGGCTTCTTACTTTTCCAAACGAAAAGGGAAAGCCGAAACCGTCCTAAATCCAAACAAGACCGTAGTACCAGCGTAGTACGTACTATTTGTAGGCAGCTAACCACGTAAGAGTAGAAACCAACAATAGGTTGAATTGAGTTGGATTGGAATATTGCGTTAGGTCTACAATTCACGCACCGCTGCGCGTTTCGGATCTAATGACCGAGATTCACACTAAGGCACGCGCCACCGTACATCTACCTGCCTGCAGGATCTTTATGGTTATAATTCAGCGCGAGATATTGAAATGACTACACTTTCTCCTATGTTTGTGATCTCTATCGTTGGATTTCGATCCAACTGCAGCAGAGGATGCGATTCATTCCTTTTGGTCCGGGCTCCTTTTTCTATTCTCTCTGAAACCACAGGTACTTAGTCTCAAATGCGAGAGAGAGAGAGACTATGGGTACTTCGTGCTGCGCACCTAATTCTGCATTGCTTGCTTCCTCTTCCTCCCCAACCTTTTCCAACCCTTGGCTAGCTTTCAAACGCCAGAATTTTTGCAGTTTCTCTTATAGATTAAATTATTTTATGTGAAATTCCTGTAAATCTTTTGTAAGAACTGATGGCAATTTTTTTAATCTTTCAGACTTCCAAACATATACTGATATACATGCACAGAGGATAAATGATATACATGTTGTTTTGGACATTGCCCCAAAATGAAGCTTTGACCACCAATACATATTGTAATATAGTTATAACACACAATAAAATTATAATATTATAAAAATATTTTTCAAGACAAATATATACATATGATTTTCATGTATTTCATCTAAATATTTTACAAAATATCGATAGTTAAAATTTTAAAAGTTTAACAGTACATATCCAGCACGATGTGTATGTATTTGTGAGCATAGGGAGTCTAATTTAGACCGCCGTTGCATGCATCTGTGGATCGCCTGCTGTCATCGATCGACGATCGTGCAAGTTTCCACGCGTTTGCGTGCGTTGAACTCCAAATGGCATGCCCTCACGACGACCCGGCTTCGTTTTTGGACAAAACGAGAGAGCACGAAACAAAGCGAGAAGAAACAAGGACGTGATGCATCTCTTGGAACGCGTTCGTCCAATTGTGCGCGCGCGTAATTGCGTGTGCCACCACTATATGTGTCAGTTAAGGCTGGCTGCGCATGATATATATCTACGCGAAGACAAGTTTGCAGGGGATTGAGACGCGTACATAAAAATAATATACAAGTCGTTTTTTGAATGGTTTCTAAGGTGACACTTTGATCATCAAATTTATATGAAAATATGTTGTTTCAAATAAAAATAATTATACATTACGAGAATATATTTCATGATGGATCTAGCAATTAATACCAATCTCGTGTTATCAGTTTTGGTAATTATTTTTATATATATTGAAGGTTAAAGCTAAAAATGTTTGACCAGTACAAATTAATTCTAAAACGATTTACATTTCGAATTCAGAGTAGCACAGTACACACATCATCATGGAAAACCGGGAATTAATTGAACGATGAAAATGCTATCTGTCGAGGGAAATGGGCAAGGGCAGGCAATGCATGCACATGAGTGTACATTTTCATCATTGCACGAATGCAGTGTGGAATCTAATGGTGCGAACCTTGACCACGGAAACAAGCGTTGT
This sequence comes from Hsuehochloa calcarea, assembly GCA_036346395.1. NCBI lineage: Eukaryota > Viridiplantae > Streptophyta > Magnoliopsida > Poales > Poaceae > Hsuehochloa > Hsuehochloa calcarea. Next base: position 29,447,216 of record CM070614.1, read on the forward strand.
ATCACTGGTCCACACCCACTTGCCTCCTGTCATGTCCTGCCTTCCCCTACAAAGATGGAATCAATCACCAGCAGTACACATTACTACATTACATGCATGTCATCGTCCATGAATGTTTGCAGCACTGTAGTACGTACGTAGTACTACTGCTGGTCCTAGCTCTATATCCAGCCCCAGTACCGACCAAGAACAACAGTGTCCCTGTCGAGAGAGAGAGAGAGAGAGAAAGAGAGAGTGAAATCAGAGATGTGTGCTTGGGTCGTCCATGGCGACACAGAGCAATTCGTGTGGGCTCACGAGCCATAACTTTGAGGGAAAGCAAAAGGTAAAAGTCTAAGCAAGTATTAGATTAAAGTGTGGAGGAACTAGTAGTAGCATGACTAGCATCTTTTCAACCTTTTCCTTTGCGTACCGTTTCTGGTTGTCCATAACCATCTTTGTTACCGCATGCTATTCGTCCTACTTGACAGAAGCCGGGTGATCCATAGATCACACGTCAATTCATGTCGATGATATCGTACGTCTTTGCGCCGGCCAGACGATAATATATATATGCCATCACATGGACGGTTGTACCTTGTAATGTTTGAACCGAAAGTTCATAAGTAATTCAGAATTAAACATCAGACTTTGGTAACTTTAGCTGTAGCATTTAGCTAGGCAAAGGTGAAATTTTCTTCCTAATTAACTTAGAAAGGTGGAAACTTGTTTGACCTGATAGATCGATGACATCGTAGCAAAGGCTCCATTGGGCAGACGGAGGCCTTTTCTCCTTTCTCTTCTTTTTCCCTTCATTTCCTTCAGTTCCTCTAGGGCTTTCCAGCCGTACGTGTTGGGGACAGAAGCACATACACATACACATTCACGAACAAAGCTGAATGATGCAATCAATCAATGGTCCCAGATCAAACGTATATATACATGCCCAATGCCTTTTGTTTTGTTTCGTCTAGCTTTTCCACGGATGACACTGAACATTTTGATCGATGTGCGTGTTCGTTCGGTACCTTTTGATTCCTTTTCTCCCCCATCGATCCTTTTTTTTTCCATCTTTTTGACGTTTCATAGATAATTGATGAGTTGGTGGTATCCTCTGTGAGACGTGTGAATCCACTGAACCATATCCTGACAAGCTATATGTATGCTAGCTAGCGAGTAGCAATCTATATATGCATTGCATTGCATTGCAAGGTGGTCTCTTTCGTTGAGCTTTCTGCCGCATGCTGCCGATCTCCCGAGTTGTCCTGGCTACAAGAGCGTGTTGTTCCCGTCAAATTAAGCATCTTGCCTTTCAGACCCACACGGCTATGTGTACGCGGCAGGGAGATGTGTACAGTGTAGATGCATGCACGCCCATATATGGTTTGGCAGATGACGATGATGGCTGTACTGTGCCCATTTGGACAAGTCTTACAATGCATGGATAGAGCACATGGAAATGCTGGCGGTGGCCAGAGTACTCTACAATGGAAATTCATGGTTAGGGGTTTTTAGTTGCATGTTTAATATGTAGAGTAGAATGCTGTGTATATTTCAAAAAAATTTATGTGTGAATTCATTTGAACAAATAACGGGAATTAGGCGTGAAAAGCTGAGAAAATTCTTTAGTTTTTTTTTTTGGGTATCCATTCGGTACAACTTTCTATACCATTACGTAAATCATAAGCCAGAAGTTTCCAATAAAATTATATAAGAGCCAGCTATGCTAACCAAAAAAACAAATAAGAAGTTTGTAGACCCATATCAATATCCGAAGATTATATATATCATGCCTAGCTATTTTTCAAATTTGACAATTATTAGTTCCTATCGTAAATTAAGGAAAATTTTGATTCATGCCACTGCGTCAATTAATTGCACTTTCGGTATATGCTACTTTTTTTTTTGCAAATTTGTTTTATGCCACTGCTTCGCAAAATTTGTTCAAAAAATACCACTTTCGTTACCATCCGACGTACTAGAGCCCTCACGGTGCCAGGTCAAAGTGTTTGACGAGGGCAAATGACAGTGGTTCACATTCAACAATTATGAAAATGCCACTATAATCCCCACAGCTACCTCTTCCTCTTTCTTCCTTCTTTCCCCTTTCTTCTCTTTCTTTCTTCCTCCTTTCCAGATCCTCCCCCTTCTCCTCCACAAGAGGCTCCTCCCTCCTCCTTTCCTCTCCCTCCGATCGAGCCGACCTAGATTTGGCTAGGGGCCACTGGATCCAGCCACCTCTGCTGCCGCCTACCGCAGCACAGCTTCAAGCTGTCGGCCGCCACTCTCGGGTGCCGCCTCTGCTGTCGCTTGGGCCACCGCCACCATGTGCCGCTCTCCGCTTACGCGTCTCCTCGGTGCCTCCTCACCTCGTTGTCGCCACTGCTCTCACCCACCGCACCGCCCGAGCCGCCATCGCTCTATCTACCGGCGCATCATCGTCCAAGCCGCCGGTCGCCACCAAACCGCCACCTCACCCCGTCTTGGCCACTGGCCGGGTCTCGGTAGAGCCGCTGTGCTTGGGCTCGGCCACTAAGTCCTTGGCCGCCGTGCTCCATCTGCCTTGGCCTTGCCTCAACGCCCGCATCACCGAGCCATAGGTCGCCGCCATGTGCCTCCTCTACTACCACTCACGACGCCGCCTAGCCGTTGTCGCCTAGTCGTGGATGTCGGCGGGGACTTGCTCGAGCGCCATGATGGCGCAGGCCTCGGCAACACGTACCTGGTTGGGGGTGACGACGTCCATGGCGACGTCGCCGTGCAGCATCTGTGCCAACCCCACCTGGACGTGGAAGGCGACAACGGCTAGCTGAGAGGGCTCCACATCCACCTTGTTGCCACCGCCGCCGTAGAGGGCCACGACGCCTCTGTTGCTGCCGTCGGAAGCCAGGAGGAAGGAGTTGTCCACTGCAGAAGTCCATCATGATAAAGTGGTAATTTCCGAACATTTTTTTTGCTTTTGGGTGGCATAGACCGAATTAGGCGCAAAAAAAAACAATAGTATAGACCTAAAGTGCAAGTTACACGGTGGTATGAACCTAAATTTTTCATAAATTAATGATGACATCTCCGAGGAAGAAGTCACGGCCTAGTTAATCATGGAGTTTATCCTCATCTTTAGCTGACATTTTAAAAAAATTGAAGTATGTTTCACAATGCGCTTCTAGATGTAGGACATATATTAAACAGCCTAGCTTGAAGAAGGATTAGACCTACAAATTGCACTACCTCAATTCGATGCTCTAGCTAGCTACTACCTCTGTATATAGATTCTCTATTCAATCTATGTCATGACAAATTGTTTACACAAACTTTGCCACTACTCCCACTTAGTGCATACACTCAACATCATTCCATACGTACATCTATCCCAGCTAATTAATTGGTCAAAGTACTTGGTGCCCAGTTGGTTAATTAATTATGACATCATTCCATACATATATGGATCCCAGCTAATTAATTGGTCAAAGTACTTGGTGCCCAGTTGGTTAATTAATTACGTGGTCAATGATATTAATTTAATCGGTAGTAAACCATGTGGATGTCACCCATGGTTTTCGATGAGTAAGTGATTTTGATTTGCATGTGTCGTCAAAATTTTGTTTGGTTTTGAGAATTTTGCTTTGTGGAGTTTGCGTGTATAAGTTAGAAAGTTTGAATCAAAATGGACAGTTGAGTCGGAAAATGGACAGTTGAGTCGGACTATTTTTGAGAGAGAGTGCCAATGAGTCTAAGGCAAGTCGGATCGTCCAAACTGTTTGTACCATTTGAATCAGACTATTCTCCAGTGGAGATGTAAATGAGTGTGTAAGGTTAGTCGGACTGTCCAAATGATTTGGACCATTGGTTCGGACTATTTTTCAGTGGGGGTGCAAATGAGTGCAAGGCTAGTCTGACCATCCGAACGATTTGGACCATTGGTTCATACTATTTTCCAGAGCGGTTGCAAATGAGGCTAAGGTTAGTTTGAACTATCCAACTTATACATACTATTTGATTTGGCCATTTTTCTGAGAAGTTGTAAATTCGAGTTAAGGTCGTTTGGACTATCCAGGTGGGTTTGCAAGGTCCGGTCGGAGAGGTAGGACCATCCTATCAACAGATGGATGGCCCAAGCGATTAATTCTTGTTCTTAAGTGGGCTTTGATTGGTTTAGTGGTGTATTGATCATGGATTGGTGCATCAAGGTTGAATGATGCATGTTTTGGACTAACATTGGTCAAGTTGTGAATAACTTACGTGAAAATGGTTGCTTGGTCTACTTGTGTGCAGGTGGTTTGGAGTCGACTATGGACAACGTCAAGAAGGACCAGGACTTGGTTAGGGGAACCAACGTCTAGAACGGTCATGAAGGTCGAGTGATATGGTTGAGTTCAAGCAAGGCATAAGATGGACAGGAACCATGGAAGGCAAAGGTAATGCGAGGACCTTGTGAGGCTTTGTGTGACATAGTTGGGTGAACCATGATGGTCTTGAGTGCATGAGCATGACGACACTTGAGATGAGATTGGTTAGGTGCACATGGTGCATTGCAAAGCCATGGGATGACTTTTGTGGCTTGGTGATGCTTCCGGGAGCGAAGCATGAAGGTATGTATCCTTTGCTCGTTAATTGTGTCAATTGATGTCACTACTGCAGAAAAGGTCTTTATAGATTGTTCAAAAACGTCATCACATATGATTTCGTGAGCCGTCTGAGTTTATGGGTCAGTAATGACATAAGTTCATCACAGACAGTTTTCGAACCGTCTGTTATAGTCAGACTATCATAGACGGTTATTAACTCAGAACCATTTGTGATAGTTGACTATCACAGACGGTTTGTAGATGAAATCGTCTATGATGGTTGATGTATCACAGACGGTTCGTAGATAAAACCATTTGTGATGTCTCTTCTCTATAAAGTCTCCAAGCAATGACTGCTTGTGCCTTTAAAACCGTCTTCATATATATATATATATATATATATATATATATATATATATATACACACACACACACACACACACATTGTTTGTAGCCCCCCAGCCACTTTCGGTGAGTCGTCCACGCAGCATGAGGAGGATGAGACAGCAGCCACAGGAAACTTCAAGAAGCATGGTTGTTAGGAGAGCACGTGGACATCCAATTACCTGGATGTCGTCGACAGTAATTGGACGTCGCTATGTTCAGAAAATGGTGTGGGCGCGTAGGTACTCCGACAGGGAAGTGACATCATGTATCAGATAAGTTCTTTGGTTGGTTGTTGTTACATGATGCCATTTCTCAGTCGGAGTACCTGCGCGCCCACGCCATTTTCTAAATATAGCGACATCCAATTACCTGTCGACGACATCTAGGTAATTGGATGTCCACGTGCACTCCTGACAGCCATGCTTCTTGAATTTGATCGTGGCTGCTGTCTCATCCTCCTCATGCTGCGTGGACGACCCCCCGAGAGTGATTGGGGACTACGAACAATATATATGTATATGTATATATAGAGCCAGTTTTAAAGGCACGAGCAACCACTGCTTGGGCGACTTTATAGATAACCCACCCATATCATCCAATCATCTTAGCACACCCACCATAGCCCACATCATTACATCATTCATCGCCCACATCACAGAGCAAAGGGAGGGAAAGGGATAGAGAGTAAAGGGGAGTAGTTACCCTAGTGCAACCGGCAAATTGACCATCGGCGGTAGCTCACCACATCCATCTCCTGCATGTATGCATAAGCAACAACAATCCACATCAGTAAACAAGTCAAACTCAAACCCAATAACTGAAGCAACAGAGAATGGAGAGGTAGCCGAGGGGGGGGATCGATGGAGTGGTCGAAGAGGGGAAGGTAGATCTGGCGGCGGGGAGGTGGATTTGGCCTAGGGGATGTCGATTGGACCGGCGATGGCGGCGGTGTCACCGTAGTTGTGTCACGACAGTGACACTGCACAAGACTCTTACAATAAGAGTGCTTGTGCAGTGAACCGTGGTGTCACAACCAGTTGTTGGGGAGGAGGCTTCGGGCGGCGGTGTCGAGGTCGGGGGCACTCATGTGGGGAGGGGAACAGGCGAGAGTAAGGGCGCTGGGGAGTGACGAGTTAGGGCGCAAACCCTAGCGGACTCCTATCAATAAAAGGATACCATAGATGGTTCTATTATGGAACCGTCAGTGATATGGTCTCACATCATAGACGGTTCAATAATAGAACCGTTTGTGATATTGTCTCACATCACAGCCGGATCTATTATATAATCGTCTGGTATAATATTTCATACATAAATACAAATTCAGAAGTACATATAACACATTCACATATTAGTAAAGAATTATATATTAATATTTGCTAAAACTATGCTAAAATCGATAATTTTACAGTAAGTAGTTCAACACCTCTGCAACGAACTTGGCATACTTATGCCTAATTCTCGCATCATCGCAGAAGACGCACGTAGTCGCCCTACCCTTCCATCACGCGCAGTGGCGGTGCTCATGCACGGTGGTCGTCCTCCGACAGTGCCCACACCGCCCAACGGCCCGACCAACTTCTTCCACCACTTCTTGGACCATATTTGCGCGAGCCTCAAGACCGCTTGCACTCCCGGTTGGTCCTCTTGGCTGTCTCACACCCGTCGTCAGCTGGCTCACCCTCGACCTGGCTAATGTAGTGCTTCCCAACGTCACACGTCTCACTGGCCGTGTAAAGGAGGAGGCCGAGCACGTAGGCCGCGGCCTTGTGGCCGGTGATGGCTGCCCGTTCAAGGAACACAAGATCGCGCTGCATGTCTTGGGGCACGGTGAAAAGCGCGAGGCCGACGATGAAGCAGACCTCCGGGTTGCCAGCGTCGGTCAGGTGGTTGACGACGGCGAGGTAGCGCTCATTGTCCTACCACTTCATCGCCTACTCCTGCTCTAGCGCCACGTGCCTCCCCATGGCGCGCTCCTTGGACGCCCATGGCCTTGCAACTATAAAATTCAAGACGACAGAATCTTAATACAAGAATTACTTCATAAGAGAAAAATAAAATGCCAAATTAAGGTTGTTGTTGCTATTCAAATTTAGTTCAGAACTGAATATTGGACACAAAATGAAATCGACACGAGATTATTTTACGCCGTGTCAACTGATACGACTTATCAGTTTTTCTCATTTTTATAGATTTTTAGAGGAATTACAATCAGGTTCTTTATCGGAACCTGAACCCGAAACGAACACCTGAAGCTTTTTGACAATTAACTAGGATATGATACGCTACAGTCATCTTCAGAAACTAACACTGAAAAAAATCGAACAGAATACTAACTCCTTCAAACCTACCAAAAATAAAAGAACAGAATACGTATGTGGCTTATAGGCTGCAGAGGTCAGCAATGAGCTGAGGAGAGCTCGCGGCCACGAGGTTGACGATGTGGACAATGACATCGTGAGGAAAAGTGACGGCGATCGCCGACCTCCTCGCCTTGGTCCTTACCATCATGCTCCACGTGCTCACCTATACCACACGTGCTCACCATGGCGCGCGATGAATATTCTTCTAAAAATGTCAAAGATAAGCGTCGTAACGTCGGCGTGCGAGACAAAGAGACGCATCACGCGAGAGCCGAAAGATTGAATTATCACAGATGGTTATATTTAAAAATTATCTATGAAGTATGTAATCACAGACGGTTCTTATTAAAAACCATATGTGACGAGCCCTCTAGCTTTAGTTGTAAACATAGGAAAAAGAGCGTCAACTGTATTTGATGAAAAATAATTCTCGAAAAGATGGTGATATTTTGGTTACCAACGATTTATTAGGAGCAAATTCTAATAAATACTATCCGTCGGACTTTTGTCTTTATTCGTTAATTTAATCTTGCCATAAGTTGTTAAGCTTATAAATAACCATCAGAAGGGTGCGGAGAACTAAGAAAAAAAATCACCCACAAACTTCTCATATTTTCTTACTTCCATTTCTTCTTAAAGTTCTCATCTCGATACCTACCCTTCTAGCTAGCTAGTAAGATAAAATTCACGGAACAAATTGACTTTTCGACCACCGTGCATGGAAAGAACAAAAATCCATGGATGGTCGATTGACTACTTAGATTTAGGTGGTTAGAAAGTCAATTTGGTCTATGGATTTGAAGTCTTCAAGAAATTGGTAGAAGATCACATCCCTACATCTGGTGAGCACTTCACTGTCTATGATGTGTAACTTCTGATCGATCGACCACGTAAAGTACTTCTGCATTCGACCACTTTAAAAGATCAATCTGGCCGGATCAGGAGTGGTTGGAATCGGCTAATTAGTTGTTTCTAATTACAGATATTTTCAATAAATAACCGTCTGTGAATTTAGTAATATCACAGGCAGTTCTTGTTCAGAACGTCCGTTATACTTCACAGACGGTCTTCAATATGAACTGTTTGTGATATTTAGTAATATCACAGATAGTTATTGTCAAGAACCTTCTGTGATACTTCACATACGGTTTTCAATTTAACCGCTCGTGATATTACTTATTCACGCAGCGATTTTTAGCGCGATCGAATACTACGGGCGGTCGCTAAACCAAAACCGTCTATGATTGTATTTAATACAGGCGGTTTTGGTCAACCGTCTGTGATGATGTATCCAGTATTAACCTTTCTGTAGTAGTGTGTTTTTATGTGTTGTGCAGTGCTACGTGATGGGTTTGTTTGTTCGTGATGGTTTTAGAACTGCAGAGCTACGTTATGTTGAGGCGGATTGGGCCAGGACTAAGCTATGAGAGCTTAGGTCTAGAACGGTCAAAAGATCGGTAATAAACTAGGAGAGCTTAGACCCAGAACGATTAGGATACCACCAGAAGATGACAGAGGCTAGCGGAGTGGTTACAAGCTGTGAAGACAAGAAATTGGAGCGGGAGTTATCGATGGTGAACACGGCGGGCAACAATAAGATGGATTTGGACTAAACTTAGGGAGAAATTATGGTCCAGAACGGTTCAGGAAGTCGGACAATGCCACGGTGGATGATAGTGCGCCGGGTGGTCCCATTTATCTCCAAGGCCAGCCGGTCGCACTTTGCTGCCGAGCGTGCCCACCTGCCGGTAACTATTCCCTGCCCCCACGGCGATCTCCATCGATTGACCTGACCACATGCTACAAACTAGATAGCACAAGAATATGATTCCATCGGGTGCCTTTTTCGGGGGCATGTTTGGCACAATAAAAAAATGGACGGCTACGAAAAATCAAACTTTCAGATCCTATAGAATTGCCGTCTAAATTGATCCGGTGGGTTCTGACCCAACCCATCCATTTCGTATCTGACGTACGTGTGAAATATCACGCGCGCGTGGGGTCCTCGGTTTTGATCTAAACCAAAAACTACGCCTTAGAGTAGTACATCTGGATGTAAGAGCCAAGGTTATTTGGACCGGGTTCATAAGCATCATCGTTTCACGTTCCTGAAATCAGGGCCATAGACGCAAAATTCTCACTAATTCTGGTGAAACTCTCTAGATATGAACAGAACCTTTATGTCATGTTTGGTTAGAGAGGACTAGGTTCAATCCCATCAGATTACAGTAGATTTTAATTCAAATTCCCTATCAATCTAAAAGAATTAAGTCGTATAACATTAGTGTATCCAAACGAACCTTAAAGGGACTCTGAATAGAAACTACTAGTTTACATGGTAGCCTGTTCTTTAGAATCCACTAGAATCTCAGCTAACCAAAATGGTCCCACATATATATGGTTACACATCTCAAGGGGAACCGAGGCGTGGGCCCGACAAGGAAGTGTGTGAAACATTATCAACATATCTATCACCTAGCTAGACTAGCTACCTTTCAGCTGTCAGTGTACGTGACCACTACTACCATTTGCCGATCGATGCAAGGAGGAAAGACATGATCGGAGTGGCCGGCCGGCCATGTATACTACTGAATGGTAGATCGCGCGGTGGGTGGCGTCACAGCTAGCTCTACTCACTCGTACTGCACGCGAATAAATTGCCTCCTCGATCGTCATCATGTTGGTACGTAGGGCATTGATGTGCGCCGGTATATATATGTAGCGCACCGTTCACGGCGGCGGCTGCAATGAATGCTGCGTAGATCCGTCGCCGTGGACGGAGGCAGGCCGGCCGGCCGGCGGGTCGCCGTCGCGGAGCTTTTCATCATTGCCGCCATCGTGGCTGCCCTTGTCAGTGCTCAAGCTCCATCTGGTGCTCGATTTGCTCCGCCCCACGATCAATTCCGCGGGCTGACTTGGTATTTTGGCGGTCGTTAAAATCTGTGAATGTGAGTCATGCGCCGGCTCGAAGAGCTTGGCTGCCGGGCCCGGCTATCGTTGGCATGCTTGGTGGGGCCCAGGTGGTGGGCCCCGCATTGACATGAGAGGTTTTATCGCTCTTCTTCCTTTGTACATTTTTTTTGTATTTTCTTCGAGGATCTTTTGTGTAAACTTCGGAGGCCAAAAGTTGCGGAAATAGCCACGGGTTTAAAAACAGCGAGAGATCTTGAAAATGGACGTAATCGCGTACTTAATCGGAACCATGTTTTTGTCGAATGCAAGAATTTCGCAACAAAAAAAAAATGCAGGAAAAATGTAGCCAGTCTATTGCGAATCGCGACCGACAGGAAGGAATGGGATAGGCCTGAGGTCGAATAGCGTCAACTTTTTGTAAAATATATTATTCAAATTAAAATGTTACCTTAATTTAAAATTCCTATAAATTAAATTTAATCTACGGAAATTTAAACAGGTTTTTAAGATAGGCCAAAGGTATACTGAAATTTCAAGAACTTTCCTCGGCAATTTCTTGGATGCATATGATCAAAAAAAATTTGACAACACTTGCCAATCAATTAACGAGAAGCTAGAATATTATCTACGACGCATTATTGTACACCCATCATCAACATATACGAATAGTATACATATGCTCATGCTTGCCTCACCAAACATTGCTTTCACTAGGGTTGCAAGCTAGCTAGCCCCCAATTGACGGATGCTTGTTTTTGCTCATCTTCCAATCGCATTAGCTTAGAAATTAGAAGAGATGATCTAATTAAGACTCTCCATACCTCGCTTTCACCCGTCTGTATCTCCCAAATTGCGACATTTGTGCGTGTATGGTGGTGTCTCATATCATTCCTACTACTCAATTTTTCTAATTGCCAACGCTTTCCAATATTATTCTAAAAGTGCCCTTGAAACTTGAAAGCAAACTGCCACCGGCATATTTTGCTGTTTTCTCATTCAATCACATGATGTGGCCTCTGTATGTCTACAAAATAATCATGGGCTGCAGGTCACCTCCTATGGTACGGTGTGGTCGATAACCAATAATCAATTATACAGTATTGTTATGTGTTGTCTGAAGAGTGCTAACGACTGATCCACGTTTGCATAACACGATATTTGGTGTAGAATATATTGCTTGCACTTGGGAGGAACAGTGTACTACTCGTACCGCTTCATGTTCAGTTTAATGCAACAAGAAAAATCTGAACTCTCGGAAAAATCTCGGAGGCCAGCTTGATTCAAATTGGGATTTACATCAAACAGGATAATTCACGAATTAATTTGCCAGGTTAAAACGGTACATACAACATAATGTATCGGATCTATCTCACATCTGTGATATCCAGTACCGTAAGGCTCGAACAAACTCACACATCTTATTAAGCAAGGAAGGGTGGATGGAGCGGGAATAACTACACCCGAGAGTTATATATATATATATATATATATATATATATATATATATATATAGAGAGAGAGAGAGAGAGAGAGATTAAAGATACATTATTCTCTAGCTGAGCGTAGAATATCTGTTCTATGCGCCAACCGGCCACCGCGCCAGACCGAGCCCCGCCTCCAACCAGCGAGCCGCGCAGCCCATCCCAACCGTTATGGGCTAGTAATCCCCCGACCCCCATGTGTGACGTCACATGCTCAAGGCATGCTACGTCGGGATGTGACAGTAAAGTCTAAAGAGGCATCCAGTAAACTCGTGATTACAGCAAGACCAGCTTCAACTGGCAACAAATTGTAATGTTTGTGAAAGTAAATGTGATGCTCTTTTTTACTATCACACATCACATAGCGGGGTGGGGGAAGTTGCATATTTTTAGCGATATTTGGGTATCCGTGCTTCTCTCTCTCCGAGAGGTCAATCCCAGTGTTTCGTGGGCCACGGACCCCAAGACTTCACGACGACATCACATGGCAGCACGAGAATTACTGGGACATGACAGTAAACTCCAAGGTCCAGTAAAATCGATTGTGTAGTAAAAACAACAACGCCGACAGTAATTTGGGATGTGTATGGAAGTAAATATTATATCCAATTATACTACCGAGTAACTACCAGCTGTTTCGTTACTTTCGAAATTTTTCAGAAATCGTCAGTGTAGGAAGTTGCATATATTACGTTGGTGGGTCGCATCGTTTAGGATTATCTGCAACTGTAGTAAATTTAGAATTTCTATCTTCGACGATGCTACAACCCATAAAAAACTCGCGGTGAAATTGTAGACTCTCCAGCGATCTCCACCGACCCCCATTCCTGATAGGATCAGAGTCGATCTTCGGCTTCATCCCCCTACCGTGTACGTACCACTGTACAAGCAAAAAATAACTCCGTGTATTGTTTTATTTTCTTGTGTCGGGGAAATAATTAGGGTTCCGCACAAAAATTTCTCAAATTCCGCACAATCGAGTTATCCCCATCGATCACCCCAAATTCGAGTTTTCCAGATGCCGGTGTGTGGCACCACTAAATCATGGCATGGATACAAGCTTTGATGTAAATCCAAGACTTTCTTAATCACATGATTTTTTATAAATGTTTTTTAATATATTTTTCGATGTGGAAGTAAATGAGGACATCCGGTGAGATCCCCTCGAAGGCGAGGAAGATTACCATAAAGGATAGCCAGACGACACTAACAATTTTCGTGGACCCATCTCAACTTGAACCTACCGAAGCACAAGCATTAGAGTTGCCCATCGCGGATCCACACGCTGGTATTTCTCAGAAGAAACAACTGGGTAAGAAGAGGAAGGTCGTTGAGCCAGAGGACGTTGTTGCCCTCATGTCCTCCGTGGAGCCCACGACAGAGTCTGTCTTGGTAAAGCGATGCATCCATAGCAGTAAATCCTTACTTAGGTTACAGTAATTTATTTTGATTCATAGACATGTTATCACCATGTATTATTAGTAGTAAATCCATAGCAAGTTCCAGTAATTCTTTATTCATAGCGTCAGTAATCATTCTTTTTTTTCAAGAAGGCTGCGGCACAACATCACTCTTCTCAACATGGTCTCTAAGAAAATGATATCGAATATCAATGTGTTTAGTCCTTGAATGTTGCACTGGGTTTTTGACAATGTTTATGGCAGAAGTGTTGTCACAGAAAAGAGGAACACTTCCCAAAATATAACCCATAGTCCCGCAGCGTGGATAAGATCCAAAGAACCTGAGAGCAACCACTGGCTGCAGCTACATACTCGACCTCGGCTGTGGACTGTGCAACAGAAGACTGTTTTCTAGAAGACCAAGAGATAAGGGATGTGCCTAAGAAATGACAAGTACCAGAAGTACTCTTCCTATCAACTCTACACCCCACAAAATCAGCATAAAAAATTATACCATATTTAATTTCATTAAAAATGAAAATTGCCAAAATTGGTTTCACTGGATTTGGAGTTAAAATGAATTAGTTATACATTTTTGAAGTTAATTATTTTTTCACTTCAACAATAAATCATTTCAGAATTTATTAAAATATTAAATACTTTTCTTACTGAGAGGAATCTAGCCACAGTTACTAGCAGGTGGGGTCCAGTGCATAGCCACAGTAACTGTCAGGTGGGGTCCAGTGTATAGTATTATTTTCTATTTAAATTCTGAATTTTAATCTGATGCGACATGTGGGGTCCACATGTCATACTCTCGGTCCACAGCACAATGTATGGACCGCGGGTCCACGACCGGTTCACAGGTCTATACTGTGCACGTTTACTATTCTTGGTCCCATATGTAATAGACAAATTAACTCTTTAAGACTGTAATTTATTAACCTAAGTAATCATTAGCTTTAAATGGCTGAGATTAGCCCTAATGGCTTAGCTACAGGAGCGGTCGGAGCGTGCCACGCGCGGCCGCGACCTTGCTCGCCGGCTTGCTGGCGCTAACCGACATGGCGGCGCCGGCCAAGGGCTAAAATGGGATGCTGGCGCTAAGGCGAAGCTAAGGGAGGTCGGAACGTCGCCGAAGGTGGTCTGACGCGGCGACGCTACGGCGAGAGGCAGCGGTGCTTCTACGGCTTCGGTGCAAGTTGCAACCCAGTGACTAAACCAGCCATTTCTCGCATGCATTAGCAACTACGAGGTCCAGGGAAACTACCTGGGTGCCAAGGGGAGGTCGAGCTAGCCGAGGGAGGCTTGTCGCCGTTGAACGAAAGCGGTGGCGAAGGCTTCACCGAGGAGAGCTCGCCCTAAGCATATATATATATATATATATATATATATATATATATATATGTGTGTGTGTGTGTGTGTGTGTGTGTGTGTGTGTGTGTTGGAGAAGCTAGAGAGTGCTAAAGGAATGGTGTAAAAGCAGGGAATTAGGCAATGCCTCACCGCGTCGGAGATGGAGACAAAAGGGGCGTTCTCGGCCGGAAAATGAAAAAGCTAAAGATCCCGAGGCTCCTGTGAAAGAAAGTCAAATCAATGAAGGGGAAAGCTTCCTCACTTCCTAGAACATGAGCTAACGCAGCTAGGGGGACAAAAGTCTTACCGAGGATGAGGATGACACGACGGCGGTTCTACTGGTGTGATCTAGAGAAGAAGGTGGTGAGCTCCGCGTTCCGAGAGCTACAAGGAAAAACATGGGCTCGCATTAGCGTGAACGAGCGCAGTGATGAAAAGAGATGACAAAGGACAAAGAGAGGGGAACCTCACCCGAGAAATGAGCTCCAACGAGCATCTCCCTCCTCAACCACCGAGAGGAGGAATGACCTCTATCGGGCAAGAGAGAGCTGGATATAGTGCTCCAACGGCCGAGAAGGAAGAGGTGTGAGATGGCGACATAGTCCATTGGGTCACCAGGGTGGTGGATTGACGGTGTGCTCACACGCGGACGGAGGCACTCTGAAAGTCGCGGCCACGTGGTGTCCCTGCTCTGAGCGTCAGCGCGAGAGGAGGAAGACGTAGCTGACAGATGGGGCCCGCGGCGTCAGCGACTCACACGCGCACTAGTCGGAGCTTGGCTCAGTCGGTACTGTTAGGCGGCTCGATCGAGTCAAGTCGGAGCGGTCGAGCTCTACTCCAACACTGTTTGAGTTCGGGTTCGAGTCCAATAAAGAGTGCACTGTTGACTGAGAATTTAATTCAAATCTGCACTTTGACCGGCCTAGATAAAGTAGCAAATAAATTTCAAAACTTCTGAAATTTTGCAGGGAGGTTCCTAGGATGACCTAATATCCATATAAAATTTGAAACCTTACTGTTCACATTTTATTTTCTTAATTTGAATTCAAAACTGCATGGTTGTTTAGAAAAGGATTTATATTTTTACAAGAGTGAGTTAAGTTCTATAAATTTGGTACAATTATATTTATTCATGATAAATATTATAAGATTTAAATAAATTATTTCAAGATGATGATCACAGGTTTTTCTTTTTGTTTTCTTTTTGGAAATTTGATTTGAGTTGTATGTTTTCTTTGATTTCAAAATCTTCAAATGCAATAATTTATGCAAATGCTCTAGAAATCCTAATGCATGCTCAAAAGTTTTAAAAAGTTCACCTTTTTATACATTTGAAATACAAACACAAGATTTGGGATGTTCTGAAATATATGTGAGCCAGTCACGGCCATGATGACTTGGTGGATCCCGCCTAAGACCGCAGCAACCCAACCTCGTCGTTTCCTCCAAATCCAGTGAGATCCCTAAAAAACCATTTTCCATATCGTGTTCCTAGTCACCCTATATTCTTGACCTCAATTAATCTTGTCCTTCGTCCTCAGGACCTCGCCATGCATCCTTCTTTTTTGTTTTTGGCAAAAAAAATTGCCACCACCATTGCCGTCCTTTCACCGGTGAGTTTCGAGCCAATTCGTCCACAATGCATCATCCCTACAATATCCTCTATCTTTCCTAACTCCTAATTTGAGCTCCCTTCTTCTAGAACGTCGCCACCGTGTGGAGCTCTCCTCGTCGCCCTGAGTCACTGTCGCCAGCACACCTCGGATTTCCCCCATCCTCGCGCATCTGCCCAGTGAGTTCCCCATGGCTTACTTATGTTCGTGGCGCGCTTATATTCTAGGTTTAACCGTAGCCGCTCCCTTGCCATGGTAGCAGTGTCGCGTCGCCATCGCACAGTGCCGCACTCGCCATCATAGGCCTTCTCTAGGAGTGCCATCACCACACTTGGGATCGCCGTCACTACCACAATCCATTTTGTTGCTCGCTATCTGCCTCCATGACCTCCCTTGTCGGCGTCGAGGTCATTCGGTACCTCCCATGACTACCTCCCTTTGGTCCTATGTTTCGTCGAGAAGTTTTTGAGCCAGCTCTAAACCAAAGAGAAAAACAGACAATTTACTGACGTTCTTTATCCTCTATTAGCCGGAAAATGATATTTTAATGGACTCAGTGTCCCAGAACAACCGATGCACATTTTGTAGTGACACGAAATTTGTTTGTCTTACAACTAATGACACCAAATTGTGATGTCCTGTAGCCAATTTCCCATGTTAAAAATTCATCATTCCTTTCACGAGATTATATTCATATTCTGGTACTATTATTTATATTTATATTCTCTTAGAGAAAAATAAGATATCACGCACCACCATGCTTAGTTTGACTGGTCCACATCTAGCGACTAAATAATCGCACTAAGTAGCCCACAACTTCACATATCCATCCATTTAAGGAAACATCAAGCATTTGATCATTGAATTTGTTTAACATATTAGATTTGGGTTTGCTCAGACAAATGTTTTTGGTTTGGATGGCTACCCCACCATGCACATGTTCTTGCCAAATAAATGTCCAACTTGTGTCACCCTAGCACATTAGCACTACCGTGAACCGCTTGTTTCCGAGTGTCTATATTTTTACCGAAAGTGTCTATATGGAAACACTCGGGCATGTCCCGAGTGTTTCATAAGACACTCGGTAAGCGCTCTATAAGCACTCGGTACAAATAATTTACCGAGTGTTCTACTAAACACTCGGGAAATAACAATTTTCCGAGTGTTTTAAAATTAAAACACTCGGGGCGAAAAGACCGTCCCGCGCTGCCGTTTTTCCCGTGCCGTTTCCCCATACTGTTTTTCCCCAGCGCCCTAACCCTTCCTTCCCTTCCCCGCCTCCCCTGCCTCCTCCCGCCCCTCCTCCGCCGCCTCCTCCCCCGGCTCCCTCCTCCTCCGGCTCCCCTCCTCCGCCTCCCCCTCCCGCGCCTCCCGCCCCCCCCTCCCGCGCCTCCCTCCTCCCCGGCTCCCTCCTCCCCGCCTCCCTCCTCCTTGCCTCCCTCCTCCCGGCTCCCTCTCCCGGCACCGCGTGCTCGC
Organism: Hsuehochloa calcarea; assembly: GCA_036346395.1. NCBI lineage: Eukaryota > Viridiplantae > Streptophyta > Magnoliopsida > Poales > Poaceae > Hsuehochloa > Hsuehochloa calcarea. The sequence goes on from CM070614.1 coordinate 29,464,749, forward strand.
TCCCTCCTCGCCTTGCCTCCCACCTCCCGGCTCCCTCCTCTGGCTCCCTCCTCCTCCGCCTTCCTCCTCCCCGGCGCCAGCCCCGGCCCCGTCTGCGCGCCCTCCTCCTCGCCCCTCCTCCTCGCGAGTCCTCCCGGCGCTAGCCGCCCGCCCGTCTTGCGCCCCCTCCTCCTTGGCTCCCTCGGCGAGTCCTCCCCCGGCCCGGCCGCGCCGCAATCTGCGCCCCTCCTCCCGGCGACCTCCTCGCGCCTCCTCGGCGGCTCCTCCTCGACCACCCCCCACCCGGTCAGCGACAACGGTTGATCGGCGAAGTGTGTATGGCTTTGTGCACTCTTGATTACGCAAATTGTCTTTGCCATCAATTGCCAAAATCTTGGTTCCTTCATTGATTGAGTAAACTGGAATATTGATTGTTGTTTGTATCGTATTTGCTTCTCGGTTATTGAGTATTATGCATGATTCTTGCTCATCAATATCGGCAATTGGTTGTCGATGAATAGAGTAGATGGCATTTGTAATCTGTTACTAACGGCTTTGTGAATTGAGTAGTAAGATCGATGGGTTAAAGCGGTGATTGAGGTGCCGGAAATTGAAAATCGACTTGATCGACAATTGAAAATATGTGCTTGAAATTGCATTTGAATATGTATTATATCTCGCAACTGAGAATTTGTGCAATAGATCGGCCAGTCAGTATCAGTAATGTCTATTAATTGCCTCCTTTTGCCACCAGTTATTGCTATCAAATCCCTGTTTGTAGCTGGCTTTTGATTATCTGTGTTGTTTTGGCATTTGAAAACCACGATAGTAACGACCATTGAATTCTATGGAGTAATCTGGCGATGGATATTATTAGCGATATATTGATCGTTGTCGAGATGAATAAACATATATCGTTTAATTTGGAGGTCACTTATCCGGAGCTCTTTTTCCCATTATTGACATACTGTTTTTTTATTTCAATAAAATGTTCTTGAAAGTTTTGGGGTACATAGATGTATTTTTGTTATGTGGAGTTATTTAGTAAAATTGAGTAAGCACAATGGCATGAGTGCAGTTGACTTATAGAATATATATGGATCTTACGTACCAAAACAAAGATAAAAGTTCTCTTGCATATACAACTAATTAAGTTTATTAATGAAATAATACATTTCTTTGTTGCTAATTTCCTTACTATCTTTCTTAGTTTTCTTACTAACACTATTATGTTTATTTTAATTAGATAATGAACAAATTACGATTGTTTGTATCTGAAATTAAGAATAATGTCAAAAGTGTCATTTGAGCAATCTTGTACTTAAGTCCGCAAATGTTTCCTTTTTAGTGTTATCTTGGAAATGTATGGGGATGTAATTAGGAGTTGTAAATTTGATTTATATTGTTGGTTCTTACTTTTATTCGAACTTGAAGTGCCATATCATTCTTGTTTTGACCTCTTCTTTTCCGTACATGTATGTGCAAGTGTTTAAAGTACTTAGATTTGGTCATCACGAACAGAAGCTGAGATCTTTGGGGCAGGATACTGGCCTCTGATTGAACCTCTTCTTCTCAGGTGATTGTGTTCTTGATGTTTCTTGCTTATGTAGAATCTGTTGATCATTTATATTGTCTTCATGTCAATATGTTTTTGTGTACATGTATAGGGCATGTATCCTATAGTAGCTTCTAGCTAGCTCTGTATAACAAGTCGGATTAATATATGCATTATGTTTTGTACACTAGGATGACTGAGGACCGTAGTTGGATGTACACTGGGCGTAGAGAGATGGGTGACTGTAGCGAAGAATGGATGGAAAAGACGTCCAATTTTGTGGATCGAGCATTTGCTAGGTGTAATGGACGGGGTGTGTTGTGCCCTTGTTCTCGTTGTTCGAACACACGACCACAAATGAGGGCAACAATGATCGCACACTTGTGCAAATACGGTTCGGCGGGGTATACCGTGTGGGTCTATCACGGCGAGTCACAACGTAGTACATCATATGTGCTAAGGGAAGAAACGGACGATGGCGGAGTAGGACAGAAGACATGCTAGATGATGTGCGTGATGCGTATGTGCCACCTGTAGAGGAAGAACCGGAGCCTGCAACAAGGGCTTTCTTTGATATGTTGTCCGCAGTGAGTCAACCACTTCATGGGCAAACACAGGTGTCCCAACTAGATGCCGTCACACGACTACTTGCTGTCAAGTCCTAGTTCAGCACAAGCATTGCTTGCTTTGATGCATTCTTAAGCGTGTTTAGCACCCTTCTCCCTGATGGTCACAAACTGCCCGCTAACTTGTATGAGGCCAAGAAATTGATAAGCGCACTAAATATGCCATATGAGAAGATAGATATTTGTCCAAATCATTGCATGCTAATTAGGAATGAGAATGTGCACAAAGATCACTGTGATAAGTGTGGTGAGTCTAGGTTTGTTGAGGTTGACTCCGGTGATGGTCGGAAAGAGCGACTTCCTATTGGCGAGAAAAATACTTCGCTATCTACCATTTGTGCCACGAATCCAGCGGTTGTACATGTGCGAGGTTTACGCCAAACAAATGATATGGCACAAGTATGGTCGTCGGTACCATCTTCGACAAGATGGTCCACCCATCGATGGTGAAGCATGGAAGCAATTTGATCGAGACTATGTAGAGTTCGCCATGAGCCTCGGAATGTTCAATTGCAATCGCAATCGATGGGTTTAACCCATTTGGTATGAAATTTGTCTTGCGCTGTTGCATTGGCCGTGTTTGTCATTCCCTTAACCTCCCACGGCGTTTGCATGCGAAGCAAAACATATTCCTTTCCTTGATAATCCACGGTCACGAATACCTGGAAGAATATGAGTGTATTCATGGAGCGGTGGTGGATGAATTGTTACATGCTTGGGAACAAGGCATAGTAACATATGATCGGTCAACAAAGCAGAACTTTACCATGCGGTCGCGTACCACACATCAATGCATGACTTCCCGGCGTACAGGATATTCTGTGGGTAGTGTGTACATGGGAAGATGCTATGCCCAATCTGCAGGGAGGCGTTGCGTGGCTGTTGGCTAAAGCATGGTCGCAAGCATTCCTTCTTCGATTGTCATCGTCAATTCCTTCCAATTGACCACGAATTTAGAAGTGATGAAATGGATTTAGGGCTAATATTGTTTGTCATGATGGACCACCCCGTCTACGGTGGCGGTGTGGAGGTTCGTGCGGCTAGATGCTTTGAAGCCCCTTGACGATGGAGATGGGTTCGAGAAATATGGCGAGGAGCACAATTGGACTCACATTCCAAGCTTGTGGCGGCTACCATACTTCCATAAGCTCATTCTTCCGCATAACATAGATGTAATGCACAATGAGAAGAATGTTGCAGAGGCCATATTTAGCACATTCTTTGACATTCAGACAAAACGAAGGACAATATCAAGGCTCGACTTGACCAAGAGGAGCTTTGCAATAGGCCTTGGCTGAATATGATCCACAAGCCAGCTACTGGCAAGTGGGAGAAGCCAAGAGCTAGTTACTGCCTAACTAGGGTTCAGAGGAAGGAGATTTTGGAATGGTTTCAGACCCTAAAGTTTCCTGATGGGTATGCAGCAAATCTAAGGAGAGGAGTGAATTTAGCTACCATGCGCATCAATGGCCTAAAGAGCCATGACTACCACATATTCATGGAACGCCTTTTGCCTGTGATGATTCGTGGCTACGTCCCCGAGTGTGTTTGGCAAGTGATGGCGGAGTTGAGCTTCTTTTATCGTGACTATGTGCGAAAGAGGTAGATCCATGGTGATGTCAACTATGGAGCGTGAAGTACCTGTGTTGCTTTGCAAGTTGGAAAAGATCTTTCCTCCTGCCTTCTTCAATCCAATGCAACATTTGATTCTTCATCTCCCCTATGAAGCTAGGATGGGGGGACCAGTGCAAAACCGATGGATGTATCCAATTGAGAGGGAACAAAAGGAACTACGAGGCAAAGCAAAAAATCGATCGCGTGTTGAAGCATCCATAGCGGAGGCGTACATACTTGAGGAAATTTCCCATTTCACATCAATATACTTTGCTGACAATGTTCGCACAGTGCACAATCGAACATCACGATACAACATTGGCATCCCTCAAAATGATTGCCAACTTAGCCTCTTCGCTGGAAGAGGTGACACTTCAAGCAGTGGTACTCCCAAAGTTTTATCGCGGGATGAGTGGTTGACTGCGATGTTGTATGTCTTGACCAACCTCTCCGAAGTGGATGATTACATTAGGTATGCAACAATTATATTTTCCGTACAATTGATGCATGAGTGTTTTTATGTACTTGTCTTGATGCCTGTAGGGAATTTGTTAGGAACGAGTGGAAGCAACGTCGAGATCCATCCGAAAAACAAATTGAGACCCTTCTTAGGAAGGGTCTTTGGAATTACAAACCGAATTTCCCATCCGGTTCTATAAAAAGTAACTTCCTTATTAGCTAGTCCCCTTGCACATAACATTTGCTAAGTCTGGATGAAGTGACACATAAAACCGTTTCTATTTATCCTGTAGAGCTTGAAGGACAAGTCTATGAGCAGCGAATTGAGACAAGTTGCTCAAGGATGCCACACTCGGGTGCTGTCGTATAGTACCTACGATGTGAATGGGTACCGCTTCCGAACATCGACACATGGCGTGAGCGGCCTAATGCAACAACAATTAATAGTGGATTGGTGACTATAGGCGGGATGGGAGCAATACAAGCGTTGAATACTATGGAGTAATTGAAGAAATAATTGAACTATATTTCCATGGTAGCAAACCTCTCAAAATTGTGTTATTCAAATGTCATTGGTTCCATCCGTTTAGGGGAGTCAGACGGAACACATCACTTGGGCTGGTTGAAGTTGCACATCAATCAGTCCTACCAGGCAATGATCCATTTATTGTGGCTCAGCAAGCCACTCAAGTATACTACATCCCGTACCCATGCAAAACTGTGCGTAGTCTAGTGGATTGGTGGGTAGTACATAAGGTGCAACCATATGGGAAACTACCTACCCCTAGTGAGCAGGACTACAACATCGAGACCAACAATGGTGTTGACCTATTCTTCCAAGAAGATGGGCTCCCAGGGACTTTTGAAATAATAATTGGCGAAGGGGCGATCACATAGAAGACATTCTAATCGATCTTTGAGGAGGTTGTCAACGAAGCGATTTGGAAGTACTTAATCGTTTAGACATTCATGGCTTTGAAGAAATTGAGGTCGAGTCAACACCTTATGAGAGTAGCGATGACTTTTTAGAGGGCCCATCTGCGGAGGATCCCATTGTAGACGACTACTTCTAAGCATGATCTTCTTGTACGTCTTGCATGTACTTGCTGCATATTTTTAATTTTTTGTATGAGCTTACTTGATTGCGCTTTATTAATTGATGTATTTAATTTCATTTCATTTCATTTCAGGACACCAAAATGAGTGGCATCAAAGGCGGCATACTCTAGTCGAGGTAGACGTCTGTCTTCCAAAGTGGCGGCCACTCCGGGAGGCGGAGAGGCGTGCGCGCCCTCGAGGAGGCAGAGGGCAGCCGCGGCCTCCGGAGGCGAGAGGCGGCGCGGCCTCGAGGAGGCGCGTGGGGTCTACATCTAGATCGTGCACCTCTACCCGCGATCCTCGCGTCGATCATGTGGATAATGATCGGCATCCTAGTGAGGAGGAGGTGAGGAGGATGAGTACACCGAGGCGGAAGACAAGTACAACACAAGATTTTTGGTTGCGAGGACTGCGAACTTGCCACCACAACCAACCCGAGAGGAGGAGAAGGCATCATCGTTCTGTTGGCGACACGTAAGAAATTGTTATCACTTTCACTAATTTAGCCCACTTGCTTTGGACCTCAAAAAACTAATGTGCGAGCAATGGCGAGAAGAAGGAGGGGTGAGAAATGTAGACTTCAAGCGGCATAATTGGCGTCTTGATTCGATGGCACTTCCACGGCTTGGTCATCTACAGAGGAAGGGGACTGCATGGACATGGCGCCACTACAAGGCAGCGAAGATATCTGCTGCGAAGGAGAAATACAATTTGACAATTGTTTGCGTGGTGGAGGAAAGTTTTGGGTAAGTGACAAGGATCCTAGTTGCTTTTCTCAACATACACACACAGATTATCTTGTTATTTGCTAATCTTACACTTTATGTTGTTATTATCTAGTGGTGGTTTAGATGGGGTGATGGACGGAAGTCGATTCTAGGAGAGTGGTGCGTAATGTTGTTAAAAAGTCGATCCCACAGATGATCTATGAAGCACGCATCCAAGCGGTGATCTATTACCACACCCAAGTCCTTGGAAAGGAAATTCATAGGCCGAGGCTTGCCAAACACATATCACTTTGGAGGAGTACATGCGGTAATCATAATTCGTTCGTGCCATTGCTTCTGTGGGTTCTAGTTTGCAATCAATTCTAGTTTATTCATATTTAACACTTTGTTAAATTAGGCAATATCTTGGTGGTCCCAGAGGTGTGAAGATGCATGGCAGATTGCCCGAGAAGAGGTGGTGTAACGAAGAGTGGTTAGAGGCCTCCGTCTTTGCTAGGAGCGGAGATTGTTGATGGGCGGGCAAGCACATCGCCAAGGCGACTCCTCCATGGCTCGTTACAAGAAGCACTTGGTAGGTCAACATGTTCATATTGATTGAATGTTGCACATACATATTTATATACCTCCGAGTGTTTGGGTGCGGGAAAAGAAGAAGCGAGAGGCACTGTCTCAGATGTAGAGGCATATGTAGAAGCTAGGAGGGGTGATCGGGAGGGCACCCTATGCGACCAGTGCATAACCACGTAACTTGGTACCATTTCTACACTATGATTTTGTCCCTAATGATATTCGCTCACTTATGATTTTGTCCAACAGAAGCATATCTTGAGGTCGCTAAGGAGATTCATGGCGGGACTTGACGTAATGAATTCACCATTGGATGCGGCTGCGTATGCAGTGGAAAGGAAAGAAACATGGCGTTTCTTGATCGGTGCCGGCTACATTAGCACACCGACCACCCTCTCGGAGGTCCGAACAACAAGTACGGATCAACGGATGATGTACACCCGAAGGCGAGTGCGACCATCACCGATGGGTTTCTCACTCGAGGCCGGGCTACAAGATGAAATCGAGGCTAAGCGTGATTGGAGCAAATGATCGAGTTTGGACTTGAACCCCATATGCGATGCAAATTGCAATTCATTTATTTCCACAAGCTTACCTTGATATTTTTGTTTTCAATTCATATAAGATGTTAGTACCAAGACTATCCTTTTTAGTTACCATTAGCTAACATTACTAGTAGATTCTCACCCCATATGGTGAAACAAACAAATATGCAGCACTTCAAACTCGACTTGATGCCACTACACGAGGGCACCACGCCTACATTATCTAATCCGGTTAGTGCTGGACACTTATTATTATATTGTTAGTTGTAGGTGCTTGTCCTTGATCCCATGTGGTACTCTTCACTTTATTCCATGTCTTGATTCTTGTCATACTTAATCTCGGAGGAAATGACAATGTTGTGTAGGTGTGGCATGTGTTGTATCAATTTCAATATGCATTGATTTCAACACACAAATGAAATCTCTAGCTAGTACTACAACCGTAACCTTCAAACATAACACGAGGAAAGCTCTAGTTCTATAACCTTAATCTTCAACTTAATTTGATTAAAGTACCGATGGATTGCACCTTAAGTCAAGTGAAAGTTCATCATATTTGGTATGTTATATTTCAAACTGTTTCTAACTTACAAGTATTGCATTGTTTATTCCATATTCTTCCATACAAATGATGGAGTAGTTTAGACATTGATGGACTAGGATACAAATATCGCGGCGGGACCACGGCACTACTCTACCAAACATTCACGACTCAACTTGACTTTGTATACAAAACATTCTGCTAATGTTTTTAGTGTTTCGTTCAAATCCAAATTTCAAAGATCTGGCGGGATCAATGGCGAGATCCACCGCTTAAGTCTTGATCTTGGAGATGGTACACATGTTATTTGCCCCACCAAGATCATGTGGATGAGTCCAACGTCGAGAGGCCACCACCGGTGCTTGCCATTTCATGATCTTGTCGTGCAAACATGAACATACTTCACTCCATTCTTGTGTTGATGTAGCATATATGCATGCGTACTCAAAAAGTATATAATGTAAACTGAATTGCAGGAGTTTGCTTACCCTGCATTTACGAATTTTATTAGTTTCATCTTGTCTATGTTGAGTACTAACTGAGTTGTTCTCTTCATGACAATGCAGTGGTCTGAGTTCATCGCTTAGGATGGGAAGAAGCTCGAGACGAGAAGGCCATCTCTTCACTACTGATGCAATATTCTGTTGATGCGAGAACTTGAATGTTGTGAACTTGAGAATTATGTTTGAACTATTATATGTATCTTTTCAATTTGAACTTGAATGTTGTGAACTTGAGAATTATGTCAATATTTGTTTCATATATATATGATAATATTGTTGAATCTGATTGTGAATGTATTGCTGAATCTGGATGTGGAATGTATTTTTGAATTTGATTGAAATCCAATTGCAAATTGTGCATACGAATAAATTGGGTACGACTGTTTCACCCATATTCCCGAGTGTTTTCTTCGCCATACACTCGGGGAAAAGCGACCTGGGAGATCAGTATTTGCTCTTATTCCCCGAGTGTCAACACTCGGGGAATAAACAGTGACTTTCCCGAGTGTTTTATTGTACATACACTCGGGGATAAACGTCTTGGCAAAAATCGACAAAATATTATCTTCTCTTATTCCAGTGTCAACACTAAGGAAGCGTTCCGTTACGGTGACTACGGTGTTTCGGACGGTTTTTCTCCCGAGTGTCATATGTTTCCGAGTGTAAATGGTGACACTCGGCAAAATGTAGTTTCGAGTGTTACACTCGGAAATCTTGATTTACCGACTAAACTATCCCGAGTGTTATTTCCCGAGTGTTGGCCGTCGGGAAAGTACATCCCGAGTGTTTTAGTGGATGTCCCGAGTGTATTGAGCACTCGGGAAAAAACCTGTTTCTGGTAGTGTAGGTAATCTAAAGTGCACGGCATGGCACTTGAAAGTTGTTTTTGACTTTCAAAATCAATACGATGTCATTTTGACCAGCATCATATTTTTTTAACAAAAATATAAAAATATAATGTTGTAAAGTATTTTTTGTGACAAATTTACTTGTACCATGTTTTAGATATTACCTTTGGTCAAAATTGATACGATTTGATTACACATTCTAGTACGACCTCATTTTGTGATGGGGGTATAATTATTTAATCATGCAAGGACTCTTAACCTGTTGTTAATTATTTGATTCCATAAGCTTGATTACTGAATACATTATAGGTACGTAGTTCTACCAGAGTTCAGTAGTAGTCTTTTAATTATTAATCACAAGATAAGCTGTGCAAATTAGATAATCTCCTCGAGGGTCAGAATTGCTTGTCTTCAGCACCATGCTTGCTTACTTAAAGAAGCATAAATAAAGATTGTGATATGGTCAAATTCAACTCGTAGCTAGCTAGTTTTGCCAAGGAAAAAATCAGTACAATAACAAACACAGCTTACTTTGGTAGACAAAATAATTGGCATCTGAATGCCTAATTCACAAAGTGTAACAAAGTCAGTAGAACAATGACAGATAACAATAATAAGAATAGGGGTACTCTAATGCATCCATGAACAACAATAGATGATATTTCCGCGAATCAAAATAAGATAGACGGAGAAAAAAAAAATGCAAACTCTATTTAGATGTAAATAAGTAAACATGCCTGTCATGGCCTACTCAACATGGCTCTTTAACTAACACAGCATGTAAACACTACTGGGAAACAGGAATTTTTCTCCTTTCGTCAAATGAAAAAAGAAAAATATATATTTTTTACCTAGGGTAGCCCCACCCAATAAAAGAAACACTCTTTCTTGTCTGATCCCCGACTGGGCCCAATGCTAGGGCTAAAAATTGCCGGCACAAAATACGGACAATGATACACCGACAAATGACAACATTTTGCATGTCGAGATTCAAGACTCATGGTATCTACAACAGACACAACACTGTCGATAAACTGCCATGGCAACTTGCTGCAATCTTAAATGTATTCATGTGGATTTTTTTGCCTTCTGATCTGCAAATGCAAAGCATATAAATACAAATATATATGTATATATGGCTGGCACTAACAAAGAAAGCCACAAACAGCACACAGCTGCCATGAAAGCAAGGGGAGCGAGAGTGCTGGATTTTCAGAACACTCTGTCTAAAATTGCATTTTCAGAACCACTCCAAGAAAATCTTAGTAGAGTCAATACACATAAATTGGGTCTTAATAGCACATATTATTACACGGCACAACACAGTAACCACAAGTAGCCCTCAGTCGGTCGAGATACTTTTTATCTTCATCTAGTCATGCACAGTAAAAAGCCATGGAGACGCGAGGTGTGCTGTATGCTTGTGCCAACGGCAGAGGATCTGAATCGAGCTGGTTTCACGGTGGGGACCTGGCAAAGCAGCTGGATGCACAAATTAGCATATGCTGAATCTTGAACTGCACAACCAATGCTACAAACAAGGACGCACCAGGCAGCAAATGTGGACAAGAACAAGGTGATGGGACACGGCACAGCCTGCTGCCCTAGATGAATGCCGCAGCAAAGCCATGCCGATCGATCTGGGCGTGTCCCATGTCTGCTGCACCTACGGCAACGGAGATGGTCCAATGTTTTTGATTGATTTCACCTCAGTAAGAAAGGGACGCGGTCAGGCCTGCCGGCAGCGGTGGATGCCGACGTAGATGGGGTACCTGCTGCAGCTCTTATTTCGCAAGCTCGCAGCATCATGTGTAGATTAAGCAGACGCAGATCTTGGAAAGCTCCAAGAGAACGCACCGTGAGAAGATGTATATTTGATCTTTTTCTTCATACGGTGAGGAAGTAGATCAAGGCGCTCCCTAGCGTGCGTCCAGTGGTGATGGGGAGGGAACTATTACTTTGTTACACATACGAAAATTAAGCATTTTAACTCCTAAAAATTAAGGAATTCACTGAAAGTTCATTTTTCCAACAAAAAAGAGCCTCGAGAATTCAAATTTTGAATCGGTTTTTGCATTTAAAGCATGTTTAACTTTGTTTTTAACTCCTGAAAATTAAGGAATTCACTGAAAGTTCATTTTTCCAACAGAAAAGGGCCTCGAGAATTCAAATTTTGAATCGGTTTTTGCATTTAAAGCATGTTTAACTTTGTTATTATTATTTCTATGTAATTTATGTACTGTATTTACTATTTTGATTATTTGTGATTGTTTATATTACTTTAAATCACTGAAAAATAGCAGTAAATAATGACAAATGCATAGAAAAATACGGGAACGTTATGAGAGTTTTTGCAACTATTTTATACAAGTTACCAACAGTAATCTTATTCACTTTTTTGCAAGAATATGCAGATGACTAGCATTACGAATTGGGAGTTCGAAGAGCTGGCCCAGCATGGTCACAATTACCCGACTTGGGCATCAGATATCGAAATCGTACTTGGAGCCAAGAAGCTCCGTACTGCTATCGGACTTGGCACCTTGAAGGACGTCACTCCAACTGCTGAGGAGAATGATCAAGCACTTCATTTCCTCAAACACAATCTCTACCTAACGCTCAAGAATGAGTATATGGCAGAAAAGAACGCACTAGCTTTATGGACCGCACTGAAAAAGCGGTTCGAGAAGCTGAAGTACATCATTCTTCCACGGGGAGAGTAAGAATGGAACCAACTACGTTTAGCTGATTACAAGATCGTGGGGAGTACAATTCTTCATTGCACAGAATTTGTACAAGTCTTCAACTCTGTGGTAAGGTAAACACATATGAGCAGAAGATCGAGAAAACTCTCTCTACCTTTCACCCAAACGCGGTGCAATCCGCACTCAACTATCATCGGGACGGCTACAAGGATTATGCCGAACTGATTGACATCATGCAAGTTGCGGAAGCTCAAGATGGCGTTCTTAGAAAGAACTACATCTCGCAGCCGTCTAGTAGCAAAGTTGGCCATGAAGTCAATGCAAGCAGCTACAAGGTGAGGAAGCCTCACTGAAAAGAAAGAGGCAAGAAGGGAAAGGTCATGGGTCACAAAACCAAGCACAATGCTCAAGCCAAGAAGGGCGGACAAAAGAAGCATGATGAGAAGCTCTATGGTCAGCAGAACCAAAGTTGCTACAAATGTGGCACTTGGGGACATTGGTCACGTGTTTGCCTTGAGCCGCAGCACATGATTGATGCTTTCAAGGCTAAGAAGAAGTGCAAAGGACAACATGAGGCACACCTTGCCATTGTAGGCACAGGGGATTCATAATCATGGGCTGCACCCATGGATATGGATATCTCAGTAGCAGCCCCCATCACACCTTCTTTAAATATCACAGCTGCAGCAGCTGTTGTTGCCGAAGAATAGAAGTTGGACATGGAGCAGATTCAGGCAAAGGGTTCTTCATACTTCGCTAATTCAATCTAGTGCACGCATTGCACTTAGATTTTATAGTCATTTGTAGTTTATGGTTGTGATAGAACATTGAATTTTGAATAATGGTTGTAAGCTCTAGGAGAGCAAAGCAATAAATTATTATCATGAGTCATGTAAGATTTTTCTCATATTAATAATAGCAAGTTGTGTTATATTTTGAAATAGTTTACTTATGTGTGTGTATTGCATCCTACCCCATATTAATAAATAATTTACATATCAGAACGCCTGTGGCGCCCTATGTAGGAAGTGTGCTTAGCAGATAGCGGCACAACGAATACCATATTAAGAGAGAAAAATTTTCCAATCGATCAGCAAGAATGCTGGTAGTCTTACGACAATCGCAGGTAGTAATACTTTTATAATAGGCTCAGGAATAGTCACAATTATACTCCCAATAGGCACAACATTGGTCATTGAAGAAGTCTGGTTATACCCAGAATCGACTAGGACTCTCTTAAACTTTAAAGATATCGCGCTAACGGTCTCCACGTAGAGACTGAAGAAGAGTATGGCAAAAAATACAAGTTCATTACAAAGCACGAAGAAAATAGAAAAAGGGTATTAGAACGACTTCCTTCATATAAATCTGGGATATACTACACCCACATTAAGGCGTCTGTAGCCTATACTGTTCTGAAAATAACTTTTAGAAGCTCTGAACTTTTCTATCTCTAGCATGATAGATTAGGTCACCACGGTCTTAGAATGATGAGAAATATAATTACTAATTCTCAGGGACGCAATGTCAATATAAATAATTTCCCGAATCAGGAAGATTTTATGTGCCTCGCATGTGCCACCGGGAAAATGATTACTAGACCCTCTACTCTAAAAGTAAAGGATGAAATCCCAGCATTCCTGGACCGTATACAGGGAGATATTTGTGGTTCTATACAGCCCCTGTTTGGGCCATTTAGGTACTTTATGGTGTTCATCGATGCTTCCTCGAAATGGTTGCATGTATGCTTATTATCTGCGAGAAACTATGCTTTTGCAAAGCTGATCTCGTAGATAATTAAAATTAAGAATAATTTCCCTGATCATCATGTGAAGTCAATCAGAATGGACAACGCCGGAGAATTTACTTCACAGGCATTTGATGATTATTATATGGCAATGAGAATTACCGTTGAGCATTTTGTACCACATGTTCACACCCAGAATGGACTAGCAGAGACATTAATTAACATAATTAAATTTATTACCCGACCGCTTTTGCAGAATTGTAATTTACCAACTACATGTTGGGGACACGCGGTCCTACACGCAGCAACTCTTACAATTTTCGACTATCAGCATATAACATCCATTCACCTATATAACTAGGGCAAGGGTTAGCACCGAAAATCTCTCATCTACGAAGGTTTTGTTGCAAGGTTTATGTACCTATACCACCACTGCAACGAACTGCAATGGGCCCCCTCCGAAAGTCTGGGTTATACGTTGGTTATGAGACAATATCTATAATCAGGTATCTGGACCCCCATGACTGGAGATTTGTATACAGCCCACTTCACTGATAGCATATTTGATGATAATAGTTTTCCGTCATTAGGGGGAGGAAATCAACACCTTGATAAAAATTATAGGGAAATGACGTGGCAAGCCACGGAAATCCATACACATGACCCACGCACTAGTGAAACAAATAGAGAAGTCCAGAAGATAATTGATTTGCAACCATTAGCAGAATCGCCCTATGAAAAAAATAGCTACAAATTATGTGACCACATGAGAATATATGAATAGAACAACAGCCAATGTCAACATTTATTTTGCAAAGGAAATTATCACAATCATCGATCTCGATCCAGAGCATGCATCGCTTGCTGAATGTAAGAAAAGATCAGATTGGAAGAAGACAACAGAAGTAGAATTATTATCTCTGAATAAAAGAGAGGTATTTAAGCCTATAAGCCGCACGTCTCCCCATGTGCACCCCCTAGGGTATAAGTGGGTATTTGTTCAAAAGATAAATAAAAATAATGAAGTTGTAAGACATAAAGCAAGGCTTGTTGCACAAGGTTTCACTCAGCGACCAGGAGTTGATTATGAAGAAACTTATTCCCCAGTCACAGGCGGAACTACCTTTAGATATTTAATCTCAATGGTAGTAAACTTATTCACTCAGCGACAAGGTTTCACTCAGCGACCAGGAGTCGATTATGCAGATGCTGGGTACCTGTCAGACCCACATACAGTTAAGTCGCAAACAGGCTATGTATTCCTATGTGGTGGAACTACAATTTCATGGAAATCGTTTAAGCAAACTCTTGTTTCTACTTCGACGAACCACTCGAAAATTATAGCACTGTACGAGGCCTCACGGGAATGTTCTTGGCTTCGGCGGATGATTCACCACATCCAGCAGTCATATGGATTGAATACCGCGCAAACCCCCACTATTATCTATGAAGATAATGCAGCTTTTGTTGCACAAGTGCAGATGGGTTATGTGAAGAGTCCTCTCACAAAGCATATCAACTCCCAAGTTCTTCTATGCTCATGAATTGCAAAAGATGGATGGAATTAAGGTACTGCATACTAAGTCATGTGAAAAATCTTGTAGATTTATTCACTAAGTCACTTCCAGCTTCTAGCTTTGAAAGATGCAAACGTGGAATAGGAATGATGAGGCTTAGAGAAGTGTAGAATTTAGGAGGAGAATCTTCACAAACTCATTATTAAAGCTTGATCACGAAGATCGAGTGCCCAAAGAATAAATCCTAGAGATTAAATAAAATTGAGTGAATTGTACTATTTTCCCTTGACGAGTTTTTCTGAAGTATCTCGGCTAAGGTTTTTAACGAGGCAATTCGTGCAACACAGCGGAACGCATGTCATGTACTCTTTCCCTATATTTTTCCACTGGATTTTTATAGAGTTTTGACGAGACATGAACATGTCGGATGAGTGTTCAAGGGGGAGTGTTAAGAAACCGGGGCCAGAACCGAAGAGTCCTAACCCAGGTGGGCTCCTCATTCATCCTATTGCCTATATAAAGGAGGGGAGACTCTCAACATTGTACATCATTTTCAGAAGAGCAATAAAGAGAAGTCTGAAGTTTCCTCATATTTCTGTGTTCAATCTACTATTCCGCTCTTACGTTCTTGCATCGTTCTTACGATTCTGAGTTTGTCTACGAGGTAATTGCTCGAACTGGACTCACCAGCGACGGTTTCTCAACACCTATAACCACCACTGGATCCACCGCTTCCACCACTGCCGAAGCACTGTTGTCGGCCCTTGCCCCAAGGGGTGCTGAGGTGAATTACAATTGAAAGCTTTTGAAAAACCCAGTTGAAACTCTCAATTTTTATTTGTTAAAAATTACAAATTATCCCATTTTTTAGTTTGGAAGTGTCAATTTTTTGTTTAAATGTTTCGCTTACCATTTGAAAGTTGCAAAATCTTGAGCTGGAAGTTAAAAATTTGAATTAAAAGTTTGGAATTGCTTGTTGGGCGTTTCATATTCGATCAGTTGAAAGTGCAGATTCATTAGGCAAGGAACAAGAAGGATATGCACCACTTATTTTGGTGATGCCGTCAGATTATAACAATGTAGATTAATAAAGCATAGACATAAAACTGCGTCTTCAATTTATAGCCTCACGATTGCGCAAACTAGACAGGCACGAATGAGGTTGATTTCAATTTTTATTAAACACCTACGGACCTACACGTGGGTTTGAAATTTAGCACTAGTTGAAGTGTACCTGTGATATGGATTTATTTTTGCAAACACAAAGGTAATCAGTACGTATTGCACAGGGAGTAACCAACCAAAGCTGCGAACTGATCAATGAGCCAGGAATGTGCGTATATTCGTGCGTGGGCTTCAATTGGTCAGTACGTCTCATCGTCCCATGCATGCCAGGTGGACCACAAGATGATCAATATGCCTGCATGCATTCATTGAAAAAGTAGCAAAGAGGAAAATGAATTGAAACACTTGCGAACGAAGCAAATGTGCATGCTCGTGTGCAGTGCGTACGAATGAATGCAGTAGGACACAAGTATACTAAGCAAACAACAGATAATAAAGATCGGGACAGGTGCTGGCAGAGGTGGCCAAATGGCCGTGCCTACCGAGCCAGTCCAAAACACAATAATGTTGGCCAGATCTAGGTGCGGCTCGGCTCGACAGGTTGTGTTGTGTTTGGGTCGTGATCTCGACCTTGTATGTATAGTTCGGTGCCTGGTACGACCCAACATGGTACGATATGACCTATTTAGACTGTTAAACACAACATAGTTAGGCCTGATAACGGTGGGATTTCTGAATTTTTTTTAGTCATTTTTAGTCGTTGGGAGCTAAAAATACAGAAAAAAATTGATGAATCTCAAAATATTTTCTATAAATAGATAGCATACACCCACCCCAACCCCATTCAACCACCATCCAATCTTCACTCTTTTTTTGAATTCTGTTGTGAAAATTCACTTTTGTGATAATTTGGCAAAATTTGAAATATTTTTGCAAAATATTCAAAATTTTGAAATCCAACTGCATTTAGGAAAAGAGGTACAATACTGATTTTTTTAAGATTTTTATTCACAGCCATGACAGTAATACACTATTGACTAAACATCATTAGTTTGTTACTGAGAAGTTACTATCGTTTTTAGAAAATTTTTACGATTCCACCGTTGTTTTATCTGTTGTTATTATCAAACTTTTCCTTTAATTGTGCATAATATTCTTGCAATTGCTAGTCACTTGAAGGCTCATGAAAATAAAATATTGTTATGAGAGGGAATTGCTTCTATGAAAAATTAATATTTGAAATATTAGAAAGAAATCTCATTCCTATATGCATTTCCATTTATTTTAGATCCCAGAGCTAAGCTTCGAGGATTTGCTAATGTTCTCCAACTTTTGAGTGATTCTATAGGCATATATTATTTTAACTATTTTTCATATATTTGCACTAAATTTTATAATGTTTATCAAAAGTATGAATATAAGTTTTAGGGAGTTCAATTGCAACAACCTCTAGTACCACCCACCACAGGTAAGAAGACAACTGCATGGCGTAAAATATGGGGTGCGGGTTCTTCCTCCATTTCCATAGGCTCAAGTTCTACAACGTCAAATTATGAAACAAGACACAGTGCCCACCACGGTAGTGGGGAACTATCAACTAATCTGGATAGTGATATCGTGGACTACTAGGAAGAACGCTTCGAAAATTTGCAATTGTGGCATAACCAATAAGGTAACATATACAGTACTATCCATATTAGCACGTGGTGTGTTAAGCTGCTTCTATTTCCACGCTTCTCTCGAGTCGATTTACTTCTTCTCGAAAGAAAATATAGGAGAGAAGAATAAGTCTTACAAGTGAGATGGTGGAGATACTTCTAACTGTGAAAAACTAGAAATAAGCTAATGCACGAGATCAACACTCCGTAGAAAATCTAGAGTTGATGGACGCGTTCGAAAATCTTTAACTAGACAACGACACTTAGAACATGGATGTATGCACAGTTATAGGTCGTACTTTTTATTCATTGACAAGATTTTCTCATGTTGAGTTTTTATTTGGCAAAGTTTTTAACGAGACAGTCATCTAAACATTAATAAAGCTCAGTATTATATTTTCAATATATTTGTCTCTTTTTACGGTACAAAACTCATTTTTTCAAGTTTTAATAGGTATTTTTTTAATTCTATACATTGTTTTGGAATTTTTGTAAATTTTTAAAATTTTAAGACCGAGATAAACTACACGGACCAACCCCAACCTATCGAGCTAATTGTTCTTGGGCCAACACGGCACGGCTCGTAAACTCAACGTATCGTGTCTGGATTGATGGCTGAATAATTTGCGACAGTTATCCCTATTTTCGTGATGGTTTTTAACCTTCGTGAGAGGTCGTCATCCTGCCAGTGAGTCGGCAAGATTTTTACTGATAGTCGTGAATTAGTCGTCCTCGTATACCAAACGTGGCCAAATGTTTTTAATTATTCGATCCACTGTTTATCGACGACGAGGTTGATCGGCAGCCTACCATAGACCCAAATTTTCCTAGGTACCTTCTAATCTTCGAGGGTTTGAAATTGCACAATATAATTCGTAAAAAAAATATTAGAAATTCTCAAATAAAAAAGATATCCACCGCTTATTTTGGTGATGACAGGTTATAACAATGTAGATTAATAATGTAGATACTTGTGTATTCAATTCTAACCTCAGAAACTGTACGAACCATTCGACTATTTTTTTTACGGGACTAAGACCCGTCTGGATTGCAGGACACCTAACGGAAATTTATACGTTGTATTTGTTGTATATTCGCCTATTTACGAGAGTCTGATGGTGCGCACGTTTTACCTAAACTAGGTCATTAAGGGGCAGCAGTGCGATAATTAGTTTAGTCTCATATTGCTTATTCTATTATCACGACTACCCACCTTCAAGGGGCTGCGTATTGTATATACCATTCACAGGCAAAACAAATAAAGTTAAGGAAAAGTTTAGAACTTCATCCCACATCGCTTGTTATACTTTTGTTCTCGTAAGATTGAGTGCTTTATTGTCGGGTAACGTGACTATCATTATGCAACAATACTATGTTTTTTGTTACCATTCCATGGAACTCCCATGTACACGTACGTGAATTGCACCAGACACAAATTAGGTTTATTTCAATTTTAGTAAACAGCTACGGACCTACCCATGGGTTTGAAAATTAACACCGGTGTAAGGAACCTCTGGTATGGATTTATTTTAACAAGTTTACTAATTTTCAGTTGTATGAATTATTTTTATCCATCAGTCATATAAAATTGTACGGTATTAAATCTAAAATTGCAGTATCAAATTTGTGCAATTTTAACACACTCTCATCAGTAACTTTTAGTGTTATATATATATATATATATATATATATATATATATATATATAGAACGTATTTAGTGTTAATAGGTAATTCAGTGTTAAGGTGCTAATATCGATCTTGACCGTTAGATCTGAATTGAACAACCAAGATTAATGCGGGCTCCCACCTCTAAACCATTTAATCACTTTGCATGCTCCCATCTTCAATGCACCTTCATTAATGTGTCTTCATTAAACACCATGCATGCTCCCAACTCCAACGGTTAAGATCCAGATCCAACGGTCAAAATTGATATTAGCATCTTAATTAGCACTAGATACGTTACTATATATATATATATATATATATATATATATATATATATATATATATAAACACAGAAACTTGTGATATCCATTGAATCAAAATCATATAACTAAGAAAAACCGTGATTGATAAATAAAAAAATTTCAACCAACTAAGACATAGATGCCCCCTTATTTTATACACATAGGGAATTAATATCATACGCACAGGGAGTAACTTAACCAACCAAGCTGCGAATTGATCAGTGAGTCAGGAACGTGCATTCGTGCGTATGGTGCGCTATAATTTGTCAGGACGTACGTCGACTTTCATCGTCGTCATGGCTTGTGGACCACAAGATGCCTGCATGCATCCATTGGAAAAGCAGCAGAGGAAGATGAATTGAAAGTTCGAAACACTTGCAAATGTAGTACGGGCTAATACGGTAATCCCTCCATTTCAAAGTATAAAAGCCTATAGTTAATTATTGCAATCTTATTTCAAAATATAAGACGTGTGCATATTTAACGATGTTTTCTCTCTTTTGTCCTTGTTTATCTCTCCCTGTAATATTTACGAGTAAACACCAGGCTAACTATTCCTAGATGATCTCTGCCAAAATTAGCCAACTATGTTCTTGAATCTTGACAAGTAGGGTTAACAAAATAGCTCGAAACTTACAAACACCACCATCTTGCTCATCTTGCTCGAAACGAGCCGAGCGAAGCCGAGTGTACTGTTGGCACAAGCCGAGCCGGCTCGTTTCCGGCAGTATTGACAAGCCAGATGCACGCTGCATGTGAGTGTTACGATTCTTGTGTGTATGCATGCGCATTCGCCGTGTCAGGACAAGCGTCGCGATTAGCGCGGTGCGTGCGCCTTCGCGCCATGGCTCATCCGAATGGTTTGGCCTGAAGAGACGGCGATCGACGTGTACGTGCTCGTCAAGAAGTCAATCGTCATATACTTGATCCATTCAAGCAATCAGGCTTAACACGGCAAGAATCGTACTGCTACTACTGCTGATGTGCCGACATCTCACCTGGCTTCTGGCGAGCGAGAGGAATCAGAAAGAAACTAGCTCTATCCTCTCTTTTTTTTCCTTCACTTTGTTAAGCCTCCGAGCGTTCTTTCTCGATCGGACGGTCGGGAAATTTAACAGAGGAGCACTCGAATCCTACGTGTTGTATGGCGTAATCAGCTTGGAACAGTGTCTTCTCTTGGAGATAGCATTTGCATTTGCTTGATTCGCACGTCGCGATCTTGCAAAACACGAGTTGCAGAGCAGCACGTACGTCCGCACCCCATCTATATATGTCGGCATCCACTGTCCGGTGACGGCCTATCGTACGCCTTTAACAACCCCCTCCCGTCTTCATCTCCGGCACCGTACTCGCAGATGATTACTTCGTTTAACGCCAGTTTGTGGTTGCTAGATGTCTTAATTGTGCCGTCGAATCTTTGGCTATAATTGAGATTTCTACCAATTCTAGCAAGGTTACGCTGTTATGGTTGTGAATGATGCTATCAGAAGTAGGTGATATCCAAAATTAGTGACAATAGAACTGTAAATCATAGGGATCCGCGTCAGTTGCGTCTGGAAGGAAATTTGTTGGGGAGGACACAAAGCCCTCCCCCATCGTAATTGATACCTCCGGATCCAGAAAATTTGTTGGGGAGGACGCAAAGCCCTCCCCCATCGTAATTGATACCTCCGGATCACTTCTGAACGGACAACGGAGGGGACGGGCCTCCCCCAAGCCTTCCCCTATCGAAATTTTTTCTCTTATCATTAATTTCGTCTGCTATACAAAATGAAACACATATGCCATATGTCAAGGTTGTACACATCGACCGTGTCATAAACAGGTGGATCCACATTGACAGGTCAGGCTGGTCCACGTCAACCGGTGGCATGACTATCTCATGACCATCTCATGCCAAATGATAGCTCCTCCTCCTCCTGCCAGCTTGGCCTTTTGTTCTTCCTCTTCTTTTGTTCATGTTACACTTCTCCACGCCTGCATCCGTATTCCGTGCATCACTCTCGCACCCTTGCTTTCTTGGCAGCTGCGTGCTGCCCTTTTTCTCATAACCCAACCACAGCAAGGTCTCTCATCATCTCACTTATACTATTCTCACACGTCCTTGTGCTTCTCACCTTTATTGTTGAGCTGTTGTCCTTGTGCTAATTGCAAATCACATCCATGGATGTGAGTGTACATGTGTGCAGTACGGCGTTAAGGTATGGGCCTGCTTGTAGCTTTGTTTGTTCTTGCCAGGCTATACATACATGGTGGTATACAGGGGAGGATCCAGGTCCGGGGGATCCAGATCTAAGACATCCTAAGAGAGGAAGGAACTGGCTCAGCCCACGGCATGACCCAAGTCTGACTTCGCCCTGGTTGTATACATGCTCTGCTTGTGGAGAGAAGCTAGCCATAGGCTGATAGAATCCACACCAAGATACTCAAGATGGCAGCAAGTAGCCAAGCATGGAAGTTTATTTGGTGTTGTTATCTGATCTATTGGAGATATCTTGAGTACTGACATGAACAACATTATCACTTGTCAGTGTATTTGCCGTTCGTATTTGTGCCGACAATTTTGATTGTTAGAATATAATTGGGCCCAGTCGGGGATCAGAAAAGGGAAGTGAGTTTTTATCAGGTTAGGCTAGGGTAAGTTAAAAAAAAACTTGCTTTCTTCTTTCTTGTGGAAAGAAGTAAAATCTTGTTTTCCAGTAGGGTTTATATATTGTGTTAGTTAAGGAGGCATGTGTGTTGAGCAGGCCAGGTAGGCCTGCTAATGCGTTGAAATCTAATCCAAACCCACCCAACCCATTTCAATGCAGCATATCAACTCAACCCAGACCAGCCCACTGCTCCACCACTAAAACTCAATCCAACCCACCCGTATGCAACTCCAATCAAAATCAACCCATCCCAATTTTCTCAATACGGATTCAACCCACTTCTCATCCATTTCTAACCAATTTCCAACCCATCCCATCCATCTAACCCAAGTTGGTCTTGTTCTTCCTCGTTGTGTGCAAATTGAAGCACCAACTGTGGAGCCAATCCAAACCCACCCAACCCACTTCAATGCAGCACATCAACCCAACCCAGACCAGCCCACTGCTCCACCACTAAAACTCAATCCAACCCACTCATATGCAACTCCAACCAAAATCAACCCAACCCAATTTTCAACCCATTTCCAACCCATCCCATCCATCTAGCCCAAGTTGGTCTTGTTCTTCCTCGTTGTGTGCAAATTAAAGCACCAACTGTGGAGGAGGTAGGATGGCCATGGGATGAACTCTTACTTGCACATATCATATGCTTAACGGGATGTGATACTCGGAAGCGATGCGGGAGTGGAGGGAGGAGAAGGCCTCCATGGAGTCGCGGAGCTTCTTGCAAAGGCCGGTGACGCGGAGGTGCGGGTGCGGTCGGTGAAGCGACCACCGCAACCCAGGACGGAGTGGTTGGCGGCATTGGCACGGTCGAGCAACTCAAGGCGGAGCTTCACCACCTTGGCCTTCTTGATGGCTACGGTCGCGTCGGCGTCCATGTGCGCGCACGGCCGCTGCGTTGTGCGGGGACTTGCCCCCCCCCCCCCCACCTCGTTGGCGTTGTGAAGCAAACGCTGGATACGCTCCAGGTTGCGGAGGTCATCCTTGATGGTTTCCATGTCCTTGGAGAACTTATCAAGGCTGGCCCCGCTGTGGCCCCTAGTGACGCCGACATCTCCACACATTGTCTTCAAACTCGATGTTACCGCCTCGTCGCTAGCGCCGCGCTTCCACAGTGGAGAAGAGGTTGTTCATGGTGGGATCGCACTCAATATCCTCGCCTTGCTAAACCAAGCGGTCTCCTCTCGCTTATGCTTAGCTGGTTTGGTAATGGTTCCTTGGTTTCTTGGATCGGGAGAAGAAATTAAGAGGCGGGAGTACTAGTTAAGAGCAAATAGTAATGAGTAACAAGAGATCAGACGCGGAGTTGAAGGGGTCTCATGTGGCCCACACCAATGGAGCGAACCCTATTGCAACACCCACGGGTTCAACCCGTTCTCAACCCAGATTTCTGAACCTACCCCACCCCTACCCAACCCTTTCTGTGAGGAAACCTAACCCGACCTAACCCATTGGCTCTTCCAACCCGTTTGTCACCCATCCAAAACCAACCCAATCAAGGACCCAACCCGTTTAACCCGTTTGAACCCAACCCATTAGCACCCCTAAGGCCAGGACAAGGCATGATTTAATTTGTTTAGATCTAGTTGGCATATTTTGCATCTCTATGATTTTGGTTCGTGGGAATCATCTCTGGCGCCGTTCATGGATGCGTGCTCACATTATAGGGTATACAATTATTCCTTTTTTTTCAATTGCCTATAAAATTTCTTTGTCCAGAACGAGTTGTTTTTGTTACTATTCATGGAATTTTTTTTTTGGGGTGGGGGGTTGGTTTCCAAAACTAGCTAGCTAAGACTTTTATCCAAGCATTTTTTAAGTCAGCAAAATAATGGTGCTGATGACAAGCAATTCTGACCTTGATGACATTATCTAATTGCACAGCTAATCTTATTATCAATAATTAAATTAGAGACTACTATATACTGAACTCTGATAGGTCTACATATATACCTATAATGTATTTGATAGTCGAGCTTATGGAATCAAATAAACAACATGTTAAGATGTCCTTGAAAGCCTCAGAACATATGGGTTTTTTTTATAGACATACATATGTGATCCCCTCCATACTCCTGAAGATCTATCTACCTGGCTAGCTGGGTGGCACTGCATGATGTATTTAATTGGCAAGCACATGTGCATGATGGGGAATAGGCAACCAAACCAAAAAGATTTATCTGAGCAAACCCAAATCTAGTTTGGTTAAACAAATTAATCCAGCTATCAAATTATGATTGATGTGCAATTATTAAGCCTGCTGGTTGTGGATCAGTCAAACTACCTATAGTGTGTAATATTTTATTTTCTCTAAGAGAATATAAAAAAAAACAACATCAAAATTAAGAATAATCTAATCTCGTAAGGGCCGGGAATGGTGTGGGTTTTTAATATTGGAGTGGTACTGATTGCAAGACATAATATTAACTTCGAATTCAAGAAGTAGGATATCGTTAGAATCCTGCTTTAAGTCTTAGTTTTTATCTACTCCCAATAATAATATAACTAATTATCTAGCTACTTTTGAATTAACATGGCCACCATCATCAGCTGCATCAATGTGAGTCTTTATTTAGAAAATACTTTAGTAAATAACTAGCTTCATTTCTCAACATATATAGTTATTCTTATGAATAAACGTGATCATCCATAGTTATAGCTCCTTTTGTCTCACTTTTTTCAATGAAATAATAATCAGCAGCACTAACAAAGTACTTGTTTATAACAAAGGTAGCTGTCGAGAACAATTGTGTCATTTTTAGGGAAAAAGAAAATTGGCAAAGATGTTGGGAATCTACAAATTAGGACACATCGTTGGCATGGACCGCTTTGCCTTTTCCACAGAAATCCCCACATCCTCATAATAATCCATATTATAATTAATTGGAGTTAATAGTAAGATCGAATTAAGTTGCTATCTTTCTTTGTGAACAAACGTGTGAATCTTATTATCAAATTTTTAGCATCTCAAATGCATCGAACACTATCACTATATATATGTATATATGTATATATATATATATGTATGGGAACATATCTAGTGCACTATGCATGCTCCCACCTTCAATGCACCTTCATTAATGCGTCTTCATTAAACACTATGCTTACTCTTACCTCCAACGATCAAGATTGGTATTAGCACCTTAGCACTAGATATGTTCCCTTGTACATTACTGTATTCACCACTAGGACATATATCAAGACGTGAAAAAAACCACCAAGTAAGTTAATTACTTTACTTTGTATTATTCTCTCTCAAAAGAAGTTTCTTTGTTTTAACCTATGTAATCCCTTAAATTATTTCACCATCTAATTTGACTAGAAACCTTCCCCCGCGCCTTGCACCTCACGAATTAATATATCTTGGCTTTGTTGTAAGCGAATCAATTGATTAGCATATGAGCAAAGCCTTCAATTATCTTAGGAAATTTCGTAACACCCACTGTCATCACAGTCATATAGACCTTGAGCACACGTTATAAGAAATGTTCTTTTGACAGAGTATCAAATGGAATTAATGATCTATGTGCTTGCATGTGCACATACATATGCAAAGTTGCAAACAATATATTCTACAAAATACCATATTATGCAAACGTGGATTAGTTGTTAGGCACCCTCTCCCCCAGTGACGACGACACAGCGATTATATTGGTTATGGACAACACCATGATCCCATGATTATTTTATTTTATGGACGCACAAAGATTCAATCCGATTATGCGGATCAGGAACACATCATGTGATTAAATAAGATAACAACAATGCCGGTGGCAGCTTGCTTTCAAGTTTCAACGGCGGTTTTAGAATAACATTTGGAAGTATTGGCGATCGATCGATTAGAAGAAAGCAAAAAAAAAAAAAAAAAAATGGAGTAGGAATGACATGAGACACCACTAGACACGCACAAATGTGGGCCCCACCACCCGGGCTCCAGTCCACCGAGCATGCCCACCACAATAGCCAAGCTTTCCGTGGGGGGCCGACGATTCACGTCCACGAACGACCGCGGCGCTGAGCCAGCCCCGTGCCGTGGAATTAATTCCGACGATCGAGTGGATGGGGGGGGCACCACCACAAGCAAGGACGGCCATGATGGCGGCAATGATGACATGCTCCGCGACGACGGCGACCCGGCCGGCCGGAGACGGGATCTACCCGCGCGGCGTTCATTGCAGCCGCCGTGCGGGCACTATACATGCATGGCCCACGCACGTCGAAACTCTTGGCCTACGTGCTGGTCGGTCGGTCGCTCGGTCGAGGAGGAGATTTATTTGCGTGGCACACATGCGTAACCCGTGAGCTCTGGCTAGCTAGCTATAAGGCCACCACCCACCGATATATCTACCATCAGCACATGGACCCATCGGTCCATCAATATCCATCCGACACATGGTAGTGGTCACGCGCGCGGTACGCCGGTGAAAGCTGGCTGGCTGGCTGTGTGTCACGCTTCCCATTCGGGCCCAGACACCGAACTGGTTAACTTACCCCCGGTGTCTGCGATCTCGTGGGACCGTTCTGATCATAGTTCTACGTACCCAACCTAACACCGAGATGAGGTGTGATTAATGTAAATCTAGCACGACCAATTAATACGGCCCGAATTCTGTTTAAAAGAAGTTTTCCGCCTTGGATCCCGATTTTCACACTTCCCTTTCGGCCCCACGTACGTACGGTTAGACTTGTGTTTCAAAAGTTTATAGTATGATATGATATAACTTAAATATTTGAGAATATATTTATGTATCTTGTAGGGTATTTAGATTTTTAAGATGTCGTAAATATTGTAAATGATAGTAGAACATGAGAAACGTAATTGAAGTATGAGCTTCGATGGAAGTAAATCATCGAGTATAATAAGTTGTTGGGGTTATTAGAAATGTTATCACTCTACAACATGCGTAGTTTATGTAGTTATATGTCTCTACTCTTACTCTATTAGTTACTCTTTTTTCATAATTGTATGCATGCACATATACCTCTATTTAATCTCAAGCAATGCAATGATTATGTGTGTGGCAAATTATCTTATTAGTTTACATGGTATTAGAGTATCTTGCCACGCATACACCAATGCACCATGGACGACCAACCTTGAACTTATCTTCCCTCACACGCTGGCTGCCCTACCGAACCGTGTGTTTTATATCTCTTCTTGCCGTCACATCTTTTTTGTTTTAACTTCCAACATCAAGCCCAATTCTTGATCAATCCCTCTAAGATGCTGCCGCTTCCAACACAATACTTTACCACATAGTTATATTCTACTTCTATCTAATTATCACTTAATCATAATCGTTTACGACATTAACATGCATACACATGCAACCGCCGCTGAGGGACACCTATCACGCTCTCTTGCTCCTCTACTTATGTACGCATGTGCTTTTATAAGTACAGATGCATGTATGTATACACATATTTATGATGTTATACATACTCGATGTCATCTTCTCTAGTGTCAGTTGCTCATCTTCTTCGACGTTGGTCAACTCAACGTTGTGGTTTCCTCACTAATCGTGGCAACCTCCGATCTTCGCTAATGCTGGCATGTCTAACTATATGGAGAATCTTCTCGCTATCGCTAGTGATGTCGCGCCCTCGCCAGTGATGGCACGCTCATAGCTACCTGATGGACCCATATCGTCCATAGCTAATCTTCAATGCAAAGCTCTATTTCCTCTCTGCTAGGACTTATCCATCATCGAGTTTCTTTGACTACTACTTCTTCAACAATGTTGATGCTCGTCACTTGTCATCGCGGCCCTTGGCTAGCTCCTTCGACCCTGAACTTTCTCTTCAATGGCTCCGGCGAGCAGCAAGACATTGTCCTCGTCGAACAGCTAAGGTGAGAAGCACGACATTGCCCACATCTCTGGCTTAGTCGGCTTGGCTCCTCACTTCCTCGGACCCACATGTCAGTGAGATATCAGTGGCATATAAAGAACATAATTTAATTTATTTTTTATTCCGAAATTCAGTTGTATTGTACTTGACATGGACTGTTTCTTTTTAATCTAGACCGTTCTAATATGGACCCACCACGATCAACGATGTAGATTTTTCTATTTTTTTTCGATTAACGTGAGAATATCTAGCATTTGAGACCAACGTTGTGGCTTCTTTTATCTTTTGCTTTAGTAAGATAATAGATAGATAGATAGATAGATAGATAGAATGGGTTTCATTAATCAGCTTTAGTCCTGGAGGGTCGACTCAGAGAACATTTCTTATCAAATAATCTAATAATATATTTAACAATATTTAAAAAATGGCCCCACCTGAACTTATTTTTAAAATAAGTTTGTTCTTGCTCCACCAAAAATGTCACGACAAGCCAGGGTCATTTTTGGAAATCAGTATGCTCCTATTTAGATGACAACTCTGAGGATATGGATGAAGTGATTTTAGGAGCTCAAGCTTTCGAAATTCGCCAACAATGCTCCGAAAAGACGCCGATGGAATCATATTCCTGTTGCTCATCGAGTGGTCAGGTCAGTCGATCGCCGTGGGGTTGGTGATATGGAGTAGCGTGACCGGCCTTGATTGCGGGTGATCATGGGAACCTGGACTCCTCGACCCTATTCTAATGGCTGACTAGCCAGCTAAATTAGTAACATCATTGACCGCATAAATTAACCAGCTGGGTATGTGCAGTGCTCTCACTTTGACCAGTTAATGGGGTGTGGCAAAGTTTGATTTTGTTTGTATAAAAATGTGTCTTGACGGATATTGATCAGAGAATCTCTAGGTGCAGCTAGGGAGCGCATCGAACGTAAGGAAGTAGTGGAGTTTAGGTCTAATCCTTTTTCTCAAGGTGCGTTTAATAAATGTCCTATATATATCTCTAGTCTCTAGAAGCACATCGAAATTGACTTCATTTGATTAGAACAATCATCAGATCGAGATGGGGATCAGGTCCATAGTTAACTAGATCGTCATTTTTAGGAGAGGCCGTCAGCATCTCGTTACTGCAAATATATATATAGACAGGCACATTTAACAATATATAGAAGAATTCCATGCCTATTTCCCAAGTTTCACAATATATCAACGAGTGTGTGTGTGTGTGATTCACTTTGATCACAACTTCTCATGTGTTCCCTAAGCATGATTTTAGATGTACCCAAGGTCGTCAGGCCACCACCAGCATTTCCCATGTGCTCTATCCATACGGGCACACAATACACTAGTGTCATCATCATCACTCTGCCAAACCATATACGAGCGGGGACACAAAGGCAGTACTTTGTGGTGGTACTGTAGTAATAATAAAATATATACGGTAGCAATTTTTACTTAGAGCAAACACTGTAGCTATTGATCTCGATATTTAATTTTTGATCGGACGGTGAAGAGTGCTTCCTAATGTTATACAATGTAGATCATCTGCCTTAAATCCCTTCCTGCGGAGGATTCCATTTCCTACGTAGGCTCTTGCATGCGCACACATCGCAAAAGGCAAGAGGCTTAATTTGACGGAACAACACGTACGCTCTTGTAGCCCAGGACAGCTCGGGAGCTCAGCAGCAAGCGGCGGAAAGCTCAACGAAAGAGACAGCCGGTGGTCACACTATCACAGTACATAATGATGTGTCACCACTAGATCTGTTCATGGGTGGCCTAGCTTGAGCTCGGCTTAGTCCGAACTAGGCTCATGACTTGAATTCTGGTCCGAAAGCTGGTGAAATGCAATTAAAATAATAACAAAATCTATTTTTTATTTTGAAAATAGAATAAATATTAATTTTTATTCTAAAAAAAGATCTAAAATAACATTTTTAAAAATAAAAAATAAAATTTTCAAACTATACTTTGGCCTGCCCGTTCGAGACCGGACTTTTGGGTTCAACCCGAAACCCGGCCCAACATTTGAACATGCCTAGTCACCACCTTGCAATGCAATACATAGATTGCTACTTGCTAGCACGTACATATAGCTTGTCAGGATATGGTTCAGTGGATTCACACGTCTCTATGAAACGTCAAAAAGATGGGAAAAAAGGATGGGGGGGGAGAAGAGAATCAAAAGGTACGTAGCAGAAAGAGCGGCACCGAACGAACACGCACATCCGTCAAAATGTTCAGTGTCATCCGTGGAAAAGCAAGACGAAACAAAAACAAAAGGCATTGGGCATGTATACGTTTGATCTGGGACCATTGATTGGTTTCATCATTCAGCTTTGTTCGCGTATGTCTATGTGCTTCAGCCCCTAACACGCGTACGGCTACAAAAGCGGCAAAGCCCTAAAGGAATTGAAAGGAGATGAAAGGGAAAAGAACAACGGAGAAAAAGCCTCCCCCATCTGCCGAGTTTACCGGAACTTCATGTTGAGAGTTCGACCTGCAATGAATCACCCACGGACTTGCGTTCCAAATATTGCAAGGGCGGTCCATGCGACGATACATATCCCCGTCCGGCCGGCCGGCCGGCATCTCTCCCTGTCAAGCAAGCAAGCAAGCAAGCAGGAGTAGCAACGCGGTAACAAAGATGGTTATGGACAACCAGAAACGGTACGCGAAGGAAGAAAAAGGTTGAAAAGATGCACGGCACAAAGCTCCAATGCCGCACAGTAGCTAGCTAGCATCGTGTAGATGCTAGTCATGCTGCAACTAGTTCCACACTTTAATTGTACCACTGCTGCTTGCTTATACTTTGGCCTTTTGCTTTCCCTGAAAGTGTTATGTCTCGTGAGCCCACACGCATTGCCGTGTGTCGCCGCCATGGACGACCCAAGCACATCTCTGATTTCCCTTCCCTCTCTCTCGATCGATCGATCGATCGGTCGACAGGGACACTGTTGTTCTTGGTCAGTACTGGGGCTGGATAGAGCTAGGACCAGCAGTAGTACTGCGTACGTACTACAGTGCTGCAACAGTTCACGGACGACGACACGCGTGTAATGTAGTAATGCGTACTGCTGGTGATTGATTCCGTCTTTGTAGGGGACGGCAGGACATGACAGGAGGCAAGTGGGCGTGGGCCAGTGATACGATGCTTGTCTCCGTGGTCGAGGTTAATTTACACCGTTAGATTCCGCACCGCGTTCATGGCAATGATGCAAATGTACGCCCTTGTCTGCAATGGTTGACCAGCCAATTTGGTAGCCATTTTCCTTGACAGGGTAGTACACCTTCCTCTGAAAGAATCCTATATTTGATTCCTGTGGGTATACAGGGAGTCCTTTGGCCTTTTTTTATCTGCATATAATTCCCTATTAATTGTAGTTTTATCATAGAGTTAGTCTTGTTACTTCCACGATGTATGTATGTGTGTATCTCGAATTGTGGTACATTTCTTTTTTAAAATTTCCACGATGAATACGTCTCTAGGAGAACGGAAACGAAAGACTACTACCTAGTTATAGCTTGGAACGTCAAAGACATAAGCTAAAACGCCACCTTGCGCGCGTCCCAATCCACACGCAAATTGTCTTTACGCGCATATATGTACAAGTCTTGTGTTCGTTGGAAGTTGGAATCGTCGAGAGGCTGCATCAAACAAGGACGAACGCACATATTGACGACCGATCGAAAGCAAATGCAAACCTATCTATCTCCTTCCATTTCGTCAGGAAGACGAAATCAATTCTCGGGCCGTCTCGCTCCATTTCCTTTTGTTTCCTTCGTGATATTCGTCGCAACTCAATTTGGACGCATTACCATCCATACATCCAGTGGCGGAACTATGATTTCATCACTTCGTCACGTCTCTGGGTGTAGAGGGTTGGGGGCCACTAATAACTAGACTAGGAAAGAAGGTTGCATTCAGGACTTTGAACTAGTGAATATCCTACATCTCGGGCTGAAGCCTAGTCTGTCATGGCCAGGATCCGCCCTGCATACAGGTACGCAGGGGCCAGGGGCGGAACCAAATTGATTTACCCAGTGTCACAGGATACCGGGTTCAAAAAATAATTTAGTGGGGATCAACTTATATATACCGCATGCAGGGGCGGAAGTAGTTAGCTCCACCCGGTGTCACAGGACACCGGGTCATTTTTAAAAAATAACAAATATTATCATGTATATACTATACGTGCACCCCCTAGTCTAAAAGCTGTGCACCCCGGTTTAGCCTAACCTCTGATCTCTTACAGCCTTTTACCGTATAAATTACTATTTAGCTTAGTATTATTTAAAAATTATATATAATGTTATATGTATAGTGAAATGGTGAATCCTGGTTATTTTCGTTCTAGTTCCGCCCCTGACCACATGTGCACCTCCTAATCTAAAAACTGTGCACTTTGGAGTCGTCTCCGGTGGCGATTTAGTATAATATTACTTAAAAAATTCATATAGTACTATATGTATAAT
Organism: Hsuehochloa calcarea; assembly: GCA_036346395.1. NCBI lineage: Eukaryota > Viridiplantae > Streptophyta > Magnoliopsida > Poales > Poaceae > Hsuehochloa > Hsuehochloa calcarea. Next base: position 29,497,452 of record CM070614.1, read on the forward strand.
GAAGTAGTGAACTCTGATCAAATTCGTTCAAGTTTTGCCCCTGCATGTACGCACGTATATATGGCGCCTGTCGCCGATCTATCAAGAAGACGATACATAGAACAAAAAGGTCGCAGTCACGGACAAATACACAACGCGTGGTTTCGTATATGCAGACAATAACGTTATGAACGGACGTCCAAATTCTTTAGTTTGAGGCGATGTCATGTGAAGCCATCACGACCTCCTTTCTTCTTCTCCTCCTTCTTCTTCTTCTTTCTGCGAGTAAAAGTCGTCAGGACTTATTCGTATTAATTCATGCATGACGTGACGTGCTAGCTCATGCATATATATCATCTACACTTGTCTTCCACAATCCACAAGAGACGAGTCGATCGAGCTATTACCTTACTAGTTTAATCGGTGATCAGTTCAAGACGCATATACATCTCCATACAGACATCACGCCGTTGTTTCTTCTGATCGCTTAATTTATTTCGATCCCTCGTTTTTTTGTCGGAATGGTCAAGCCCCGGCCCGGTCGACATGAGTGCATGCCATTTGGAACGTCTCCAACAAACGCAAAAGCTTGGAAGCTTCCGCGATGGATATGCAGTATGCATGGGTGTCAGCATGCAGCGGTGCACTAAATTAATTAGTACTCTACGATAGTTTTTATCCTTGGTGGATGCATATGTATATATGCAAGTATTCAGGTTCGAAAGAGATGGCAGAATGGGTAGTACTAATCTACTAGTATGAAACAAGACAACTGGCTAATGGCTGATTGACCACATCAAATAAATTCATTCGATCGGGACATGTAGTTCTTTGGATTGATGTGTCTTGGTCGTGCTTAATTGGCGGGCCTATGGCATGTCCGGCATTAACCATACAGAGATCGACATGAGTGCATCCTAGGTACGTTCTACCATTGCATTTCTGATCTCTTCTCTATAAAATATATAAGCAGTGGCTGCTTGTGCCTTCAAAATCGGCTTTGTATGTATGTATGTATGTATGTATGTATGTGTGTGTGTATAGTTCGTAGTCCCTTGTTAACTAACTCGGGGTCTGAATTCAGCTAGCTAGCTCGCTCCTTGGCTGTTCATTCTAAACGTGCAAGTGAACCACGACCTACTTCATTGAACATGACACATTGGAGTGTGTGATTTGCTTCATGCCAATCCTCCAAGTGCTTGTAGAATCCTTCTAAACCACAACCTCAGAAGTAATAGCAATAGAACTGAAGTTGAAGTTATTAATTACAAGCGTGTAATTGTCTTTAAACCCAACAAGAACACTAAGCAACGTGAGTTCTAGATCTGTCTATGAGTCCACGGATCTTAAGAAGAACCGTCTATGATAAGTATCTCACCACAGACGATTTGTATTATAAACCGTCTGTGAAGTATCACATACGGTTATGTGATGACTTAGATTATCACAGACGATTCTATTTACAAACCTTTTGTGATAATTAAGAACTGTCTATGATAACTACAACACAGACGGTTCGTATAAACTTGTTTTGTTGTAGTGATTATTACGAGTTAAGTGAAACCACTATGTATAGAGCGAATGATAGTTTGGACGGTGTCCTACTCACGCGAGTAGGGCCACGTCAATCGATCACCTCATCCACGTACACTACGGTCTACGTGCATGCTGGCCTGGCAGGGCAAGTGCCCGCTGCTGCATCTGCTGTGTACGCATGCATACATGCAGTGGTCGATGCGGATGCATGCATGCATGCACGTGTACGGCCGGGCCACGACATAACGCCAGCTGTAGCCTATGGATACATGCACGCAACAGTTGTACGCACGCACGTACGTACGTAGGTTAGGTTCGGCAGGTACGGCTCGATCGGCTTCAAGTTCCTCACGTTCACAGTGCAGCGCAGGGCCCAACGGCGAGAACGTACCCGCACTATCGATCGGTCCGTTTGTACTGTGTACTATACATTGCTTGCACGCACGCGCGTCCCGCTGTCACCGTGAAACGCACACAGCGCGTACGCTGGCTGCATGGACACAGCACGCGATTGATCCAGTAGCTCCGATCACAAATACTACACGCTATTTTTGGACTTTTGCACGGTTCTCGAAATATAATTTTAACTATCAATTTATATTATAATAAAATGTATCTATAAAACTTAATAAAATTATAATATTTTAAAAATACTTTTGTCGCAGCGCAGAGCAGAGCCACCAACTGTACGCCTCGTCTGCGCGTATCTGCCATGTACGCTTCGCCTCACGCGTGCCGCGTTCGCGTTTGGTTGGTTGCCCACTTGCTGTAGTACTACTACGAGGAACCTTACGCTTGCGTCCTTGAATTATTCCAGAGCAGAACTAGCCAGGCGAGTTAGTTTGTTTGTTAGTAGTACGCGTACTCGTCAAGGAGGAGAATACGATTAGCGGACACTTTTGTGAGGCGAAAGCATCGTGGAGTAATTAACCGGGGAAACTAAACGCGATGGACAAGGCAGCACCGCTAGGCGGAGTCGCGGAGGGAGCACGCAGAGCACCTGCGGTGTGCACGCAGGTCGTAAGTGGGCCCACCGCTTGTTGTGTAATTCCCGGGGCTGGCTAGGTACTCGCGTGCACTTGCGTCGGGCCCACGTAACTTCGTGCAGTCCTACGCCTTTTCCTGCTGCGTTTATCGAAGAGCATCCATTGATTAAAAAAAATATTTAAAAAAACGATCCTAGTTGTAAAACACCACACATAGGCTTATTTTGTTTATAATGTAACATTGAAATGTTTATTTAGTAAACAAAAATGGGCATCCTACCCAGCCGAAACGATAAAAGAAAGAGATTTGCTACACAACATTCGACTGTTTTCTTTGGTTAAAACAATTGAATTTTCGTCCGTCCGATATGATTTGAGATTTGCACTTCTTCTCATATGATGAATTGGGTTCGGATTTATTATTATTTTGTTTCGGAACATAATGGGTTCACCACATTGCCTTATTTTGTTGGTATAGAATTTTATTTTTTGTCTTTACTTTTGCTCAATATCTCAAAGTATATGATAGGTTTTAAATCACCTGATGGAAATATGGGTTACTAAGACTTTTCGATAATAATTACAGTGATCAAGAACAAAAATTACATAGATAAATTGTTGTATTTTATGTATAACGAAGTTGTAAATGAACTAAAATTTGACTGCTTTTGGCTGAGAAAACAGTCGAATCTTGTATAGATGGACCATAAAAGAAATTATTTTTATTTTAACAGTCGTCTCTGAGGGATGACTTTGATCATTACTTTTCATAACTATATATTAAGTAAGATACACTAATTAAATTATAATAGTACGAAAGTATTTTTAACGACAAAGCTAATGATATAATTTTTATATATTTAATCTAGATAGCTTAAATATATTGATGTTCAAACTTTAGAGAATATTAAAGCATGAATTATAGGACATCAAATAAGAAAAAAAACACGAGCTAACCAACATGCTGCAGTCACCGCTCACCGTAGCTTCCAAGTAAAGCCTGCACTTTACCTCAGATCATAAAGCAACGCGTACACCAAAAAAAGGAGTAAGACAACTCAATTACATGCTCCGCATGCACTGCGCAGTCTTCTTCTACCTCCGGATCACACATCACAATCTCTCTAACGATTGATGGATAACCGTGCTTCAGGGGTACCCACGGGTCCGAGAGACGGCAGGGGTACTCCCGCTCCCGGCTGCCCCTCTTGGGTCCGCCCCGTCTGCATGTCCGGTCCGGCCAGCCAGCTCCACCAAATCTTGCCCGGCTCAGACGCTGCTGCAGCTGCAGCTGCAGCGCAGACATCAACAAAACCAGTTCCGGCGATCTGATCCATCCAACTGGGGTGTGCTAGTGCTAATCCACTGCATAATGTATAGTACATCGCTATGTAAGAATGGCGCCAGTTAAGCTGATCGTTCGTTGGCTTGTATTATTGGCTTGGACGGACAGGCCAGCCGGCCTCCACTTTGCTTATCATCAACCAGATCACATCTGGATTAGCTTAGATTTGGATTGGGTAAACCAGATGATTACACAACTGTCACTTTTCTGTTTATTAGATGTGTTATAATATTCGTGTTGTTGATGCGATGTAATGGATTCACCACATTATCGTATTTTGTTGGTATATAATTTTATTTTGTGTATTTTTTTTCTCAAACTCCCAAAGTACATATGAGATTATGAATTATGCGGTGAAAATATGAGTTATTATGACTTTTAATAATAATTACAGTGATTAAGAGTAAAATTACATAAATAGTTTATATATAATAAAGGTATAAATAAACTTACCTAGAGGAGTGGTACAGTCTTTTTCGCGCCGCGTGGGGTTGCCACACCATTCATCCCCCGTCTGAAAAGAGATAAAGGAGAAGTCATAGGGGTGACCTGCCAATGGCTAGCCAGTGTTGGCGTGGGCCCCACGTGCTCCCGTCCGATGTTGGTGAGGGTTGCCTCCTCGTTCGCCAACCTCCCTCGGAAGCAGCACGGCACGAGAAAAGATCACACAAAAAGGCGGGAGAAAAGGAGAAGGAGCCCACCTCACCTCACCTCGCACGTGTTGCTGTTCTTCTTATCTACTCCACTCCACCCATCTGCTTTGATTCTATCAGCACCATGCTTAGTTGTTTACTTTTATTTTCCTATTTTTGTTTATAAAACTACTCCATCGAGCAGCACGGAAAGAGCCGCGCTCAGAGAGAGAGAGAGAGAGAGAGAGAGAGAGAGAGAGACCACTGGATCGGATGACTGGTTCGTTTCTTAGACCAGAAAAATAGAGTTAAGACTAGCGTATGCGTAGACACGTAGTAGCATATGTACAGGTAGCTGTGCCGATGCAGTACAGGCCGGCCCCACCGAAGCCTTCCGGATTTGCTTGTCTTGGCCGTTGAGACCCGGGGAGGGAGGGGAGGCCATTATCGCGCTTAGTTTAATTCGTCGTGCAATTAATCGCTAACCCCCGTGCATGCATCACCTCGCAGCTGCTTTTGTCTTGTGGTGTGGCGCTGCTTCCCACCTGGTCCCGTCCATGTGGTATCATCACGTCGCTACCCCCTCCGGTTTTGTTTATAAAAGCCGTCTCCTCGACCGCCATTTTCCTAGCTCTTGCGCTCTTCACAGCATCTCGCCTTCTCTCCTCTTTCCTCGCCTTCTTGGCTTCTTCCTTTGAGCTCCCAAGTCCAACCACCGTGACATGGCCGTGCAGGCGCAGTACGGCGGACTCGACGGCGTCCCGGCGGCGTGCTTGCCCCGCGGCAACGCGATGGCGGCCGAGGAGCTCGAGGCGCAGATGCGGTCGATGCAGGATTACGGCGCGCTCTTATCGGCGGCCGCGGCCAACAACGGGTACAACTGTGCGGCGGTGGTCAGCGGCGCGCAGAGCGAGCTGACGTGCAACGGCGGCGGCGGGGTGCTGGCGTCGCGGAAGCGCGGCAGGGAGGTGGAGCAGTACGTGTCGTCGTCGTCGGCGCTGCTGCCGATCCCGGGCATGGCGAAGGCGATTGTGCCCGCGACGGCGGTGGACGCGGTGACTGCGGCGAGCCGGTTGGTGGAGTCGGCGTTGACGTCCACCAGCGGGCGCCCGGCGGCGGCATCGTCGTTCGCCGACGCGCTCGTGTCGGAGATGTATCAGCACAACGCCGAGATCGACGCGATCGTGCGGATGGAGTGCGAGAGGCTGCGCGCCGGCCTGGAGCAGGCGCGGAAGCGGCAGTGCCAGGCGCTGGTGCGCGCTGCGTCGGCGGCGGCGGCTCGCCGTTTGCGGGAGAAGGGGGCGGAGCTGGAGGCCTCCCGCCGGCGCGCCGCCGAGCTGGAGGAGCGCCTCAGGCAGGCGGCTGCCGAGAACCAGGCGTGGTGCGGCCTCGCCCGCAGCAACGAGGCCATCGCCGCCGGCCTCCGCGCCACCCTCGACCACCTCCTCCTCCGCGCCGCCCCGGCGCCCGCCGAGGGCTTCGGCGACTCCGACCCCACTTCCTCCCCCGCCGCAGCCGACGACGCCCAGTCCTGCTTCTTCGCGTCGAAGGACGTGTCGAAGGGGGATGACGCCGCCAGCTCGCCGGCCGGCAACTGGGCGTGCAAGTGCTGCAGCGAGCGCGAGGCGTCGGTGCTGCTGCTGCCGTGCCGGCACCTGTGCCTCTGCAAGGCGTGCGAGCCCAAGCTGGACGCCTGCCCCGTCTGCCTCGCCGCCAAGAACGCCTCCATCCACATCGCCATGAACTGATCTCGCCGCCGTTCGTCCATGGCGTTTCTTGGATTCGTCGGTCCATCTCGCCAACTCCAGTTGAGTAATTAGCCAGTTAGATTAGTTTAATCGATCCTGTTCGTTCTGTTCTTTTGGGGAGACAGCGTAGTAATTCCGTGGGCGTTTTGTACCATTCACCATGCTGCTGTAATATTACCGCCCAGTGGAGGATCAAGATCTCTCGCCCTGTCTGACCTCTTTTGGGTTAAAAAGGAAAGAAATGAGAAAGTAGACTTTGCAATGTAAAAGATGTTTAACCTTTTTCGTTTACTGTCTGTTACTAGTTACTTTTTCTTCCCCGAGTAAGCGGCATGATTGCATCTGGGAGTTCCATCTGCCGGAGGAGATCCCCGTCCGGCTTTGAATACTGACGGCCCTGCATCTGAATTTCACACCCCACCCAACCCGGCTCGGTTCTTCCAGCTTCTGATGCGAGGGTCGTGCTGTGTGTTGGTCAGCTGCGCTTCCGTCCTCCCTAAGAAACTCCACTTGCCAATGCAGGTTCCAAGCTGGCGTTCCTCTACCAACCGCATCCCTCCCCGGCTCCCCCTCACCTCATTGAAGTGGAGCAGCCACGCGACTATGTTTGAATCGTTGTCAGTAGTAGGACTGTGGCTCATCAGGTTTCTGTTTTGAGCTTTGGCAACATGGTCTGTTTGTTGCCACGAAAGCCGTGACCCTCCCGATCCCGATCCCGATCCCATAGAATCCTATCTTCCTTTTGCAAAAGCTTTATCCGACAGCAGTGTTGCATCGTGGAGCCATGATGGATTGATTTTCACCCCCAAATACAGGATAATGCGGGACTAATTTAGCATCCAGGAACCCTTCAGACCAGTATACTCGTTGGCATCTATGAATTTCATCCGGTGACGAATCCAGGACAAAAATAGAGATGAAACTCTATTGGTGAGGTTATAGCGTAACAGAAGCATACCAAAAATACATCTATTGATGTTTTGCCATTAAATGTCAAAATCAGAAAGAAAACAAATTTAAAATATATAATACAATAAATTTAGTACCTCGTCAATGGATAATGTGCCTCAAATATCCATAAATATGTGAGTGCCGATCTGTAGATAAGAAATATCGAATTTAGTGATACAATGTTAAATTATGAATATTCATAAACATTAAAAATAAAATAAAAACATACCACTAAGGCACTAAATCTGATTACGGACGCAATTTCACTCTACAAGTTTTCATGTCTTAAAGGCGTTGAATGGTTCTTTTATTATCAAAGCTTCTAAATATCTCTCGTTCAGTGTAACACACCATCAAGTCACTGAGCCATTCATCTGATACCTTGTTGCGCAAATTTATTTTTAATAATCTTCGTCTGATATGGTTTCTTAAAAAAACAATAGAAATAAAAGGTGGCATCCTTTTCCATACTATATTCTAAACAATCGAACTTCTTATACCATGATTCTTGAAAGGATCTTGAAATTGAACCTTGCATTTTTTTTTTGAAAAATCATGATCAATTGGTTGAGTTGGATCCTTCAACAAATATGCTCTCGTAACTTGATCTCTAATCTTATTGGGAAAGATCTTCAATTGGTTTGCGATATGCTAGATCGGTAATAATTTCATACGGATTAAATTCACGCCGAACCTTTTTTTAATTCAGTTCTACTCTCTGTACTTGGAGGATTACTGCTAGTTGCATTATTTGCGGAATAATTGTGCAAAGTTCGCTTCTCTATTTTTGTTAATCTAAGAAAAAGTAAACAACAACCACCAATTAAATAAACTAGTCATCAACTCGTGCATCCATACGCACGTGCTACGTGGTTTCAACAATATTATATTATTGATAATATAAGAAAAATTCCATTAGCAAACTTTGGTTCTCATTTCTTTTTACTTTTTCTAATTGTTATATATTTCTAATTTATTGCCTCATAGCCCCAATATAGAACCAATATTGTTATTTACGTGCATCCTAAGTACAAATACTATTAGTGTATGGATCTACATATATATGGAGTACACAAATTGTGATATTATAACATATATAAATTAAAATTGTAGTGTCCACGCATATGTAATTCCATTGAATATGTGAAACTAATACTTATATATTGAAAAATATATATATTTAGGAATTCATAATTTAAAACTTTTGTTATACGAATATATACAAATTCACATCTGTGAATTCCAAAACAATTGTTATATCCAAGTATATCAATTTGTAATTAGAAATTGTAAAAATTGTTGCAAGAAAACAATAATATAGTAGATTAAGAAAATTTAGAATTCTAACCACATGACTATCACCTTCATTGAGTTGATCCTGGCATGGCTGGCTTCAGATACGATACTACATGTAATCTATAATTTTAATAATTAAAATCCCATAGTTATGAAATTTGAAAATTAGATTTATTTTTGTAATTATGCTATTATAGATATTTAGATCCAAGATTTGAATATTCGTGTATCTATGCACAGCTTCATAATTTTCCTGTGGATGCTAATTGTTTCGGGATTCTTTGGTGTTCACAAAGTCCTAATTGTAATTTGTATCTAGTACGCTGTACATGGAGTCATATTTCGGTTTTTAGTACCGGACCAATATGCTCCATGCATGCGATCCGGAGTTCTATTTCTAGTATAGATCTGATGTACAAACTCTGAATTATATGCAGTACTTCTATTTCTATAGTACATATTTGATGTACCAACGTCTTGGACAAAAACTGTTGGAACTTCTCTGTACACACATTAATTTTTTTGTTGTTGGTTGATCGGACTCTCCTCTTGGATGGGACTAAAATTGGATGGATTTGATTTTTCCCTTTTTCTCTGATTAATGTGGGAATTTCTAGTATTTGTTTTCTCAGATTAATGTGGGAATTTCTACCTTTTTACATCCTAGGATTAATATGGGGGCTTCTAGGAGAGCCTCTAATTAGTATAGATATAGATAGATTGGCTAATCAGCTAATGGCTACTATATATGACAGTTTGAATTGAATTCATTTCATAAACTTACATGATGAACTAGCACAAGTTCACAACAAACCATGAAACCATAACTCAATCAAAAATTCAGAATGTACATCCAAAGCTCATCTAGTAATTTCATCGAACACTTGATCTACACGACTACAAAGTTGAGACACTAAACCGAACATGCTAAATTGTCAAGTTTACTAAACTTTCATCGAACACTCAAATTACATTTGCATCAATTCATCAATCTTCAAATCAAGTCTACCTACATTTGCATCAATTAATCAATCTTCAAGTCATGTCTACCTTGTTCACTAATCAAGTTTTGTAAGACAACTAATTAAAACGCAGTAGCGGTTGCAAGTTGCAATAAACAAGAAAATTGGGAGAGCCTCGGATCCAAAATATAGGATGAACTCAACCATAAGTTTAAGTTGAATATGTGCATATGATCTAATTACACATTTGTGTATGCACACATTTAGGTGGGTTTATTCTATATTTTGTGGTTTCATTAGTATTGATCTATATTCCGTTTTCCACATATATTTGGGATCTTTACTTTGAAACATATCCGTTTGAGTATATAGAATTTGTGTAGTTCTTACATACTCATGTCGTGAGTATATGTAACTTGTGTAGTTCATATATACTCACGTTGTGTTACATTTATCTACATTCAATTTATGTGTAATTGAAGTGGTTATCATTAATTACCAATAAGGGAAAGATTAAAGTATCTTTTCCCACCATTATGTGATAATGGTTTGTTGTGGTAATTAATGGTAATCACATTGTGGAACTAACATTTTCCATGAGTTGGATGAATAGGTTATGTTCCAGGGTGATGAAGACTTTGAATGTCATCATGTGTCAATGACATTAAAGTCAAGAGTTTGGATTAAAGGATGCATCATCAGTTGATGATTATCAAGAAGAGGAGATGATCATGAGTTGATCGTCAAGACAAGAGAAGACCCATCATGTGTTGATGGAGGTCAAGCAAAGGATCATCATGTGTTGATGATTTTCAAGTTAATGACCCGGACTTGAAGTGATGATGTGCGTCATCAAGCTTCAAGAAGATGCAAGGCAAAGGTATGACTAGCTAGGACTAAGGATGTATTCCTAGTCTTTTACCGGTCTTGGTGTTTGGTTGGAAGACCAGATTGCTAATATAGGTTGCCGTACTATTAAGAGGGGTCTTAACTAGTAGTTTGAGTTAGTCATGTGTTGATAGCTCATTGTGGTTGCTCTAACTCATCTAGGCATGATGCTATAATTTGTGAATGTGTTTTGCAAATAGTCGAGGCTCATGCATAACCCTTGTAGCATGTGACTTAAGTTTGCAAATGCGTTTTGCAAATGGCGTAAGTCCATGTACCTTATTTCTTGTGGTGAGTATTCTAAAGGTTGACAAATGTGTTTTGTAACCTGTTGAGAATATCATCTTTAAAACCTTGTTGTAATTGCATTTTAATGGGCGAATGTGTTTTGCTATTTGAGCGAAGTGAAAGAGCATTGCGTCTGGAGTCTGGCGCTTTGACCGCCAGTGGTCACCGGTCTGACCGGTGGCAAATCAGTCAGACTGCCATGTGTTGGGCGGTCCGATTGATTTCCCCTTGAATTGAGATTGTGTGCAGAAGTACTGCCATTGATAAAACGATACTACCGTAGTGCGGAAGTACCGGAGTTCTCGCGGTACGATTTTTCCAGAGATGCACCATTTCGGTTGCTGCAAAAATTCCTTGGGCGGTCGGACCGATTTGGCGGCGGTCTGACCAGCCATTAGTTGGCGGTCCGATCGGTCGTGAGTCCAACGGCTAGTTTTATAGTCGTTGGCGCATGGGCGGACCAACCGACCATTAGTTGGCGGTCAGACCGGCCCTGCACTGATTCGAGGAGGGTGTGGGCTATAAATACCCACCTTGGCTGGTTGGAGGAGGTTGTTGCTACCATTGCAAAGTGTTCTAGTGCTGTGAGACATTCTTTTGAGCTAAGAGCAAACCATCTCTTCTCTTTTGTGCATGTGTTGCACTTAGTGAGATTTGAGAGCAAACCCTAAGTGCATGTGTTGCCTTAGGTAGTGGATTGTGTATCTACTGAGCTTAGACACTTGATTAGTTCAAGTGAAAGTTGAGTCTTGTTACTATTGGTGTTTATCGACACCTAGACGGCGTGGAGGCGTCGTGACCGGTGATCTTCTCAAGAAGCTTGTGAAAAGGCCCGGCGTGTTGTGAGTGGTTTGGTGCTCGCCATCTCCGGAGTGGAGGAAGAGCAACCCTAGTGGAGCGAGGTGTTGGTTTGTGTTGGAACCGGTCCAAGTGGTTGGACTTACCGCGGAGGTGTTGGCTTAATTAGTGGAGCCGGTCCAACGTGGTTGGGCTTACCTCAACGTGGATTAGGGGAGACCGACAAGTCTCCGAACACCACGCTAAAACATAATTGTGTCATCTTAGTTTGTGCTTGTGCTTTACTTTGAGCAATTTATATTATATGTTTTAATTGCTTATATATCTTTGTATGATTGCTCTCATTATATTGCATTCATATTGTTGGTGCACTTAGGGAAGCCTAGTCGATTTAGGTTTTAATTGTGCAAAATCAAATTGTTATTAGCTTCCGCATTATTAATTGGTTTTAGCCGAAAGAATTTTTAAAACCGTCTATTCACCCCCTCTAGTTGGACACCTCGATCTTACAAGTGGTATCAGAACTTGGTCTCTCATTTATTAGACTTAACCGTTTAGAGAGTAAAGGATGACGACTAGTGATATAGTACACCTAGGTGAAGCACCTCAATTTGATAGCACAAATTATGCTATTCGGAAAATCCACATGATTTGTTATTTTAAGGCCATGTGCCTAAACATATGGCGGATTGTATATCGGGTTTTCTCCTCCAAAGAATACTCTTGCTCCAACCATTGAGGAAGAGAAATACTCGCATCTCGATGCTCAAACTACTAACGCTTTATTTTGTGCTTTGAGTATAGAAATATTTGATGCCATATGCAATCTCAAGAGCGCTCAAGAAATGTGGACATATATTCAAGATCATTATGAAATATCCACATCTACTAGTGATGATTGCACACAAGAATGGGTGTCGGAAGAAGAATGCTCAATTTCTAGCTCCGACAATGACGAGTCCTCAACTCCATCTACATCAACTCAATGCTTCATGGCTAAAGATAATAACGAGGTAAACAGTGATGATGAGCCTACTTATAATGAGTTGATGGATATATTAGAAGAGCTCAATGAATATTTAGGAAAGAAGAAGTTGAAATTCAAAATTTTGAAGAAAGTGTATGTTTCACTTCAAAACAATTATGATGTTTTAAAGGAAGAACATGAAGCTCTCCTCCTAAATAAGCTCAATAGCTCTAAGGTGGATATAGGCATCACATGTAATTTATTAGATGATATGCCATGTGTAGTTGCTAACTCTTGCATTTCATCTAAGGTTAGCGTATCCACCTCATATTAGTATTTATTTGATATGCCTCAGTTATCGGCAACGACGTCCCATTCTATTGCTTCTCCAACACCTTTCATTGGTACCAAAGCCAGTGTCGACGAAATGCTCGACCGAACGGTTCGAGACCCAGTACGTGGAGCCTGTTGAATTTTTTAGGGTGATACACTGTGCTCTAATTCACCTCACACTTCCCTCCGGTGCAGATATCGTTTCCTGTCTAGAACTATGCTCTCCGGCGCTTGTCAATATGCTTGCTCACCCAGAAAGATAGCTTTGTAGCCGTTAAGTGGTACGTTGGTGTTGGTATAACTGTGATTACAGCTTTCAGTGCGACTAGCCTCTCTGTTTGAGATAGCATGTCCGTTTTATATCCGCTCAATCTAACTTCTACCCAGTCCAATAAGGGTTGCAGCTGAGTTTGCGGTGAGAGAGTGGTAAGCCAAGATCCGTGCATGGCAACTGCTTCCGAGTAGCCGGGAAGTTCTCGAGAAGTTACTAGTTACTACTATGGCATACTGGTAGTATGCATTGCACACTTCTGCAATCTCGTCTCTGTTCTGTTCATGGCTTCACATGTACTGTCTGTCTCCGTCTCTGCTCTGTTTTGCCTTTGCTTCAGAGGATTGAAGTGTCATCTGCTTTAATTTCCTTGGATTGATGTGTCAATCAGTCAATGTCTTCTGCAAGCAAAAAAGGTTGGCATTTGTTTTGTGTTAATGTTCTAAGAAAACTAACCCCTTTTTGTGACTTGTTAACAAAGACATTGGGGGTGGGGGTAACCGGTGGGGGCGGCAGTTTGCACGACGCATTGATAACCGCAACCGCAGGATGTGAGCTAGCCAGTCGCCACGGTTTCCGAGGCGGATTATTCAATGTCAAGCTCAGATGCAGATAAAGATCCACATGAATGGAGAGTAGTTTATGCCAGATTGCCAGGGTTGGATGTGATTGCAGGATACAGGGTTGGATGTGATTGCAGGATACTGAAAGGCACTCCTCTTGCTGTCTACCGCTGCAGGTTTTAGATGGATGGGAGATAGGCAGTGGTGTGTGCCTTGACTCCCGCTTTCAACTGCTGCATTACATCGCTTCGGCTGCTGCCTTGCAAATGCAATTGCAAAACTGCAGATGCCATTGCCATTGTGCATTGCCCCCCTCCTTTCCTGCAACCTCTCTGTCTGGCACCAGCAGCAGCAGCCTTGTTTATTTGGGACACCAGCCAGCACTGCACTGCTGCATTTTTTTTTATATGCTCCTCTGTCCTGCTTGTCTCTCTGTCTGTTGCTGCATTTGGACCAGTAAAAATTACTACTCACAGCAGCAGGAGCAGTGCCGCAACGTATGTTACAATCGGGTTAAGATCTTTGCAGCTTTTGACAAGGCTATAGAGGCATACTGGCATCAGCATCATGCTAGTAGCTTTGCAGCTTTGGTTGGGCGTCGGGTCGGTGCGTCGTGCACGATTCATGTAGCGTAGAATCTGCTGCATTGAGAGAGAGAGAGAGAGGAAAAGAGGATGCGTCGTGTAGCTTTGATTGGCTCAGCTCGATATGCAAGCTCTCCTTTCTGTTTCGGCCGGTGCTTCTTTTCCTCCTTTTTATCGATTGAGAGGGAGAAGAAAGAAGGGCATTGTTGATGATTCTTTTGGAGCACAAAGGCGACGAGGCTGTGGCTGCACAGTTTGGAACACTGGGTTCAGAGTTAGTATGCCTTTGTCGGTATGCCAATGTTTCTGCTGATTTTTGTATAGTGAGGGTCCATTCGGAACGCGCAGGGGATAAATTCCACATGAATTTCGTAGCATTTTCTGCCGATTTTGCATACAGGGGTGGATCCACTATAGGATCATCGGGGTCATATGACCTAACGAAATTTACAATTCATCGGTAGAGGTGACCCTATAGTGCAATGGAGGTGACCCGCTGGTTTTGTTCATATGGCAGTTGCTGGTACCCGTACAACGACGACCAACCTAGCTAGCATCCTTTCCGATGCAATTTAATACGTACGTACCAGCATACTTTGGTGATGTACCAGCATACTTTGGTGACCATAGATGCATGCATGCATGCATACGTACGTATATACATGCATACGTACGTATATACATACGTACATACGTACGTACTTGTACGATCGTTCACAAAGTGCCGTCCGTTTAGGTACATTCGTACACTCGCTTTACTCTTAAGAGACTATGCATTATTGTCAGCAGTAGGTTATACGTGTGTGCAACCACTTGCTAATCTGCAGATGGGGCGGCACAACGACTCGATGGACACGATATGAAAACGCAGAAACTGCTAATCCCCAATTGTCCGACATGATTAATTAAAGCTGGCTCGCCTCGACTTCTTTGCTTTCTCTCTCACATTCGCCATCAGCAAGCAAGCAATTGAAAGGAAGCGATGGGAATGATGCCGTGGGACACAGATCGCACTACTAGTAGGCTTGAAAGTTGAAAAAAATATATATTCTTGGCATGATTAAGCAGGAGATGACCGACTGGATGAACCCTTTTGGTTGCGTTTTCCCCTGCTTTTTTTCTCTTCCTTTATTCATTCATGCATGCATGTTTTTGATGAGAGCTAAGCTTCTTTGCTTGTTCCTGAATGCTTTCTTGCTTTTCCCCCCTGGTCTCTCCGGGAGAGAGTGGCATGTTCCCTTGTGCTTCTTTCTCCCCTTTCGGAGAAACTAAAGCAGGGGTTGCAAATTAAATCTTCATGTAGGAGTACTGTATGTTGTCCTTCTTAACCTTTCTTTCTTAATTGGTCCAATTGGTCTCTCTGGATGGCACCAATCAATTTAGCACCTTTTTCCGGGCGGAGGAATTAGACAGGAGTTTTACTGGAATTGTATTGATTTCTACGAAATCCCTAAAAAGTTAACCTATTTTAGAGACCTACACCCTTTTTGCTTTTATTTATAAATAATAATAAAAAAAGAATCTTTTAAAGCCTTTATGAGACACATATGAAATCAGGGATCACCGCGTATAGTATACATGTTCCAGATCGTCCAATCAAATCATCATCCATTGTCCTGCTAAATCTCTGGCTGGTACGAGAAACCTCTCGTTGGATGTCAATTAATCCTGATCACTGTCAAGGGCATTTTGATCCAAGAAGTTGCGTGATCAATCATGGCCGGTTCTCTTTTTCTTCCCCACTATAGCTGCCGATCGGAGTGGCTGTCCTTTTACTTGACCGAACAAAAACGACGGATCGATTCTACTACATGCGTGCGAGACCTGTTCATTAGTCCACGCCAGCTAGCCGTGCCTGCCATTTCAAGGCTCTTCTCGTCTCGCAGCTTAAGCGGGAACATGATCCTCTTTTGCATTACCCAAGGGAACTGCATCCACAGTAAAATAAGTGTGCTACCATAGTTTTTTTTTATTTACCGTAACGTTAGATCTGAGCAGTTAAATCCCAATAGATTTAACGGTTAGAGAGCGATTCTAATGCAAAAGACAATTCATTCTCTGCGTTTAGTCCTCTCATGTGGAGGAGGATCTAGTGCTCCACGTATCTTTGCTTTAATAATTGGGGACGCATTAACATAGGCAGTAGCACCACTTAACTATAGGCAATTAACCTAGCTACTAGCTGTGCGCTTGACTGTTAGCTACTGCATGCATTGATCGATGGGTCAAGCTTTACATGGTCGGCCCCACCGGCTGATTAACTGATGAAATCGACCAAATAATGTGCGCCCTACACGATCACCAGCAAATCATTCTGCCCCTGGAATGGAATTCTTTCCTTGCCACTACTACCTGATCCATCATTGATCATCCTCCGTGAGATGCTTGCACGCTTTTCTCCGTGCTTGGCAACATCGAAATGCTCCTAGCTGCATGCATGCATGCATTCATACATACAAACAATACACATGCCGTGTGCCCCTCTTTTTCCGTGGGGCCGTGTGCTCTCTCTTTCTCTGCGTGCGGGCCCACGTGCATTTCCATGGCTGCCTAGAGCTGGCCGAGTAAAGGATCAAAAAGCTAGCCGTCTTGGATTGGATGGGCCGTGTATTGAAGGTGGTCAACACGCGTACAGCAACGTGACCTTAGCTAGTGAGAGCGACGGAACGATACTAGTAGCAGCAACCAGCGAGGGAAAATGAGTACCAAAGAGTATTGCTTAGCTTGCATGCAACTACTTCGTGAAGTGAACAGTGCAGCGCAACCTCCGTAAACAAAAGCATATTAGAAGAACGTAGCTTTGGACGTCCACCTGGCCCCCCGAAAACACAACTTTTAACTAGTAATTTCTATTACAATATGCGGCATAATCGGCAAAGAGTACGAGCACTCGTTACTTTGTATACGGCCGAGTATACGACTTAGTAGATTTGTATGAAAGTTCTTTTCGAGATAAATCTATACATACTATTTCTTCTGTGTGTCCAATCTAAATATTTAACAATGTGTTATGGTAAAAGTTTATAAAGTTTGACTGCGTGTACCCCCAGATACCCAAAAATGGAATTCTGATGCAAAAGTTGGGCCAAAGGTGAGATGCATATCACACACATCACATACCATTGTTTTCTCTCTCTCTGTGTGCTCCTTTGTTTTTCACACAATTTAAAACATCAAGCTGCAAAACTGAAAAGAAACCGAGGAAAAAGAAAATAAATCTGAAAAGTGGAGGGGCCGTAAGTAGATGGGCTCCTGAAATTACTGGGAAGTGTGGTGAATCTAACCAAGCCCATATACGAATGCCCAAGCACACACAGGTAATTACCCTTTGTGGGCTGGTCATGCAAAAGCCCATAGCAAGTGCCAATATCTTGACTTCTATGGCCCCATTCATCGGCAGTGTGGCAACAGCAGGCCATTCTTTATAACATCTATTGGGCCGAGCCTTGCTTCGAACGCAACCCAAGAATTTCGACAACATTGACAGAAAATGGACCAATACGAAAATACTAGTAATAAATTGAGAAAATGCACCCCCGCGGCGTGTTTACACTTCGGTCGTCACCAGAGAGCCCAACCGACTGGAATGCCATAGTTGGCGTGTGTGTTTACCGAACATCCCAAAATTCATATTTTAGGAATACAAAATAGAAGTATATTGGGAAAAATAATTTTAAGCATGTTACATATGAAAATCTAATCTACTGTGCTTTTTGTATAAAGCAACTAATGAAATGCGTACAAACATGAACTTGTAAGAACCTTAGGAAAAACATAATGAAAACAATTGAGAGAATTATTCTAGACAATTGCTTTAGGGAAAACATTTATTTAACAACCTTTATAGATTTTCATCAATGGAAAACAATGCAATTACATGAAAATAGAAGCTTGTAAGATTTGTTGTGAAAATCACGGACATGATTAAGTACTGAAAATCACAGACAAGATTTTCATCAATGGAAAACAATGCAATCACAGACATTTGCTTCAAACATTCAACAGAAGTGGAGGAATCTTTGCCTGCATTTGAGGAGGAGTTCCGCGAACGTGCTGATCGTTATGGTCTTGATACCAGTCGGTTACCTGTGGTGAATTGATAGGATTCCGCTGGAGTTTAATTTTGTTCCGCTGATGCTATTTTATTTATTGCATCCCTGCGAAGCTTAATAAATGTAAACTCGACCATAAGGTCAAAATCATTATTTGCTATCCAAATTAGTCGTTTATTCTATTAATCGTCTTGTGTGGATCGATATTCATATATGTTGATACTGTGTGTATTAGCGTGATCTTAGACTAGTGCAGTATATACAAAGAGTTCAGGATTGCATTTTTGGGTCCCGACAGCAAAAACTAGTTAGAGCTCCCCCTGAGCCATATCTAAAAAATTATAGGGGACGGTGCCGGCTAGGGCTCCCCAAGAGCCCTATCTAAAAAAGTACGGGGGATGGCGCCGGCTTCGCCTCCCGCTCACAAGAACTAGTTAGCGCTCCTCCGGAGCCCAAACTAAAAAAATATGGTGGACAGCGCCGGCTAGGGCTCCTCTGGAGTCCTATCTAAAAAAGTACGGGGGACGGCGCCAGCTTCGCCTCCCCCTCACAAAAACTAGTTAGGGCTCCCCCAGAGCCCTATCTAAAATAGTATGGGGAACGGTGCCAGCCTCGCCTCCCCCTCGCAAAAACTAGTTAGGGCTCCCCTGGAGCCCTATGTAAAAAAGTATAGGGGACGGCGCTGGTTTTGCCTCCCCCTCAAACTAGTTAGGGCTCCCTCGAAGCCCTATCTAAAAAAGTATGAGGGACGGCGACGGCTTCGCCTCCCCTCGCAAATGAAGTAACATTGCCACAAGCTTTATTTATAACAAATTCGCAGTACACGAGACACGTACATGGCCACAACTGGGAGGAACGGCGCAACCACCAAAGGAAACCTTAGAAATAATACAATAAAACAACAATCACTCAACACAAGTTACAACTCCATACATATACAACACACATTGTCGCCCCGTAGCGCTACGGCACAAAGTCCCACTCCTCCGTCCACGTCGCCTATGCAAGAAGCTCCTCATCGGATGCCCCGGTAGCCACAAGGTGCAGGTACTCATTCTCCGTGCCGCATAGAGATCCGGAGGAGCCCCCGATAGAAGCCTCCGCGGGCGAGGTGGTCGAATTGGCGGACGCGGCTGTAACATCCTAAATCTTAGGTTTGTATTTCAAATGTGTAAAAATATTAACTTTTATTTTTTTTTGAACATGCATTGGATTTCTGGAGCATTTGTATAAATTGTTGCATTTGAAGATTTTGAAATCAAAGAAAACATACAACTCAAACAAAGATCCAAAGGAAAATAGAAATAAAAATTTGTGATCACCCTTGGAAAACAATTTATTTAACTCTTATAATATTTATCATGAATAAATATAATTTTTTCCAAATTGTTAGAAGCCAAATCAACCCTAAGAAAATTCAAAACTCATTTGAATAACCCATACGGTTAAAGGATTAAAAATAAGCAAATAAAATATGAATAAGGAGGTTTCAATTTTTTTATGGATACTAGGTCATCCCAGGAACCTCTATGAAAAACTTCAGAATTTTTGAAATTTATTTGCTATATTTTCTAGCTTGGTAAAAGTGGAAGGATTTGAAATTCAAATTAGTCAACATTAGCACTGTTCTTCAGGCTTAGACCCAGCTTCGACTCAAACCTGACTCGAGTCCGACCGGGTGAATTGACTCGGTCGAACCAACTAACTGCACCCGCACCCGCGCTGCGCCGTTTCACTCTCACTGACGCCGTGGGACCCACCGGTCGTAAGCGTCTTCCTCCTCACGCGCTGGCGACGCAGAGCTCGCTCGCCACGCGGAGTACTACCACTATCCAAGAGAGCCACTCCTCTCCTCCCTACCATGCATATGGTCAATGTATAAGTTGTAGTCATTCTCAGACCTGGTACAACATTAATAAAAATGTGCATAAGCTGTTCTTCTGCTTCTGGGTTTGGAAATGACTCCTCTTAAGCTTGTGGTGGATTACCATCATATTCTTCCCCTGGTTGGGTATCATCAACCTCCTCTGAAACCATCAAGTTCACATTCTGGTATTGCTTGTATCTTTGTCCAATAAACCACTTACCTCCACAATACCTGCAGACTCCAGGAGTAAAAGGAATGGATGGTTTACCATTGGTTTCCTTCTTCTGAAAACTTGGAACTGCCAAAGCTTTGTTCTTTGCTACGTTCGCTTAGAACCCACTCTTTTGTTGACTCACAGAAGAGTTAGGGAATCCCCTCTTGGCTATAGCTCCCGCTCCCTTCTCCATATCTTTAGCCATCCAATAGGCTTCATAGAGGAATTGTGGTTTCAAAGGCTTGAGGTAATGTTTAATCTGTTGTCTCAGCCCGTTCACAAAACATTTCACAAAGAATGGTTCATTTTGTAACAGATTCTCGTTCTTGTACACAACCATCAATTCTTCAAACTTGTCAATGTATTTAGAGATGCTGAGATTGTATTGCTTGACTGAGTGAAAATTTTATAACACCTCATAGCCACTGTAGTGAGCAAATCGATCACAGAGCATTCTGCAAAAAGTCTGACAGGGGGTGGATTCCACAATAACCCCACACTTCTGATCCAATTATCTGCTCTTCCCACCATGTACATTTGAGCCAAATCAAACTTAGCTTCATCCGGTACATTAGCCATAGCAAAATATGTTTCAACTTGTCTAATCCATTCTAGTGGGTTACTGCCATCAAATCTAGGGAAATCAATTTTCGGTCCTTTAGCAATAGATTAATATAAGTTGTCGATTCTCTCATTACTTGGATTTGGGTTCCACAATCTCACACGATGAGCCTCACGACTTGGGTCGAAGTTGTTCAGAGTGGGAGATGTAGGGGTTGAGGGAGGAGACATGTTCTGCCCCCAAAATACTGGTGTTGCGGAATGGCCAATAGATGGATGGTGTGGATTTACCTCTGAGTTGAAGTGGACTCCATGGGTACTGTTCACTTGGTTGAACATTCGATATGTTCTCATCACTTCCAGTTCCACTTCATTAGATGGTTCTGGATCCGGTGGCATTCTCGGCACTTCTTCGTTTCTGATCTGTTGTCCAATAACCCCTTGGGTTGATTCATTTTTCTGCATTTGTATCCTTGCAAATCCATGCAATAAAGATTCCATTCTATTCATTTGGTCTTGCATACCCGTGACTTGTGTTTGCAGATTCCCAATCTGCTCTTGAACCGCCTCAGCCATGTTCTTGGCTTCAATCGCTTCTTGCCTTACTGTGGGATTTTACCACTCCGAACCATCTACTTCAGTTCTTGTCGCCGCCTTAGCCATATCTTCTCTTACAGATCTGGAATCGATTAAGGGATTTTACCAGGAACTAGTCCCAACCTTGCCGACTGCCAGCTCCTTGATCTGATTCAACCAGGGATTCTTCAGTGTATTCAGAACGCCAATCGCACCCAGAATCCAGATCTAATTCTTCTCCGAGGACCGAAATGCTCTGATACCAAATTTTTTCAGATCCTGATTTGGAGTAATATCGAGAGGGGAAAGTGTACAGACCAAATTACGATAAGAACTAAACTAGGGTTTAGAATAATGGCATTGATGCCCTTCTCATTCTATTTTCCAGGTTTTATAAGGGTACAAATTGACCAAAAGGTTAAAATCAAAATTACAGTTTAATTCTGAACTTCCACCTGCGCTAATTACTGTTCACCATAAAGTAAATGACAAAAACGTAAATAGTAACTGCTGCGATGCGTTACAGCCATCGATCTCCAGCCGAACCGGTACGAGTTAATCTCAGTCGTTCAGATTCACTAAAGCTCATCCTGCTTCTCGTGTCTTTCTGAACTTCATCTTCATTCTTCAGACTTGAGTTCTGACACCCAGCCACCACATCTCCATGGTGCCAGCCCCGACGACCATGCTGCCGCCCCTCGCGGCCTCGCCTACCCCGGTAAGGGTTTCAGCCGACACGCGCCCCTGCCGTAGAGGATTTGCATCGCCTCCCTACCGTCAGCACCGCCGCCGCCGCCACCGCCACTGCCGCAAGATGAGGCACATCTTCTCCACTTCTCCCCGTGGTCGTGCTGCATCCCCTGTAGGCCGCGCCACTACCCTAGTGAGATTGAATGGAGGTTTGGTCCTACCTCTTTGGTCGTTTTTTATTTTTCATCACAGACTTGATATTTTATTTTCTAACAAATTTGTTTGGTGACAATGGCTACATCTCCAACACACCTTTATCGTGTAATCTCAATGATGAAAGTCTAGAGCAATGTGAGATTGAAGGGAAGTTTGGTGCGGCTTCTGTCAGAATCAAATTCCATTGGCAAAAGAAAAGATATATACTTAGCTTGGTTTCATCACTTGATAATTTCTTGTCCAACTCTTGCAATCAAGCTTATCAATCTTTAGTAATTTTTTGGCTCATTTTTTATGCAGATGTGCTCAGCTTAATCATTTTTACATGTGAAGTAAGCACTTGGCAGATGCCTGCTCGGTGTGAGGTGAACAAGACATTAGCAGAGATGAAAGAAAGAAATGATGTAGCTGGTAGTTTCCTGTTGGGTTGTTTTGACTTGTAATTTGTGCATGTGGCAAGAATCTGTATTTTTTGTAGTGTTAGGTGGAACTATGTTGTCTTAATGCTCCTCTGCCTATAGTATCAGGCTTTGAAATAATCGTGTTCCAAACATCATGTTGTTAAAGTTTCAAGTGACAGGGTATCAGAATTTCAAAAATGCAAATGAATGTTTTTCAGAATGACTGAGTGGAAATGAGCATTTTTGTCTGTTTTTTTTTTTTGCAAATTATTAAATGCTAAATTGTAATCTGGGTGGTTTTGTTAATATCCTTAGTGTTCTGTTTTCTATGCACAAGCTGCCGTTTGCGATGAGTGGTCGTGCACTCGTGCGGTAAAGAGTATCAGGTTGGCAACACTCCTTAGATTTAGACTGCTCCAACTTCTCGTAAGAGTGAAATTAGAGCCGTAAAAACTTGAAGCAGAGCCATACAATAAACAATTCTTTCATAGTTGCTAAGAAAAAAAAAATATGCTAGAAAATCTATACCTATACTAATTATACAAGGCATCTAGCCCTTAATTTAATGATCCTAATTTTAAAGGCTTAGATTTAATAATTGACTTAGAGATATACGAATATGTCTATATCTATACTAGTTATATACTTAGAGTTTGTTTGGATACATTGTGATCCGACTCAATCCTCTCGGATTGACTCAGAATTTGAACTAAAATCCCTTCTAATCCAGCTGCGTTTTTTTTTGTTTGAAAAAACACATATACAGCTTCAAGGTTTGCTCCCGACTGTAGATCCATATGTACGTACAGATGTATTTGTCATAATAACGTACATTTATACATATGTACGTAGCATTGCTCGGAAAATCAGTCCTTTTACTTAACGCTGCAATACCGTTCTCTACTCGCATGAACATGCATGCAATTGGGAAGATCAGCCTCCAATTCCGATGAGTTTCAACTGTTCAAAAATCAAATGATGACAATACATAATATTTAGTTCATGTACGGGAAATTAAAATCTCAAATAGATTCTCAAATTTTAGAATATAGAGACTAATTAAGAACTGAATTTGTGTCTCACAAGGTTGTTGTTAGGTTGCCTCCAGTAGAAACCATGTACCAGGATTGGGACAATGTTGCATGCCACTAGAACAAAAATCATCAGAGCATGCTTTCCCATCCACTCCATTGGGAAAAAAGGCCTCTTGTAACCGTACACGTCCACCTGAACAAATTTAATTATGTTAGCATCAAAGCACTCATTGACAAGCTGAGTATTGCTGACCAAAGTGAAAATAAATCAGGATACTCATATATAGTTGGTGAACCAAGATTGACATGTGCTTTAGTGCTTTTTTAGGGGCTGCTTGTTTAGTGTTGGGAACTAAAGCATTGCACATAAGGCCCCTATTCCTGAACAAGCTTTTCCCCTTCAAAACTTTTTTTTTCTGAAAAGAAAAAGACATTAATCGCACACACATGGATGAATAGGCCTCAACTGCATGATAGCCATGAAAGCTTGGCCGAAATTAATATTTGACCCTTTTCTTTTCTTGAAAGATGGGACCCCTGTGCTATTTCACCTAAAGTAAGAATTTCATATAAAATAGTTCAAATCATGCAGGAATCTGCAGGTATTCTCGAATTTTAGAAATAGACTAAATTATATCGAAAGAATTTTTTTAAAAAAAAATATTGCTAGCTTGGGTTAACTCTTAACTACTTTGAATTACCTCTTCTTTATTGTTTATTGGATTTATTTAAAAAAATGGCAATTCCAGTTATTTTAACTCTGCTCAAGAACTCGACGGTCTTGCTACTCCTATTTAAGAAAAACTGGAATTTTGGCGGTCTTTAATTGTTACCGACCAGCAAATAGATTCCCGCGAAGAAGAGGCCAGCGGTGCCGGTGGTGACGCAGGTGTAGCTCAGACTGTACAGCGACTTGTTCATGTGCAGTCCTACATGTTCCAAATTAAACGACTCGTTAATTAACCATAGGTTATGGAACTTACTACTTGTGATTACAACCCAAGGCTGCTTATCCAGTCAAATCGATTAATTACCGAACAAGTCGAGCGAGAAGCCAAGAGCCAGCAAGCTCAACGACGGGATCGACCATTGTACTACTCTGTAGTCGTGCTCCTGCAGCCACGCATTAATTATTTGAGGATGCAGCAGCAGCAGCAGCAGCAGCAGAAGAGGCAGCAAATCAAGCTAAGATCTCATTCAAATGCGACACCATAAGTTCGTACTTAGTTACAAAGATGTAGGTAGTCAAAATTGTTCGACGCACACCAGATAGAAACATAGCTGCCACTTTTCCTAACGCCTTGAAACAAAATGTCAAGATATTGAAACAGCTGGTAATCAATCATTTCCTGATGGTAAGCAAAGCCCCTGGCATCTAGCCGTCGATGAAAACTCGAATTTGCGTAGTGGATAGATAGGTAGATAGATAGGTAGATGGTACCTTGAAGTGCACAATGACATGCCCAATCTGGAGCCCGATTAAGCAGGTCACGATTGCCATCAAGGAGCTGAACATTGTAAAGATAAAGAGCAATATAAGGCTGCATCAAGTACTGATCAACAACTAACTGAAGAACAAGTCAGTAATCACCTGAGGAGGCCTTCGGGATCGAAGGGGGCTTCGCACCACGACGGAGCGTCGGACGGAAGCGGCCCGTTGCGCGGGGAGTTGATGCTGCATTGCTGCAAGCAGCGTGGGGAAAAAGCTCGTTAGTGGGACTTATTGGTTTGGTTTAATATGGTTTTAATTATACTCGTTAATTGGTTAAATATTGAAACAAGTTAGATTTCGAATGAAGACTCGGCTCGTTAGCTCGGTTATAAAAATACCTCAAAACTCTAAATAAAGTATTATTAAATAATACTACGTCAATTTCCAAAAAAAAAAAAAAAACTCGGTAAGACGAATCCACGGCTCGATATCCACCCTAGCTGCAAGTACCCAAAAGATGGGAAAGAGAGGCTGTCATATATGTTAAGATGTGCGGTATTGCTAACTGTATTCGAAAACCACAGTTTTCCGAACAAGGCATCTTAATTATTGCTATTTTTCAGCATCCCCTGTCTCTTTAGGTTTCTCATCCTCGTATTAATTATTTATTTCATTTCATTTATTTGAGTTCCATGTATGCTTGCATACCTCTGTTTTGAGATAGACCGGGCGTGTATAGAGATGCTGGATTCCGAGGACACGCTGGTCAATCATGCCAACAGCGTTGCAACCTGGCCCTGTATCTCCTCTCACTCCACATTTCACCTGCAATCCAACCAAAAACAACAGCATTTTCTCTTTTTTTTCTTGAAAAAATGAACCTTCCATGACATTGTCAAACACTAACAGATATATAGCAACGACCGAAAACAAGAGAAAAGAGTTGCAAAAAATTACCGAGAAATGCTTCACAGTGGAGTCTGCAGACGTGGCCTCATACTCCCAGTCCGGCACGTACGAACCATACAAAAGCGCCATGTACGCGGCCGTGAGGACCAAACTCACAAACCTTCGCAAAATTAAGGGAAGAGAACAGGTGATGCAATGCAGATTAATTAAGCGGATCAAGTTAAGTGAGAGTCTCGGTATCGGTTGGTTAGCACCATAGGTGGTGGGCTAGTCAACCCGAGTTCGAGTCCTCCATTCTTAAATACGTTGTGTGGGAAATAAGTCTTATCCCGCTACGTCAACGTTTTATTCTCGTAAAAAAAAGTTGTATTGTATGGTATAGCTATAGCTCACAGCTGACGGCGGTATCTTCTGATAAGCGCATAGCCGGAGCCGACGTCACCGCCACTGCTACGGCTCCTCAGCCAGATTTCGCAAAGCGCCACAGCTAAGTATGCTACTGCAATCCTCTGCATGCATCAAGCGGAATATATTTCGATCATGCGCAACTCTCCTGTGTGTTCTCGAGGGAGCAAAAAAAAAAAAAAACTAAAGAATTTGTGAAAGATCCATCGTACCTGTAGTACTCCCATCAATCGTATCTTGCGAATATCGATTCCGTAGGTAAGATCGTGTATGCCGTGGAAGAAGCCACCTTGAAGAGGAAATCAAGATCAAGGTCATTGTTATTATTTTCACAGTTTCACTAGATCGTCGTATTTTTCTAATCAGATTATCAAGATGGTGCAGACAGCGCGCGCACTCGGGCGAGCCTTCTAACAAAACAAGGTCGTTGGTACCTTGGAGCAAGAGGCCTAGAAGAAAGAGCTTTGCAGCACGGAGCACAGCCTTCTTAGTTGCCAGCACCCTGTTTGGCACTCTCTGTGCAAAGCATGATTTAGCAACTAATGTTAGTATATATAAATAAAAACAACTTGTAACATTCAAGGCACCTTCGCTTCAAGGGTAAGAAAATCCTATAATAATCCTAAAAAAGAAGAAAAAAAACTTAGAAGTTCTATTATTGATCGATAGGGGGAAAAAGATCTGCACTGTTTATTTTAGTAGGGTTATATTATAACGGTGCAAATTAATCATCGATAGATGTTAAAGCTATATAATAAATATAAATGTATAAATACGTGTTGTAGTATTTAGCTGAATAATTGCGTGGGAAATTCGATTAGTTTAATTAACACCATGGCGTTAGTATATTACCTTGTAGGCAAAGGCCAAGGAGACTCCGACGATAAAGAGGAAGAAGGGAAACACAAAATCCGCCAGCGTCACGCCGTTCCACGGAGAGTGGCTGATTGCGGGGACAAGGCCGCCAACATCATCCACAAGGATCATCAGCTGTGATATTTGAAATCTGACTACTCAGTGAGCTTGATTCACTTACAAATTTAGGCATGTTTGGTTTACGAGCAACTTTTTTAATAACTCATATTTTTTTAGGGCAATAGTTGCCACAAGTGTGGCAAAGTTAGTACAAAAAAGAGTACATGACAAGCGTGTAGTCTACACCCAAGCCTGTAGTCTACACCAATATTTTCCTTTAAAAATGACACTGTTTGAAATGCATGAATTTCACATAAATTGTACATAAAACAGTTCAATTTCTACAGATGTCGAAAGGAAAAAAAAATATAAGCCCTACTATTCCGAAAGAACAGATAGATGCCCAGAAAGCATGAAACCCAAGCCCACTATGTACGTGCCACTGTCTCACCCTAGCAACTTAACTACCTATTTTCTTGCTTTCGTTTTCGCTTTCGGGGTAGGATGGCATCACCCGGAATTGGTCGCTGCCGACCATCCCTATATACATTTACTGACGGTCGACATGAACTTTTGCATATGTTTTTTTTTTTTGATGGAGAAGCGACGTACGCCAGTAGGTGGATGCCCACTGCTCGTTTCTTATCGCAAGCTAGCATTTCTACAGTTCTACCTAAGAGCGTACATCCTCCTCCCGTCCTCCGCCCATGGCAGCTACAGTGCAGCGCATGTGTGTGCGCCACCATGGTAACTTGCTTACTCCACGCGCCGCCGCCGTTTACTATTTCTGAGTCTAAATAATCGTGCGATATGTATTCCACGGAGGAAGAAAGGTAACTGACCGCAACGGTGATGCCTCTGAAGACGTCGAGCGACACGAGGCGCTGCCGCCTCGGCGGCGTCGGAGGGCTCGTCGTCGCATGGCCGCCGGCCTCAATATCGGGACGATGGCCATCTCCCTCCTTGGGGTCCGGACCGCCGCTGCCGCCATGGACGCTCTCCGCCGCTGCCATGAGCACTTGCACTTGCACTTGCAGTGCTGCTGCTGCTGCTTCGCCTTGACAAGTCTTCAATAGTCCTCTGTTTGGCAAGCAGCAGCTCCTGCCTGCTGCATACTTATACTGACGTACGTACGTGTTGCAGGCTTGCAGCCTCTCCTTCTCCTGCAGATGAAATATATGGAAACGGAATGGTGTGGTCGCGTTTCTGTCTGCATCATCAAAACGTATGAAAACGGTAATGCTACATATGGCCTTGTAGGTCATTGTGTACTGTCATCGGAATGGTGTGGTTGCCTTTCTGTCTGCATCATCAAATCGTATAGGGGGACAGTGAATGTTGAAAGTGCTAAGAAATTGGACCCAAGTCAGACAGGTTTGGCTCGCGATTGGCTTCTCATCCACTCAAAAGATAATACAAAGGGAATCTCTAACCATTGTATGTGTTTTTGTGGAAGAAAACTAAATAGAAGCAAAAAGTCCTCCTACATCTCTGTGTTCAATCCACTGTTCTATTATTGTATTTTTGCATTGTTTTTACGATTCTAAGTTTGTCTACAAGGTAATTCCTCGGACTGAACTCGCTAGCGACGGTTCCTCAACACGTTATCTGCACGATCGACTCCAACCTGCTCTTCTCGGATCGAAAGGTAACCGTAGATCGAATCATTTTTCTGGATCGCTTCCAATTCCGCAATCGTTAATTTCTAGATTATTTTATCATATGGTGCAAATCCGCTCTAATCTACCGCGAGCCGACTTAAAGTCGCCAGCACAATCCCGATTGGTAGATTGTATGAAAGAGTAGATGATTGCACTGTGGATTGCAAATCCGCTCTAATCTACCACGAACCGACTTGAGGTTGGTGGCCAAACCGATCGGTGGATTGCATAAAAGACCAGATGACGATTGCACTGTATATTGTACATCACATTGCATGAACAGTAATGAGAAAAAAAATATCGGTCGGCGCAGCCCCGTACGGACGTGCCGCCGCTGGTCCACTACCAGCCTGCAGCCGAGCCATCGCTGGCCTGACAACGCACCACCGTAGGCCGGCAAAGCCCCCGCACGAGCTCCGCCCACGTCGCCGCCCGGTGGCGTTGCCCACCTGCAGGCCCTCCTCGGCTTGGAGCCGCTCGGCATTGGTGCCGCGCCACCCGACCTCCATTGCTTGGAGCCGCCGTCGGCCTTGGGTGTGCCACCACTAGCCACCGCGCTAGCCTAGAGTGGCTTGGCCAGCCATGAAGCTAGCCGGCCCGCCGACGAGCTTCGGCACCGATCGCCGCTTGTAGCCCTCCCGCATGAAGTGCCACCGCGGCAAGCGCGCCCGACCGCCCGCCTCCGGCAGCGATCCGAATGGTCACGGCCCGGTCTCGCACGACCACGGCGCGCCGCCTCAGCGGCGCCAGCCGGCCACGCATGGCCTGCCGCCGCTTCGCCCACGCATGGAGGCCACGCCCTCACGCGCCACGAGCCGCGCGCCGCCCGCTCTCAGCGTCGGCCGCGCAACCTCACGCGTCGCCACCCACATGAACAAGGGTAGGGTTTAGCCTTCAGATCCTTTGAACCGGCCAAAGTGGGCTGTCAGTTATGGGCCCGAGAAAGGCCGAATGGGCGGTGAAAATCGGCCTGGCGAGGAAAAGAAAAAAGGGGGCAAATCCTACTTTTTTGCAAAAAGCTCCCAAAAATTCTAAAAATTGCATGAATTTTTTTTTCTCAAAATAGAAATTTATTAGTTTAGCCTGTGGAAATTGCAGAATTCATCAAAAATTCATATTCCAGCAGAAAAGAGCCTCGAGAATTCAAATTTTGAATCGATTTTAGCATTTGAAGCATGTTTAACTTTGTTATTATTATTTCTATACAATTTATGTATTGTATTTACTGTTTTGATTATCTATGATTGTTTATATTACTTTTAATCTCTGAAAATAGCAGTAAATTATGAAAAATATATAGAAAAATATTGGAATATTATGTGAATCTTTGCAACTATTTTATGCAACTTACCAGCAGTAATCTTATGAACTCTTTATATGAATATGCAGATGACTCGTATCACGAACTGGGAGTTCAAAGAGCTGGCCCAGCATGTCCAGAATTACTTGACTTGGGCATCAAACGTTGAGATCGTACTTGGCGCCAAGTGCAGCTATCGGATTGGGCACCTTGAAGGATGCCACTCCAACTGCTGAGGAAAATGATCAGGCACTTCATTTCCTCAGACACCATCTCTGCCTAACGCTCAAGAATGAGTATATGGCAGAGAAGAACACACTAGCTTTGTGGGCCGCATTGAAGAAGCGGTTCGAGAAGCTAAAGTACACAATTCTTCCTTGGGCAGAGTAGGAATGGAACTGACTATGTTTTGCTGACTACAAGACCATGGGGAGTACAATTCTACTTTTCACATAATTAGTACCGGTCTTTAGCTATGTGGTAAGGTAATCACATATGAGGAGAAGATTGAGAAAACTCTCTCTACCTTTCACCCGAATGATGTGCAATCAACACACAACTATCGTCAAGATGGCTACAAAGAGTATACTGAATTGATTGACATCATGCAAGCCGCGGAAGCTCAAAATGAGGTTCTAACGAAGAACTACATCTCAAAGCCGCCTAGCAGCAATGTTGGCCATGAAGTCAATGCTAGCAGCTACAAGGTGAGGAAACCTCACTCAAAGTAAAGAGGCAAGAATGGTAAGGTCATGGATCGCAAGGCCAAGCCAAATGCTCGTGCTACGAAGAGCGGATAAAATAAGCACGATGAGAAGCCCTATGGCCAGTAGGACCAAAGTTGCTACAAATATGGCACATGGGGATATTGGTCACGCATTTGCCGTGAGCCACATCATGTGATTGATGCTTTCTAGTCTAAGAAGAAGGGCAAAGAACAGTATGAGGCACACCTCACCATTGCAGGCACAGAGGATCCACAGTCATTGGTTGCACCTATAGATGTGGACAACCCAGAAGTAGCCCCCATCACCCCTTCTTTGGACATCGCAGTGGCTGCAGCCGTAGTTGCCGAAGAAGAGAAGATGGACATGGAGCATATTTAGGCATAAGTTTCTTCATACTTCACTGTTTCGATCTAGTGCACGTATTGCACTTAGATTTTTATAGTCATTTGCAGTTTATGGTTGTGTTAAAATATTGAATTATTGAATAATGGTTGTAAGCTCTAGAAGAGCAAAGCATTAACTTCTTATGATGAGTCACGCAAGACTTTTTCCCGTATTAATAATAGCGAGTTATGTTCTGTTTTGAAGTATTTTATTTAGGTGTATATTGCTTCCTACCCTATATTAATAAATACTTTATATCATAACGCGTACGGCGCCCTCTGGAGGAAGTGTGCCTAGCGGATAGCGGCACAACAAATACCATCTTATAGAGATAAAATAACATGGTGTGGTAATTGATGATAATCATATTTTGGAACTAACATTTTCCATGAGTTGGATGAATATGTTATGTTCCAGGATAATGAAGACTTGGGATGACATCATGAGTTGATTGTCATCAAGTCAAGGTGGAAGTGAAAGATGCATCATGTGTTGATGCATATGAAGAGCTTGAATAAATGGGAATCATCGTGTGTCGATGATGTTCAAAGAGAAGACCCATCATGTGTTGATAGAGGTATAATGAAGGATGCATCATGTGTTGATGCATATCAAGATTTGGAGTAAAGTATGCATCATGTGTTGATGTATATCAAGTCAAGAGAAGACCCATCATGTGTTGATGGGGGTCAAGTAAAGGAATGCATCATGTGTTGATGCATGTCAAGACTCAGGATGAAGAAATCATCATGTGTTGATGATGTTCAAGACAAGATCCCGAAGTGAAGAAGATCATCATGTGTTGATGATTGTCAAAGTCAAGGACCCGGACTTGAAGTGTTGATGTGCGTCATCAAGCTTCAAGAAGATGCAAGGCAAAGGTATGACTAGCTAGGGCTAATGATGTGTTCCTAGTCTTCTACCGGTCTTACTGTTTGGTTGAAAGGCCGGATTGCTAGTATAGGTTGCCGTACTATTAAGAGGGGTATTGACTAGTAGCATGAGTTGGTCATGTGTTGATAGCTCATTATGTTTGCTCTAGCTCATTTATGCATGGAGCTATTATTTGCGAATGTGTTTTGCAAATAGCCAAGGCTCGTGCATTTAATCTTTGTAGTATGGGACTATAGTTTGCAAATATATTTTTGCAAATGGTTGAAGTCCATGCACCTTAGTCTCGTGGCATGATGATGTTATTTGCGAATGTGTTTTGCAAATAGTTGATGCTCATATTTGATTTCTTGCAGCATGTGACTTAAGTTTGCAAATATGTTTTGCAAATGGTGTAAGTCCATGTATCTTATTCCTTGTGGTGAGTATTCTAAATATTGGCAAATGTATTTTGCAACTGGTTGAGAATATCACCTATATTCCTTGTGGGAATTGCACTCAAATGGGCGAATGTGTTTTGCCATTTGAGCGAAGCCAATGTGTTTGGCCTTTGTGGTCTGGCAATCTGACCGCCAATAGTCACCGGTCTGACCGGTGACATATCGGTCAGACCGTTGTGCTGTTGGCGGTCCGACCGATTTCATCTTGAGTTGATTCTCTGTGCGGTAGTTCCGCCGTTGAGAAAACGGTACTACCGGAGTGCGGAAGTACCGGAGTTCTCACGGTACGTTTATTCCAGAGAAGCACCCTTTTGGAGGTGTGCCAATTTTCCTCGGGCGGTCGGACCGGCCAACCTTAGCGGTCCGACCGATTTGGCGGCGGTCTGACCGGCCTTTAGTTGGCGGTCCGACCGGCCGTAGGTCCAACGGCTAGTTTTATAGCCGTTGGCGCATGGGCGGTCCGATCGGCCATTAGTTGGCGGTCAGACCGGACCTGCACAAATTCGAGGTAATCTTCCCCCCAACGGTTAGTTTTTGTGTGTGGGCTATAAATACTCACCTTGGCCGATTGGGGATGGTTGCTGGTGTTATTGTGAGTGCTATACTCAGTTCTTTGAGCTAAGGGCAAAGCTTTCTTCTCTTTTGTGCATGTGTTGCACTTAGTGAGATTTGATAGCAAACCCTAAGTGCATGTGTTGCCTTAGGTAGTGGATTGTGTATCCACTTGAGCGTTGACACTTGATTAGTTCAAGTGAAGGTTGAGATTTGTTTCTCTTGGTGTTTACCGACACCTAGACGGCGTGGAGGCGTCGCGCGCGGTGATCTTCTCAAGAAGCTCGTGAGAAGGCTCGGCGTGTTGTGAGTGGTTTGGTGCTCGCCATCTCCGGAGTGGAGAAAGAGCAACCCTAGTGGAGCAAGGTGTTGGTTTGTGTTAGAACCGGTCCAAGTGGTCGGACTTACCTCGGAGGTGTTGGCTTAATTAGTGGAGCCAGTCCAACGTGGTTGGGCTTACCTCAACATGGATTAGGGGAGACCGGTAAGTCTCCGAACACCACGGTAAAACATAATTGTGTCATCTTGGTTTGTGCTTGTACTTTACTTTGAGCAATTTACATTACGTGTTTCAATTGCTTATATATCATTGTACGATTACTCTCATTATATTATATTCATATTGTCGGTCACTTAGTCGAGCCTAGTTGATTTAGGTTTTAACTGTGCAAAACCAATTTGTTATTAGGTTTCGCATTATTAATTGGTTTTAGCCGAAAGAAATTTTAAAACCGCCTATTCACCCCCCTCTAGTCGGCTACCTCGATCTTACGCACATGTAACGTGCTTGTCCGTGGACTGTAATGTAGTTCTGGTTCTGTGCCCTCGCTGAGCCATCAAAACAATACTATATTGCAAGTATACCTCTTCTGGTGGAATTCCAGAAATAACCATTCACATCGACATCAGTTCTTCTATGTTTTAGGGTATCTTCGTAATCACAACGTTCTCAACTCCTTCAGTTAAATTCTGTACTTTGCTTTAACTCCACCATACAGAACAAATGTGATCAAGAACCACAGCGACCAAGAGTAGTCATGTGGTACTAAACTTCACACATTTCAAGTTACATTAAATTATGAAATCCTAATTTTTGATATCTTTTGTCCTAATTTTTGAGAAATAACCATTGTGTAAGGACTCTGAAAAAAAATTATGTAAAAATTACGTAATCAAGTCCACTGTGTAAGGAGTCTGAAAAAAATTCATAATTTTTGGACCTCATTTTCCATATTACAAAATTCCTACAAATATTATACTTAAATGAATTTTACAGAAAAAATAACAATGGATAACATTTTGTAAAAATTACACAAGCAAAAACACTGTGCCGGGAGGTTCCACAAAAAAATTCATAATTTTTGGAGCTCATTTTGCATTTTTAAAAATTCCTCCAACAAACGGCGGCGGGAGCACCTAGGTGCTGCCCCGACGGCAGCAACTCGTGCGGGACGACAGCAACTAGATGCTGCGGTCCCGCACGGCAGCAACTGATCTCTGGGGCGCAGTATATACTGTTAAGGGGTTAATTTTAGAATTTCGCAGTTATAAGAATAAATTTTAGAATGTTCACACGCTACACGCTACCGAGCTAATTCGGTTCAGAATTCTTATTCAACTATTGTCCCATCTCATATTTATCTTTCTCTTTTTTTTGTGAGGGCATATTTATCTCCTTTCGCAAACTGAAAAAGTGAGAAACTGATGGACACGACAACGACCAAGAAGACTTGGTACGTCTTTCGGACGTAGACAAGCGGAAAAGAAGCAGCGACGACTTGAAGGTCTTCGGAATGCGAACAAAAAGATAATTAAGAAGCAGACTAACGAGCTGAGCGGTGAGCGTTGCCACAGGGGTGATGGTCTCCCTTCTCGGCAAGCTCACCTCCCTGATTGGCGAGGAGTACAGGAAGCTCAAGGGCCTGCACGACGACGCCCTCGTCCTGAAAAACGAGTTGAGTAGCATAAACGGGACCCTCATCAAGCTGGCGAACATGGATGACGACCTTCTCGTCCATGTGTGAAGGAGTGGAGGAACCAGGTCAGATGCTCCGGATCTTTCTCAATACAACATGTGCACATTTGTATCTTTGACGTAACCGTGTGTATCTCTCTCCATCTCTCGCTGTAACCATCTGCTGAACATCTAAGAATAGAGTTTCACTGACAACAACTTATGAGCAACAACTGTCACCCCCTCAACGCTTTATACAGGGTTGTGCCGACAGATGGAGAGGGGAGGAGGCCATTGGTAGTATTTATAGTTTTAGTGACATATTATACATTGTAATATCGTTTAATACAAAAACACAGGAATAGCGTTATTATTCTCCCCGAAAAAGGTCCGAACCTATCTAAAACACCCTTTATCTTTATACATGATCTCGAGAGTCGTATTCCCGTATTTACTCTGTAAGATCGATAGTTGGTGCCGTTCGTAGGGACATGGTGGTGATTTTCGCCCGTTCCACTCAGATGCCTTCATAGCAAACGAGTAGAACGAAGATAATTGGTTTAATATCGCATATTACACAGGACTCAATATGAATACTTGCTACGACTAGAAGCCGATCATCTAATCGCCCGAGGGCAACGTCTACTCCTGGAACCCGTCACTAGGCCTAGCAGACTGTGCCACGAACACGCTGCTGGAGGGCGTGCTATTGCCAATCCTTACAAGACGAGTCCAATCGACCACCACCAATTTTGTATATGACCAAAGTGCCTGTTATTAATATTCGATAACTTCAAAATGTTTCCGAGTTAGTGGCCTTAAATTTGACTTATTCAACTAGTGTCCCATTTCATATTTACCTTTTTTTTTGTGAGGGCATACTTTTCTCCCTTGACAGATTGGAAAAAGTTCGAAACTGATGGAGACGACGACGACAAGACTTGTAAGTCTTTCCGACGCAAACAAACAGAGAAGCAGCAGCGACGAATTGGAAGTTTTTGGAATGCGAACAGAAAGAAAATTAAGAAGCTGACTTAGACGGTTTTCAAAATATATAATATTTTGGCAATCAACACAGTTTTCAAAATATAATTTTGATCAGTAATTTCTACTGTAATACATTTACAAAGCATAATAACGTTATGAAATTATTTTTCGAGATAAATCTATACATACCGATTTTTCATGTTCAATATAATATGAATATTTACAAAGATATCAATAGTTAAAATTTAGAAAATTTAACTGCACGTATTCGAAAACGGGGCTCTTTTTATGACCAGAGGAGTATACAAGGAAGTATCTAGTTTGGATACTAACATTCTGACGTGGGTAAGCGTTCCATTTGCATGAAATTTGGATGGTCCTATTCGACTTAAGTGGATGTAAGGGTTGCACGGAAGGCCATTTTGCGAAGAACATCATGAAAAATTGATAAATCATTTTTAGAATCCCATCTCAAATATTACAAGTGGATAAGTTGATCTGATTCAAGATATCTTAGAACACAGCACATTCAGTGCATAGGCCGGCCATCATCTCTCTCCTGCATTTACCAAAACAATAAAGGATTCCTTAGGTTTGGTATGTATGTACAATTTAAAACCACCGTACGAATGGATCCATACCACTCATATGGGAGAAAGCTTTCGGTTAGCTTCAGTTAGTGTTAGTTAAGGCGAGCGAAGCGAAGCCCTAGTTCAATCTAGAGGGGCCGTCACGAAGGGATCCCTCGGGTCAACAAGCAAGGGATGAGCGCTTTGTTGCTAAGGGGCGCTCTACGTACCATGTAGACTCCATCAGATACATATCGATTTCTTTCTGATGGGTCCAGAATAGATAGAATCTCAGAGTTGCCACATCCATCCAACTCATTTCTTATGCAAGAAGTGTGCTCAAGACCCACGGCGGGGCTTATCAATGACCGGTGACGAGAGGCTTTTATTTAGGCCTGCTTTGACGGCCCACTCCCGACTTCTCAATCGATTCTCGTGGAGTCGTACCAAACACCCTGATTCTCAAAACCACTGGATTCTGCTTCTCGCGATGAGCTATCTCAAAAATGAACTAGCAACGAGAAGCAGCCCCCCAGTAGATTATCGTGAGAATCCAACCTTCATAAACGAAAATACCCTTTGAAGTTGAATGTTTTTACCTGCAAATGCCACTGAGTTACACAAATACAATTAAAGTATTACACTCAGGGGTGACATGGTCTATTTACCTCTAATCCTCCTTCATATAGTTTTTAGAGCCAACCTACCAGCCAAACGGTTTCAACAAACAGCTCCAGATTCTCAGAGAAATAGATTATCAGAGAATTAAGAGTAGAATTTGAAAAATGAGAATCTGAAGCTGTAGCAAACATTATTTATCTAGGATCTGCTACTCCAACCGTATCTACTTTTGATGTACCTGGCTTGCTTTCTATACGAGTTTCCTTCAGTTGCTTAGGGTGAATAAGCCCATTTAACGTGGCTTCGTTCTATGTGAAATGAATGGTTCAAATAAATTTGGATGGACGTTAGTACTCATGAGGGTCACATGATGGATCACTTTCTGAATAATATATCCCTCGGATGTTGAAGAATTATCTGATCAACATGTAGCTTAGGCTGCAACCTCCGCAAGAAGAATGGTGATGGTAGTGGTGATGACGAAGGCTTCTCCGTTGATGCCCCTAATTAACTATATATAATCCTCATGCTCCAATTACACATGCATAATTAAATAACCTCGTGCCCTCGTACCACATAAATATATTTTAATTTTTTTGTGTAGAAATGTCTGCCCTTAAGCCCCTAACTATATATAAATAACCTTAATTTGTTAGGTACATGAGCATTGTGACAAGACCCCACATTAGGTCACGCAGCATCCTGCATTATCCTGCTTTTTTATGTGGCGATGAACCATGCATGAGATAACTAAATCGCATATTTAACAAGCAAACTCGGGAGGTGTGCATGACGCAAACACTGACCTTAACCAAAAGTGCCTAATTGTCAGCCTGCTTGATCTTGCATGCTTGGACGCTGCGAACGGCATCGCACTGTCTCGTGGCTAACCGGGGGAGGCTGCAATTGATTTGGCCGGCGCATTTGCATGGCATGATGCTAATGGCAGGAGTTTCAATTTGGATGCGAATTAACTTGAGCTAATTTAATTTTTTTATCGATTGGTCCTTGTCCCTTGTCTTTTGGGTGACGGAAGAGGGCGTTTATCTTTTGGTCAATGCTCAAAATTTGGTGCATGCATGACTGTTTCTCTAAGTACATTCATACGTACGCTTCTTGCAACAGTTAAACCAAATATGTTGCAGTAGCTCAATTGGAATGTTGCTAGTGATCTAAAACTCTTGGGGCTGTTCCATCGAAATGTTGCCGCAGTTATTTGGAACTAGCCGATTTTCCGCAAAACTATGCTGCTAGGTACTTAAATACATATGTTAATAATTGAAAAATATAGTTACATTTCTTATACAATTGATATATATTTCGTACTCCTAGGAATACATAATCTAACTTTTAATATACCACTTAAACGAATATATTATACTTCTTTACCATTTTAGTATACTTAAATACTAATTATAAGATACTCCTATGCGACTTAATTGAAAACATTTCATTGAAGCCCTTTATTTTTTTCTATATACCATTTTTCATATATAAAAGAAGTATATACACAAATATTGCTATAAAACGTGGACTTTAATGAATTTTTTTTCTTCATGGAACTCACTTTGGGGGTATCTTATAATCATTATTGAGTATGCTCGAATTGATAAAGAGGTATCATCATACGATTTAAGTGGTATATGAGAAGTGGGAGTATGTACTCATAAGAGTATCATACCATTTTCATATATATATATATATATATATATATATATATATATATATATATATATATATATATACAGT
Organism: Hsuehochloa calcarea; assembly: GCA_036346395.1. Lineage (NCBI taxonomy): Eukaryota > Viridiplantae > Streptophyta > Magnoliopsida > Poales > Poaceae > Hsuehochloa > Hsuehochloa calcarea. The sequence continues at coordinate 29,536,687 of CM070614.1, forward strand.
CCATGTGGGACGCACGCACGCGCAATCCTCATAAGGATGGCCCATTAACTACAGTCGACGGGCCAGAAACGTCCACTCCCGTGCGGAACTCGATTCAACGGTAATTGATAGAGGGTGTGATAGTAATTCGTATATCAGTTTTAGTGCATGTTTTCTAGATACGATTATTCTAGCTCATACTCTGATAGTAAAACATAACGGCTAGCTCAGTAATTTTGCAATGTGTTTTTACTATCGAATCGTATACATTTGTATTATTTTTATCAGGACACGATCCCACTATCTCCTTTGATGCACGATGTTCCATCCGGCGGTAACTTGCAATGTATATTACAATAATTACGTAGAACATATTTTAGGCCTTGTCATAGTGTCACGACGGACTTTGTGGGTATTTCGGAGCAAGGACCCACAAAGCCTACGATTACCGATCACCGATCAGACACTATAGCTTTCGACCATCGACCAGTCACTGTAGCTTTCGACCATCGACCAGTCACCGTAGCTTCGTCCATCGACCGATCCTTTGTAACCGGACTCGGAACACAAATCGACTTACGACTGGGTATATTACTCGGTATTTAGAGCTACAGTACTCGGAGTTCTACCACTCGGTATTCGGAGCTACAGTACTCGGAGCTCTATTACTCAGCACTCGGAGCTATAGTACTCTGAGTCTAGTCTAAAGGGGTCATCAAGTATCATCGATTGGACCAACTAGACTGAAAATTCCAATATCCAAAACTTTCACACACGCAAATATCAAAGCAACCAAAAAGTCAATTATTCATCATCACCAAATTTACGACCAGTCCACATGGTCTAACACATTCATTGACCTAGCAGTCTCCAACTCAGAATGTAAAACTTGATAAGACTCACATGAATCATTATCAGGAACAGAAGCTCTAAGTCTATTAATTTCAGAAATTAAGCTTTCAACAAGACAATTATTTTCTTTCAGTTTCTTTTTTGTCTTTTTCAGTTCAATAGCAAGTTTAATCAAACCATCTTCAAGCTCGTCATATGATGGTCTTAACTCATCGGGATCACTATCATCGTCGTCGTAGTTATCATTTCTTTCCATGAAGCACATGCCCGTGAAGTCATCGTTGTTCTTCTTCTTACCTTTAACATCATCATTGTTGTAGCCGTCGTCGTCGCAACTCTCATATTCCACATCACTCAAATCAAGATGCTTAATAGGCAAAAGAACATTTCCAGCAAATTCTTGTAACCCTTGGTGTTGATGTTCTTGGATAGCTGACAATGGTAATTCTTGTCGTTCTTGATCACCTTCCCCTTGAGCTTGAGACACTCCATCTTAATGTTGCCTGGCTCGCCACACTCATAGCACTTGATCGAACTTGACACTCCACCTCGCTTTCTCATCCTTGTGTTGTTGAGTGCCTTGTATGCCCGTGAGGAGATTAACACCAAATGCTCTTCAGGGAGTTGTTCGAACTGTTCCTCTAAAAAAAGAGACAAAGCAGACACAAGAAAAGAACTCGACGAAGCAGCTTGCACGGGGTTAGTCACTGTGCTAAAAATGAAGGTTTATCAATCTTAGATGGTAAAACTTCCATCTCATAAGTTTTCAATCCAGAGAAAAGATCATCCATGGTTAAAGTATCTAGATCGATAGTTTGATTGATAGTTACGACAACCATCAACCACGCAGTACCTAAAGATCTAAAAAATTTAGTTGTATTATCTTCATCAGTAGGGATAGCATCAACACCGCGCAAATTATTCAATATTTTTTCAAACCGAACAAAAAGATCATCAATAGATTCACCACGCTTCATAGCAAAATCAAAATATTATTTTTGATAAAGATTTTTACGCACTTTATTAATTTTAGTGGTTCCTTCGTGATAATTGCAAAGAGTTTTCCATATTAAGTGGGCAGAATTGATATAAGCTATACGATCAAATTCTTTGCGAGAAATCCCTTGAAACAACAAGTTACGAGTTTGAGCATTTAAATCAACATCTGTTTTATTTAGATTAATAACAGGAACATGAACCTTACAAGTCTAGAAACCTTATTCCAAATATTACTACGTTAAGCCTCAATATATGTTTGCATACGACACTTTCAAAAGGCAAAGTCAGTACCATTTAACCTGAGGGGATGATTCACATGCATCTTTGACACTATAGCAACCCGCTCTGATACCACTTGTAGGATCTAATACATCAATCAGATGTGGGTGAATTATTGTAGTACTTTCTTCTTGAATTACCGAGTACGGTCTGCGTTGGATTGAACCGACGACAGAAAACATCGTACTCGTGCGAGATCCCTCCTAGTCGTCGTGCTTGAATTTGCTGTAATCTGCTCTACTCTGTTGGCTACGACCAGGTGAACGACACGACATGTGATCGAAGAATGTGAAGTCGACCTGGTCGAAGGAGTTTCGACCAACTAGTCGAAAGAGTTCAACTATCGGATTTCTTCTGTCTTACGACTTGAGAGCATCACGCACTGCTTGGAACAAGTCAAAGACTGCTCGAAACGAGAACTCGTCGAAGACTACTCGACACGAAAACTAGTCGAAGACTGTGTCCAGAAGAACATGCCGTCGGCGATGACTAATCTTTCTTGGAATAGATCTGATCTTTTATTTCTGAATCATGTTCTGTGGCTACAAAGTGCCCTAACTGCACCCCTCAAACCCTAGCATGAAAACTCCAAAATCCTTCTCCCGAAAGCCGTCGCGAACCCCCTCCCCCTCCCCCCGTAACTCTTAAATTCTCCCTCCTTTTATATGCTAGAGCCCTAAACCGTGTACTCATAACCTGGACACAAAATCATATCTATTTCTGAAAAACAAGGGACCCGAAACCCCTCCAAACATGGGTTTTTCAAAATCTCTAAACCTTTCAATTATGAGCACCTTCCATAAGTCCTCACGCGTCGAAGCCTTCATGACTGCACCTCCCGTAGCTTCTCCATGCATCATGCATTAACCTTTGATCTCCACGTGCCCTAGAGTAAGCCCGACCACCTCGTGACATCCTCGACCGCCTGAATCTTGGATTTCCCCATCCTAATCCTGATCCTCCTCGTCATCGATTATGACCGTCTCCATGCCCAACCTGCACATGTAAAGACCAAAGAACGTTTTTCCAGAACAAGTTCTCCAACTTGACCAATATCATTCTACACACGCATATCACAGCCTCATCCATCAATAAACACGAACCAGATCATCCACGATCTTAATTTTCAAGCTTAAAAAAAACAACCCGATACCACTCTGAAAAACGGGTCTGTTCGCTATGCACAAACCGATCAGATCGCTGGCCGAACAAACACGAGTACTCGAAGATTACAAGAATTGAAGCACTCGAAGCTTGCGACTACCTACCAGAAGCCTACAACCACTGATCGCAAAGCCTACAACTACCGATCGCAAAGCCTATAACTACCGATCGCCGACCAGGCACTGTAACTTTTGACCATCGACCAAACACTGTAGCTTCCGACCATCGACTAGGTATTGTAGCTTTCGACCTTTGATCATACACTGTAGCTTCGACTATCAATCATGTATTGTAGCTTTCGACCATCGACTAGGTATTGTAGCTTCGACCTTCGATCATACACTGTAGTTTCGACCATCGACTAGGTACTGTAGCTTTCGACCATCGACCAGGTGTTGTAGCTTCGACCTTCAACCATCGACCATACATTGTAGCTTTCGACCATCGATCATGCACTGTAACTTCCGACCATGCGACTCCACTGTCCTTCGTACTCGGTACACACCTCGACTCACGACTGAGTACATTACTCAGTACTCGGAGCTACAGTACTCAGAATCCAGTCGAAGTCTCACGGCAAAAAGGTCATCGAGTATCACCGTTTGGACCACCCGATATAAGGTATGATCCGACCATCCAAACTGAATATTCCAACAACTGAAGCTTTCACAAACGCAAATTTCAATGCAACCCAAAAGTCAATTATTCATCATCACAGAATCTACGACTTGTCCACATGGTCTAGCATAGGGCTTCAAATCAATTCTTGAGATTGCAGCACCATTTCAGAACTTCAAATCACCACAATTCGCCAAATCATGGGCCCTACATTTGGCGTCATGAAGCTTGGCTATTACATCGATGATTAACAAAACTGAAGCTTATTAGTATCACAGATTCAGAAAACTCATAAGGGTATCACATATTCAGAAAACTCTATACTACGCATCAGTGAATAGAAGCAGTAAACTGACCACTCATTGCTTCTAGTACTTCACATTTACTAAGCAGGAGTACATTCTGATGGTTGCAGAATTTGTTTTCGCATTTAAATAGGAGCATACAATTATATATATACAGACTAAGCTTGAGTATATTATGTTCCAAAACGGGGGATAAATTTGTGCAAGAAAGAAAAAAAATTAGGGGGGAGACCGGTAAGGCGGAAAATTTTCCAACAAAAAAATTGAATTTGTCGGATTTTAAATAATAAAAAACAAATTTGTATAAATTCAAACACATTCAATTTTTTAGACAAAATTCATTCAAACAGATTTTTTTCGAAGACGATTTGTATTTCTACCGGCCCCAGGAGTAAATCAAAAATCGCCGATTTTCAGCCAAAATTTGAACCCCTAGCACTGCGTATGGTGGGGCGGCCTGGCGGAGGGGACGTCGTACCACTGCGACCCGATGGACAGGGGCGGCACGGCGGACGGGGCTGACGGCGAACGGTGGAGCGTCCGGGAGGACGGGCGATTGGGGCAGCGCCTTCCGTCGGCAGTGCGGCCCGGCCCCTCTGTGCGCGACGGTGGCCACTAGCCATGGCTCGGGACGGAGACTTTGGTCAAACCACGAGAGCCTTAGTGCAATCCATACGCAAATACGGAATCTAATACAGGCTGTATATTTATGTAAATTTGGGAGCTATCGGCATAATGGCATTTCTACGAGTACTTAGTGGATTGCATTTTTCAAAGATACGATGGTTGGAGTGGTATTTATCCCACTAACCCTAAATTAAACACAAGAAGCATCCCATCCATCAGATGTCAGATGTAGATGTTGCATTAAAAAAAGGTTACAATACAACATCGTTTAAATTCAACACAGTAAGCATCACATCCATCAGTTGTCAGTATCAGATGCCTAGTTGCGACACATAACTTTTTTTCCTGCATTGTATAGTGAAACGATGTATACTCAAATGATGTATACGTTTACTGTGCTGCATGGTGGTAATGTCCCCTACGCTAGTGTACTCTAGATCTGTCGACGACAGGCGGTGTGTGCGTTCCTCGCCACTGGCAGCAATGTCCGCCGCACCAGTATACTCCAGATCTGGTGACAAGGGTGTGCACAATGATTGCAACGGAGGCACGCGATGCACAACACGACATCGCATTGCCTCTCTCTCTCTCTCTCCCCTTAAGGCAAAACCACAAAATACCATGGGGTTGGATGCATAGTTTTGCCAAGTTGGCAACAATTAGCTTGCAGTGCTTGGCTGAGCTAGCTTGGACCCAGCACGACGTTAGTGATCTAAATGTGTATTTCCTAAGTATCATAGTCCAAATGAACCACATGAACAAGTTCAATAACCCACTGTGCAATTTAGTCTTATATTACTGGTTACTACATAGTGGGAATGGTAAGATTGATGTAGTGATAAATGGGACATTACCTTGGTATCATTATCTGTAGAAATAGCGTGAACTAAACAGAGAAAAGAAAAGGGGGGAAAGTATAGGAATGAAAAGAAATCGTAGTATCGTTGTTTTGCATCATGAGCCTGTGTCATACTTCATAATTTTTTGGAAAACCTTTTTCATATCTGGATGCAGAAAGAGTACTACAATCCAGGTACAGTCTAACAGAGATCAATTGTTCGGCACCACTTATTTCTTCAATCAACATAGAATATACTGAAATGCTCCTCGCGTGATATATATAAGCCGAATAAGGCCACCTTAATCAGTGAACACAAATTTGATTAGCAAATTCACGTGCCTGAAAATAGATGAAGGGTTGAATGCATAGCATTCAGCTCTGAAAATGAAATGTTTCAAGACCCATCCAGTTTGACAGGAGAGCTGCAGGTGGTTTTATTAAATAACACATATATACATTCCTCAAAATTTCCATCTCAAAACTTCACTTGACATGACGGTGGTTTTATTAAATACCACTAATGCTGCCCACTCAAACTCAAAATTTGAGATGCAATACAGATGAATATTTTGTACGTCACCACAATTGCGAAAGAATGATATACACAGCAACCGCATTTACCACCCCAGCTCTGTTCTTTCCCAGCTTCCCAGCATATTGAATGCTGCAGTACGCCCCCTGCTTGATCATATATTTCCATGCAAAAATAGAATTTCAAACTCTGGCACATAAATTCCAACTTCGGAAACAGCCACTGGCCTCAGGGCTCCTGGTCTTAATCCAGAGTAGTCAGCCGAGCAACCTTATTGGTTTGCTTCCTTTGGTAATGTGCTATACGAAGCAAGTCAAAGGCTCCGAACCAGGTCTTTGCATAATAAGCAGCAAATATCCTCGTCCCACTGATAGATAATAGAAGGAACATATGGAGATCAAGCCTTGGGATCAACATAATGTACTATACCAGCAACGCCAGATGTCATTTCTGCATGGTCCCTCTGTAGAGCCTCATGTAAGACTAGCTACTGCCTACTGTAAGGGATCATGGGTAACATCAAGATAAACAGGACTGATGAAGACAGTTCCATCCACATATCATGAAGGGCAGGGGGTTGGAACATTCCGATGGCTTTCTGCAAAATCCCTAATTATGCGTTTAAGTGTCCTCCCTCCTTTCCCTTGCATGTAACCATGATGATTTCTGACATTATCGCCCGTCCTACTGTGAAGATAGTCTGAGGCTGCATCCAGAAGCACCTTGAGCCATAATGGAATAATTATCTCAGCTTCTCCTTGCCTTAGGTACTCTGAGGCAAAGATCTCACCTGATCAAGATTTGAAACATGTCAGCCAATATGGCACAGCAATCCCTTGCAGTGTAAGCTTCCAGCAGTAGAATACATGAGTGGGAAATATCACACATCCACTATAACACGAACTAAAGAAGATAGCTAAAAATCTTGGGTGTCAACAAGTGGCAGCCTGCAACTAGTCTAACTGTAACATGACTACATTCTCTGTCTACATAATATATGGATTCATGACTGGCCTGAAAATTCCATGTAGTGATCTCTAGTGATTACAAATGAGAATATTATGTAAGCTAATGAAGGGAAATATCATCTGGGTGATTTTCAAATGACATTTTCGATACATATTCCATGTTCCAAGTTTCATCACTAGAAGCATTTGTGCTAAACAGTCAGCAATAATATGTTCTCGGGCATTGTTAAACCTTTTCACCAATCCACTTAAAAATGAAGACATGTCGATCTTGATGCTTCCAAAGATAGCTGAACACTAAAATGAAGATGAAAAACACATTGGCACACCTGCCACAATTACAGCAAAAGAGTGAAATGCAATACCGTTGATTGCAGCCACCCACAAAGGGAATCCCAACAAAGAATAGCCTTCCACGTTGTTCTCTCACAAAGGCTGCACAATGCCGCCAATTGCTGCAATATTGTTGCAGATTTATGCACCTGTTGGAGAGAATGAAAAAAGAATGTGAATATCATGTGACGTCTCTGTTATCATGTAACTTTCCTTCTGAACTGAATAGAGCATAATTTTAAAAAAAATGCTATGTAGAGTGAATCAAACCATAAATATAATTCCGCGTTACTAAAATGGATGAAGAATGGAACGGAAGTGAATTTTCTTCAAGTAGTATCATCATCAATATGCTCAGAATTCAATGTTCAACTCAATAATAGTATGATCATCAGTATGCTAGCTTATGCCAGAGCAAAATTCAGACGAGGTCCATGAGCTTATTGAAAGGTTTTAAGTTTTAACCTTTAAGGCACAAGCATAACATCTTGGCCAGTTTTGATGTCTAACATAACCAATTGGTGAGTAAAGAATTTTTTTTACTGAACGTGAGAACCAATGGACTATGAAAAGTACTCTTTAAAAGTGTACGCACCCTTGACAAGGCTGATACACCAAGTAGAGCATAAAGTACATTAGACATAAGACCTTCACCACAGCGTGCCAAAATTTGAACGAGCACCACACCAGGTGATTCATCAGAGAGGCATTCTGGAGATTCTAGCACAGCAGCCAGGCTAACATCAAGAAAACCTGCAGGTGTGATGTAACTTTTGAATTATAAGTTGGAAATGATCAAATAAGCACAACAATAGGTGGTACACCATTTTATGCGCAATAGCTTGAGCTGAAGCATGCCAGTGGCAGGTTATAAGGCATTCCATGAGTCCATGGTCACCAAATAAACAGTATGAACTGTGCAGCAAGCACAAATAGATTTTAAACATTCTCTCAAAAATTAGAAACATAAACTAGGAAAAGCATAACACTTTTTACCAATAACCACCAACTAGCTTTCCAGTGATATACCAATTTAAACAGCCTTTAAAAAGAAATGTAAGCAGTCAAAAAGCACTAAAACATAAAGTGCATTTGCAGTAAAAACACTAACTTAACAAGTTTATGCTACCACCAGTAGCCCACGGCCTAAACACTATTTTATTGTGCATAAAGCATAACCTTCTCCGGGGGAAAATCTCTTAGATGTAAGTGCACATTATCACCAACAGTAGGACACTACCGTTTCGCTTCAATGGTCAATATATTTTCCTTTTTCTCAAAACAAAATATATAAAAATTCATCTTTTCATTTGAATGCATCAGGCAAGTTCACCAGGGAAAATTTCGGACCCCTCCAAAAGAATCGAAATTCACGAAAATCGAAAAAATGTGGAAATTTTTGTCTGAAATATTCAGATGCCCCTACCAAATTCAAAAATGAAATCTCATTCAAAATTTGTGTTTCTTGACAAATATCGGCAAAATTTCGGAATTGGATAAGCAAATAAAACTGACCAATCAATCCAAAAAAAATTGAAGAAGCAAAGTCCACAAATCAAAGCATCCTCCGCAATACCCAGCAATCAAGCGAAAGAAAAGATATTGATTATAGGAGGAATTTAGAGGGTGGTTTAACGAGTTAGAAAAAGCAAAGGGGGATTTGGGGCTAACCGAATTCCTTTTGGATTCGGCATAGGGGAAGGAGCCGGGCCTCAGTGCATATAAGGGGAGGGGGGGCAAACCCCAAAACCCTAGCTCTCTTGTGTGGTGTCCCTGCCGCCCCTTGCCAGCCTCAGCCGTGAGCCAAACGCTGCCCTGCCTTTGCTCTTTCTTTTTTCATCTGTTGCATGCAATCGACCCTAGGGCAATTTTGCTTCATGCTCTGCCTAGAGTCGCAAAGCAAGCGAAGCCAAGCCGCTCGAGCATTTCGCTCAAGCTCGAATGGAATAGAAGCTCGATTCGTTTGAGAACGAGCCAAAAGCGGCCTTGGCTCGGTTGATGCGAGCTCAAGCCGGCTTGCGAGCCTCGCGAGCCGAGGGCGAGGCCACGCCCGCATGGCACCACACACGGACGGGCGAGGCGAGCGATGGCGAGCATAGCAGCGGGGCGGCGGATGGAGTGGCAGATGGAGGCGGCGCCGGATGGACGACGAGGCGGTGACGAACCGGAAGACGTGGGTGCTCTGGAAGGAAGCGGCGGCAACACGGAGGGCAGCGGTGGAGGCGAGGCCGGCAGCGAGAGGACAAGCGGCAGGCGGAGGATGTGGGTGTTGCGGAAGGAGGCGGGGGTGTCGTGGAGGGCGAGGTCGGCGCGCGGAGGTGGAGGGCAGGCGTGGAGGATGGGGGCGGCGGTGGGTCAGGGGCGAGGCGTCGTGGTGGGGTGGATCTGGAATGGGATTTGGCCATTTAGAGGCGATCGGCGAGGAAGCGTGTGGTGTGTCGATGACTCGATCTGCAGAGGAAGCGAGAGGTGTGGATATTTACTCTTGGGTGGGCCTTTGGCATGTGGGGCTTTGTCCTTTGTGGGCGACAATCGGCTCAAGCCGAACAAGCGACTCTCGGGCTTGGCTCGAAAATTTAGCGAGCAGGAGAGGAGACTCAGCTCTGCTCGAAAACGTCACGAGCCCGAGCCAAGCTGGCTCGCTGTGGATTTCATGGGGATATGCTCCAGATCTTAGGATGATGTGACAATTGGCAATGGCGTTTACGGTTTGTCGTTTCACGCGTTTTCGACAAAGTTACTGAGCTTCTTGCTCGGAGGCGGTCGGCCAAGCCATCTCGGGGTGATCGGACCGGCGATGACCAAAAGTGTTCAAATCGAGTGGGCCAAAAATAGGTGTTGTAGACAAGTAAGGGGATCCCAATGCACTTGGTCTCATAATTTTGGAGTCTCGGAAGAAGTTCTATTGGATTTAAGTTTCGAAGGTTTGGTTTTGGGAGCTTGAATTTGACTAAGTCTAAGGCGGTCGACAAGCTCACGAGGAGCGGTCCGACCGGCCATGGAAATGATCTCGCCGGCTCACTGGGCGGTCGGGCCGTTAATTACTGAACGTCGGCCAACCGTGGCGATGTTGTTTTGTTAGGTCAAAGTCATTGGTTTCATGGCATATGATTTGCATGATGCATGTTTTGACTAACATGGGTCAAGTTGTGAAGAACTTGTTCCGAATCGTGTTTTCTTGTGCGTGGTTGTGCGGTGGCTTGGTGGTCAACGACGGTCAGCGGCGAGGAGAATCGGGACTAGACTTGAAGAGTTGAGGTCGAGCGATCGGCGATGCGGGTGGGTCAACGACTCAAGCGTGACACAAGATGGACAATGGTGACCTATTGGCAAATCCATGGCGCATGGTGAAGCGGTTTAGGTCAAAAGGTTAAAAACGGTAGCCGCGAAGCGTGCGTATGTGACCCGTTGTTAGTGGGCCTTAACGGAGCCCAATTAAGTCAAACCCTAAGAGTTTTAGGCCTCCACTATAAATAGGAGGAGATGGTGGTGCACCTCTCTCTCTCGCCTTTTATGTTTCAAAACCCTAATTGTCTTTAGGGAGTTGAGGTGGAGGCTAGGGCTCTTGATGGTTTGTGGTGAATTTCGTGATCCTTGATTGTCTCTTGATCCATGATGGTGTGGATGTAATCGGCTTCAATCACGAAATCAATCTATGCAAGGTTTGCTTGAGATAAGTCTCTTTTCGTTCTTGCTTTCAATTTGGTGATTTTAGGGCTTTCCTTGATCCGCGAGTTTGTGATTGATTCTTTCACGTGAATTAGCTTGTCGTGATATGTGTGAATCTATCTAGCATCATCTTGTTCATCAATTTCTCACGAACAAGCTTTAGGATCAAGTTTTCGTTCTTGCGGTTTTAGACCTCCTGTTGATCAATTGTCAATTGCTTAAGATCGTTCAAGAATTATCATAATATTCGATTGGAATAGGTCCTCAATAGCATATAGAAGGTGTGTGCAAAGTTTCATAAAGATTGGAGTTGAGAATCAAAGTTTCATCTAATTGCAACCGTCATCGGTGATTTTTTATTGCGGATCGGTTACGAAGTCGGTAGGTCGGACCGCCGTCATCACCGGTCGAGCCGATTTTGGAGCGGTCGACCGCCAAGACAACGCCTTGATCGACCGCCCGACAATCGGTCCGGCCGGTTGAGTATAACGATCGACCGCGCGTCTTTGTGAGTCTTAGTAATCTTAGTTGATTTTGTTATATTGCTTAGGGTTTAATTGGATTCAATACTAGTCTTCCATTGTCTTGGTATATTGATCTTCATAGCTTTCTAATAGCTCTTGGAGTTAAATTGTATTGAGTTCATAAATTGTGAAAAAGTGGCGTGCTCCTATTCACCCCTCTAGTCGCCATTACGGTCCAACAAGTGGTATCGAGCGGTTAGTTCAATCTTGATCTTAACAGGTCCTTGAACTTTGGCGATGGATAAGTTTTCTACTAAACCGCATATCTTCGATGGGCACGACTATGCCTATTGGAAGAATCGTATGCGCGTCTTTCTTGAGAGCGAGGACAAGCTATTTGGGATGTTGTTAGAGCCCATTGGTTATTCTGAAATTGCTACACACGCTTACGCAATTCTTTTGGCTAACAACAATAAGGCTAAGAATCTTTTATATGGTGCACTTGGTAGACAAGAATATGATAGAATTTGCAATCTTTCAGCTGCGCATGAAATTTGGAACACTCTCGAAACATATCATGAGGTTCGTCCCAAATCAAAAGGTCGTCAAGCTGTTTACAAGCGTGAGTACAATAAATTCGAGATGCGTCTGGAGAGAGCATCGATGACATTTCGATCGCTTTAATAAAGTAATTAATCAAATGAAAGTCGTTGATATTGAATATTCTCAATCTGAAAATGCCACCCATCTCTTGGTGCAATCAACACCAAGGAGTGGGAGATGAAAGCTCTTGCTATAGAAGAAAATGTTGATCTTTCAAGTCTTACTTTAGAATTGCTTTATAGTAAACTCAAGACTCATGAAATTAAAAGAGTTGATCATCCTAAGAAAGATAATTTAGTTTTGGTAGCGATTCTCTCAAAAGGCTTTTGATGACTCTTGTGAATCTTCTTACGGATTTTCATTTGCTTGTTTATCCGCTATTCATGAAGAGGAGCTTGAAAGTATTCTGAAGCAGAGTTAGCTCTTCTAGCTAAGAAATTCACACGAGCCTACAATAATGTGAGAAACAAAAGAGAGGTGGTCAGGTAACATGCTATGAATGTGGTGAGCTCAATCATATCAAGACAAATTGCCCCAAGTTGAAAGGTAAGAGCAATCATAAGGAAGGAAAGCCGACTTGGAAGAAGCCTCCTTTCAACAAATCAAGGTATGAGGCAAATAAGCTTGTGAAGGCGCTCATGGGTCCTTGCAGCTTTGAGGATCAATCCTTGAGCGATGTGGATCTTGGGAGTGAGGAGGACAAGGAGGAGGAGATCCTCAAGGCAAAAGAAAGGAAGGCCAAAGACTTCACGGCATGTGCTTCATGGTCGACAAGACGACATTGATGATGAAGAGGTATCTTTTACTTATGATGAGCTTTACGCTAAATATGATTCTATAGTTGAGCAATTGCTTAGTCAAGATGAAGCGCTAGAATTTGTTATGACAAAAAATAAGAAATTAGAGTCAAAGATTAACAAAGCTGAAAGTAGAGCTTAAAAATGCTAAGACTCTTGAACTCGATGAATGTTTATCTTGTCATGCTATGCACTCGAAATTACTAAGTTACAAGCGCTCATAATATTTACGTACAACAACTTGAGAATGCTAGATCTGAATGAATGAAATTAAAAGTGCTCCTTGTGAAAAATGTTTAGAATCTAGTAAATTAATTGCTTTTGATGTGTTTGAATCTAGCCCTTGCACTTCATGTTTAGAAAAGGAACGTGAAATCAAAGATATCTTAGAAGCTGCTAGAGTCAAATATGCTAAGCTTAAGGACAATATTGAAAATACTACTTGTGCTTCATGTTCCGCTTTTAAGCTTGAAATTGCTTCGTATAAGGAGAAATCTATGAATAAAACTTGTGATGCTTGTGTTAACTTGAGAAAGAAAATGCTTACCTTCATGATACATTAGAAATTTTCTAAAGGTAAGAAACAATTAAACATGATTCTTGACAAGTCTAAAACTCCTTATAAGAAGCAAGGTTTAGGATTCAATTCTTTTCAAGACAATTCAAACCCAAAAGTCATTCAAGTCTTGGAAAAAGGTTTAATTGAATTCAAACCCAACTGCAAAAACATCTTTTAAATCTGCAGGTTTTGCCCAACCTTGTATTAATTCAAATGGTGCTTCTTCTAGTGGTACCAAGTACCATTGCACTTATTGCAAAAAAAGGTGGACATTTGATTGAATTCTGTTGGCGTAGGTTGAAAAATGATAGGAAAAGTTTTGATAGAATCTCATTCATGCAACCTAGAGCTTCTATGAGACATGATAACATTGAAAAGAATAAACACGGATTAGGATTTGTCTCTCATGCAAATCATTATGTTTCTAAATATCCTAATTCTAATGTTTATCGATGGCGGATCACGGCCATTGGTGGTCACCGATCGGAGTTTTGGTCGCCGGTCGACCTTGACCAATCTTGTCGGGCCGCTCATGAACAGTTCAAGTCTCATTTAATTTAAACATTGCTCATAACCGAATGTTAGATGAAATCAAGGATACTACTTACGGTTTGTATACTCCTTGCGAGGCGTGTGTCTCGATCTTGGATTCCTAAATCATGTTTATCTAATCCCAGTATTGAGACACATCGTTCTTTGTTCCTTGATTTTCGGGATTATCGCGGAAAGGGAAGAACACGTGGTTCGTTGATTAGGATGTTCACGCCACATGACCGGAACTCAAAATGGTTTACCTCTTTCACGCGGCAGCGGTGATGACTTCATCACCTTTGGAGATGATACACAAGGCGAATTGAAGGAGCAGGATCAATTAGGGTAAACAACAAATTCATTCTAAAGATGTCGCTCTTGTGGACAAGCTTAGGTATAATCTTCTTTCATTTCTCGACTTCTTGATGATGGCTATGAGACTATTTTTAAGAAAAATGCTTGTCGTGTGCTTGATTCTCTTGGTGAGCTTGTGTTTGGAATCTCTAGAGTTGGTAGAATCTTTGGGTGATTTTTCGAATCTCTTCTTGGATCTCTTAAATGTTTGCTTACATCGTCTTGATTTACGGCTTTGGCATCGACGTTTGGGGCACATTGGTTTTGATCATCGACACGAGTTAGCAACCTTGATCTCATGAGAGGTTTGCCTAAGCTCAAAGCATCAAAGATCTTTGTATGTGCGCCTTGTAGGCATGGCAAACAAGTTGCCGCCTCACACCCTTCTACGTGACTATGGTTATGGTAGACGGACCGGGACGGTTGCTTCATATGGATCTTGTTGGTCTGCTAGAGTCCGATCGGATCGGTGGAAAATGGTATATTCTTGTTATAGTTGATGATCTTTCTAGATATACTTGGGTGTTCTTTCTTACTTCAAAAGATGAAGCTTTTGGTTATTTTCATGACCTTGTTCTTCGTTTGGCGTCCGAGCTTCTGGTGCTTTGAGAGCGATTCGCGATGATAATGCACGGAGTTCAAAAATGCTTCTTTGCTTCTTTTTGTCTTTGGCGTGGTATTGAGCATCGTTCTCCTCTCCACACGTCCCTCAACAAAATGGCGTGGTGGAAAGGAAGAATAGGACCTTGGTCGAAATGGCTAGGACGATGCTAGATGAGTATAGCACACCTAGGAGATTTTGGGCGAAGCTATTGCTCTTGCTTGCCATATTGCCAATCGTGTCTTTTGAGACCTTCTTTAGGCAAGACTCCTTATGAGCTTCGTTTTGGTAGAAAACCCTCATTTCGCATTTTGAGTTTTTGGATCAAAATGTTTTATTCTTAAGACAGCAATTTAGATAAATTTGAATCAAGAACTTTTGATGGGGTATTTTGGGTTATCTGCTCATTCGAGGGTTTTCGAGTTTTAATCTTGAGACTAACATTATTCGGAGACTTGTAATGTCACTTTTGATGAGACTAGCCACAGAGCTAGATCAATTGCTACTGAGATGATTCTACAGTGTGAGAGTATTTTTGTGGAGGAAGATGAGGACGGCTAATGTCATTCCCTCATCTGCTGTCAAAGCGCCCATATTGATACAAGAACCTGCTACGTCTACTTCACCTTCAGTTGAGGCTCCTTTGCATCATCATCATCAGCAGTACCTGCGGAGGTCGAAGAAACGACATCTCACCCGGGCGCTCCACTTCGCATTCAGAGACAGCATCCTCCGGAACAGATAATAGGTAATCTACATGAGCGAGTCACTCGCTCGGTATAATGATCCAAATCTCTACTCTCATTCGGCTTTTGTTGCTTCTTTTGAACCCCGCGATATATCACATGCTTTATCGATTCTATTTGGGTAAATGCCATGCATGAGGAGTTAGAGAATTTTGAAAGAAACAAAGTTTTGAACCTAGTAGAACCTCCTAGTGGTCATAATGTTATAGGAACCCGTTGGGTGTTTAAGAATAAACAAAGTGAGGATGGTTCTGTGGTTAGAAATAAGGCCAGATTGGTAGCTCGGGGTTTGACCAAGTTGAGGGTTAGATTTTGATGAGACATTTGCTCCTGTTGCTAGACTAGAAGCCATTCGCATTCTCGCTTGCATTTCTTTGCATCAAAAGGTTTTAAATTATATCGGATGGATGTTAAAAGTGCCTTTTAAATGGTTTCATAGATGAGGAAGTGTATGTTAAGCAACCCCTGGTTTTGAGGATCCTAAATATCCAAATCGTGTTTTCAAGCTATCTAAAGCATTGTATGGTCTTAAACAAGCCCCTAGAGCACAGTATGATAGACTTAAGACCTTCTTGCTTAAAAATAATTTTGAGATGGGTAAAGTGGATAAAACCCTATTCATTCTTAGGCGTGACAATGACTTCTGCTTGCTCAAATTTATGTGGATGATATTATCTTTGGTGGTTCCTCTAATGCTCTTGTTTCCGACTTTTACGACACTATGTCTAGGAATTTGAGATGAGTATGATGGGAGAGCTTAATTACTTTTGGGACTTCAAATCAAGCAATGCAAGGAAGGAACTTTCATCCATCGACGAAGTACACTAAAGATCTTCTCAAGCGCTTCAACATGGGTGATTGCAAGCCAATTTCCACTCCCATGGCAACTTCAACTGTTTGGATCGGATGAGGAAGGAGAAGTCGTGGATCAACGCAATCTGCATGACATGATCGGCTCCATACGTATTTGTGACCTCGAGACCAGGACATTCACTTCACGGTATGCCTTTGTGCAAGATTTGAGCGTCTCAGAACTTCCCATCGCCGTTAAGCGCATATTCGGTATTTACACTCTACCTCTTATATGGCATTTGGTATTCTGCTCTTGACTTTGTCCATTAGAGGTTTTTCAGATTCGATTTTGCGGGCTGTCGGTTAGATAGGAAGAGTACCTCAGGCACTGTCACTTTCTAGGCACGTCTCTTGTATCTTGGTCTTCTAGAAAGCAGTCTTCCGTTGCACAATCCACTTCCTGAGGCGGAGTATGTTCTTCTTTGCTAGTTCTTTGAGCTTGATTTTGTGGATAGCGTCCACTTTGAAAGATTATGGGTTAAACTTTGCTAGTGTTCCTCTTTTCTGTGATAACACTTCTGCTATTAATATTGCTAAAAACCCAGTGCAACATTCTAGGACTAAGCACATAGACATTCGCTTTCACTTCCTTAAAGATCATGTTGAAAAAGGTGATATTGTGATGCACTTTGTAGAGTCCGAAGCTCAATTGGCAGATATTCTTACCAAGCCTTTAGATCAAACCAGATTTTCCTCCTTAAGAAGTGAGTTAGGGGTAATTTATCCTTATGGGTTGGTTTGAGGGGGAGTTTGATCTTTTTCTTATCTTTCCTTGTTCTTTTGATCTTTTATTGTTATTTTTCTGAACTTAGTGATCTTTTCGAACTTTTTAGATTTTTAGGCCTTTTAATTGCATCTCATTGTGTCATATTGCATTCATATGAAAAATACAACAAGTGGTATGAAAAATTCAAAAAAAAAATGCATTGTAATACAAGATTTTCTGCTTATATTTTAAAATTGATGAAGCTTTGCCTATTACCCTTTAGAGCTTTTGTATTTCAATTCTTGCTCAATGTCATGTCTAGTTCTTTGACTTGCTAGAATTATCATGCTTTTACATGTGTAGCTAAGTCTTTGCTATATGAGCTAGAACCTTTTAAACAACTCAAACTAAGAAATTGCAATTTGTGGATGTTTTAGCGAGTTGCGTAATTAGTGCTCCTCTTGTGACATTGGCCTGTCGAATTGCTTTGTTAGCTCTTTGATCTAAAATTGACCATTACTTGAGCTTTTGTGTTCTTGAGATTCTAAAAGCGCTCTTGTGAAAAATGAAAATCAAGATTGTCTCATGCTTAAATTGTGCCAAACTATTCTTACGAGACCGCTTGTCAAATGACATGAACTTGGAGATAGTTTGATGAACAGACGATCTCATGGGGACCGCTTGTCGAAATGACATGAACCTCAAGATTTGTCGCCGGTAGAAGCTTAGAAAGAGTTTGTGGATGGCTCCTAGTCCGGGATCTTCTTTACTAAGATATACCTTTAATCAACTTTTGGTGAAGCTTAGGATGAGTTTGTGGATGGCTCCTAGTCCAGGATCTTGTCACTAAGTTAGATCATTAGTCAACTTCAATATTCAATGCAAATGAGAAAAATGTTGACAAATGGGCGTTTACAAAATATTGAGCAAAATGATTCAATACGGGACTTGATTGACTCTTACTGTGGTCTTTGTTAGATTTTTGATCTCACTTTGACAGTTTGACATGGCCAATTTCACTTTAGGATCTCTGTTGATGAACTTGCTGAATTTGAAGCGTTGCTTAAATTGATCAAATCTACTGCTTTCCTTTTGAGCCTTTGTGCTTAGCTTTGATATATATGTTTTACCATGATCTTGCTAGCGCTGTCAGGCTTGATATGCTGTATGTGCAATATTAGAGAAACTACATTGTTCTTTTGGGTAATCTCCAAAGCTTCTTATCAAAAAATTGAAAAATACAAAAATTGAAGTCACTCCATTGCACTTCATGCATATTCCTCTTTATGCTTCTTTTGTTTCTGCTTCTTTCTTTATTCTCTATTTGTTATTCCTGGATGAGAGGAAGGCGTGATTCCTTGATGAATCCATTGTCAAAGGGGGACAAGATGTGTTAAATGAAAAGATATTTCTTTGGGAGAAGATGTGTAATATTTCTTTGCTACTCTTATTTGGAGAAGATGTGTTAATGAGAAGATTGGGGGAGAAGTTTATACAAAGGAGGCGAAAATTTGAAATTTGATGATCATAGTGAGGGGAGTTCTTGAGTTGCATTCTTATTGTCTTATTGAATATTCGAACTTGAATTGCATTCTTTTATACTCATAATGATCATAGGTCAATTGAACAATTGTTCTTTCATATGGACCTCATGTGAGAATTTTGACCCTTTTCGAAATCAAAGTTTTATGCTTTCTTTTGCCTTGTCTCACATGCCTATGCTATTCGATGCCACTTGGTCATGTTCATTGCTTTTTCTTGCTTATGGACCAAGTTGTGCCTTTGTGCGAAAAGCTGCGAGTAAACTCGTTTTCAAACCTCTTACTTACATTTTTCGGATAATTGCCAATGTGTTCATCAAGGGAGATTGTGGATTTCATGGGGATATGCTCGGATCTTAGGATGATGTGACAATTGGTAATGGCGTTTACGGTTTGTCGTTTCACGCGTTTTCGACAAAGTTACGAGCTTCTTGCTCGAGGGCGGTCCGACCAGCCATCCAGTGATCGGACCGTGATGACCAAAAGTGTTCAAATCAGTGGGCCAAAAATAGGTGTTGTAGACAAGTAAGGGATCCCAATGCACTTGGTCTCATAATTTTGGAGTCTCGAAGAAGTTCTATTGGATTTAAGTTTCGAAGGTTTGGTTTTGGGAGCTTGAATTTCACTAAGTCTAAAGGCGGTCCGAGCCAAGCTCACGAGGAAGCGGTCCGACCGGCCATGGAAATGATCGGCCGGCTCACTGGAGCGGTCGGGCCAGAATTACTGAACGTCGGCCAACCGTGGCGATGTTGTTTTGTTAGGTCAAAGTCATTGGTTTCATGGCATATGATTTGCATGATGCATGTTTTGACTAACATGGGTCAAGTTGTGAAGAACTTGTTCCGAATCACGTGTTTTCTTATGCGTGGTTGTGCGGTGGCTTGGTGGTCAACGACGGTCAGCGGCGAGGAGAATCGGGACTAGACTTGAAGAGTTGAGGTCGAGCGATCGGCGATGCGGGTGAGTCAACGACTCAAGCGTGACACAAGATGGACAATGGTGACCTATTGGCAAATCCATGGCGCATGGTGAGCGGTTTAGGTCAAAAGGTTAAAGACGGCGCCGCGAAGCGTGCGTATGTGACCCGTTTGTTAGTGGGCCTTAACGGAGCCCAATTAAGTCAAACCCTAAGAGTTTTAGGCCTCCACTATAAATAGGAGGAGATGGTGGCTGCACCTCTCTCTCTCGCCTTTTATGTTTCAAAACCCTAATTGTCTTTAGGGAGTTGAGGTGGAGGCTAGGGCTCTTGATGGTTTGTGGTGAATTCGTGATCCTTGATTGTCTCTTGATCCATGATGGTGTGGATGTAATCCACTTCAATCACGAAATCAATCTATGCAAGGTTTGCTTGAGATAAGTCTCTTTTCGTTCTTGCTTTCAATTTGGTGATTTTAGGGCTTTCCTTGATCCGCGAGTTTGTGATTGATTCTTTCACGTGAATTAGCTTTTTCGTGATATGTGTGAATCTATCTAGCATCATCTTGTTCATCAATTTCTCACGAACAAGCTTTAGGATCAAGTTTTCGTTCTTGCGGTTTTAGACCTCCTGTTGATCAATTGTCAATTGCTTAAGATCGTTCAAGAATTATCATAATATTCGATTGGAATAGGTCCTCAATAGCATATAGAAGGTGTGTGCAAAGTTTCATAAAGATTGGAGTTGAGAATCAAAAGTTTCATCTAATTGCAACCGTCATCGGTGATTTTCTTGTTGCGGATCGGTTCGAGTCGTCACGGTCGGACGCCGTCATCACCGGTCGGACCGATTTTGGAGCGGTCCGACCGCCAAAGACTAACGCCTTGATCGACCGCCGACAATCGGTCCGACCGGTTGAGTATAACGGTCGACGCCCGTCTTTGTGAGTCTTAGTAATCTTAGTTGATTTTGTTATATTGCTTAGGGTTTAATTGGATTCAATACTAGTCTTCCATTGTCTTGGTATATTGATCTTCATAGCTTTCTAATAGCTCTTTGGAGTTAAATTGTATTGAGTTCATAAATTGTGAAAAAGTGAGCGTGCTCCTATTCACCCCCCCTCTAGTCGCCATTACGGTCCAACACTCGCGAAGCTCGAGCTATTTTTCCAGCCCTACTACTACCGCATCTTGCATGTGCACCCCTGCATGCCTGCCACACCATCCTTGCATGCTTGCCATACCACCCCTGCATGCACCAGCTTTTCTGCAGCTACTGCAAGATTTGCATGCCCTGCATTGCTAGCAAAGACGGGGTGGGAGAGAAAGCGTTGCATGCTGTTGATTCTTTGTGCTGCAAGTGTGCTGCTGCTGCTAGAAGAAGCAAGGAGAGGAAGGAAAAGAGGAAGAAAAAAAATTAGGGCTTTGCGGTCCATCCGTGTTTGTTGTCCAAATTTGCGGGAAAACGATCTGGACAACCTTGATTTGATCTTAGATTGTTGTTTATTCAAGGTTTGGAGTAGATTTATCATGGGAATCGGGTAATTCAGGATGCCCTAGTTCGATTAGATATACTGCAAAACATTAAGAGGGAGTTTTGAGGTATCTCCGTCGAGATTCATGACTTTGCCATGTTAGGAAAATTGTAGATAATTTCTTAAGCTTTCCAGAGAGTCTAAGATCATTATATTTGGATAAGCGGTTGAAAAGTTATGGCCTCTGAGTCTTGCTATCAAGATTTAAAATCGCTATTAACATGATCGTCTGATTGCTTAATTATGTGCAGTAGATGGCAGAATTAATTTGTGGTCATAACTAGCTTTAGCTATATAATTCTCTGTAGTTTCCAGAAGTGGTATGGTTTACTATTTTCCAAGTTGTAGAAAAATAGTTATAAAATTGTGAAGTTGGTTGTTCTGTTAAGTTCCATATTAACCTTTGGGGTTGAAAACAAGGAACTAGATGGCATAATTAGAGAATCTGCATAACTAGGAAGTTGTAGTAAATTTTGTGTAGATTCCATAATATTTAGAGTTTACTATATTTGGATTCCAGGAGTAAAAGTTATGGGTGTTTGATTACCGGGGCAACGAGTAGGTTGCCCGGTGAAGGTGGGTTTTTCGTGCTGAATTTGCGCGTATGAGCGATATTTAATTGTTTGATGTTTGTGTACTGTTATGTCATGTTTTTGAGTTGGATTATTGATAATGTCCAGGGAGCGTTGCTTCAAGTTCAGTGCCGCATTTACATCTTTTGAGTTTTCATGGCTAAAAGGCAAGTGCTTGGTAGAGTGGTAGACATCGGTTTGTTTGTCATTGTCTTTAATATTACATTGCCATGATTTTTATGTATGCTTCAATTATGCTTATTTAAATGCTATGGTAATGATAATGATGATGGTATTACCATGAAGATGACATGATAATGATGATAATGGAACATGTTATTGAATAATGGAACAAATTGCATTCTTGCATCATGTGCACAACCAATGCATAATAGAGATCACTTCCAGTGATCATATGATATCTACCTTGTTGGTAGAGACTCCACGGGAGTAAAGAGATCCCTGGTCCTTTGTTGGATGGGCTTGTAAAAGGGCGAACACTGTCGCGGGTGTTCACTCATTCTATACCAGTATGAGCGATGAGATGAGCAAATAGGCATGTAGAGTAGAGATGCATTGCAGTAATAGAAAGATGATGAAATAACTTGGACACATGACTAATGATGATATTAATGATTATGGTTGATAAATTGCTTGTTTCTTGTTTTATTATGTACTTGTTGAGTCTAGGGTTCACCCTTGCTTTGTTGTTGGTTTTGGGTGGGCATTGACGGCGTCATGCATGGGATGGAGTAGCTATGCATGGGATGGAGTAGCTGATGTGCATCACATGCAAACATTACACAAACATCATGTATTTAGTTTGCTTTAACTAAATCTAGAGACATGATACTTTCATTTAGAATTGATTATTAGACTTGGCTATCATTAGTTAAATGGTTAAAGCTTTAGTTGATTTAATAGTAGTTTGATTATTTTTACTTGTTGTCATCCAATGTACCGGGAGCAGGGATAGAAATCCGTGGATTCTATCGATAAGAATCTTAACCTTCTTTACTGATGTCAATGTGAAACGAAATCCCGACCGATTTTTCCGGAGTTTGCAAATTCAAATTTCAAATTTCGGTTGATTTTTAAGCAAATTTAAACGAAATCCAACCGTGTTTTTTCGGGAAAAGCAGTAATCGGGCGATTCTGCCAGAATCGGCGGCTGGATCGTTCCTACTACGGATTTAGTCCGGTAGCGGTGTTTCGATCTATGACCGGGAGCAGCGTTTCTCGAGCGCATGTGACTCGAGCGTTTCTCAGGCGTGACCTGAGAGTTCTTGGCACGTGTGACCAAACTGTAAAAGTTAATCCTTTATGCATTTATATTGTGTAGTTTGTTGTTCAGTGACTCGTTGTAGGGTTTTATTCCATGCATAGCTTGCTGGAATTATTGGTAATTATGGTTTAAATTATTAGTAAGAATTATGTAGGTGACATTCTGGGCTCAGCGTTGGGTCGGGGTGTTACACCTTCGGTGCACAACTACAAACCAAATCACTAATGAGTTTCAGCGGCAACTAGCATCAACCGATTAAAGATTCAAGCTCCTATGTAACAGAGGTAGTAGCCCGCCGTCGCCGCTACCCTCCATGCCGCCACCGCCTTGTCCCCTACGACTTCCATGAGCAGCCGCTACGCCCCAAATCTGAATTGGTGTGAAGTAGGGAATGTGGAGAGAGAGCGTGAGGGTTATGGTCCGGATAGTTTTGAGCTAAATGGGCCGAAATATTTGGCCGGTTAGGCCTTTTCTCAGGGGTTGCCAATAGAACCGAAATTTCGGGATTTTGGCCTGAAATTGTTTTCCCTGAAGTTAACTCATCGCATGCCTATCCAAAGAACGCTGGAAGTAAAAAGGCATTTAACTGATATATAGAAAAAGTAATAATGATAAATGTAGATAAATAGCACCCACATGACATATAAGACATTGCTGCAAGTGCTCCTCCTCGGTGCATTGCTGTAGAGCATATAGCTGCCTTTTGAAATGACAGCTCAAGCAGCAAGCCAGATGCAACAATAGCTTCCTGATTAACAATGCAATCAACACATAAAACTAGGGTCAAACTGTCAATCCATATCATACAATAATAATGAACTAAAACACACGAACATAAAGGACATGAAAAAAATAAGAACCTTCGGACAGCAGCGGATAAATGTAGATGTAAAGTTGGCATAGGCTTCAATTAGATCAGGTTCTTGATCACATGTGTAAGAAGAATTCAAAGTTGATATTGAAGCTGCGGAGCTAAATGTTTCAAAAGTTCTGACACATAAAGCACCATATACTTCCTTGTGGCCAAATTCTTCAATTACGTTGGCAGCTGAAAATGTCAATGATGTCAAGGTAGAGTAGACTCCACAAATATACTGAAACAAGATACTACAGTAGAAACTTAGTGCTATCAACCTCTCATATGGCATTGATTTTTTTTAATGTAAAACTACTAACTACAAATAACGATATCCTGAGAACACGGCATTGTGGTTCAACAAGATATCAAAGCACAAAGCTAAGGCAGGTAAGTGGTAACAGTTGATCTTCCAGAAT
Source organism: Hsuehochloa calcarea (assembly GCA_036346395.1). Classification (NCBI taxonomy): domain Eukaryota; kingdom Viridiplantae; phylum Streptophyta; class Magnoliopsida; order Poales; family Poaceae; genus Hsuehochloa; species Hsuehochloa calcarea. The sequence continues at coordinate 29,561,189 of CM070614.1, forward strand.
GCTTTAACTAAATACAAAATTCTACACTTCTACAGGTGCTCTATGCTCTTTGTTCATGCTTGTAGGTACAATTGGAATGAGGCTTGTCTATTCCAATAGGCCAAAGGGCCAATATATAACATGTACAGGTGGAATAGGTGCAGCTGGAGGAGAGGGAGGCGAAAAAGGTAGAGGAAGCGAAACATTAGTGGAATGCGGAGAGTCGGGAAAAGTCAGAAAGGAGATCGACTCAACAAGATAATCTAACCTGATTGTGGGGGAACGAGCGTAGTAAGGTCGGAACTCATCGAAACTGACATCCCGAGAGATCCTCATCCGGCAAACAAGGTTGTGGCAACGATAACCCTTATGCTCAAAGCGAGCGATCGACTTAGTATGCTCACAAGGTGGAAGAATGATGAAACAAACACACGCCAAAGCTGTGAAGGTGATTGTACTTTGGGGCTCGACCATAGAGGCGCTCAACAGAGTAGAACCACAAGAGCGGTGGAAGGCTGCATGTTGATGAGAAAATGGCGATGGAAGCGCCTCGGCCAGTGAGGGAAGCAGAAGAGGCAAGTATGAGGCGCGGCGGTCTCAAGCAAGTGGCGATGCTTACGCTCGAGAGACAGATTCGAGCATGAGCACCGAGACACAAATCTTGAGGAAGAGTATCATGCTCAACGAAAGCAACACAAAGAAGCAAATTGATACTCACAAGTCAAGTCGACACGAAACACACGAATGGATGAATCAAAATGAGCGCGAACAATGGTGGCGAACATCTAGTAAATAAAGAGAACCTGACTGCGAGATGACATGAAGTAGAGCCAAGTATGATGAGAATAATCATCAATAAAGATCACATAGTATCGATGACCCCTTTCGAAATGAAGGGAGCCGGACCCCAAACATCAGAGCGAACAAGATCAAAAGGACGAGTAGAAATAGAATAACTAGGGAGATAGGGGGTTGCAGCTGTTTGCCAAGCATGTAACCCATACAATGTAAAGAGGTGTCCCCAGAAATAGACCCAAGAACACGACGACCTACTAATGACGATAGACACGATCCGCAAAGATAACCGAGATGATGGTGCCACTGAGCGAAGGAGGCAGTGGAGGACGCGGCAAGACCAGAGAGAGGGAGTGGTAGTGGTGGTGGCCGATGGAGCGGTGAAAAGAAAATGAAGCCAGTCAAGCTCCCAAAGACGCTACGAATCATCGCGCCAAGGGCCAGTACCAAGCAGAGTCCCCGTGCGGTGGTTCTGAACACAACAAGAGTCAGACTCAAGAACAACACGACAGTCGTGATCAATGATCTGGCTAGCCAACATAAACTACATAGTAAGCTGAGGAACATGAGAGACTGCAGGAACATGAAAAGAAGTGGAGAGGGTGCATCGGCCTGTAACAGGAAGAGAGGTACCATCTGCAGTCCGAACAGTGGAAAAAAAACTGTAGAACGGAAGTGAGGTGGGTGGAATCAGGTGTCATGTAAAAAGAAGCAGCAGAGTCTAAGATCCACGGAGACAAGATACCTGACAAGGGAGGAGGCGGGGGCGAGGAAGATTGTTGATAAGCAAGAGCCAGACGAGTAGAACCCAAGGAGTCTGAGGACAAGCCAACACCGAGGTGCTGGAGCAGTGAGAGGAGCTACTGAGTGGCATCACCGGAGGAGCCCTGGCAAGAGGCGACAGCTCCCAAGTGGGATGAACCTCCTAAACCCTTCGGGGGGGACGTCCACCCCGACGACCCTGGTCCCTCCTCCGCTTGTAGCAATCCTGATACCTGTGGCCATCACGCTGGCAGTAGGTGCAGTGGAGACCCGTAGTTGAGGCAAACAACCATGCGCGGCTGGAGGCTGAAGGAGGCATCACGGCGAAGGAGAAGTTAGCTCGCATCGTGCCACGCCACGGTGGTGGTCTCTCAAGCATGCACACCGTGAGAGCCTCCACCAAGCTCGGTGCGGGTGGCGAGTTAGGGCCGAGCATGCACAACCTCGAACTCGGTAGGAGACGCGTCAGGAAGTCATAGAGACGATGAGTCTCCTTGTGAGAGCGGAGCCACACACAGCAAGGATAGGTCCGACAGACATCCGTCCCAAAGAGTCAAGCCGCACCTTAGATAGCTACTGGCAGAAGTCATTCACGGTGGCATTGAGCTGCTGAAGAGAATGCACCTGGTGCACAACTGCGAGGTACATAGCATCACCCATCGGCTGTTAGTGAGCTCGGACACGCCCCGCATAAGTTGTGTCGTCGACAACACCGCCACATCCATAGAGATGGCCACGGGTATGCTACCTACCAAGATAGCGGTAGCACGAGCCTCAGCATCTTGCCATCGCTCGTAGGCGTGCAGCTCAGACTGGTAGAGCTCCAGAGCCTCCTCCAGTGCAACATTGGCGACCTCCTGAGCCACCTGATCCGCACCACCAGGAAGAGCTAAGCGAAGCGGCGGCGTGGGGCCGAGGCGGACAAGGGTACTCGCCGGTGAGATGACCCTAGAAGCGCTGATGTTGAGGTGAATGCTCATATGCACTCCGGAAGTTCATCCGTCAAAGCAGGCCAAAGGAGCAAGATGGCGAAGGAGCCGGTGGAAGCCAAGCGGAGCAGAGTGGTAGTGCGGATGTTGGTATCAGGCGGAGAGGCGGATCGAGGCTGGAGCAGCCGGAGTGGGGCTGTTAGAATAGGACTCTATCTCGAATAGGACTCTTATCTCTTATTTGGTTTCCTTATCTGTAACCTCCGTTGTACTCCTATATATTGCCCATTGGGCCCTTGAATATATGCACATTATTCTTCCTAACATGGTATCGAGCTTAGGGTTACCTAGCTCTTCTTCACGCCATCCGGCCATTGTCACCGGCGTGCATGCCGACACGAGACAACCGCCGCCGCCGTCGTCCGCGCTGAGCCCACTGAGCCGCCGTCACGGGTTCTCCTTTGGTATCGTCCGCTTACTCGCTCGTCGTTGCCGCCAGAGCTTGTCCCACTTTGCCGTCGTCGCTGCCGATCTCCTTCTCGGCGCCACCCACCTCACAGAGCCGCCCCGAGCTCGCGCCGCCGCTTTTGAGACGGCCCTCGCCGCCACGCCTCTCCATCAACATCGCCGCCGCGGGCTCTCCTCCATTGCGCGCGCCGCGCATGCCGCCATTTACCATTGTGCCACGCCGAGCGGCGGCGACAAAACCCACGCGTCTTGGCGTCGGGCGCGTCGCTTTGTAATGGGCGGTAGGCTTTTATTAAAAAAATCAGCCTAGTAAAAAAGGAGTACGTCGCTTAACCGCGCGTGGCAGATCGGCGTCGCTGTTAGACTTTGTTGCCTTGGTCGCGCGCCGTCAGTGCCGCCTCTCGATGGCTTCCGTTCCATCTGCTGCGATTCCATCCTGAACAAAGCTTAATGGAACGAATTACAGGTTGTGGTCTTCACTCATGGAGATCACGCTATATGGTCTCCGCCTCTGGGGACATGTTACTGGTACCCGACCTTGTCCGCCGTCGCCGGTGCAGCCTCTTCCCAGACAGTCTACATCTCCTACAGATGATGAGGCCGCCAAGAAGGAAGCGCACACGCCGCCGCTCGATGAGGCTTATCAAGATGCCATAGATGCTTTTGAGCGCTGGTGTGCTGATGAGGCCTGTGTTCGAGCTACCCTGGTGGTCAGCGTTGATGACTCCATCCAGCTAGACATTGTTGGTCTGCGTGCCACCCGTCAGATCTGGGAGTACTTGCGTGAGCGATACCAGCAGAGCAGCGATGCTCAATTCTTTTCGCTTCAGCGTGAGTTGGAGACGCTTCGCCAGGAGGACTCCTCCGTCGACGATTTCTTCCGAGCCTGGCGATCTCGGAGCGGCTAGATGAGTTGGCTTCTCCGCTGCCAGCATGTCATAAAGTGCAGAAGGCGGATCGTGATCGCCTACGTCTTTATGATTTCGTCTGCCGTCTTCGCCCGAGTTTGAGCTCGAGGCTCAAGCTCGCTGGCGCTCACCACGACCGAAGCGATCCGAGGCTCTTTCGACGCCGTGCTGAGGAGCTTCGCCGCGAGTTAGCAAAGACACGGCTTATTCATTTGTGTTGGCTACCTCTTCTTCTTCGACTACACCAGCGTTTTCTACTTCGACTACAGTTCCTCCTCAGGTGTCTATTTCTGCTCCTGTTTTTGCACCAACTGGGTTTGATGCATTATTCGCAAGAACTTCGAGCACAACTGGAGGCACGTGGAGGTCCACGCTTCAAGGGAGGGCATGGAGGCCCTTCCTCCACTGGAGGACAGATCAGCACATCAGCATCTTCTCAGCGAGGTGACTTTGTTCGCCAGCCTCTGTCGAGCTCTACTTGCCAGCTCTCTCACAACTCAAAGAGTTCGCCGGTCTAGCTCGACGTCTCCTCTAGGTACCTCTTGGGTTCTAGATTACGTGCCTCTTTCCACATGACACGATTCCACATCTCTCACTTCATGGGACCTCCTATTTTCCCATATCTGTTCGAACGTGTGACATGAGGAGTACCATCAAGCTGTTTGTCACCGCCAGGCACTTTTTTGTCTGTCTGTCAGTAGGTACTCCTCTGTCTGTCAGCTGCCAGGGCACTTTTTTGTCCACAGATTTTTCTATTCCAGCTGTTTCCCATGTTCCCCAGCTTACCATGCAGCTTCTCTCGGATCTTGGCTGGAGGGTTGGTTTTGACTCACACATGTTTCATTCAGGATTGACAGACAGGGACGATACTTGGAACTGGCCGGCGTCGTAGGGATCGTCAGGGTCTCTACATCCTTGATCGCCTACATCTTCCGTCCACTTCAGTTGCTCCTGTCAACCCTACATCTACTTCCCCGCCACTGCTGTCACCACCTCTGGCGAATTTGCGCAATGGCATCACCGTTTAGGACACTTGTGTGGTTCCCGCCTTTCTTCTTTAGTTCGTCAGGGTGTTCTAGGACGTGTTACTGTTGACACGGCCATGTTTTGTCAGGGTTGTAAGCTGGGCAAGCAGCTACAACTTCCTTATCATTCTAGTGAGTCCTTGTCTTCTCGTCCTTTTGACTTATTTTATTCCGATGTATGAGGACCTGCACCTATTGTCTCTAAAGGCGAGCATAAATCTTATGTTATCTTCATTGATGATTATTCCCGTTTTACATGGATTTTTCCTATCTCTAATCGTGGTCAGTTCCTTGCGATCTATCGTAGTTTTGCAACGATGGTTCATACTCAGTTTGATTCTGCCATTCGCATTTTTCGTTGTGATTCTGTTGGCGAGTACTATTCTGGTGCCTTTCGACAGTTTCTTTCTAAGCAGGGCACTCTTTATCATTCTTCTTGTCACGGTGCTCATGCTCGAATGGGGTTTGCCGAGCGCAAACATAAATCATCGATTGAGACCGCCGCGCCCTTCTTCTTGCCTCTCATGTTCCACCAGATTCTGGCTAAGATCGCTTTCTACTTTGCATAGATATGCAGCCTTCCACTGCTCTTAAGGGTGTCAGTCCTATAGAGCGTCTCTATTCTCGAGCCCCCCAGTACACTCACCTTCGTGTTTTTGGTTGCACTTGTTTTGTTCTCTCATGACCTCGTGAGCGCACTAAACTATCGGCCCGATCGATTGAGTGTGTGTTTCTTGGTTATAGTTACGAGCATAAGGGTTATCGTTCTTTGGGATCCTACCTTTCGATGCATCGAGATTTCACGAGACATTGTCTTTGGCGAATCTCGACCTTTCTTCTATCGAGATTCGGCTTCTTCTCTGCTTCCACAGTTGAGTCGATTTCATGGTTGACTCTTTGGACTCTTCACCCATTTCTCCACTATCACAAAGCTTCCCAGTCCGCTTCTAGTGGTTCCTTACATACCTCGCCTTGGTGGTGTCTCCTACATCACCGTCTCGTTCCCACAAAGCACCATCATCTTGTTTCTCTGGTGTTCACTACTTCAGACGTCCTCATTCTTCACCAGTCTCCTCTTCTAGTATCTTGTCGACACCCACATCTGATTCTCCTGGTGATGCTCGTCCTTACATCCTTCGTGACTGGGCATCCCTTCGACCTCCTGATCGCCTTGGTTTTGCTCCAATAGCTCATGCTCTCTCTGTGACTGAGCCTAGTTCTTATCATGAGGCTGCTCCTTATTCGGAGTGGCAGCTCGCTATGGCAGAAGAGCTTGATGCTCTTCGTCGTACGGAGACTTGGGATATTGTATCGGCTCCTATGCATGCTCGTCCAATCACATGCAAGTGGGTGTACAAGATTAAGATCCGGTCTGATGGTACTATTGTGCGCTACAAGGCTCGCCTTGTGGCCCGAGGTTTTCAGCAGGCGTATGGTCGGGACTACGATGAGACGTTTGCCCCTGTTGCTCATATGACCACTGTTCGCACTCTTGTTGCGGTTGCTTCTGTTCGCCGGTGGTCCATCTCAGCTGGATGTTAAGAATGCTTTTCTTAATGGTGATTTGCATGAGCTATACATGCAGCCACCACCTAGTCTTCGTCGTGCTCTTTATGGCCTCAAACAGTCTACTCGTGCCTGGTTTACACGTTTTACCACAGTGATTCTTCGCGTTGGTTTCACCTTATCGATCCCACGATCCTGCTCTTTTTGTTCATGTTTCATCTCGGGGTACGACACTGCTTCTTCTGTATGTTGATGACATGCTCATCACTGGAGATGATTCCTCCTTCGTCACATATGTGAAGAAGCATCTCAGTGAGCAGTTTTTGATGACTGATCTTGGTTCTTTTACATACTTCCTTGGGATTGAGGTCTCTTCCATGCCTGAGGGCTACTACCTCTCCCAGTGAGTATGTCCAGATCTTCTTGGCCGATCCGTCCGACCGATACTCGACCGTTAAGAGTTTGGTGTACCTTGTGAGCACTCGTCCTGATATTGCTCATGTTGTTCACATCTTGAGTCAGTTCATGGCCCGTCCTACCCATATTCACTACAGTCACCTTCTTCGTGTTCTTCGCTACTTGCGTGGGACTATCTCTCGTCGTTTGTTTTTCTCTAGCTCCACCTCCCTACTGACAGCGTATCAGATGCAACTGGGCTAGTGATCCTTCTGATCGTCGTTCTCTTTCTGCTTACTGTGTTTTTCTTGGATCCTCCCGATTGCGGAAGACTAAGAAGCATCCGCAATTTCCGTTCGAGTCAGAGAGGTGAGTTGAGAGCTATGGCGCAAATGATGCAGAGGTTACTTGGTTGAGGTGGCTACTTGCGATTTTGGAGTACTGTGGTGAGACCTCACGACTCTTTTGTCCGACAAGATGCAGTGCTATCAAGATTGCTCGGGACCCAGTGAAGCATGAGCTCACCAAGCATATTGGTGTGGATGCTTCATACACTCGCTCATAGGTGCAGGAGGGAGTACTTGCTTTACAGTTTGTGCCATCAGAACTACAGATTGCTGACTTCTTTACGAAGCCACAGACTAGGGCACAACATTTGTACTTTCTCTCCAAACTCAGTGCGTGTGATCCACCATGAGTTTGAGGGGGGATGTTAGAATAGGACTCTATCTCAGAATAAGACTCTATCTCTTATTAGGTTTCCTTATCTGTAACCTCCCGTTATACTCCCTATATAATGCCCATTGGGCCCCCTTGAATATATACACAGTATTCTTCCTAACAGAGCCAGGTGCCGAGGCGATTGGGCTGGCGGCGGCGTCTGGCGGTGATGGCGAGGCTGGCGAGGCTACGTCTGGCGAGCACGGAGCAAGGAGGCCGTGGCGACGTGTTGGCGGCAGTGGCGGCGCGAAACTCTGGCTCGAGTCTTTGCCGCTCGGGGCAGCGGAACCGGCGCAAGCCGAGCGGCGTGTTGGCGGCGGTTGGAGGTGTCCAGCGGCGGCGGTCGACGCCGAGAGGAAACCTGGGAGCGAGATCCGGCACAGGCGAGGTCTTGACGACACGATCCAACGCAGGCGGCGCAGATCCGGCTTGGGCGAGCCGGATGCTGCGCAGGCGGCTCAGGTGGCGCGGGGAGTAGCTGATCTGGCGTAGGCAACTCGGTCGGTGCGTGGAGGAGCTCAGTCGGTCGCGTGGAGGGCTGAAGTAGAGGACAGCGGCGGAAGCAGAGGAAGCCTCGGGCGGAAGCAGAGGAAGGATCGGGCGCGGGGGCGGCGGCGGCGGCTATTACAGGGGAAAACCTAACCCTGACTCTGATACCATGTTGGAATGAGGCTTGTCTATTCCAATTGGCCAAAGGTTGCCAAAATGCAAAGAACACCCTAGACTATATACATATCTATCAGGTGCTACCATAGTAGTATATGTATAACAGCAAAACTGCAAGCCAAACCTTATATGTACATTAACTATCACTCCCTTGTTGATAAAAGCTGTAGAGGACTATTCATTATAGAGTTGAATAACAGCAAGCAAAACTTAAATTTGCATAAAAGTATCACGATTACTGTTCTTAAGAAGCAGTCATGCCTTTGAAACAGCAAGAAATTTGTAGATAAGCATTCCAGAACTTTTGGTATCAAAATTTGAAAGTGTTGTCCTGTAAAATGCAAATGCTTGATCATCGTAAATATTTATTTGCTATAAAACCTGAATTTTTTCGTTTTAGAACTCAGTTAAACTCACCACAAGAATGAATGGCCGAAGAAAGAGAACGACAAGCAGCTGCAGATAAACTAACATTCTCCATATGAGATGATCGGGAAAGTTTTTCAAAGAGTGGCCAGAATATACCAAGAAGAACCAAAATTATATCATCATCAATCAGACCAGATGTAATTGAGGTTGCCAAATGACCAAACAAAGCAGCCATCCTGAAATAAAAACGCTGCATTTGCTTATACTGTAGTTTACATCAAAATTATAACTTTCTTCTCCAAATAGTATCCAAAAAGTAAAATCGGACTGCCATTGATATGTCCCCCAAAAATCACTTGTTATTAAATTAGCAGCAAGCAACTTAGACTTCAATACACCTTGTCTAGGTCTTCAATCTGGTCAAATCATATCGCATTGTTTTCGATAGCTGGCCATAAATGATCATAAGTGGGACGGATGCCCACCTTCACAAGATCCCAAATCGAGCTATGGTTATGAGAGGAGTTTCTGATTTCTTTTTTTTATTTGCCCATCGTTAAGTTTTAATTCAAGGAATGGCTGAGAATCTGTGCTTGTGAGGGGGAAGGAAATCCTCAGCCAATGGCGCAGCTATCCATTGGTCAGAGATCAGCACATCGACCAACAGGAGATGTCTGCCACCATCCTTTTGCTCCTCCACTTTCTTGTTCTGTCCTTCGTTTGTTAATCTCCATTGCATTTGGATTCCCTAAACAAAGTTGACTTCATGTATACAGTCAATTATCTACCACACAACCGATTCTAGATGCATTGTTTTCATCTCTATTGGCTACAATTTAGTTGGTGATGTTGTATAGCTTTTGCTGGAGTTAAATCCAAAAGTAATAAGATTGGGCATTTCCAAGGTTATTAAAGTGTCGCCTAAGGCGGTCAAGCAACGCGTTGCTTCGGCGGTAAGGCAGTCAGGAGCTCACCACGGGGGCCTTGCCTTGCCTTGCCAAGATAGGCTATGGCGTCCGCCTCAGCCATGGGGGTGTGTGGCATCAGGGATGGCCGAGGTGGACGTCATAGGCAGCTCGAGCGGGAGATAAGGAGATGGGAGGAGGGGGGCCAAGCGGGGAAAATTGAAGTCCAGAACCTGTCGCGTGAAGCACCATCCCAGTGCTGCTGTGCTCAGTCACCGTCCCGCCCCCATCCCCGTCGTGCCATCGCCCTCTCCGATGTGCTCCAGATCCAGGTATGCCCCTCCCTCCCGACCTCCACCTCCCTCCCTTCTCCCCGCCTTCCCCTCCCAGCAGCAACCTGGTCTCCCCGCCTCCCACCTCTCTCCCGCCTCCCGAGGCTGGGAAGCTGGGAGCGAGGGGAAGGTCGGATCGACGTCGGGGAGGGGGGGTGGAGACCGGGTCGCCGCCTGGAGAGGACAGAGGAGGGGACCTCTGCAACTGCGTGTGCTACTCTCTACTCTGCATTGCTATTTGTTTGCTATTGTTTTGATTGCAGAACTGCTACTGTGCTAAACTGCAGAACTGATAATTACGTTCTATGTAATGCAGAAGCACAAAAAAATGGCATATGCAAGTATTGCATCCTCCGAGGTTGTGTATGATCCAATGATCGATCCAAAACGGAAGGCAAAGCAAAGAATAATGATCAAGAATGGAAAGTATGGCTTTTGGACATTAATTTGCAACTGAGATTTAGTCCAATGTTTGCTTTGTGACTGAAAGGTATCGGGAGGAATCAAAAGGTTGAAGAAGCATCTTGAGAGTGGGTTTGGCGACGTCCAACAATGTGCCAAGACTACAACAACAATCATGAAAGAAATGCGAGAGGTTTTGTGCAAAGGCAAGAGAAGCAGACCACTCTTCCCAGATGATGATGAAGAGAGAGGAGAAGATTAAGATGTGAGTCTGACAGCAACCAACAAGGAGTCCCAAGACTCTATTGTGCAATCAAGTTCTAGGACAGCAGTCAAAATAAAGCAATATGCCCTTCAATTCAAAGTTTCAGCACCAAAGGCAAAGGAGACCAAGTCCATTAGTGCTATGCTCCGACCAACACCCTCAGAGATTGTAGAGCAAAGACACACCAAGGGGCCAGCTCAAAGTAGCACTCAGTCTGGCATGAGGACCAAGGAAGAAAGGCATGTCATCAACCTGGAGATAGCCAAGTTCTTCTATAAGTGTCGCGTACCATTTAATGTCGCAAACTCAAGGCGATTCGAGATTGCTATGGAGTCAGATTGTGCAATACGGTTCGGGTAACTATGCTTGAGGAGGTTGTCAAGAGACAGATAATTCGAGGTGAAGCATAAGGAGGCGTGGAAGCAATATGATTGCACACTCATGTAGGTAGGATGGATGGATAGGAGGATGTCACTTGATTAACTTTCATGCCAACAGTCCGAATGGGACTTTCTTCTTGGAGTCTGTTGATGCATCAAGTGAATCACATGATGCAACGATGCTAGCCAACTTGCTAAAGGAGAGAACTGAGAACATTGAAAAGGACAAAGTAGTTCAAGTTGTCACCAATAATGGTGCTAACTATAAGGCAGTGAGCAAACTTCTAATGGAGGGGATTCCTACGCTGTTTTGGAACCCTGTGTTGCACATTACTTGGACCTTATGCTGGAAGACATAGAGGAGTTGGAAGGAATTTAATGTTAGAATGAGTCCTTTTGTATTTCCATATCTGTATATGGTACCCCATGTACTCCCTATATATATTGCCCATTGAGCCCTCTTGAATATAAACACAATATTCATAACAGGGTATCAGCGCTAGGACACTAACCTAGCTCTTCCGTTGCCACATCGTCGTCGAAGGCCGCCGCAGCCGTCCGCCGACGCGACGCCGCACCCCTTCCGCCCCTACGCCGCCCAAGCCCGACGCCTCCGCGCAAACGACTGCAGGCCCACCGCCACCCAATTTAGGTCGCCGCCGGCCGCCGTCTTTGTCGGTCCAATGGACATTGAGCCCGAGTCGTCGCCAGTCCGAACGTTGAGCCGCCGCCGCCTCCACGTCTCTGTGTTGGTCCCATCCACGCGGTCCGAGCGGTCACTGTCGCCGAGCATCGCTGCCGCCGCATGCATGCATTGCGGCATGTGCCCTTCGCGTTTGTGTTTTCTTCATTGGCCTTAACAGGCCGTTGTTTTACGTGAGGCCACGAGAAAAAAAACGCCGATTTAACCGCCGCACCGTCCAGCGCCGCCTGTTAGACTTCGTTGTCTTGGTCGCCACACAGTCCAGCGTCGCCTACCAATGGCTTATGTTCCATCAACTGCGATCCCATTCTCGGGAACAAAGCTTAATGGGACGAAGTACAGATTGTGGTCTTCACTCATGGAGATCACGCTCGATGGTCTCTACCTCTGGGGACATGTTACTGGTGCCCGACCTTGTCCACCGTCGCCGGTTCAGCCTTCTCTCGGACAGCTTACTTCTGCACCTGCAGAAGATGAGGCTGCCAAGAAGAAGGCAGAGGCTGCTATTGCTATTGCTGATGCTGCTGATGAGGCCTTTCGATATACCATAGACGCTTTTGAGTGCTGGTGTGCTGATGAGGCCCGTGTTTGAGCCATCCTGGTGGTCAGCGTTGACGACTCCATCCAGCCAGACATTGTTGGTCTGCGTGCCACTCGTCAGATCTGGAAATACTTGCGTGAGCGATACCAGCAAAGCAGCAATGATCAGTTTTTTTCGCTTCATCGTGAGTTACGAGACACTTCAACATGAGGACTCCTCCCTGACGCCAGCTGGACGAGCTGACTTCTCTGCTCTACCAGGAGTGTCATAAAGTGCAGAAGGCAGATCGTGATCGCCTCCGCCTTTATGACTTCGTCCGCAAATCTTCGCCTACGCTGATTTGAGCTTGTCGGGCTCAACCATCGAGCCGCCACCACGATCGATCCAGGGGCTCTTTGACGCTTCGTGTTGAGAAACTTCGCCGCGAGTTAGCAACACAATATGTTCTGGTTGTGCTTGCTACCTCTTCTTCTTCAACTACACCGACAGTTTCTTCTTTGACTACAGTCCCTCCTCAAAAGCCTATTTATTGCACGTGCCCGGCATCTCATCACATTCATTTACAGGCATGGGAGGCTTCTTAGTGCAATGAGGGAGAAGACAGGTGGGATGGATCTTGTGAGACCTGCAGCTACTCGGTTTACCACAACATTCCTTTGCGGAGTTTGCAGTGTTAGAATAGGAATCCTGGCATATCCCCCTTGTACTCCCTATATATATTGCCCATTGGGCTTCATGAATATACACAATATTCATAACATGATATCAAAGCTAGTAAAAATAGGAGGTCCTACTGAAGTGAGAGTGTGGAGTCCGGTGTCATGTGGAAAGAGGCACCAGAATCCAGAACCCAAGAAGTACCTGGAGATGTCTGAGCTAGACTAGCAGAACCTGCTAGGCTATGAGAGAGTTGTTGAAGTAGAGTCTGGTAGAACTGCTGAACAGAGACACCTCGCTGAGAAGGTCCTGACGTGCTGGTCTGTCCTTTCGTCGAGGAAGGGCATCTGTGCCCCCCTGGATCGTCCACTCCCACGCGTCTTGTCCCCTTTTTCGCACCTCACAACTCTAATAGCCGTGCCCAAAGTTCTTGCAATAATTGCACTGAACCGCGGTTAGTGCAAAAACAGGAGTGGAAACAGACACCTGAGGAGGGTTGTAGTCGAAGAAGGGGTAGCAAGCATAGTCGGAACAAACTATGTTGCTAACCCGCGGCGAAGCTCCTCAGCACGAAGCATTGAAAGAGCCTCGGGGTCAGGGCTCAAACTTTGGGCGAAGACGGCACACGAAATCATAAAGGCGAAGAAGCCACTCGTCGGTGACGCCATAGATCGCGAGGGCTCTCAGAGAAGTCGTCAATGAAGAGTCATTACTCATTTGAGTCTTCTTTGTTGGTGTTAGCAAGATCCTTACTCTCATGGAGAGGATGACACTTGGAGATGAGGCAATTTTTCTTTGTTTATTTCTAACACAATGCCATGCCAACTGAGGGTTGGGGATACATATTTATAAGTCGCCAACCACCAAGCATATGCTAAGATGCTTTCCTAAGATGTTGTCCTATGCGGTCAAGATCTTGTCCTTAAAGTCTTTGCCCTATGGCAGATCAAGATCTTTGTCCTTAAAGGCTGCTGTCCTATGAGCAGTCAAGATGTTGTCCTTGACCATGTGCTTTGCCCCCACAAGCACGGACAAAAAACACAGAGACTTCTCCATCATTCTCCCCTAAGTCTTGTGTGTCTCCTTGTGAGGAATCGAGCCATCCCGATCTGGCGCGAAGTTCACGGAACTTGATCCGCCCAAGAGACTTGGTCGAAGTCGGTCTTGGGTGTTGATGTAGTTGGCTTGATACTCCCTTCATCCAGCGGCCGATGAAGTGATACCTCACCCGGATGTGCTTGCTGCGCTCATGGAAGACGGGGTTCTTCGCAAGGCCAAGGCGGACTTCTTTGCCCACCCCGAGCTCTCATCCTCCGCGTCTACGCCAAGGAGATCGCTGGCGGCCGAGCCGACCCACGAGCACGAGTAGAAGCGGTAGTGGTACGCAATGTACTCTGCCTCGCGGCTAGACAAAGCCACCACCGGCTTTGCTTGATCGATTGCGGTGATCGGACACTTGCCGAGGAAGTACTGGCGTCCATTGGTGCTCTTGCTCGTGTCGATGTCGCCGGCGTGGTCATTGTCGGCATGCAGATGAAGTCGCGCCACGGGCACCTTGGGTAGTGCAAGCCGTGGTCGGAGGTGCCCGCGACGTAGCGGAGGATCCTTTTCGCGACCTCTTTGGAGCTCCGTCGTCGGTCGCTCCATGAGCCGGTGGCGTGGCCGATGGCGAACGCCAAGTCCGTCCGCGTGTGGACAAGGTAGCGAAGGTCGCCCCAATCTGCGCCGTCTTGCGTCGCGTCTACCTCCTCCGCCGTACTCTCACGACTCGGCCTTTAGCCTCTCCTCCATAGGAGTGGGTGGGTTGCGATCGGTGAGGCCGCCACCCCACGATGCGCTTGGCGAGGCGGATCTGGCGAAGAGAGATGCCGAGCGTGTCTGGTGGACCTCGATCCGAGGTAGAAGGAGAGGGCAGAGGTCGCTCATCTGGAAGGTGGCCTTCATCTCGCCTTGAATGCCTCGATCTCCTCCTCCTTGTGCCGGTGATCACAAGGTCGTCGGCGAGGCGCCTATCGTGAGGCATTGCCTCCTTGCTCAGCCGGTGACCCGCTGACCTCGTGGCCGCTTCTGCTAGAATCCCATTTTCTTGAGGTGGAGTCGACTTGGCGTTCCAAGCTCGCGGTGATTACCGCCGCAGCCGTAGAGGCCTTGCGCGAGCGGAGGACCTTTCTCCTTGCTGGGGATGATGAATCTGGCGGTGGCGGGACGAGACCTCCTCCTTCAAGTCGCCGTTGAGAAGCGGACTTGGCGTCCATGTGATGAGCGCGCGACCTCACGAGGCTGCGAGGGCAGGAGGAGGCCATACGGACTCCATCCGCAACAGCGCGTGAAGGCATCGTCGAAGTCGACTCCTCCTGCCGACGGCGAAGCCACGTGCCGCGGCGCGCCTTGTGTTTGATCACCTCTCGGCCGTCTTTCTTGAGCTTGAAGACCACTTGAGAGAGATGGCGTGGTGGTTTATTTGGAAGATCGGCCAGCCCCACGCGTCTTGTTTCGCAGCGGCGTCCATCTCCTCACGCATCGCGGACGCCATGCCGCGTCTCTCTCCGCTCGGCGAAGGAGCGAGGCTCGCCGTAAATCTGTGCAAGGTGCGGCTCGCTGAGGTCGGTCGTGGCCGCCCGATTCGACCGCCATTTGCACGAGGAGGTCGCCCACGATGCAGTAGCGCTATAGAGGCTCGCCCGCCGTGGTAGCGTCGATCACGATCCTCGTCGTTAGACGGTGAGATGGCGAACTCCGCGTCGCGGCCGCTCGTTGTGGGTCGGCTGCCGGTCCGAGCCTGAAGGAGTAGGTGCCGGTGTAGAGAAGAGGCGTGGCCGTGGTCTTGGCGGTGGACTCGCCGAGCTGTGGGCTTGCTAAAGTGGCGGTGGTGAAGGACTCATGGGAGGTGGTGGCGAACGAGGCGGTGGCGTAGGCAAGCTCGGTGAAGATGAGCTGGCGGCTCACGCCGCCTCGAAGTGGGCGTGGTCGACGATGAACTCGCCGGTCATCTGAGTCGGCCGTCATCCACCATCTTGCCCCACGTCCACCCTCGCCTTCGTCGAACACGGCGCCACGGCGTGATCGCGATACGCCGTGTCGCGGTCGAGGACACGGTGAGGCCTTGGCGCCGCCAGCGTGGCCGATGAAGACCCTGGTGTGCTCCGGCCGTCGAGCTTGCCGGCGTGGTTGAGCTCTCAGCGAAGGCGAGCACCAAGACACACGGAGGTGGTTCATCGCGGCTTGCGCCGTGCGGAGCCTCGTATGGCGTCTTGCCGTCGAGGGCCTTAGCGGGGAAGCGGTTGGCGGTAGAGCGGCGCCATTACCGCCTCACCCGATGAAGTGCGCCGGCATCCTCTCTGCTTGAGGAGGCGCGGCGGTGGCCACCACCGTCTGGTTGCTGGCGTTTCGGAGCGACGCTGCTGCTGAGGGTGTACGGCGGAGAAGTGACGATGGATCCTCGTCGGCGCGATCGACGCCAAACTTCGGCCGCCGTGAACTCCGCCGTTGTCCCGCGTAGGACCCGAAGCTTGCAACCGCGCTCGCCTCGCAGCGGCTTGAAAGGCGCTTGATGGCGTCCGCGCCTGCCGCTTTGACGTCGGCGGGGCAGATCCACATGTAGCGGGACACGTCGTCGGCGAGGAGAAATAGCGCCGGCCTCGGTGTAGCCGGTGTCACGGGCCCAGAAGGTCACCGTGTACGAGCTCGGCTCTCCTTGGCGCGGAGCTTCGCTTTGGCGAGGAAGAGGCTGCCGCAGCTTGGTGAGGACGCAGTGTCGCAGAAGCGCTCCACGTGGTCGACGTCACGGCATACCCCGCACCATCTCCCTTCGCCAAAGGCGCCTTAGGGCCTCAAAGTTGAGGTGCCCAAAGCGCTCGTGCCACCTCCAAGCGTCGTCGTCGCGGCGGTACGCAAGACACGAGAGGTTGCGCCGCTGCTGCGTGAAGGGCGAGAGGCGGTTGCTCTCGTTGACCTTGGCGAGGCCGTGGCGATGATCCAGTCGCGGCACCCGTGCTCGATCTCACGCGCGATCCGTTCTCATCCGGTGTCCTAAGTCGATGATGGAGTTCCTCAACGCGGGGATGTAGTAGACACCGGTGGCGGCCGGTGCTCGCCCGATCTTAGCGGCGAAGACGACAGAGCAAGCGCTTTGATCTCCACACGGCGGGCGTCGCCGAACTTGAGCGGTGCCTCGAGCGCTGAGTCGAGCTCGGAGAAGAACTCCGCCGCCGGTCATGTGGTGGGTGGCGCCGGTGTCGAGCACCACCGTCGGTCTTGTCGTTCTGAATCGTCGCCGAGGAGGCGTGTGCTTTTGGCTCGTCAAGGTGGAGGAGCCATCTGCGGCCGGCTGCGGTGGAGGTAGTTCGATGCTCACATGAGCAATGAGCGAGCATTCCTCCTCTGCTGCTGTGGCGTGGGCTGGCCGCGTCGTGGTATCGACAATCCTCGCCCAATGGCCAAGCTTGCCGCGATTGTGGCAAGAGTCGTCTCGTCTTGCGGCTTTTGCTTGCGGTGGCGCCATGCTGGCGCCCACGATCATTACCCTAAGCGCGTCCTCGCGCCCATGCAGGCGTCTTTGCGCGACTTGCGCGCTTGCCATGCTGCTGTCGCTTTGTCGTGGAAGAAGACTCTTCTTCCTCGCCACCTTGGCCGGCGACCCACCATTCCCGGTGAGGAGGAGCTTCCGCCAATGGAGACGGGTCCCGAGAGCGTTGTGGCTCATCGCCGCCAACAACCTTGAGGCGACCGCGCCTCCTCGATCGTCATCGTGGAGGTCAGCAGAGACTCGATCGGCGAGCCGTCCGCTTGTACTTCGGGGGCCTTGCCGGAAGAGCTTTCCACGCTCTCCTCGCCGTAGGTGTCGTCGCCGAACCGCACTAGCTTCGCAGCGAGTGTTGAGACGGAGAGCAAAGTCATCAAGCGTCCTCGCTTTGGCTTGAAGGCGGTGCTCCCTTCCGTCACGAAGTGCTCGCAATGTAGACTTCTTGGGCGCGATCGTTGCCGTCGTCTTCGCAGCCGATGGCGTCCCAAGCCTCTTTGGCGATCGCTTGTTGGTAGCGAAGCGCATCTCGGGCGGGGCTGCGGCGATGAGAGCATCCGGCGCCGTCGATCTGATCGTGGTCGGCGTCGCCGTAGCGGATTGCATCCCACATATGCCGCGACTGGGCTTTACCTCATCACCGCGCCCCACTCGACATAGTTGGTCTTGGTGAGGTAGGCCACCCGCCGGCCCGGCGGCGTCTGACGACGACTGGTACCGTGGTGACCACGCATCCGTCTTGAGGAAGAGCCGCGTCGCTGTGAAGGCCGTGCTCTCCGTCGACCAGTCGTCGCTTCCTCCGGGGCGCCGGCAGTGCGTCCGCGCCACCGAAGCGTCCGCGCGTCTGTCGCCTGCCGCCGCGCGCTTCGTGGGCGTGGCGGCCGCGCCATGCGTCCTTCGCCTCACGTTGCCTCCCCTCTCCGGCTCAAGGTCGCGTCGGCTATCATCGGCGGATATGGTTTGTTATTCTTTATTCTTTGCCGTGCTGAGCCTTGACCTCCATTCTTGCCACCTGTAGTTGCATCTGCCGCCGCCGCCGCTTCGCCTCTCTCTCAGGCTCTGCCGCCGCTCACGCACCACAAATTTGACACCTTTCCACTTGGCTGAATGTGATCTCTGCCGCCCTTCGCTTCCTTAGCTCTGTGCGGCGAGCTCGGCCGTCTTGCGACGCCGAGTGCTCGAGGCGACCGAAGGCCGAGAGCGCCTCGCGGACATGGCGCGCATCTTGAAATTGTCGCGTGGAGAGAGGGTTGCTCGACAGTCTTTGCTCGTCTCCGAGAGGAGTGAGAGGGGCAATGAGGCTTCTTCTTTGCACTGCATTTGGTCATTGCTGAGGCCGAGGAGACGGAGATGAGCAAGAGATGCTCAAGCTACAGGATAGTAAGGCTCGATACCACTTGTTACTCATTTGGAGTCTTCTTTGCTGGTGTTAGCAAGATCCTTACTCTCATGGAGAGGATGACACTTGGAGATGAGGCAATTTTTCTTTGTTTATTTCTAACACAATGCCATGCCAACTGAGAGGGTTGGGATACATATTTATAGGTCGCCAACCACCAAGCATATGCTAAGATGCTTTCTAAGATGTTTGTCCTATGGCAGTCAAGATCTTGTCCTTAAAAGCAGCTTTGTTCTATGACAGTCAAGATCTTTGCCCTATGCGATCAAGATGTTGTCCTTAAAGCTGTTTGTCCTATGACGATCAAGATCTTTGTCTATGACAGTCAAGATCTTGTCCTCTAAAAGCTGCTTGTCCTATAGCGATCAAGATCTTTATCCTATAGCGATCAAGATGTCATCCTTGACCATGTCTTTGCTGACCCACAAGCACCAGACAAAAAACACAGAGACTTCTCCATCAGAGTCCTCTTGGCGAAGCATCTCAAACTCATGCTGAAGCGAAAAGAACCAAACATCACTGCTCTGCGTATCGCTCGCGCAAGTACTCCCAGATCTAACGAGTAGACCACATACCAACAATGTCTGGCTGGATAGTCATCGACGCTAACCACCAGAATGGCTCTTACATGAGCCTCATCAGCACACCAGTGCTCGAAAGCATCAATGGCATACTGAAATACCTAATAGGCAGCGTCTGCCTCCTTGGCGTCCTCATCTTCTGCAGGAGGTGCAGGAGTAGATTGCCTGGGAGGAAGCGGAACTAGCGGTGACATGTCCCCAGAGGCGGAGACCATCGAGAATGGGATCGTAGCTGATGGAACAAAAGCCATCGGTAGGCAGTGAGTGCAGGTCTGCGCGGCGACCAAGGCAAACGAAGTGTAACAGGCGACGCTGGACAGCACGGCGGTTAGATCAACGTGTTGTGTTTGTTTGATTTTTTTTGGAAAATACATGTGTTTATAGAATTCGGTTTCTATAAAAATAGACGCCTCTGCGAGCGTCGGCAGGGTGGCTTTGGCAGCGGCGACTGGGGACGGTGATGGCTCCGGTGAGCGCGGGCGACGGCAAGCGCAACAGGATCAACTCAACTTCGGCCGACTGGAGCGCGTCCGTGGGCGGCGGCGGGCACAGTGGTAAGAGCGCGAGGCCGAGGACGGCCCGGCGGCGGCTCAACAATGGCGTCGAGAATGGCGTCGGCCGGCCGGCCGGCGAGGGCGCAAGCAGACAAATGGCGGCGGCGGATGGGCTCGAGAGCGGACACCGATCGTCGCGAGCGACAATGGCGTCATGGCGGCGTCGGGACGACGGCCATGCGCGGCGGCAAAGATGTTGGGATGGTAGCGGAAGGAGCTAGGTTAGTGCCACTGATGGTGATCTTCTTGAAGATCCTACTCGATATCGACATCTTGTTGGGTGTTTGGTGTATCTTGTGAGCACTCAAGTCCTGATATTGCTTATGTTGTTCATATCTTGAGTCAATTCATGGCTTGTCCTACCCATCTTCACTACAGTCACCTTCATGTTCTTCGCTACTTGCATGGGACTATATCTCATCGTTTGTTTTTCCCTAGCTCCACCTCACTACAACTTATATCTCGTTGTTTGTTTTTCCCTAGCTCCACCTCACTACAGCTGCAGGCGTACTCCGATGCAACCTGGGCTAGTGATCCTTCTGATCGTCGTTCTCTTTCTGCTTATTGGGTTTTTCTTGGCTCCAAACCTGATGCAGCCTAGAAGACAGAGAAAGCATCGCAGCTTCCGCTTGAATGTAGAGGTCGAGTTGAGAGCTATGGCAAAGATGTGATGAGAGATTACTTGGTTGAGGTGGCTACTTGCAGATTTTGGAGTGCCTATTGATGGAACCTACGACTCTTTTGTCTGACAGTACATGTGCTATCAGTATTGCATGTGACCCAGTGAAGCATGAGCTCACTAGGCACATTGGTGTGGATGCTTCATACACTCACTCACAGGTGCAGGAAGGAGTACTTGTTTACCCTTAGAGTTACAGATTGCTGACTTATTCACGAAGCCACTGACTAAGGTACAACATTTGTATTTTCTCTCCAAACTCGGTGTGTATGATCAACCATGAGTTGAGGGGGTGTTAGAATAGGAATCCTTTTGTATTTCCTTATCTGCCTTTTGTATTTCCTTATCTGTATATAGCATATCCCCCTTGTACTTCCTATATATATTGCCCAATGGGCCTCATGAATATACACATAATATTCATAACATGCACAAGCACAAAGATGCGTTGAGATATCTATTTGCCAGTGATGATTGGACTATGACCAGATTGGTAAAGATAGGTTGGAAAAAAAGTTTATGCCATTGTTCTTTCTAAGGAGTTCTGAAATTCAATTGAGGATTGCCTTAGAGCTTCACAACCACTTCTTGTCGTGCTAAGGATGGTTGATTGTGATGAGAAGCCCGTCATGCCAGAGGTTGCAGCATTCATGGCTCAAGCAAAAGAAAAGATTAAAGCATCCTTCCCTACCCAAAACAAGAAAGGTTTGCGCAAGAACATCATGAAAATTATTGTCCAACGTTGGGTGAAGCAAATGGGGCTGCACTCTATTTGAACCCGAGGAAATTCTTTCCCATCCAAAAAAAGAATGTTGGCGCATATGTTGGGGAGCTAAGAGGTTGTTTCACTGATGTGCTTTCGAAAATGGTAGAAGATGCCGATCTTCGAAACATGATCGATAAGCAAGCCATTCTCTACGAGGACCAACACAGAGACATCTTTTCAAATAAAATGGATGTCCGAAACATAGATTCAAGGAGCCCTAGTAAGTGTTTTAAATTTCAGCATGTTAATTTCAGTCCTAAATCCTAATATAAATATATGCATGTATTTGCCATTTTAGTTGATTGGTGGCGTGCATATAGTGATCGAGCTATTGAACTACAAAGATTTGCTAAGCGTATCATTAGTCTTTGTGCTTCATCATCCGGTTGTGAGCGAAATTGGAGTACCTTTGAATTTGTAAGTTAAGTTGATGAAGAATTACTTATTTTGTAACTTCTTTGTGTTTATTCATTGTCAATTTCAGCAAGTCATTTATTCACTTTGTTTGCTCTGATTGCCATTTGTAGATCCATACCAAGAAAAGGAACCAGTTAGAGCACAAGAAATTGAATGATTTGGTCTATGTTGCATACAACTGAAAGATGATAAGTAGGTTTCAAAAGCGCGGTGTGAGGAAGGGGGCAAAAACTATGACCCTTTGGTCATAGATCGAGTTTGATTGGGACAATGAATGGGTGGGTACATTAGCCGAACCACCTCAAGGTGGTCGTGGTTGTGAGTGTGACCTTACATGGGATCATATTGACGAAGCTATTGGTGCATCACGCGAGCTTCGAGGTCGCAATGTTCCTAGGAGAGCTATTGGCGAGACTATGACCTACACTTGACGTGTAATATCTACACCAAGGGTTATTGAAGAAGATGAGCAGCCACATTTGGATTCGGGTAATGAAGAAGAAGAGGAAGAAGAGATTGTGCTTGATGAAGACGATGTGGATGATTATGGCAAAGATCCAACCAATGCTACCGAAGATGGTGATGGAGAAAACATAGATGCTGATAACAATTTAGATGAGTTCGAGATGGATGACTTTTCAGAGATGAGAGAGTTGGACTTATGTTATTGTTGTGGACTTATGTTATTGTTGTGGACTTATGTTATGCCATTAGACACTAAGCTTGTGGACTTATTTTATTTTTGTGGACTTATGTGGTTATGTCGGGATTGTTATGTTGCTCATTATTCATGTAATCATATATTTATTTCTCAGTTTTTCACTTCATTGTTGTGCCCATTTCCATGTAGCTTGTTGCTTGGGAGGAGAGAAGAGATGAGATATTATCAACAAAGTATGTCACTCAATCCATATTTACTCAATAAATTGAAATATGAATTATTATAATGTATTGTAACAAGCTACATGTTGGAACTTACAAGGAGGATGGGTGCAACATAGGAGAAGAGCAATTAAAAAGAAGATGGGTGCTACATGGGCTCAAGAACTGGCAAATCAAGGTATGCATGTACTACTAAATTCCTAATTTAATTTGTTATCATACTAGCTTAGGATGTGTGTATGATGTTGCCTCACCGCGCGCCTTAAGCGCTTTGGCGGTAAAAAGGTGGTGGGTCACCATGCCTAGCCTTATCGCTTTAATAACCTTGGGCACTTCTACTATTTTAATTCAATCTATTTCACTGGCGTATTCTTTTGATGATAGCTGAACACATACGCTCCTATTTGTACACACCATTGTTCTGAACTGTCATATATTTCTCCCACGTCCGGAGGGACAGATAAATACTGTTCATATTATCAACGACATGTGACTTTTGCACAGTTCAAGTTAGTGAGTCTGTAATTTCTTGGTGCAAAGCATACCACACCACAACAATATTAATCAGATTTTCTTTTCTTCAGAGTCAAAAATATATATTTCTTTTTTTCAAAACTACAAATGATTTTGCTCCATTATTGACTAGACCGTGCTTGAATTAGTCCATCAAATTGCCAGCAGGATAGCTGCAAAATGTGGCAACGCACAAAGTATGGTTTCTAGTAAAAAAAACACCAAAGTAAAACATGCAAGAATACAAGAACTAACAAGTTAAGCACCTGTAAAGACCTCGGACTGCAAGGTTCAAGGCTTGTGTATAAGCAGCAGGGTTTTGCCTTAGTGATTGATCTCTGTCTATGTCAATCTGTCAAAAGGAAAAGGAAGAAAAGGACATTTTCATTTTAGATGATGTCATGGTCATTAACAGTTCATGCATGGAAAGATTTCTTAAAGCTCAATGTAGAGTTCTGTAAATACTGAACCAACCAAATACAGAGTAAACTGTACTTCAGAAATAGCAAGATAAGAAGGAGCACACCATGATACAGTTACAAAACAAATTGACAAGCTTATTGCAGCTTGCGAGCCTCTGTTTTCTTATTTAGTCTTGGTCATCCATATATTACAGTAGAGTGGACAGAAAACCTCATATAAACTAAGAGCAGAATCATTTATATTCTATAACTGGAAAGGTATTTTAAAATTGTTTCGTGTGAAACTTTTGTATTGCCATACAAAAAACCTTCAAATGTCATCGATAAGAAAAAATTTCGACCACCTATGCATGTCCACTAAATCAAAATGCAACAAAACAAGCATTTAAGTGGACATTAACAGCATTTAAAAAAAACCATGGCTTTTGGATTTGGAAAGTGACATAATTTCTGCAAAATTCACAAAAATACATAAGTCAACTTTATTGAAGTTGCTAAAATACATAAGTAAAGCTATTCAGAAACTGATACACCAGATATGCTATTAATGTACTCAGATACAAACAGCCAGATGTGAATAAAGACCATTGAAGAAACTAAGAAAGGCAATGGAGCTCTAGAAGAACAATTGATGGTGCATGCAAAGGTTATACACGCATGGTTTCTAATCTTCAGATCCAAGAAATGATAATAAATATAACAAAACGGTTAAAAGAATTAAATTGTCAGATAACCATGCAAAAAGGCTGCACTAGGGAGAGAGTACATACAATCTTTTCAACTGCTGAGTAGCTGGAACAAAGTAACCTGGCCAGTGAACTTTTCTTTAACTCTTTGTCAAGACCAGAACAAAGAGCATGTGTAATTGCACTAATGATCTCCTCCTCATCCTCTATCCGCAAATTCCCCTCATCCATGCCCTGTAAGAACACTGTTTTTTGAATACTGCATTGCATACAATCCCAAAAAGGAATATATAAGGTAAATCGGCAAGGTATGATGTGATGGACCATATTCGTACAATTAAATTAACTGAAGTCATGGAATGCTAAAACATGAAGGTGCGAGCACATATGAACCGCAACAGCCAAAGAAATTATAAATACAAAGGTTTTGCCTTACAGTGAGAATAGTATAATCAAATCTAGTTTTCTTTCAACATAGAAAAACCTCATGATCTTTGCTCAATTATATTGCTATTTGCATCCAGTAATGTACCCAATATATCTTATCTTAACTAATAAAAGGAGTTTACCCCCACGCAGCAGGGACAAATCGTCCCACTCCCTCTCCCGCTACGAAGAAAAAAACACTCGCCCATTCTCCTCTTCGACCCACCCGGAGGTGGACCCATGATCGTGTGTGTTGGCTTCTCTCTGAAACCGTCGATACCTCCCCTACCACGCCTCCTCTCCCACGATCTCTGTGAAAACCGAAAAGATCAGCTCCCACGATCTCCTCTTTCCACCCCGCAAGGTCACCCGTCCTCTTCCCCGGTCTCCCACCTCTTCTCCCACCCGTCCTCACTGACTCACCACGTCGCCCTCTCCATCAGCACGTTGGTCCTCTCTCTCTCTCTCTTTCTCTTTCTCTCTCTCTCTCGTGACGGAAGCCGACGGTGGCGTCCGAAATCGACGACAACGCGCCTCCACCGAGCTCCTAACGTCCGGAACAATGGCGACGCGTATCGACCAAGTTCTTGGCGGTCGGATCCAACGGAGGCGCGCCTCCATCTGCTCCCTCTCTAGCCTCCATCTGACCACCACCAAATGCACCCCCTATGTCTCTGCTGCATGGCGTGGTTGCAACAAGGGAGCAGTCGGCAAGGCGGTAGAGCTATGGCAGTGCAGCGGCGTGCCTCTGTTCTGGTGCAACAGTTGTGAAGTGAGCAATTGGTAAATACAATGTTCTTGGCAATCCTTATAGGCGGCGGCGCAGTAAGACGAAGTCGGGGACAGGAGAAGGCACCAGGAGGGAAGGGAGAAGAGGGAGGCAGCGGTACCTTGGAGGAGAAGCGGCGGCACTGGGGAAGGGAGGCGAGGCAACGACGATGCACGAGGAAGAGGCAGAGATGAAGGCATCCTTCCCTCGCCGCGTCGCAGTCTCGAGTTCACCGCACCGTGTTCTATTCATCCTAATATTCCCCTACGCCACCGCCGCCTCTTGCTCCGTGTCGGCCGAGCAAGCATCGCCGCCTCCTCGCTTACCACCACGACGCCACCACCGTCTCCTCCCCCGGCCTCACACCTCCTTATAGTTGGGGAGGGAAGTCGGCATCAACATCAACTTCCAAAGGTAAAACAATCTATGCGCTCAAAATTTTAATTTCCGGGTAGTGGTAGTAGTAACAGGTGATGCAACAGACAGAGTTCATGTTTCTGTTTTTATGTGTCACTCTCTTTTGGGGTTCTGTTGCAGCGCACGGACAACCTACTAGTTTATATATATACTGCTAAACAAGCCCCCCACCCTATAGCAGTCTTCTGCCGATACCCTCAGTAACACATAATAGGATGGTGTGTACATTTCTGCCTTGATGAACACAGACAAGGCTATCCAACCTATCAAAAATAGCAGGTTCAACCTAGCATCATGTCTTCACTAGTACTTAAGGAACATGCCATTCAAGTCAATTAAAAAAACAGTTTTTCAAATATAACTTAATATACTCAACATTTAGTTGGGTTATCATTTTCAAATACTTTTTTTTAAGTTATGACCAGTAGCATTCACCCTAACCAAAACAACATGGCAGAATAAATTTGCTTAAAAGTAGAAGTCGTCTTGTTACCTCACTAATCCAGAAAAGAATTTCTAGATTCTGAGGCTCGTGGATGAATGAAGAAGCATCCTCACAAAGTTTACGCAAAGCTAAAGAGCAAGAATTTGATGATACGGATTTTGAAATCCCTGAAGCACAGAATAGGCTGAAGATAATCATAAAACATATTAAAGTTGTTGTGTGCACAACAAAAGTATAATGAGCATATACAATATTTAAACTTGGCGTGTTCAAAGTACTTACAGTAATGGTTTAATATTACTTTGAGAAGACGATAACCACTTCGAGTAAGAACCAATGACATCACCAAATGATTTGAATACCTAGAACAATTAGGAAAATCCACAAGAGAACATTAGTTTCACAAACTACAACAAAGAAAAATCTGATCATATAATAGAAATATTAGCAAGCATACTGAGGCAGTCTTACCAAAAACAGACATCCATTCAGCTCACCAGGTGTTCTGCTGGACAGGATGTTCACAAAATGCATTACAATTGAAAAATCGAAGGGGATTCCATCTTGTAAAATTGTGTCAGCAACCTGAAATTCGGTTATTTATGAGCAAGTCATGTAGATCAAACATACTGGTATCAATATCCATGTGCTATCAACGATAGAGATCAAAAGCTAAATAGTCAAGAGATTTGAGGTAGTTAATTAATAGGTCATTTGCAAAGCATGTTATTTGTACTGGATATTGCATTGTTTCAAGTAGCAGAAAAGTTTTGGGATCATAACCTATAACCTAGAGGCATCGTCGTCAGCTAGGGCCTTTTTGAGGGTGCTCTAGCACAAACCTAATAATCTCCTCAAAAATATTCTTACTGCCATTTTGCAGACTATGAGCCTTTTGTATTTGTTGTGAGAAGCTTAAGGTGGGCTATCTGCCTATGGACTAACAGACTTATGAAAGAATCATAAGCACCTCCAAGTAGGTCATAACATTTTGGGTGCCAGCTTAATATTAAACAATCAAAACTTCCTCACATCTGAACCTCGATAAGCATTCTGAAACAACTGAAAGAAGGTACTAGTGGATAACTAGATCAAGATCAACATAATCAACATGATGATCAAATTGCATATACATCTTATGATAATAGTAATCAAATTTTGTTCAGATGTATCCTATAGCAAATTGTCAATCAAGTTTACCAAGAGATGCAACACACTTACCATGCTAAGTGCATACATTCGAACTTCTACCTCTTTCCAAGGAATTGTTTGGCTAGCCAAACCCCATCCACCAGAAAAAAGCTACAAATAAAACAAAGCATGGGTAGAGTACAAAGTTAATAAACATAATGATCTCATTAAGAGAGCATAAGGAAAAAATGTTGATAATTGTCACAAACAAAGGTTTTAAATGATCCCATGTATCAGAATCATGAAAAGCAATGCGGAGAATATTAATAGACCTACTTCAAGATCATTTAATAAAACAAAATCAAAGATAACGAATGCATAAAGGTGTTAGTTTGTTGCAACAAATAGTTGAAGATTGAGAACCATAGTGTAACACCCGGGCCGTTAGAGTGGTGGCTCATGTGGAGTGGTGATGGGATTAGTCTCACATTGCTTGTCCAAATGTAGCACTTCCGGTTAACCTTTTACACGGTTTACGATGAAAGTGTAAGCGGGGTTCTATGCATGTGTAGGCCTGCCCCACGGTAGGCTAAGCTTTGAGCGAATTTTGGGCCAGGATGTTACACATATTACTTTAGCTATAGGGTAGGGTCGTCTTTGATTATCGTATATAATTATGCACGTCTTCCTTGGTTATAATATATAATTATGCACTTTCTCTTTTAAGCCACTTTCCTAAGTGATTTAATCAGTGTTCCCCTACCGCCAGGCGCTCGGCGCTAGCCTGCCGCCATGATTTGCCCTAATTGGCAAGCTGGGTGCAAGCAAGGCCGCAAGACCGGGGCGGCGCCGCTCGCCCCGTGCGTGGATGGGCCGAGGCAGAGGAGGCGAGGCTGCAGGACCAGGGCAGCGCTGCACACCCTGCATGTGGATGGGCCGAGGCAAAGGAGTCACCGCCCGGTGGAGGAGGCGAGGCTGCAGGACCGGGGCGGCGGCGCGTGCCCGAGGCGGAGGAGTCACCGCCCAGCGGAGGAGGCAAGGCCCGGTGGAGGAGGCTGGCTTGAAGCGAAGACAGCCAAGGGAATGGAGAGTCGAATGTGAAGCAAGAGAAATAGAGGGAGGCGAAAGAGACAGGTCGTGATGGGCTGGGCTGGCCATGCAGCAGCGGTGATGGATCGACCCGGTCGTGCAGCAGCACATTTTCTATTCTTTCTTCCTTCTCTTCTCTTTTTCTTCTCCACTTCCTTGCTCCCTCCTGCTGATTCTGTTCGGGCGCCTAGGCGGCCACCCTCTACCCGCCTTCCGCCTATGTGAACACTAGATTTAATTCTAACAAATAACCATTAAATGTACTGCTTGTATACTTGTTTTTATCACCAAATGGCATTGTCTTGGATTTAGCAACAAGTTACAAGTAATGTTCTTAAATCGTACCTATGCCAATAAGAGGTCTAGGTACCACAACGAGGGGGAAAGTACATATTATCTAGACACTGCAAAACGGTAAACATACCTTATTAATATATGCAGGGGTACCAAAAAGCAAACAAATATCAACAAGAAGTTCCTCCAAGTTCATTCTGAACTGTGCTAGTCCATCGGGTATACAAGATACTCCATCGGTGTCATGGTCATCAGTGTCAATCTATGAATTATCAGAAACTAAAAGGCATAAGCAAACAGTTGGATTTACAAATATTTTGTTCAAAAGAATTGGATATACAAAAAGGTAAATTGGAATTACTATTTACTGATTTAGTATAAAGAAAGGGGAAAGTGGGAAATACATGAAAGTATAGTGTGAACTGTGAGCCAAAGGCTATTTTCTAAGATAAGGAGTTTCAGTTGATCATGAGAAAATAAGTTAATGATATCAAGGGAAAAGTGTCAAACCTGAGCACGAAATAAAAGAGCGTCCAGCAGTGAAGAAAACACAGGAAAAAACTGCTCTTGTGCGGCCTTCCTTTTGCCTGTTTGCACATCCATACCAAGAATAAAATGTGCCAAACTGCACCTGCAAAGTTTCAACAGAGTGGTATAAATGATTAATCGTTGATTACAAACATGAATATTAATATAGTGAGAACTTACCTAGTTAGCTTTACTTCGGAAGAACAGAACATGGAAAAGATATAGCTTTACTTCGGAAGAACAGAACATGGAAAAGATATTCAAATTTGCACACTTGAATAATCTAATATTTCCTTATCAATGACGCTCATATAACCCAATATAATATGGAAAATCCTATAGTGTTCAGTGTTCTAAAAGGCGGACACCTAGCCCGCCTAGGCACTAGGCGACAACCTCCTGCCTAGACCGCGTAGCCGATTTATCTTGCCTAAGCAGCCGCCTAGCCCTGCCTAATTGGCAATTAGACGCTAGGCGCTGGTCTGCCGCCCAACTAGCGCCTAGCCCCGCCTAGGCCCACTTAATCGGCGATTAGGGGCTAGGTGCTGGTCAGCCGCCCAACTAGCGCCTAGCGCCTTGGTGAACAATGATAGTGTTAACACTCAAATGAAATTACATTGACTAATGAGTGGAATAAACAAGATGAGAAAGTCAGACACAGCTGGAAGAACTAGAGGGTGTGTCACTCTTAATGGGTTGCGCTGTTTTGTTTAATGAAATGGGTCGTGAAGTATAGAATAATAAGTCATTTTCAGAGAGTTTGTCAGAAGATTCCAGCTGAGCACCAAAACCTTGTGCTCCTCCTAGGCCTTCTAGCCTTCTAGAACCCGCAAGGATATACTCACCAATCCACCCAGCAAACCTAAATTTCTACACAAACAAGACATAAGGAGGGAATAATATGTTTCCGAAGTACATGCAATAACTGTTAATTAACACAGAAAAAGGAAGAGTTTGTGATTCATGAAAATACAAAAGAGGTAAGCATTATTACCAAAATTGCAAGGTTGAATCAGCAATCTCCCAATCTTCACTAGAAAAAGCTATGCATCTGTAATTCAGGCAAAGTCCTTCAGGTTCAGACAAGGTAATAAAGTGAACTGAACTACATTGTAGCATCATTGGAAGCATTGAAACAAATAACTTAAAAACTAAGGAAATTCAGGCAAAGTCCTTCAGGTTCAGACAAGGTAATAAAGTGAACTGAACTACATTGTAGCATCATTGGAAGCATTGAAACAAATAACTTAAAAACTAAGGAAAAATACCACATAAACAATGCAATAGATTGACCTCAAAAGTGCATCGGCAAGAGCAAGTGCTTGACTACTCCCTTCTGCAACCAAAGCAGGTGCCTAAGAAAGTTCAACAGTCATCATTGTTAGGAATAATTTGCATATATTTAAGGGGGCCCAATGGGCAATATATAGGGAGTACAAAGGGGGTTACAGAAAAGGAAACCAAATAAGATCTAGAGTCCTACTCTAACATCCCCCCTCAAACTCATGGTGGATCGCACACACTGAGTTTGGAGAGAAAATACAAATGTTGTGCTCTAGTTGGTGGCTTCGTAAAGAAGTCGGCAATATGTAGTTCTGATGGCACAAACTGTAAAGCAAGTACTCCCTCCTGCACCTGTGAGCAAATGTATGAAGCATCCACACCAATATGCTTGGTGAGCTCATGCTTCACTGGGTCCCGAGCAATACTGCACATGTACTGTCAGACAAAATAGTCGTAGATCTCACCACAGGTACTCTAAAATCTGCAGTAGCCACCTCAACCAAGTAACCTCAGTATCCATCACGCCATAGCTCTCAACTCAAAGATTCTCGACTCGAACGGAATCGCAGCCGCTTCTTAGTCTTCCGTGCAATCGGGAGGAGCCAAGAAAACACAAGAAGCGTAAAGAGAACGACGATCAGAAGGATCACTAGCCCAGGTTGCATCGGAGTACGCCTGAAGCTGTAGGGAGGTGGAGCTAGAGAAAAACAAACGACGAGAGATAGTCCCACGCAAGTAGCGAAGAACAAGAAGAAAGTGACTGTAGTGAATATGGGTAGGACGGGCCATGAACTGACTCAAGATATGAACAACATGAGCAATATCAGGACGAGTGCTCACAAGGTACATCAAACTCTATGACGATATCGAGTAGGATCCTCAAGAAGATCGCCATCAGTGGCACGAAGTTGGAAGGATAGCTCCATGGAAGTCTCAGCAGTGCGAGTATCAGTCAGACCAGATCGGTCAAGAAGATTCTGGACATACTTCTGCTGGGAGAGGTAGTAGCCCTCAGGCATGGAAGAGACCTCAATCCCAAGGAAGTATGTAAGAGAACCAAGATGAGTCATCAAAAACTGCTCACTGAGATGCTTCTTCACATATGTGACGAAGGAGGACTCATCTCCAGTGATGAGCATGTCATCAACATACAGAAGAAGCAGTGTCCTAACCCGAGATGAGACATGAACAAAAAGAGCAGGATCATGGGAACTGACAGTGAAACCAACAGTAGTAATAACTGAGGTAAAACGTGCAAACCAGACACGAGGAGCCTGTTTGAGGCCATAAAGAGCACGATGAACACGACAGACATGCCCATCAGGAACAAAATACCCAGGTGGCTGCATGTAGACTTCCTCATGCAAAACACCATTAAGAAAAACATTCTTAACATCCAGCTGAGAGATAGACCACCGGCGAACAGAAGCAACCGCAACAAGAGTGCGAACAGTGATCATATGAGCAACAGGGGCAAACGTCTCATCGTAGTCTCGACCATACGCTCGCTGAAATCACGGGCCACAAGGCGAGCCTTGTAGCGCTCAATAGTACCATCAGACCGGGTCTTAATCTTGTACACCCACTTGCACGTGATCGGACGAGCATGCACAGGGGTCGGTACAATATCCCAAGTCTCCGTACGACGAAGAGCATCAAGCTCTTATGCCATAGCGAGCTGCCACTCAGAATAAGGAGCAACCTCATGATAAGAACTAGGCTCGGTGATAGAGAGCATGAGCTATTGGAGCAAAACCAAGGCGGTCAGGAGGTTGAAAGGATGCCCGGTCACGAAGGATGTAAGGAGGAGCATCACCAGGAGGATCAGATGTGGGTGTCGGCAAGATACCAGAAGAGGAGACTAGTGAAGGACGAGGACGTCTGGAGCAGTGAACACCAGAGAAACGAGATGATGGCGTCAGAGGAACCGAGAGATGGTGTCAGAGGAGACACCACCGAAGGCGGAGGTACAGAAGGAACCACTAGAGGCAGACCAGGGGAAGACTGTGATAGTGGAGAAATGGGTGAAGAGTCCGCAAGAGTCAACCATGAAATCGACTCAACAGTGGAAACAGGAGAAGCCGAATCTCGATAGAAGAAAGGTCGAGATTCGTCAAAGACAACGTCTCGTGAAATCTCGATCCGCCGAAAGCGTAGGATCCCAACAAATGATAACCCTTATGCTCAGAACTATAACCAAGAAATGCACACTCAATTGACTGGACCGATAGTTTAGTGCGCTCACGAGGCTGCAGCAGAACAAAACAAGTACAACCAAAAACACGAAGGTGGATGTACTGGGGGGCTCGAGAATAGACGCTCTATAGGACTGACACCCTTAAGAGCAGTGGAAGGCTGCAGATTGATGAGATATGCATCAGAGAAACAAATTTCACCGTAATCGTGGTGGAACATGAGAGGCAAGAAGAAGAGTGCGAGCAGTCTCAATCAGATGACGATGTTTGCGCTCAGCAACCCCATTCTGAGCATGAGCACCAGGACAAGAAGACTGATAAAGAGTGCCCTGCTCATAAAGAAACTGTCGAAAAGCACCAGAACAGTACTCGCCAGCAGAATCACAGCGAAAAATACGAATAGCAGAATCAAACTGAGTACAAACCATCGTTGCAAAGCTACGATAGATCGCAAGGAAACTGACCACGATTATAGATAGGAAAAATCCATGTAAAACGGGAATAATCATCAATGAAGATAACATAAGATTTATGCCCGCCTTTAGAGACAATAGGTGCAGGTCCCCATACATCGGAATGAACTAAGTCAAAAGGACGAGAAGACAAGGACTCACTAGAATGATAAGGAAGTTGTAGTTGCTTGCCCAGCTTACAACCCCGATAAAACATGGCTGTGTCAACAGTAACACGTTAAAGAAGAAAGGCGGGAACCACACAAGTGTCCTAAACGGTGATGCCATTGCGCAAATTCGCCAGAGGTGGTGACAGTAGTGGCGGGGGAAGTAGACGTAGGGTTGACAGAGCAATCAAGTGGACTAAGATGTAGCGATCAAGGATGTAGAGACCCTGACGATCCCTACGGCGCCGACCAGTTCCAAGTATCGTCCCTGTCTGTCGATCCTGAATGAAACATGTGTGAGAGTCAAAACCAACCCTACAGCCAAGATCGGTGAGCTGACCCACTGAAAGAAGCTGCATGGTAAGCTGGGGAATATGGGAAACAGCTGGAACATAAAAATCAAGGACAAAAGGTGCCTCGACAATGACAGATAAGAGTACCACACCGTCTCGAACAGAGATGGGAAAAACAGGAGGTCCTACTGAAGTGAGAGATGTGGAATCTGATGTCATGTGGAAATATGCACCAGAATCTAGAACCCAAGAGGTACCTGGAGGAGACGTCTAAGCTAGACTGACAGAACTTGCTGAGTTGTGAGAGAGCTGCTGAAGTAGAGCCTGACAGAGCTGCTGAACAGAGTCACCTCGCTAAGAACATCCTGATGTGCTGGTCTGTCCTCCAGTTGAGGAAGGGCCTCCATGCCCTCTCCCTTGAAGCGTGGACCTCCACGTGCTTTGTTCTGCTTTTTCCGCACCGCACAACGCTGATAGTCGTGCCCGAAGTTCTTGCAGTAATTGCACTGAACCCCAGTTGGTGCA
Organism: Hsuehochloa calcarea; assembly: GCA_036346395.1. NCBI lineage: Eukaryota > Viridiplantae > Streptophyta > Magnoliopsida > Poales > Poaceae > Hsuehochloa > Hsuehochloa calcarea. Next base: position 29,595,330 of record CM070614.1, read on the forward strand.
AAAACAGAGCGTAAATGTACACCGAGGAGGAATCGTAGTCGGGCGAAAACGCCGTGTAGTCAAAGAAGAAGAGGTAGCCAACACACCGAATAAGCCAGGCCGCTAACTCGCGGCAAGCTCCTCAAAGACAAAGCGCCGAAAGAGCCTCAATGGATCGCTTTGTCGTGGTGAACGCTCAGCAGTTGAGCCCTGACAGGCTCAAACTCTGGGCGAAGACGGCAGACGAAATCATAAAGACGAAGGCGATCACGATCCGCCTTCTGCACTTTATGACACGTCTGGCCGAGCGAAGAAGCCAACTCATCTAGCCGGGCGCCAGATCGCCAGGCTCTAAGAAATCGCCGACGAGAGTCCTCCCGCGGCGTCTCCAACTCACGCCGAAGCAAAAAGAATTGAGCATCGCCGCTCACGGTATCGCCACGCAAGTACTCCCAGATCTGACGAGTGGCACGCAGACCAACAATGTCTGGCTGGATGGAGTCGTCGACGCTGACCACCAGGATGGCTCGAACACGGGCCTCATCAGCACACCAGTGCTCAAAAGCATCTATGACATACTGATAAGCCTCATCAGCAGCATCAGAAGCAGCGGCGATGTCTGCCTCCTTGGCGACCTCATCATCTGTAGGAGATGTAGTAGTAGACTGTCTGGGAGGAGGTCGCACTGACGACGCGACAAGGTTGGGTACAAGTAACATGTCCCCAGAGGCGGAGACCATCTAGCGTGATCTCCATGAGTGAAGACCACACAACCTGTAGTTCGCTCCATTAAGCTTTGTTCCCGAGAATGGAATCGCACCAGATGGAACGGAAGCCATCGGTAGACGGCGCTGGAGGACGCGGCGACCAAGGCAACGAAGTCTAACAGGCAGCACTGGATGGCGCGGTGGTTAGAGCGACATACTTTTTTCCTTTTTTTCCTTTTTTTTTCTTTTTTTTCTTTTTTTTCTTTTTTTTTAACCATCGGGCCAGATCTTTAATGCTAGTTCACGGCTTACGCCCGACATAATCGACGCAAGACGCTGGAAACTAGGTTCCCTCTGCCGTTGTTTCGCCCGGGCGGCGACGCGTAATGGTCGAGGTCGGCGGCGGCGGATGACCGACGACGGCGACCGGAGGAGAGCGACGACGGCGGCGGCGACGGCAGCGGAGGCGAATGGCGAGGCCGCGACGCAATGAGGCGGCAGAACGACGGCTCGGCGGCTCATGAGGCAGGCGGCGCCGAGAGGAGATCACCCGGCGACAAATGACGACGGCGGCGACGACAAGCTCAGCGGTAACGACGACGGCAAAGCAAGAACGAGTAACGAGATCAGAGGAGAACCCGGCGACGGCGACGGCTCTAGTGAAGCGGCGATGGCAGCGGGTAAGCGGCGGGCGGGCGGCGGCGACGGCAGGTAAGCGGCGAAGGCAAGCAACGGCGACGGCAGCAGCGGCTCGTTTCAAGCAAATGACGACGGCAAAGCATGACGGTTCTAAGCAAGCGATGGCCGGATGTGGCGCAGTGCCGAGGTGGCAATGGCCGGATGGTAGCGGAAGAAGAGCTAGGTAACCCTAAGCTCTGATACCATGTTAGGAATAATGTGCATATATTTAAGGAGACCCAATGGGCAAAATATATAGGGAGTACAAAGGGAGGTTACAGATAAAGAAACCAAATAAGATCTAGTGTCCTACTCTAACAATCATCAGCTTGTGTTCAACAATCTCAAACTCATGAGAAACAATTGCATATTCAAGATGCATAAAAGGGTACTATGCCATGTTAAATTGGAATTTTTCTCAGGTTTATTCCCCTCCCCCCGCCCCTCCGGTTAACTGTAAGAGCATTTTACAGATAGCAGAGTACCAGTACAGATGCGTTAGCATGTTATAGTTAGCCCTGGACTCCTCGACCCTCCAGCTTTCGTAATGGGAGAAGCATACGACCAGTTCGCACTTACTCCACTAACATTTCACTAATTCAATTATATCAGAAAGCCTACTGTTCATTCCAACATATTATTAGAATGATAATGGAGGATTAATTTTCACTAATAGACATGTATTCCAACTAGAGTACAAATCATGATACTAAAGCACAAGTGAGGCAAAACTTACTGCTTGACCAACTTCACACATCAAACAAGTAAGACCAGCAATAATCTTCTCACTTCTGTTGGCTAGAGCTGGTAGAAGAAGAACTTCTCTGATGTACGGCATCTTACTCAGAAAAGCCTGAGGTAAATCCTACAACCAGATAGCAGCATACATCAAAGGATTCTCGGTTCATTATGAGTTGAAAGTATATTAATAGAACGGTATTTTGTAAAAACAACAAATTCAACCATGGGAACCACAGCCATTCAGGAACTTTACAGTACCATTGTGCATTCAACAAGATTACAAGTCAAGTACTTAACAGGGGCACAATTCAATAGACAACAACATATAATATTATAATGAAACAAGAAAGATAAGGAATATTCAAATCATTAACTTAGGTGATGTACTCCTACTTCATATCAAGTCACTGGAGCTTCTCAGCCCACCAACCATAGAAGCAGCACAAAATGCAGAAGTACATGCATGTGGCAGAAATCAAGACTTGAACCAACTGACATGTCCAAGAATCACAATTTATATAGAAGAAAATTATCAGATATTGTCAAAAGAAAAGAAATGAAAAAGGGGACCAGCATTGCAACGCTTCCAGCGCTAATGTTCATGTCATATATTTAAGAAAAAATATACTTCATTAACTAACTGATGCTCTGAACATCATAAAATTTAATCCCAAAGGAGCTATGAAGTTGGTTCAAGTTATTCAAGTATTAAATCAGTATCGTTAAACAACCAGAACTCCAGAAGAGAGCAACCTCAATAGTGCAAACCATTTCCAATTTTCCATGGCACATCCCAAATACTACAGTTTTAACTTTTAACCAAAAGAAAAACACATCAACAAAAAGTAAGTAGGGCCATGTGAAAACTTAGCATTGGCTAACAAAGTCCAATTCAACCACTATTTCATGCAACTACCAAACACTAGAGGTTACTAGATCAGCTGATTCCACCAATGCAGTACACAATCCTGCAGCATGAATCAGAAGAACATAACTTACTTGGTACTGGCTGACAAGCTCGGTCATAACCTCTATGGCCACGTCAAATGAGAAGGACACCTTCATTGGTCGCACAACAACGAAACAACGTGTGAGCGCGTGAGTGCACAACTAATCACTCGAAGTACATTTTTACGAGCTCATAAAGAATCGGTGGGTGCATTGTTCGCACCTGCAGGGAGTTGAAGGCAAACGTGAGAAGTTGGCGCGCAGCGAGCGCAGCCGCCGGCATCTCCGAGAAGCATCCCACGCGGACCTACAACGTTGTCGCTTCTCTCAGCGTAAGGCGAGCGAGAAACGAGCGCAATTGAGCTCGAAACAAAGCAAAGGACGGCGCGTACCCAACTCAGTAGACATCGCAGGATCCTGCGGTTGCGCTCGTGGAGGGGCACCCCGTCGCCCGTGGCCGCCTTCTCGGAGTGCGCGAGGAGGAATTCGAGCACGGCGGGCGCGTGCGCGAGCAGCTCGCGCGTGAACCTGCACCGCGCGGCGGCGTCGACCCCCGTGTCGCCGCTCTGGTCCTGCGCCACCTCCTCCGGGAGCACCGTGAGCAGCTCCAGCACGGCGGAGTCGGGCAGGTGCCCCATCCGCGCGAAGAGCCCGTCCACGCCTCCCTCGGCGCGGAGCGCGAGCGCCGCGAGGGCGAGGCAGATCTGCGTGAGCAGCTGCGGGGCCCAGGCAGAACCGGCGCGCGGCGAGGAGGAGCGCGTCGAGGAGCGGAGCGCCCGGGTGGGGCAGCGGCGCGCCGGGGGACTGGATCTTCCGGCGGAGCATCTGGGCGGCGAAGAAGAGGAGGTCGGCGGGCGGGGCGGGGTCCGGGGAGGCGAGCAGCGAGGTCGCCAGAGCCCACGCCTGCGGCGAGCGCTGCAGACCGAGGAGCCACTGGTTGGCGGCGAGGCGGGCGGAGGGGTGCGCGCCGTGGTTGAGCGCGTGCACGGCGGCGGCAAGCCGCGCCTGGAGGTCCGACGCCTCGGCGGCGTCCATCGCGGCGGCCGGCGGCGGCGCGGGGAGGTGTGGGTGGGTGCGTGTGGGTGGATTCGGGTGGGGAGGCGAGGGGACGGAATCACGGAGGGGATTGGGCCGAGTGGCACGCACGGACGATGAGGGGTGGGGTGGGGGCGTTTTTTCCCCCTCCTTGCTTTTCTTTTTTGGTTCTTTTCCGGGAATGGGTTGTTCTTGTTCGAGTAGCTACCGCCTACGCAGCATTTAATGAACAGAGGTACAGAGCTTTAACGGTTTCACCCTAGCAGCCTAGCTAGTGGATCTACTAGTTGCTCGTATACTTCGGATCTCGAAATCAAATTCGAACGTAGTAGAACCGACGTACGTACTTTACCGTTGGAAATGAAATTCAATGCATACATAGATGAGGATGCTTGATTTTCTCAGTGTAAAATATCTCAATAATTTGTGCATTCGACGAACCGCTAGTTGATCCAAGATAATGTATGGACTTACAGCTCTTTACAACATTCGCTTAAATATACTTGATTGGACCCTCACTGACTACAAAACAAAGATCGCCGAACTTTCAATTCTCAACGGAAAAAGCAAGAACGGTCTCTGCTTTCACGCCTAATTCTCACTTTTGGCTATGAGCACAACATAAGAAACAAGCATATATTGTTCAAAAATAATAGATTAAACATGGTCTAAAGGATACAGGGGGTCACGGTGGTATTTATGGTGTCTCCTCTAACTCACGCACTAAGGTCTAGGGCCGGCTCCTAATTGATTCGGCCAAAGGATTCCGAATCCAACTCGTAATCTAAACATATTGTTTGGATTTACTATTCACAACATGTATTGTTCATGCCGATCGTTGTTCACGCCGAGTCTCGCTCACACCTTGGACCTCCACGTGGTTTGGTTTCTTCTCTAAGTCTTGGGTTGCTTGGACCTTTCCCTTTAACGTCAGACGATTACAACCTTGGCTAAGACTTGGTCGTGGACTCGCGACAACGGCTAGCTCCTCATCATCGACCGTCGACGACCTACCTCAACCTTCATGGCTAAGACTTGGTCGTGGACGACGGTCGCGACTTGGTCGTGGACCTAGTCGTGGACCCGGTCGAGACATCTGACCTGGTCGTTGACCTACCTCAATCTTCCATGGTTCTCCTCCATTGTTTTGGCTCGCCTCCTTCTCTCTCTCTCTGCCCAAAAGCTTCACAATGTTCAAATATGATAATACACAATGTATTTGAATGAAGTAGTATTTCTTTCGCATCAAAGTCAATAGAAAATTCTTTAAGAAACAAAAGCACATGTTAGCTTATAAGTTTGTCTCTTACTCTAGTCATTGGATCCTTTGGTGCTTCATGAACAGCCTCAAACACACTTGGAGTGGAAGATGTAGTAGTCGTAGGGATGTTTTCATCATCCTCCCTCTCTTGAAAAGGAGTTGTCCTCGACTCTGATCGCCTTGCTCAAAGAATAGTAAAATATCAAGAACATTAAAAGTAGCATCGATCGCATAGTCATCGCCGACAAACTCAATCTTATATGCATTATCGTTGATCTTGACAAACACTTTAAAAGGGTCATCACCATGTGGCATCAACTTGGATTTATGTCTCTCCGGAAAGCGTTCTTTGCGAAAATGAACCCAAACTAAATCATCTGGTTCAAACAACATTTTCTTTCTAGTTTTGTTAGCATTGTAAGCATAAGAACGCATTTCACCTCAATTACCTCTTTAGTCTTTTCATGTAGTTTCTTTACAAAATCAACATGCTTGGAAGCCTCTATATTAGCACGCTCTTGCAATGGAAGTGGTAGCAAATCAAGTGGCGTGATCGGTTTGAAGCCATACACCACCTCAAATGGGCACAATTGAGTAGTATAATGCACCACCCGAATATATGCAAATTCAACATGGGGTAAATAATCTTTCCCCTCTTTTAAGTTATTCTTGATCATTATCTGCGACAACATTGAGAGTGTACGGTTCATCACCTCCGTTTGTCCATCGATTTGTGGGTGATAAGTTGTCAAAAAGAGCAACTTTGCCCCAAACTTGGCCCACAAAGTCTTTCAAAAGTAGCTCATGAACTTCACATCACGATCTGAAACAATGGTTCGAGGCACGCCATGCAATCTCACAATTTTTCTGAAAAATAAATCAACTACATGCGACGCATTGTCGCTCTTATGACAAAGAATAAAGTGTGACACCTTAAAAAACATATCCACAACTACAAAAACAGAATCCCTTCGCCTCTTAGTCTTAGGCAAACCTAAAACAAAGTCCATGCTAATATCTTCCAAGGAGCACTAGGATCTGGAAGTGGAGTATACAAACTATGTGGATTGAGTTTGGACTTAACTTTATGGCATGTAACACAGTGCTGAACAAATCTCTCAATATCTCATCTTTTCGCGTCCAAAATGGCTCATCAAACCACTTGTATGTGCTTCTTGCAACAAAAACAAACGAATGGATGATTCTGGAACACACAACTTATTAGCACGAAAAAGGAACCCATCATGTATGTGAAACTTATCCCAACCTTTTCCATTTGTGCATTTAGAGTAAGGAATCAAAAAAATCATGATCAGCTACATACAAATCATGCAAACTTTCTAATCTAGGAACTTGGACGCCTACTTAAGTCAATAGCACGCTTTTCCTAGATAAAGCATCAGCAATCACGTTGTCCTTCTCCTTTTTATATTTTACAATGTATAGAAAAGATTCATTGAACTCTACCCATTTGGTATGTTTACGATTCAGGTTTGCTTGGCCCTTTAAATACTTCAATGCCTCGTGATCAGAATGAATAATAAACTCTTTAGGCTATAAATAGTGTTGCCAAGTTTCTAAAGCACGTACTAACGCATAAAGTTTTTTATCATAGACCGGATAATTTAATTGGACATCATTCAGTTTCTCGCTAAAATAAGCTACCGGTCTACCTTCTTACATTAAAAAACCGCCAATACCAAGTCCACTAGCATCACACTCAATTTCAAAAACAAATAGTGAAATTAGGTAAAACAATCAATGGTGCTTCAGTCAAGCGTTTCTTAAGTTCAGCAAAAGCATTTTCTTGCGCTATCCCCAACACAAATTCAATACCCTTTTTAGTAAGTTCATTCAATGGGGCGACAACAGTGCTAAAATCCTTCACAAAGCGTCGATAAAAACCAGCGATACCATGAAAGCTTCTAATATGACTTATGTTCACAGGAGTTGGCCAATTTTTAATCACTTCAATTTTAGATTCATCTACTTCAACTCCTTGTGTAGAAACAACATAGCCCAAAAAGATGACACGATCTTTGCAAAATGTGCAATTCTCTACGTTTCTAAACAGCTTAGCATCGCGTAAATTTTATAGAAGTTGTCTAATATGGTCAACGTGTTCATATTCAATGCAACTGTAAATCAGAATATCATTAAAGTACATACCAATCAAATGCCTTAAAATATGATTCATTAAACGTACGAATGTACTAGATGCATTAGTTAAACCAAAAGGCGTTACCAACCACTCATACAAACCTAATTTGATGGTAACTACTACGCAAATCTATTTTAGAAAAAATAACATCACCACTCAATTCGTTTAGCATATCATCTAAGCGAGGAATAGGATGACGATATCGAATAGTGATATTATTAATCTCTATACAATCTACACATATATGCCATGAACCATCTTTCTTAGGGACTAAAATAACAAAAACAATACAAGGACTTAAGCATTCATGAACATACCCTTTTGGAGAGAAGCTCTTATACTTGTTTCTGAATTTCCTTTGTTTTCTTAGGGTTGGTGTGATATGGTGGTCGATTAGACAACGATGCTCCTAGAATCAAGTCAATCTTATGTTTGATCCCTCGAATTGGTGGCAGCCTAGCGGGTACCTCCTCCGGAAACACGTCGCTGAATTCCTGCAAAATATGAGCAACACCATTAGGAAGGGAAATTAAGTCATTAGTTGCAAGCAATGCATCCTTACACAGAATTATTTACAATTTCAGCAGGGGTAAGTGGTTTTAACAACACATCCTTGTTGTTCCACTTGAATTTGTAGTAATTATTGCGCCCATCATGTATGGCAGTATGGTCATATTGCCATAGTCTACCCAACAGTAGATGGCAAAAAGTCGTAGGGACAACATCACAATCAACGGTATCACGTTAAGTGCCAATATGAAAGTGGATACGCACTATGTAGGTCACCTTCACCTCTCCATTCTCACTTAACCACTGAACATGGTAAGGATGAGGGTGTGGAATAAATTTTAGTCCCAGCTTGGTGCATAATTTTTTGCTCATCAAATTGTGACAAGTACCACCGTCGATTATCACTTTGCATACTTTCCCCTTTCCCACTTGTGCACGGGTGTGAAAAATAGGTTGCATCGCTATTCCATAGATGGTTTGGGCAGCACACTTAACACCTTTTGCGTGCAAATTATCGTAGGCAGATTGACGGCGTTGCGCACTAGTTGCCTATCTCCATCCTCCTCGTCCACATCACCAAAGCGATCAAAATCAGCAAACAGATCGTCTTCATCTTCACTAGCTGATGCATACTCGCCCGCTTCAGTGTACAACATGGTCTTATTATTTGGGCAATCCTTTTGCATATAACCACGTCCCAAGCACTTGAAGCATTATATATCACGAGTTCTTGCAGTAGAACACACCAAAGAAGTGCCACTTGCAGCTCGTTGTGCACTTCTCCTTGCCAGGGATGGAGGCTCCTCCTTCTTGCCACTTGGTGCACTCTGGAAAGTTGAACCACTAACTGGAGATGCGCTCTTGCTCGGGAAAGGTTTAGGCACAAATTTTCCACGGCCCGAAGGGCCATGAGCAGAAAATTGTGCATCTTCCTCCAATAGTTGCTCAGCTTTCGTTGCTTAGTGCACCAGCTCACATGTGTTGTTATATGGTTGAAAATTGACAATGCATTTTATATTGTGATTCAAGCCAGCAACATATCGTGCCATGCTTTGCTCTTCATTTTTGTGTACTTTGGCATGAATTATAGCCTTCTATATCTCTTTATAATACTCATCTGCATATTTAGCTCCTTGTTTGATTCTTGAGCTTGCTGAAAAGAGAGCGTGTATAATATTTTGGCACAAAATGAGCACGCATCTCTGTCTTCATATTAACCCAAGTGGCCACGGGTGGTTCTCCATAGGAATGGCAATCGGGCGTGGCGGGTATGGGTAGTGCTCGCCCATACCCATACCCGCGACCCCGAATTCCCCCCATAGGCATACCCACGAAAGGCCGATGGGCGAAAAACCTCGCACATGCCCGTCGCCCGCGAGTACCCGTCGCCCACGGGCATGCCCGTTTACCCGCGAATAATGCATCGCCTCCTGTGGGTACCCATCATCCGCTGACATGCTCATTCCCCGCGAACAATGCATACATCAAGTTCGTCATAATTCACATATCAATGGTGCATCACATATTCAACAACTAATAAAGTTCATCACAATTCACATATCATGTTCGACAAGACAATTAATCAAGTTCAACCAATAAAATACAAATACAAACTGACTTAGTTCCTTACACATGCGGATAGGTTACGGGTAATCGGGTGAAGCGGGTACAGGTAGAGCTTACCCATGCCCATGCCCGTTTACCCGATGGGCAAGGAATTGTGCCAGTTTTCATACTTGTGGGCAAAAAAAGACACCCATACCCGCCTCCATTAGGGTATTCGCCAGCGGGCACGCGGGTAATCGGGCACAATTGCCATCCCTAGTTCTCCACGTTCGGCTCATTGACGCTCCACTTGGTCCCACCACACAAGAGCATATCCGTCAAATTACACATCAATAAGCTTTAATTTTCTGTCTTCGAAACATCGCTGCAGACGGAATAATTTATCCACTTTCAGCTCCCATGTAGGGTACTATTCAGGATCAATTTATCCTTGAAATTTGGGAATGCTCAACTTGACCTTTCCCAAATTGTCATCATCATGCTGTCGGCGACGATAATTATCATTGTAGTATAAGTGAAGGTCATTGTTCCAATCAACATTGTAGGACCGTAAAGGCGACTAGGGGGGGTGAATAGGCGTGTTCTCAACTTTTTCGCTTAAATCAAATTCAACACGAACTTTACTCCTTTAGCTATGAAAGCTAAGAAGATCAGTACACGCACAGAGGAAGGCTTGTGCTGAATTCGATAACCCCCTTAACCACAAGACGCAAATGTGGAGAAATGACCTCACTGGCCGGTTCGACATCAAGGCGGTCCGACCTACCGCTAAAGGGCGGTCCGACCGATGAATCGGTTCGACCGGCCGTCAACAAGCAAGTTCAATGTCAAGGTCCGCCGCCAGATATAATCCAGATGACTGATTTAGTCCAGAACCAAAACACAATGCCCAAAACCAAAATGAAATTTGGTCCAACTTTTGATTCAACCAATGAAACTTGACCAAATTTGGAGCACACCTCCTTAAGGATATCTAAGACCTATTTCTAGCGACGATCGTTCAGATCCACTTCGTAGAGACGATTTCTTAAGGTTTTACCAAAGAAGTGCACAAACCCTAGAAATATGAAAAACTTGATTCAAGACTAGCTTGTGGGGGTTGATGATCTAGATGATTCTACTAGTATTCCCACACATCAAAGCAAGATAAAATAGGTCAAGAGACCAAGCATAAACACTTGAATCAAGGAAGCACCAAATTCATCAAAAGAGAGAAGAACACAAAGGAGACAATCGATCTCTTAAGCAAGCATCACAAGATTGATTGATCCCACAAGATGCTTACAAAGCCACTCCCTCAAGGAGGACAAGAGCTCACCAAGGAGCACACACAATCTCTCCCTCTCCTCTCCTCTCCAAACCCTAACCCTAACAAGGGGTTTGCAAATGAGGGCTTCAAGTGCTTCAAGGGGTTTTACATCTCCCCCCTTTCTATTTTGCAAACCAACAAAGCCATTGCCAATTGACTCATCATTCTAAGATCGTGCACATATCCTCACGATATCCACAAACATCGTATGCCGCAGCACCACCTTGACCAAAACCTCAGGCACGCCCATGACCACGTCTAGGGCCAAGAGGATGCCGACGACCACGTCCAGGGTCACAGTGCATTTGCTTTTAGCACGTACCCGGATGACCTGATCACGAAGATCAATTCCTGCATACATCGAAGAAGCACGTAAGAACAAGACAAATAGGTAGTCTGAAATTACAAATAGGAATTAAAATTGTATTGATAAGTGGGGTTCTGAAGAACAATGTCGTCGTTCATCTCGTCGAACAAGAGGACAAAGTATAAAGTAGAAAAGCTAAACTTCAATCTACAAAACCCACCAAACCCTAAGGGTGGCGGCCACTATGTAAAGGAGGAAGAGAGGGGCGGCGGCCGCGGATACTGTTCATAAGTGAACAGTACCATATGAACAATGCCAAACCCTAGGTGTCCAGCCCGAATTACAAGGCCCATGACCCGTTAACATAGGTCAGCACCAGGTTCCTTTACTCAAATATTGCTAAGTGCTGGCCTAAACAACTTGATATATAGTCTTCATGCTAGATTCTGCTAAGCCTCAGTATATAAATATTCATTCCTCGTATGATCATTTCCATGCTTGGTGCTGCCATCATCTCCATTTAGCTTGCCTCCCGATTCTTGATTCCTAAGTAAAATAATATCACATACTTTAGGTAGCATCATAGACTTCATAGAATATGGATGCACTCCGAGAAACGAAGTCATCTGATAATTTAGTTGTCGAGCACATGCTCTAGTAATTAGTCCTTACACATCAGAAGCAGTAGATATGGTTGTATTAGTGGAAGGGATGTCCTCATCACAATACAAGGCTTAACTTCAGAAATAGGAAAATATTGGATTCGGATAGAAACTCTTGTAGTCGGTTCAGACTCTTTCCTTACCAATAGAATCCGGAAAGGAAACCTGTGGATCAATTTCGGATAGCAAGGATTCTTATCCAACTCCACAAGATTAACATCAATTCGGTTCTTCCTCAATTGGCGGTTAGGGTTCCCAACCGGCCAACCAGAGAGAGTCGGTTAGGGTTTCCAACCTTCGGGCCGAAACTAGAACTGAGATTGAAGATGATTTTTTTGTATGGATTATGCGGATGCAAAGATAAAACTACGCAAAGGAACACGATGATTAGCACATAAACAAAAAATTCTAATGGACTAAAATCTAACGAAACTCACACAAAATAACATATTGAACTGCAATTAACCATTTTTTTGTTTGCGGCTTTAGCTAAATAGGACAAAAGAAAAACAACCAATTAAAAGGATAATGGTTCTACCGAGTGCACCTAACGCTCTGATAACATATGATGAGGGGTGCCCGATTTTCTCGACGTAAAACCTCTCGATAACTTGTGTATCTTGACAAACCGCTAACTGATCCCCCGCAATAATGCACGGACTTGCATCTCTTTGCAAAATTCGCCCAAACACACACTTGATTGGATCCTCACTGACCACAAAGCAAAGATCGTCGAACCCTCAATTCCCAACAGAAAAAGCAAGAATGACCCTGGTTCTGAACACCAAAATCATGTTGTTTTGGCTATGAGCACAACAGGAGAAACAAGTATATATTGTTCGAAAAATAATAAATTAAACGTGGTCTAAGCGATACAGGGGGGTCACGATGGTATTTATGGTGTCCCCCTAACTCACGCACCAAGGCCTAGGGTCGGCTCCTAATTGATTCAGCCAAAGGATTTTGAATCCAAATCCTAATCTAAACATATTGTTTGAATTTACTATTCATAGCTTGTACTATTCACGCTGAGTACTGTTCGCATCGACTGTTGTTCACGCCTAGTACTGTTCACGCCTTGGGCCTCCACACAGTTTGGTTTCTTTCTCTAAGTCTTGGGTTGTTTGAAACTTCCCCTTTAGCGCTATAAGGCAGCATCTGGTCGTAGACTTCGACCGGTGTCCCCTGCCCTGCATGACTACAACCTTCGGCCAAGACCTGGTCGTGGACCTAGCCATGACAACGGACCTGGTCGTGGAGCTGGTCGCGATAATGGACATGATCGTTATAACATCCCAATTTTATGAGCTTTTGAAAATCTTTTATAAGTTAGTAGTTGAAAAATTCACCATTTGGATTTTATTTGAATTTTAATTAAAGCTTAATATGGACTTTTAGCATCAAAATAATCTAATATGATTAATTCCAACATAAAAATTATCAAAACTATTTTATTTGGTTCTACATGCTTGGATATATTTTCTAGATTTTTCTCCACACGCTGCCCGCTTTATGCCCGCTCAAGGTCCGAAGTTAGCCCGCCACCCTTTCGCCGGGCCTCGCAGCCTGTAGGTTCCATGCCTCCGTCGTCTCTGTGTCGTCTTCAACCTAGCGCTCAAGCTGCGCCGCCATTAGCATTTCTTCGAGCTTCGTCTGACAATGGAGCAATCGACCTGCAAATCTCGTGTCTATCTCGTCATTCAAATCCCCTATCTCACCCCAACCAATTTGATATGTATCCCTTCCAAATTTCATTCAAATCTCCTTATCTCTTTTCGATTCCAAATTGGACTTCGCCACCAATACGCCTCCTTGGACACGCCCTCACCCTATAAAAGCCACCATGAGGATCGCCCTTGCCCCCGCACCGCAAACCCCCAATCAATTCCACCACAAGAACCCTAGCGCTACCACAATCCAAGTTTTAGGTTTTCGGTCGAAGCTTTTCGTTCTTCGCATTGCGCCGCCGCCGTCGCCGCCTCATCATCGCCGACTACACCGCTGAGTCCACCGTCGTCTGGGCGTTCTCCAGAATCCATCCCCGCTGCCGGAGCGTTGCCAGAGCCCTCGTCCAACAATAGCCAAAGCCCTCCGCCGCTCAAAGCTCGCCTCCGGCCACCATCGTCCACCTCGACCACCAGTGAGTACACCCACGAGTGCGCAATAGCACCAGCTTCACCTTGGTACCACTCACCGCTAGCGAGCCGCCGTCATTCACCATCGACCATCGGTTCTAGAGCCGTGCCGCTGCCAATCTGATGTCTTCGCCCACGTGTGCAGCCACATCAGCCTTCGCGCATGCATGTCTTCCTACGTGGCGCTGCATCAGCAGCCACGTGTCGTCTTCATCCGAACTACGATTGAACCCATTCAAATTCCTAAATTCATCTAAATTTGAGCTCTATTTATCTGAGATTTTTGTTTAATTTTTAGAGTTTGTTTTATCTCTGTTATTTATTTGTTTCTTTTACGAGTAGACGTTGATACATCGGAGACTTTTGAGTGAGAATGTGTGCACCAAGATCAAGACCAGTATCTAGACCTATTCCAATGCAAGTTATAGCTTTGATCATATTGCATTTAATTTAAGTATTTATTTAAATGCTTTTGGGTTTAGTTATTAATCCAATTTATTGCATTCACCTTGTCTATTGTTATGTCATGATGTCTTATCACCCGAGGCTGGTTCATTACTAGTTGATATTATCATAGCACCAATGTGGGTTGGTTAGATACTTGTAGATTGCTTAGCCATGATACGAGTCATCATTTCATGTGAGTTACAAATATAAACGTGACTAAGTGATTATGAAACTTTGCGTAAAACTATGTGCATTGTGTGCTATTACTCGTTGATGGTATGTGTTGCACTTAACCAATAGGGTGGGAAAAGATTTAGACTGAGGCAAGTGATGGATACTGTGTGATATAGTGGAAGTTGTGTGCATGGGAATATTGCTCTATGTGACATTAGTTAGAAATTAGAAGTCTTGCCTTAGTCAATTAAGGACTTAACTTTGTACGCTATTGAACCGGGCCTTCCATACAACCACATGCCTGATGGGACGGGCCTAACTTAGTAGGTTATGGAGTCTTTACATTGACAACTTAGGTTGCAGGTTAGGCTGTGTGCCAGGGTGTGTGTCGTACCAAGAGTTGTATGCATAAATTGGACATCGGTAAAGCACATCGGGAGTGTCAATGCTTGAGATGAAGTTTCTGAAAGGTTTTGTTATGATTAGTACTAGCTGCATTGATTATATCGTGGGGATAAAATGTACAACCTCTGCAGAGTGTTAATCAATCTATTCGAATAGCCGCGTCCACGGTCATGGACATGCTCGGGGATTTCACACGAGGGAGTAGTGTTCATAAAATATTTGGAAAGGGAGCTGTGTGATCTAATTCATATGCTTGGAGCTAATCCAAAATAGGTTGTGTAGGCAAGTGAGGAGTCTCCGGATGTGGTCCCATCATTTTGGAGCTCCAGTCAAAAGTTCTATTGAGTTGAAAATTCGGAAGGTTTGGATTTTCACGCTTGATTTTAGCTAAGTCTTTTGGCCGGTCGACCGCCGTTGTGGGAGCGGTCGGCCCGGCCGAACTGAAATCGGTCGGGCCGGCCTTGTGGGGCGATCGGGCCGACGGCAACAGAGGTTAGCCAAGTTTGCATTGAGTTGATTTTGATTGTGTTTCATGTATGATTATCAATGCTTTATTGTTGTATATTGCATTCGGAGCTAACGTGGGTCAAGTTGTGAAGAACTTGTTCCTAAAGCGGTTTGTTTGTCTATTCTTTGTGCGGTGGCTTGCGAGTCAGCGGCGTCAGCGGTGGGTGGATCGGGACTACGCTTGGAGGTAGAGGTCGAGCGATCATGGATCTGGGTGAGGTCGTGTGACTCAAGCATGGTGCGAGATGGGCAAGATGGATCGAGCGGGTGGTTCGGTGCGGTGGTTGGATCGGTGGTGCGGATATCGGTCGCGAGTCTCGGGAGGTTCGATGGGATTACGACAAGAGAGGCTTGGCGACGTGATGAGCCACGATCAACCTACACGTGGTGAAGCAGACGATTGCTTCAACAGATGTTGTGTGTGGGTCCCATGTGTGAGTGGGTCCCAAAAGTGAAACCCTAGTCCTCTCCTATAAATAGAAAGGGGGAGATGTAAAACCCTCTTTGAGGCATTCATTTGGACTTCCCTTCCTTTTTCTAGGGTTAGGGTTTGGAGAGGAAGAGAGGGAGAGATTGTATGCTCCTTGGGTGAGCACTTGTCCTCCTTGTTGGAGTGGCTTTGTAAGCATCTTGTGAGATCAATCAATCTTGTGATGCTTGCTTGTGAGATCATTTGTCTCCCCTTTTGTGTTCTTCTCTCATTTGAATGAATTTGGTGCTTCCTTGATTCAAGGGTTTATGCTTGGTCTCTTGACCCATTTGTGTGAATAACTTGTTTAGATTTTGTGTTCTTTGTGAAACAACTGATAAAATTTATATTGTTTATTTATTTACATCGTGTTTCAATATATTATTCGTATTCAAATGCAAATGTTGTTTTATGCAAAATAACCACAGAAGCCATTCCTTTGGAAGAAGCCATCATCTATAAATTTAATTCTGTGGTATGACTTGTGAGTACAGTTGTGTACTCATACTTGCTGAAAACATTCAACGGAAGTGGAGGAGTCTTTGCTGCATTTGAGGAGAACTTCTACGAAGGTACTGATCGTCAGGGTCTTGATCCCAATCGGTTATCTATGGTGAATTGATAGGATTCAGTTGGAGATTAATTTTGTTCTGCTGCTATTTTATTTGTTGTCAGCCCTGCGTGGAACTACCGCATCGCGGTATGACCGCATATCCTGATCGAAACTACCGTACACTAGAGGTACCGAAACTTAGTTGGCGGTATGTGATTTCCAAAGAGGGCCATTTTTGGACCTCTAAGGGAAGCGATAATACCGCCCTATGTGAACAGAACTACCGGAGAGAGGAACTACCGCATATATAATGGCAATAGTACCGCGCACAAATTCAACGGCTAGTCCAGAGACATTAATTTAAATGCGCCATAGCCATTATCTTGTGCGATCGGTGGAAGTGCGAGAGTACCTACGATGAATGGTCAGATTACCACTCGTGCTGAAAAATTCAGGAACTTACCTCTAACGGTCGAATTTGTTGGTGGAGGATATAAATACCCCTCCATCAGTTCAAGAACAAATATAAGAGACCTCATTTAACATCCTTGAGCTAAAAGCATACTCTCTGCACGTCATATACACTTGTTGCATTCATTGTGAGGTTTTTAGCAAAATTTAAGTGCATTCATTTCTAGATTGATCCTTGGCACCTGATTGCCATCAAGCGAAGATTGTGGTTCATTACTCTTGGTGTTTGCCGGCATCTAGACTGTCGAGACCCCAGATATGCAACTCCGGGACCCACTGTATATTCTGAACTAGTACCAGATCAGTAGCTTAGCTCACACTATTGCAACATCGATGTAATCATATACATACAATAAAACATCTAATGAAGCAGACAAAATAATATTACTTAGTAATGAAAGGACCTTATGGTCAAGTCTTAAAAAGGTTG
This sequence comes from Hsuehochloa calcarea, assembly GCA_036346395.1. Taxonomy (NCBI): domain Eukaryota; kingdom Viridiplantae; phylum Streptophyta; class Magnoliopsida; order Poales; family Poaceae; genus Hsuehochloa; species Hsuehochloa calcarea. Next base: position 29,612,785 of record CM070614.1, read on the forward strand.
CCACACAGGGCTTAAGACAAAGGGTAAACTTGCAGAGGAACCAAAACAACTTGTGGTAGCCCTCTGATATGCCCACAAGCAATCGAGTGGAGGACGCGGTCTAGCACGCATGGTCTTCAAGGTACCCCTCTTCATAGAACTTTCTTCTTCGGCGACTGATCAACAAATGACATATAGCCATGAGTACATAAAGTACTCAGCAAGTCGTAGAAATATGTATGCAAATAGTATTCATACAAGGCTTGAACAAGGATAGCTTTATGTTTAATTTGCAGAAAGCATTATTGACATTAAATACAATAAGTACATTGTAAAGCATAATTCAAAAGATTAATATATAAGTATTCAAGTTCTTTGAAACAACTGGCGAACACCCCTTTCACTTCCCAACCATTAACCAACAACTAGATCGCTTCCCAATCATTTCATTCCCACATTGTCATGAAAATATACCCCTCGTGTGAAATCACCAAGCATTGTCTATAACCGAGGACACGGCTACTTGAATAGTTTTACACTCTGCAGAGGTTGTACAAGTTTACCCACATGACACAACTTCTCTAGTTTATTTGGCATCCGTCGATACCACTACTCACTACCTTAGGTAAGCAGAATAGAGCACGCGTCAAGGCCTTTACAAAGTTCTAATTTAACCCGGTTCTGCTCGCTAAGGTTTCGTCATTCTGGACCCGCTCTTGCGCCAATTCATCTACCAAAACAGAACCAAATAAAAATATTGCTAATTAGTTGGCCAAGTCTATCCCAATCTAGACATATGGTGGTACGATAAGGCCCAGATCAATGATACACAAAGTTAAGTCCTTAGTGTCTACTCAGGCGAGGCAACCACATCCCAAAATTCTCCCCTTTAATGCACGATCAGTTGCCCGAGTATAAATCATTTTTTGTTTAACCCGACCAAATGACAACCCTTGCCACGATACAATAACTTTTAATAACAGTGGTCGTGCCACAATTTCATATTTTATTTAGTCAAATTTAATCATTTAGGAACATGTGATCGTGAATCCCTTCGCGACTAGACATGGCTAAGCATAATACGACACCCATGTCGGATTTTACAATATGTCCAACTATGGTGTCTAAGGAGTTATGTCGTTCAATGGTACATGTCTATAGCAATTATACAAGGAGGCATAATGACAATTAGGAATGTAACTATTCCCAAAAGTATTTATTGTAAACTTAGCAATACAGGTTGATATAAATCAATATAGTTTTATAAAATGGGTATGACATGATCAAAGGTCTACGACTTACCTTCGTTAAAGGGTTGAGATGCTTCGTCGTCGGGTCCAAGAATTCTTCGGAGAGCCGGAATCTATACATGCGAAAAGAGCCAAATAAATAAAATAATTGCAAATAAAACCCAAAAATTACCAAACTAAACCAAATGAAAGATACTGAATTTAGACGAATTTAGGAATTTGAATCACTAATTGGGGCTCGAACGAAGGAGAACAGGCTCTCGGAAGTTTGAAAACACAAGATCGGAAGGAGGTTTGACTACAGGTGGTCAAAAGGGTGTTTGACTGGTCGGAATGAGGTTCGACTGGTCGCAAGGAGGTTTGACTGCACGTGGTCGGAAGGAGCATGAGGGAAATAGGGCACGAGGAGCTCACCGAGACCGAGAGAGAGGCCGGAGGAGGTCGGCGGACGGCGAACGACAGCAAGGAAGCTCACGGTCGAAGGCGAAGAAGGACCATGATGAAGAGGTTGGTCGGGACTGTAGAAGAAGAGAAAATTTGGCGGCCCCTATGAAATAAAACTGAAATTGAGTGAGGGGATTGCTACAAGAAGCTCTGGGGCTTGAATTGACCGGATGGAAGAGGAGGTGGCTGCACTGGTGCGGCGAGGACCAAGAGGAGGCGCACGACGGCTTGAACTCGGAGCTTGGGGCTTCGGGCAAACCACAGCAACAAGAGCGAGAGAGAGAGAGAGAGAGAGTTGGTTGGGGAAGGAGATGAAAGAAAAGCAAGTGGAGCTCGGGGGCTTCCCAGTGCTCCTTCTCATAGGGTACGGGGATGACCGAGGAGGGAGAGTGGCAGCGAGATGACCGACAACGAGAGTACCAGCGGAGAGAGGGAGGCGAGGCGAACTCGAGGCTCATGGTGGCGGTGATGAAACTCGAAGCATGGCGAAACGAGGGTGAGAGAGGAAGGGAGAGTTGAGGGGAAAACATGAGGAGGGCAAAAGGGCTTCCTGGGGCTACATTTAAAGAGGAAGGGGGCATGCTACAAGATGGAGTGGCAGGATTGGCGGCGCAATAGACATGATGACATTTAATGTGCATGTCATTGAGGGAACGACAACATTTAATGCGCTTGCCGCGGCGGAGATGACGACATTTAATGCACACGTTGCCGAGGGACAAAGGGGGCCAGGTTCACGTCGGGGCGACGGCTTTGCAGGGGTGGTGACGCGAGCTCGTGCACGGGCGGCAAGGGCGCGACGAAAAAGGATGGTAACCCGGCGAGGAGGAGGCTGACAGGCGGGGCTACATGAAAACTGGTCGGAAGGTCTGGTCGAAACCAAGAGGGTGGTCGACACCGAAAGAATGGATGAGAATCGAAAGGGTGGTTGAAACTGAAAGGATGGTCGAAACTGAAAGGATGGTCGAAACCAATAGAGTGATCAAAACCAAAAGGATGGTCGAAACCAAGAGGCTTGTTGAAACCAAAAGGATGACCGAACCCGAAAGGGTGCTTGAAATGAAGAGGGTGGTCGAAACCGAAAGGATGGTCGAAAGCAAGAGGGTGGTCGAAACCGAAAGAATTGTCAAAACCATGAGGATGGTAAAACCAAGAGGATGGTTGAAACCGAAAGGATGCGAGAATAGGAACAGCCGACATGAATTCAGCCCAAACAGAGGAAAGGAATTTCAATTAGGTTTTGACTTTAAATACTAGAAAGCCCAATTAAACCAAATTTGAATTAATTGAAATTTGATTAATCCATATTAAATTATTTTTGTTTTCTAAAATTCTAAGTTAAGCTTTAGCAACTTCAATAAAAATCAAATTGCTATTTTTATTTTTGATTTTTATAAAAACCCCTGAAAATAGGGATGTTACATAGACGGCTTGGTGGGCGTTCGCGTGGTGATCTCTTCAAGGAGATTGTAAAGAGGTCCAGTGCCAAATTGTGAGTGGCTCAGTGTTCGCCATCTCCGGAGCGAAGGAAGAACAATCATTAGAGGAATCAAGGAGCAAGGCTTAATTCGTGGAGCCAGTCCAAGCCGCTTGGGCTTTCCTCAACGTGGACTAGTGAAGACTTGCAAATCTTCGATACCATGTCAAAACATAGTGAGTCATCATTTGGTTATTTTTTGCCTCTACTTTCCGCATTTATATTTCTAGCAAATTGATATTATTGAGATTGCCATATTTAGTTGTGCGAGAGATATATTTGTAGATTCTAGTCTTGTAGTGCCTTAACTCTACTAGAATTGAGTAGGTCTTAAATTGCAATATAAATATTTCTTAGCTCTAAAATTGTAGAAATTAGTTTTAGAAAGCAAGAATTTTTAGAACCTCCTATTCACCCCCCTTTAGTCGGTTATCCTCGATCCTACACCTATTGGTTTATAAGGTTGACTCTTGCTCTAGTCATTGGACCCTTTGGTGCTTCATGAACAACCTCATGCACACTTGGAGTGGAAGATGTAGTACTCGTAGGGATGTGCTCATCATATACACTCTTTCGGCACTATAAAATGTCATAAACTATACCTACTGTTTGAGCAAAAACATGTATTTTTGGTGTTATTTTTGGGAATGTTGCAAAGACTCATCCACAATTTCTTCGTGGTTGCAAATCCCCCCACCTAAACAACCAATTTACTTGTTGAAGCTCCTAGAAGTCATGGTTGTCTCTCATTGAGGGGGTTGCGTCCAAGTCCATTGACGAGGATTAAAACCTTTATTTATTATTTAATAAATAAGGGGTCATACGTCTTCGTGGTTGTAACCCCTAAGGCTAACGACCTCACTGGTCGTGAAGATTCCAGAGGTTACTCAATATCTAACCTGGCCGGAGAAGGTTCCCAACCTTGTCCCCGACCAGTCAAAAGCTCTCAAAACCTTGAACTGATATCTGGACCTAGCATCAGATATATCCCCTATCGTGTGAAGAATGGAATATGTGCTTTATATCTCATACCACGCGACGATACGTAACTCTAAGACAAAGAAATACAGTTAATGGCTCACTGACATATAACCGCATTGACGCTTGACACATTATCAATCGACGCTTTCTTCGACTGGATGTGTTGCTTCCCGAATGTGTGTCTCTCAGAGACAATCGCCAACCCTTCATCAACTACATAAGGAGGAATGCGATCAAGTTGAGGGGGCCTAACAGTGAAGATCATTTGGGAGACACTCGAAAGAGCCTTATACTCTAATTAGTCTTTAGTCTAAGTTATATACACTCATTGTAATAGCGATTCAAAACAATAAAGAGCGATCCACTACTTTCTAGAAGATACCGTCATTTTCCTCTTTTCATTCATATATTCATAAGATCGGCGATTTGATTGTCTTTTACCCGAAATTAAAAATTAATTTAATTGCAAAAGAAAAAGAATATTTAAAGTTAAGAGGTCTAGAATAAATCAAGTGTGGGAGGAAGGCCCAAATCTTCTAAAGGAATCCTTTGCTCATCAAATCCTCGCCCATCCTTCTATTAATGAGATCATGACAAGAACTTGGGACGAGGAGAATTGGTTCGAAATCGGACGGGCGACTACTCCAACCTTGACATGGGCGCTGCATCCAAGCCATGCGGCTCGAATTAGTCTTTAGTCTAAGTTATATACACTCATTGTAATAGGCTCATATAAAACAATGCAAAAGAGATTAACGTTTGGAAGATTTCTTGACGAAGCCCACTACTTTCGATACACGCTAGACATTTTCCTCTTTTCATTCATATATTCATAAGATCGGCGATTTGATTGTCGACAACTAAGGACTTAACTTTGCAAGCGTCACCTCCGTCTGTTAGGGTTGATTATTGGCGCAAGAGAGAGTGTGACGGCGAAACCTTAGTGGGGAGGAAGGCCCAAATCTTCTAAAGGAATCCTACAACCTTGTCAAAAATCTATTCATCAAATCCTCGCCCATCCTTCTATTAATGAGATCATGACAAGAACTTGGGACGAGGAGAATTGGTTCGATCCGACGACTACTGCATCCAAGCCATGCAGGTGATTGACGCCGCCCTCTTCTTCCTCCGCGTGGTGGTATTGTCAGAGTGGGGAGGAAGGTTCGCAAGTCGATAACGCCAAGTCGAGCAGATGGATGAGGATGCACCACTGCAACAAGTAGAGCTTCCCGAGGGACAGGACATTCCGATCAGTTCGGAGTGTCCAAGAACCTCTTCAAGCCCGGTGTTTCGAACCGGCAAAAACGGTGATGAATTTTCAGCCCTACAATCCGAGAGTCAAAACACTCTCGACAACATCATGGTTGATAGGTATTCACCCACGGTTTATGGGAATTCCAGGAGCCAACCGACATCTGGTAACGGTGTCAATGAAACCCTCACTGGCCATGGGCCGAGTGGGGATGATAAAGCTCAAGATACGATCGGCGATTCGCAGTCAGCCGAGTCCGCCATGGAGGCCTCAAGAGGTTCTCATCTCCGACCGGTCTCCATCGTGGAAGTGTCTGGTAGAAGTACTGGGAAGCTCTCTACCGAGTACAGTGAAAACTTTTCGGAGGATCGATGCTGGAAACACGAAGTCAATGCGATCGGAAATACTGATCGCAATGCCCTCAGACGGCCTCGCACCGCTACCTCACCACCATGTGTTGATGGAAATGGCGCGGCAATCAAACACCACTACCGAGGCAACATAGCCGATGGACGCCCATCGCTTAATTCGCCGTTCAAATTTCACCAAGGATAATGAGTCAAGTACCGCCAGGTGCGAGGTTAAGAGAAGGTTCGGATCTGCAAACGCCAACAACCTTGATGAATCCTCCGAGACCATCCGTAACGGTACAGAATCTGCAGCGCATTCGTAATATTTTAAACAATACTGATCCTGCTTTAGCAGAAGCTCCAGGTTTTGTCCAATTGGTAGGACAGGTGTCGGAGATTCTCCAACAAACCGTACAACGTCCGAAAGAATACCGAGAACGGAGGACACCGCAAAGTCAAACCATGACTTCATCCCAGCGTTCTTCCCTCGGCAGAGGGCAACATGCGTATGTTGGGAATCAATCAACACCGCAGCCTGCTCGACGTTTCCAACCAATGAGTCATGAGGGAAGGAAATTGTTCCGAACAAATACACCTTCCTCTCATCGAGAGGGTCATTCGCATGGTCCGAACGATCTTCGACATCGTTTGAACCAGGCAGGTCATCGAGAGCATCATAACGCTCGCGATCAGGTCGGGACGCCGGAGCCTCAGTTTTCTAATCTAAGGAACCGGTCCCCCAACCGACCACAATCCGGCTCCTTTCCAAAGAAGACGCCATGAATCAGTCACAGGTTGTCGAGCTTTCTCTGCAGGGCTCCAGGCTGTGCGTTGGCCTAACCGATTTCGACCGGCCAACATGGACAAGTTCAATGGGTCTCAAAACCTGTTAGAATTTCTCCAGATCTATACCACTGCCATCAGAGCGGCTAGTGGTGATGAAAACATGATGGCCAATTACCTACCTACGGTGTTAGAATGATCTGCCCGGTCATGGTTACTTAACCAGCCGATCGGATCAATCTACACTTGGGAACAGCTCTGCGATCTCTTTATCGTGAATTTCCAGGGTACGTACGACCGCCCAGGGAAGGAAGATGATCTACATCGAATCCGGCAGAACCCAAAAGAAACTCTTCGACAGTACATCAAGAGGTTCAGCCAGGTTCGTAATTCCATACCAGAGATTACAGAATCTTCTGTGATTCAGGCATTCAAGGCAGGATTGAGGAACCGGAGGCTCACGGAGGATATAGCTATGAATCCCCGACGAACAACCGCTGAACTATTCGATATGGCGGATAAATATGCAGCTGCTAGTGAGGCAGTCGAATGGAGCGAAGCTATAGATCGAAAAGATAAAACTCCTCAATCTGGTTTAGAAGAGCCTGAGAAGAAGAATAAGAAAGTTCTCAAGAAGAAGAAACATCGCAAGATGGATGGTAAGGAGGTCTTAGCGGTCCCGAAAAAGCTTACCAAAGGTAAGAGGGACTATACCGGTCGAGGCAAAGCAAAGATTCCGACTGATGGATATAAAAATAGTAAGAAGTGGTGCCCGCTTCACCAACAGGTTGGGCACGATCTGCGCACCTGCCGTGTCTCGCAAAAGAAGTTAGAAGATTATTATGCAGGTAAAGGCCCGCTTCCCTCAATACAAGAGTTGGGGGAAGCCAGCTCCAAAAAGGATAAAGATGGTGACGAGGAGATGGAATACCAAGAACCTCAGCACACAGTCAACATGATCTTTGGAGGATCTTCATCGTACGACTCGCGACGTCATCTGAAAGCCGTGGAGCGGGAGGTCAACCTAGCAGAATCTCCGATCAGCATCAAGCCTTCGAGGTGGTCGGACACCGTAATCTCCTTCGGCAAAGAAGACTGCTCCATTTCATCGACTCGGCCGGGTAGGTTCCCTATTATAGTTGAGCCTACCATTAATAATTGTAAGGTCAATAGAGTCTTGATAGATGGAGGTAGTTCTTTAAATATATTATTCTCGGGAGCTTTAGAAGAAATGCAGGTTCCTAAGTCAAAGGTAAAGCAAGTAAAATATGCCTTCCATGGCATAGTCCCTAGCTCTACCGCCAAACCGATAGGACAGGTGTCCTTACCGATTACGTTCGGAAGTCCTGATAACTTCCGAATGGAAAAGATTTTGTTTGACGTGGTCAATTTTGAGATCACCTATAACGGGATCCTTGGTCGTCCGGCTCTAGCAAAGTTCCTGATAGCCACGCATTACAGTTATCAGAGTTTGAAGATGTCAGGACCAAAAGGTGTCATCATGGTTCGGGGAGATCAAAAGATAGCTTATGTCTGCGATCGAAGATCTTTAGAACTGGTCGATGAGCTTCCGACTAGAAATAATGACTCTTCTGTGATGCAGGTCAAGCACTCCAGACCAAAATTGACACAAAACCCTTTGATCAGACAAAAGAGGTGCCACTCGACAAAGCGTTTCTCCGAGAGACGCCAGGTTGGGAGACATCGACATGTCAGTTTCGAAGTTACTGATCGGAGAAGGACTCAACCCTAAATAGGAAGAGTCGCTCGTCTCTTTCCTCCGAGCAAACCAGGATGTTTTCGCTTGGCAGGCGTCCGACATACCCAGAGTCCCCAGGGAAGTGATCGAGCACAGGCTAGCTCTCCAACCTGACAAAAAGCCGATCAAGCAGAAACTAAGGCGTTTTGCACCTGACCGAAAGGAAGCAATCCAGTCGGAGATTGACAAGCTCCTCGAAGCTGGGTTTATTCGTGAAGTCCATCACCCTCAGTGGCTTGCCAATCCTGTAATGGTTAAAAAGAATAATGGGAAATGACGAATGTGTATTGACTTCACAGATCTTAATAAAGCTTGTCCGAAGGATTATTTTCCCCTTTCTCGCATTGATCAGCTTGTAGACTCCACCTCCGGGTGCGAGTTACTAAGCTTTTTAGATGTATATTCAGAGTACCACCAGAAAATATGAGTAAAAATGATGAGGAGAAAACTTCCTTCATCACTCCATATGGCACTTACAGTTATGTTAAGATGCCTTTTGGTCTCAAGAATGCTGGTGCAACTTTTCAAAGGTTAATGCAGAAAACTTTCAGCCCGCAGGTAGGTAAGAATTTAGAAGCCTATGTAGATGACTTGGTTGTGAAAAGCATCAATGCAGGCGATCATATCCTTGACCTACAAAAAACTTTCAACAACTTGAGAAGACATAACCTCAAGTTGAATCCGGAGAAATGTGTGTTCGGGTTTCACTGAAAGCTTCTTGGTTTCCTAGTTTTGCTAGAGGTACCAAGCAAATCCGACTAAGATAATGACCATCAATCGGATCGCGCCCCGACAACAAAGAAAGAAGTCCAAAACTAGCGGTTGTGTGGCGTAGCTAAGTCGTTTCATAGCAAAGTTAGCGTAGAAGGGATTACCTTTATTTAAACTTCTTCTAAGCATGGGAGTTTTGAATGGACGAAAGAAGCCAACGAAGCCTTTAAAAACTCAAGAGTACCTTGAAGCCCCCGGCCTTAGTCTCTCCAAGACCTAAGAAACACCGTTGATTTACATAGCCGCGACGCCGCAGTCGTCAACGTGTAATGGTCGAGAGCGTGAAAACGCTCAACGACTAGTATATTACGTAAGCGAAGTCTTGCATGGACCAAAGGAAAGATATCCACAGGTACAAAAGTTGCTCTATGGTCTCCTTATGTCTTCAAGAAAACTAAGACATTACTTTCAAGCCTACAAAGTGGTCGTACCTACAGGATATCCCTTAGCTGAAGTCCTTGGAAACAGAGAATCATCAGGACGAATAACAAAATGGGCAGTTGAACTAGGGACGTTTGACCTCCATTTTATCTCACGAACAGCTATAAAGTCTCAGGCAATAGCAGAATTCATTGCCGAATGGACAAACCCAGAATCTAAGCAAGAACTCGAGTACGAGCACCACGACGAGTGGACAATGTACTTTGACGATTCATTAATGCTTAAAGGATCGGGGGTTGGAGTCGTCTTGATATCTCCTACTGGCGAACACATTAAGTACGCCATCCAGTTTAACTTTCCTACTACTAACAATGTAGCGGAATATGAATGTTTGCTGGCAGGACTTTGAGCAGCTCATTCGCTCAGAATTCGCAGATTACTAGTGAAAGACGATTCTCAACTAGTAGCGAATCAAGTAAGGAAAGAGTATCAATGCTCAAGTACCAAGATGTCGTCTTCGAAAAGCACTTCTTCGGTTTTTAGATCCAACATTTTCCTGGATTTCTCCAGGTATTTTTCATGTCTGGTCGTCAGGTTTTCGATCGACCGGCTTTTAGCTTGAATTTCCTCTTCAAGCTTTATTCTTCTGGCTTTTTCAGCCAAAGCTTCTTCTTTTATTTTCTCCAAATCTATCAAATTTGATAAGGGAAGATAGTTAAAAGAAGAAAGGAAAGTCTTGGCAAAAGACAAATTAAGAAGAAAGTTATTACTTTCTAGTTCGGAGTGTTTTTGCTCTAGATTCTTAATCCGATCGGTTAGTCCTCCGATCGCAGCAAAATTTGGCTGCGTAGATAGCATTTTTTCCTTTAAAAGTTTCTTTTGAACTTCAAGAAAATTTATAAGAATGGTTGAAGATACTTACATGAATTGCCACGTCATTATAATCGGCAAAAATTCTACAAGGATTCGCCTTTGCAAGGCGATCTGATACTCTCCTCTAAGCTTCATCAAGTTCCTTATCCTCGATAAATCGAGGAGAGAAAGGGAACTTGTTAGTCTGGGAGAGGTTGCTTTCAGAAGTTGGAATCTGCTATGGATCTGCAAAAACGCCTACCTCCTCAGATGGAGTAGTAATCACCACAGGATCTGAACCAGATTCCGGCACTAAAGCAGGCTCGGGGGCTTCCCTAACCACTTCCTCCTTAGGATTTCTTACCTGAGGAAAGCTCTGGTCGGAGGTGCCCTCGATCACCTAACCTGCTGGAATATCCTTTTCGGGAACGACTGGAACTCCAACAGGTCTGCGCAAAGAAAAGGAAGTTCAGAGTTCAAGTTCGCCAAAAATATAAAATGTATGTGTTCATATGATAATTTCATTTACAACATACTTGGTTGTCTTTTTTATCTTGACTATGAAGCGCGCTGGCTTAAAGTCTGTAGCGCTGGCTTTTCTTTTCTTTTCAACCAATTTTTCCAGTCTTGAACTGGTAGGGTTGGTTGTACCCTCTACTTCCTTCAATAAACGATCAGATGTAATACTTTCAACCAACTGGCCGATAGTAGAATCCCTGATCGTTGGATCGGAAGGTGTAGGTTCATTGGTCACCAAAGTAGTTGCTTCAACGTACTGGCGAATCTTGAGCAATCAGATGGGACTCAATGACTACCGCCTGATTCAACAAGCAAAGTTAGTCAGGTGATGAACATATTTTTTCATCTAAGCTAAAGATATTTCCTTCGGTTACCTACCTCTACACGATCACTAGTGATCGTAAGGTCGGTCGGTTCGTTAATTGGCTCACAGGTCTCCATGGCCTCATCAATTCTTAGACCAACCGACTACATATCAAAGAGAATTTTGAGGTAAACACCGATCGAAAAAGATTGTAAATATAGAAAATAATTATCATGCTTACCCGAAGTCTCTCAGCCCTCTCTTCAGCAGTAGTCACTGCTAAGATCAAAGGGAAACCTGCCTTCTCATTAGGCTCTCCAAAGACGATCATTTCGATCCCGCTTCGATTTCATCAAGACAAAGTCAGAAAAAAAGAGAGGTCTTAGGGTTATAAGAGCATTTGACCAGAAAGATATACTGGTCGGATTCTTACTGGAACTTACCTTCCCTAGAATCCTTAGTCGTATCGTCACGACCAATATACAAGAGCATCGAATGAGCTCTGGCCTTCAAAGGACTGGTTCTCTGCATGGAGAAGTCCCTCACCACGTGCTAGGATGTCAAACCCCTGACACTCAGGAGATGGATGGCTTCAACCCATCTCCCAATTTTCCCCTCCTTCTTCGAGGAGGAACGTCATTGCGGGATCTCGATAGCCTTTTTACCGCTGTAATAAAGGCCATTGCCCTGTGTGATCTTTATGTAAAACTAACTCTTCTTCCATGACGATCATGAAGACTTGGAGTACATTGGAATGTACTCCTCAGCCTTTTCGTCATGGAGACGCAAGGTACACTCTTCGGGTGTACCGGTCATCCTCTTCGCATTCACCAATCTGTAGTAGTACCTGAAGATGTCCAAGGTTGCTGGAATTCCTAGGTACGCTTCGCAGAGATAAACGAAGATGCTGAGGTTGGCCATGGCGTTGGGGACCAGATTGATCAGTTCAACTCCATAATACTCCAAAACTTGAGAAAGAAAGGAGTGAACGAGAAGTCTGAAGCCGCATTCGATATATGCGAGAAAAACGGGAATTTCTCCATCCTCACCACTTGGAGAATGTTCCCCAAATGCTGATCTCCACGCGATCAGATTTCTGTCGGGTAATAGCCCAACCTTTTCCAGACCTTCAAGTTTCTTCTCGCTCAGATCGGAGATCGACCATTTGGTAATAAGATCCGACATGGTGATTTCTTTCGAGTGAAGAATTCAAAGGTGATCGGAGATGGTTTCTTGGAAGATGAAGAGGAAAGCAAAAGGCATAGAAACCCTAACACCCGGTGCTAAGGGGCCTTTTATAGCGACAATACTGTAACCGTTTCTGGGGAAAATCCAACGGACAAAATCCCTTTTTGACCAGCAGACCAAGAGTTCCTTCAACTTCCAAGGCAATTTCTCAACTTAAAAAATGAATATGGACCACCTCGAATACCACGACATTTAATGAGGGGTCTGCCCGATACGATTGCATCGGGAGTAAGCGTCTATACGACCAATTCATTTAAAGTTCGGGGGCTAGCCGACGAGGATTAAAACCTCTATTTATTATTTAATAAATAAGGGACCATACGTCTTCGTGGTCGTAACCCTAGGCTAACGACCTCCTTTGGTCGTGAGGATTCAGGAGGTTACTCCATATCTAACCTGGTGGGAGAAGGTTCCCAACCTTGTCCCTGACCAGTCAAAAGCTCTCAAAACCTTGAACTGATATCTGGACCTAGCATCAGATATATCCCCTACCGTGTGAAGAATGGGACATGTGCTTTATATCTCATACCACGCGACGATACGTAACTTTAAGACAAAGAAATACAGTTAATGACTCACTGACATATAACCGTACGACAGTTGACACATTATCAACTGACGCCTCTCTTCGACCAGACGCGTTGCTTCCCGAATAGGCGTCTCCTGCAGAGACAACTGCCAACCCTTCATCAACTACATAAGGAGGAATGCAGACTGAAGTTGAGGGGGTCGGAACAGTGAAGATCATTTGGGAGACACTCTCGAAAGAGCCTTGTACTCCCGAATTAGTCTTTAGTCTAAGTTATATACACTCATTGTAATAGCCAGTTTAAAGCAATAAAGTGCAGTCTCACTACTTTCTAGAAGATACGCGTTATTTTTCTCTTTTCATTCATATATTCATAAGATCGACGATTTGATCGTCGACATCCATCCAGTCAACGATAGTCCTCACGCGCAACCACATCATCGGCGATCAACCATGGCCACCCTTCTTCCTTGTCACTCTATTCTCCTGCACTCAGCTTGCACCCTACCCTACGCTGACAACATCTTCTCTACTCATAATCGACAAGACAGATATTACCACGCAAGCTCCATGTAGGAACTTCATCGAGTAAATTTGTGTCGAGAGGATTGCAACCACATAGAATTTGCAGGTGGTTTTTTTTAACAAACTCTGAGATGCAGACGAGCTTTTGCAAAAATCCCTATTTCCCATAAAATTAACTTTTCAGTGTTAATTATATCTTAAATTTTATGGGAAACATAGCATCCCTTCGTATTAGGCTCCATTCCGCATTACGGTGGTTTTAAAAAGCACTTATTTTTAAGGAGTCATAACAGAAAATCTTGCTAAAGTGATAAAATTCTCGTAACAAACTAGATTTCAAAGCGTCTTCGCGGGCAATGGCATGTTTCAGACGCGAAAAATGCACGGAAAGGCATAGGTTTGTTCCACTACCGCATGTGCCTGTCGCGCGGGATTGCCATCTAACCGTAGAGCACCAAAGTTCAAAGTTCAGATTAAACTGCACTGCACCCCTGTTGATGCTTTCCAGATTTATTTGGGCAGCGAGTTGCAGCCCGCAGCCCGCATCCCCAGCCCATGAACCCATTCAGAACTGCAGTCCTTTTTGGTATTATTCGCGTCAGCTTCCTTTTGGGATAGGAAGTGAGAGGCGGGCTGGAAACTATCTTCTCCACATAAAACTATCTCCCCCTCAGGACTCAGCTCAGCCACCTCCCTTCCATGGTATACCATGCTGCTGGCGGCGGCCACTGCTGCAGCGCCGGACTCCTCCTCCTTCCCCTCTTCTCGCCACCGTCAACCGCCGGTCCGCCGCTGCCGCGTAGTTTCTTGGCTGCAAGAAGAGCCGGCAGCTCAGCCCTCCTGCCGCGGGCCTTACGCCGGTGTCGCAGTCAGAGCCACTTCCACTGTCACTGTCATTCTTGGTGCTGCAATAATGGGCACGCACGCTGGAGCAGCCGCGGTTGCCATTGCCGGTATGAATGTATGCTGCGGGTGTAGTACTTTGTTAGTACAATGGTTGAATTGAGTTTGACAGAACCAGCCGGCTGGCTAATGCAGGGTTGGTGCGACGCCGGACCACATGGACGAGCTGCCGTCGGGAAGAAGCCGTTACCATCCTTTCGAGGAGATCGCTGAGACGCTTCAGCTGAACGACGGAGAGCCGGCGCGCCTCACCGACGCCGAGTCTGCTCGAACAATCGTCGAGGTTTATTGAAACACCGCTCTCTTCTCACTGCAGCACTTGACATGGAATCGGCAGTGTTCAAATCATGGGGAATTCTTGAACAAATTACTGCATGTGCAGGTGAATAACAAGGCGACGGTGATGATCTCCACGCTCATCGACGAGGGCGTGCACGAGAGGATCATCTTGCCGGAATTCCCCTACTTGACTGACGAGCATGGAGGTATGCAACTGAGTACTTGGGCTAATTATGCAACAGCTAGCCTTCTTGTCCCAAAAGGTTCTTGTAACTTGCTGGGGACACTCTTATTTTTCTTCTTGAAGCTGCTGTATGGCAATCTGCTCAGATATTTACTTCGAGGTCGACAATGACGACACGCTCCTGGAAAGCATCATTGGCGACGACAAGATTGCGGTAGCAATTATGTTCTTTCCATTGGTTTCCTGTTTCTGTGATTCTCTTCATGAACAGGATGTGTGATGTGCATAATCTATCTCTTAGTATGACACTGATCTTGTCCGTGTTGTTTTATACTTGCAGCATGTTATCATTGGATTGGATAACACAGAGGTGTTTGCTGACTTGGATCTAGCAGCGGCATCAGCGACTGATTTTGCGCAAGAGGACGACGACATCTCAGATGATGAGGAAAGCGACTTTGACGATGACTTTGATGAGGTGATGAAAATTCTTATCAAACAAATGTTATTACTTGACAGGACCTATCAGTGATTTACATTGCTGCATCTCTGAAAACTTGCAGGAGGGTGTGTTTGCAGTTGATGATGAAGATGGCGACGACGACGATGAAGATGAAGCTCCACCTAGCTGGTCCAATCTTGAAACCATGAATTCTTGCCATCCATTGTACTTCGCAAGGATGATTGTAGAGGTAGATGATTGAATATTAGTATCCATCAGTTTTATTATCATTTTTTGTTAACCATTATGCTCTTTACTTTTATTGCCAGACCACAACTAAGTCTAATATAGATTGGTTGGACCGACCACCTGCAAGCCTTGTTGTTGAGGGTCAGCTGAGACCTGCCTTTGCTGAAGAGAACACCATGGTTGCCAGGCATTTATCAAGTAGTTGTTGCGATGAACCTGGAAATTAACCTTTTATTCAGCAGATATCCCTTTTCTGAAACATCGGATTCTTACAGTTTAATTTCTGTAGGCGATGAACCACAGAAAGATAAAAAGGAGAGTGGGGCTACATTTTTCAAGGTTGAAGTTCTGAGCATTGAGCTGATCACTGCATATGGAACTGAGGTATGTCTCTTTCATTTGATATGCTTTTCTACTTTTTCCGCAACTGCTGATCATTGGTAAATTCATAGCTATTCTGTAGGTCTAACTGAACAATGCACTGTGTTATGTGACTGTAGAATTGGTATTGTATATTGAATGCTTTCTTCATCCCTTTAATTCCTTCCAGCCAAAGGTAAAGATTGGAGAATACCGGAAAGCTAGGCCGGACATCATTGCGCATTCCGCACCGAACATAATATCTCGCTTGAGAGCTGGTGGAGACAAGATAACACAAGCTCTGAAATCACTGTGTTGGAGGTGCAAGGCCATTCAAATAGAGGTACAATTTCTTCAGATTGCTCGAGGACACTTTTAACAATGAACATTATGGAAGAGAGGTTTTAAATCGCTGTGCTGGCTATATATTTGCAGGAAGCAGCAGTCATCGGTGTGGACTGCCTTGGGTTTGACTTGAGAGTGTGCTCAGGAACACAGGTCCAGACATTGAGATTTGCTTTCCTTACAAAGGTCAGTGGAAGCTTTGTGTGTATGAATTTGTATGATGTGTGAGAAATAGATGAAAGGTGAAGGAACATTACTTTCCAGACATGTAGAAAAAAGAGAATCTTGATAGAAAGAAGATACTTGCATTTCATTCTCATGTGGTTATGAATCTTTTGCACTGTAGGCTACTTCAGAGTTCAGCGTAGAGAAGCAAATACATGAGCTTCTGTTTTCCTAGGGTACATCAAGAGGGGAAGCCACCGCAAGCTCGACAGAAAGAGTCTTGATGTAATTGCGATGTGATATTTTATTTATTTAGTAGGAAAATCATTATAGCTCAATAAAATCTTAGCCATTGCCATGAAATTATCGTATAGTTTTCAAATTTGCGCTATCATTTTGACTTTTGGGCGTGTGCACAAGTAAAGAAAAAGTGAAGCACATTGATCAGCCAATTCCGAGGTGGTTGAGGTGCTTGTGCTGTTGTGCATTGTATGAATTGGAGACTATGGAGCCCAGGAGCTTGAAAAGCGGCCCAAAAGAACAAGAGAAATACGCATGAAGAATTGAAGAGATATCCATTACTTACAAACAAGCCAATAAACCCCTCCCATTTTAAGGCCCACGTACTCCTCACTTGTAAACATGGTGCAAATAGCCATGAAAAATGGGGCACACTAGGGCTTAGACGTACGGGTGGAAGCCTTCCACCGTATGGTCCGAAATGCAACATCTTTGGCAACGGTTGCAACATCTCGGACAACGGTTGCAATATCGCCGAATAACGGTTACAACATCATCGGACAATGGTCGCAACATCACAAATCAAAACAAAGCATTTGGAGAGAGAAAACACGTTGAAAAATTTACAACATCATTGTGAACAGTATGCAACATTTTTTTTTCTACCGATGCAACATTCTTTTTCAACTGATGCAATATTTTTTTGTACATATTCAACATTTCAAAGAACAATATGCAACATTGTTTTCAACGGACCGCAACATTTTTTCTCAGCATTTCTATCAGCAAGTGCTTTGCTCAGAATCATCATGTTTCATTTAGGGAAAGATTTGCGAGTCACGTCACTGCTACCCCCCGGGAAGAAGAAGAAGAAATTGCTACAAAAACACAAAGCTCCAGATCAATCAAAAGAGATACAAGTTGCCTGGTTCGAACAAGTTTCAAGCCAAACAAAGTAGTACTAGTACGTACTAGTGCTACTAACAAGAACCAAGAAAACTTGCAATGTAGCCTCACATCACAGAAAACTTGCAATAATTGTTAGCACCACCACCATGCAAGAGCAGACCGAAACAAAAAACAACAAACCAGGAAGAAATCAAAAGAAAGAAGCAGATTGAGTTGCTACTCTCACATGAACAAGAGAACAGAAAATACATAAAGAGAATAGCCAAAAAGCAAGTGGGAGAAGCAGGCGATGGGGGTGAATATATGTGAGAAAGAGAGAGAGTTAGGAAGAGCCAATCCAGTGAGAAAGAAAGAAGAAGCAAGGGGGGACTGGGGATCAAGTGGGAGAAGCAGACGATGGGGATGGATATATGTGTGTGTGTGAGAGAGAGAGAGTCAGGAAGAGACAATCTCGTGAGAAAGAAAGAAGAAGCAAGGATGGAACTGGGGACTTAAGCAAAGTGAAGTGCGAGCGTGGCGTCTGATACGTCGGATGCATGCGCAATATTGTTTCCCATGAAAAATTCCCAAAACTTTTGAAAATATAGATACAAAAATCAATCTATCATGTAAAACAATGCCAAGTTAATGAGAGCTAATGTTTTAGCATTCTTATACAACCCTGAAAAGTAATAAAGAAAACTCAAATTTCAGAATTTTGAAACTTGAAATTTAACAGCTTTGAACAGTTGAAATTTGAATATGATATTTTCTAAGTTGAATTTGAGTTTTCGAAACTCTGTAGTATCATATAATTAAAATTTCAAAATTTTGATTTATCTCCTGACATTCAAAAATTTGAAGTATCGTATATTTGATTTAGCTCCTGAACATTCAAAAAAAATTGAAGTATCGTATAAATGAAAATTCCATTTCATAAATATAAATTTAGAAATTGGGAATTTTGCACCGGTTTCCTCTCTTGCCACACATCACTTATACTTTCAAAGTTGAGAATTTACCTCCTACTAGTTCAATGCATGTCCATTGCTATGGATAAAAATAATCATATTACCCTAGGACATTGAGCCACTATCACCAAGCTCGGCCCGCGTCGCACTCTCGGCTTCAAGCGAGCCCTCATCCGAGCTTTGCCCCCGCCGGCGTTGTGCCTTTGTTATCGCGCTCAGTCTATGTTCTGCTCTCGGCTCTAGTGTGACCCATGTCGCGTCTTTGTCTCCAAGACGGGAAAAGCACCCCAGTCACTCAACAACAATGAAGAGGTTGAACCCACTACTACACAAAGGGTCATCACAGACGGTTTCTAAACCATCTGATTTTATGTGCCTGTGATAACAGGCGGTTATCACATATGGTTTTTGAGCCGTTTGTGATAAGTAACAACACAGACGGTTTTTTGATAGAAACAGCATGTGAAGGCCTACTATCATAGACGATTATATGTAACAACCGTCTGTGATATGTAGGATATCACATACGGTTTTTGTTGGTAACTGTCTGTGATAGTAGGCCTTCATAAACGGTTTATACAACAAATAGATAAATCACAATTGATTTGATATCGAACAACTCAAAGTGATTTAAAACTCAAAATCAATTACAAAAGAATGTTCTCGCTAGAGTTACAATTGAATTACAACTCAAAGTGAATTACAATTGAACATGTATTAATCGGTGTCGCCGGAGTGAAACTCTCCATTCAAGCTAATGATCTTTGTCTTGATGAAGGTGTAGAGCCGTCCTCGAACGCCCGAGAGTTTGTTCAGATCGAATGTACTTGATTCGATTGTCATGCGCTGTCGCTAGTAGTAAAGTAGTAAGCATATATATTTAAATTGATAATTAGGAAATAATTATTGTGAGATTGACAAATCTTTGAATCATTCGGCTTAGCACTCATAATTTCCTGCATATGACGACAAACGTAGAATGCACATACGTTACCTTGTAGTTGCTGGTGGCACTGTAAATATAGAATTATATATATATGTATAGTCAGTTCGAAAGGCCAGGTTACAAAGTGTGATATAGGATTATTGTGTCGTAGAGGGTACAAAAATTGCGTCCTGTGTCGCAGTGTGGCGCTCGATTCATCGTGTTTCCCTCTCCCGACAACATAGGTGCTGAACGCCCTACGTGATTCCAAAAAGTTATCCTCGGCCATTTCAAACAAAGGAAGACTAACAATAGAGTTACATACTTGTCGAGTACTTTTTGCACAAGGGTGAAGTCATGGTTCTTATTGATTAGGGAATTAAGGTATATTATCTTGTTCCACTTTGGTACAATGACTAAAAGGCCACCTACTCATGTATGTCTATATAGTCATTAAACCTAAGTTTATATTGCGTATAATATACAAATAAAATTTGTATAGTAAGTAGTGAAGCACTTACCCCTACTTGTAGGGCACTAGTATGTAGTCCTTGTCGCTATGAGCAAGCAACCCCTTCGTTATGTATTTCTCGATGTAGGATGTGTCTTCGTTGATGCATTGCTCAGAGATCAATTGTAGGTCGAGGAAATCCACCGGTTGTCGCGATCACCGAGCTTGTTGCATCATGTATCTATACATAAGCAATGAGTTATGACATTTATCGGTATTGCATGAATGTAGAACTTGATTGTACACACTTATAGTGTCCAACATCGTAGAAGTGAAGCGTCGAGGTTGAATAATTCGAATAAGTCTTGGAAGCCCACGACGAAGTAGCCCGGCTTGTAGATGAAATGATTCTCCATGTAACTGATGGTGAATCCAATAGCGTCTGTCATCATCTCGGTGTGCCGCATGTACAAGCCATGCAAACTCACGCAACCCAATCCAAGGTGGGGTAATAGTGTGTCGGGGACCAACGGTCTTCCGATGCAGAATGTCCTAGGCTCGCAAGGCACCTTAATGTTCTTCGATTTTGCCTCACCTCCTCTCCTGTCACACGTCTTCCCGGAAGATGACTCGTAATGCTTTTCTTGTATCTTCGGCACTGTAGGCATCTTAATCTTCTTCAATTTGGCAATAGCGCCTCACTTGCCATGCGTCTTCACGGGAGACGTCTCGACATGCTTTTCTTGTATCTTCGGGGCCATCTCCACGGGAGCCGATGCGGTGGCCTTCTGAAGCGGAGGTTGTGGTGGACTCATCGAGAGTTCTGTTGGAGAGGCATGGTCGTGTTCCAATCGTGGCACTACAGGGTCCAAGGCGATGTCCTCTTGGGCCACTGGACAAAAGTATGCATGACATCCCCTAGTGTTATGATATATTCTTTTGGGAGCTTCTCCAGTAGGACGTCTATGAAATTGTCATGTGCTATGTCCACCTGGACCATGGCGTAACCCTACGCCAGCTGAGCACCGTGCAGCACTGTCCCTTCCTGGCATGGAAACACCATCCCCCGCCCAGCCTCAATGCAAATGGACATAACAAGCCTCACTTGGAGCTTGCAGGGCGTGGGCTGCTACAAAATGATACACAGTTACATAAGGCATCCTACATGCCTATCTTTGGACTATCCAAGAGATGTACATTGCATGTATGTTATCGATAGGTGATTAGACGCCGCCATGTTCAGAAAGTGGTGTGGACGCGCAGCTACTCCGACGTTGAGGGAGATTGGCTCCCAAAATAACGAGGGCGGCTTACGACTGGTTGATGACTTGATTCATTTATTCCATTTGTTCCCGCAATGATGTTATCTATCCTCGAAATTCTGCACTAATCTACGCACGAATCTCCTCTTTCATCTGTTCCTCGCGCTCGGCCTTAGATCTCCTGACTCCTATACACCTCGAAGTCGTGTGGGAATCCCTGCCACTAAGGTACGTCAACCCCAAGGCCTCGCGTGCGACCTAGGTGCTCCTTGTTTTCCATGGTCGTGGATAGCATATCCCTCTCCCTGATTGCTTTGAAGGAGCCTTGGGAAGATTGGGTACTCAATGTTTGTTGCAAGATGCCATCAAGTTGTTTTAGACCCTACTAAGTTATGGACTTATTAACAATTAGGTAGTTCGACATATCTTATCAGGCGTTGGGACACTCCCTCATCTGCCGGGTTTGTGAAAGAGATGGCGTCCGAATACGTGGTTTATGACCTCGCTCTTATCTAGTTTTGGACGCGCTCGTTTGTGATCCCGGCAAATGCCAGGGAGGCCTCCCACCAGTTTGCCTCCTCATCCTCCCTCGTCCATTGCAAGATTTTTCTCGCGTACCAGCGGTGCCGAGTCTATGGGGGTAAGTGTTTTTTGTCTGGAGGGCCTTGTGCGCCGCACTTTACTACTGAAATTCGTCTGTTGTCTTAATCCGCACAAAGACGTCCCATATATCCGCCGACAGGAATTGATACTTCGTGAAGGGTATTCGATCCTTGTTCACGTACTTCGTGACAAGTGTGTTCTTGAAGGTCTTCCACGCTTTTCCGATCGCAAGCAACGCGTGCCGTTGTATGAGTCATTGGACTTTTGCTGGGATCTCGAACGAGCTTGAAATTTCAGCCCACAACCGCTCTTTCTGTTGGTCCGTCAGAGACTTCTAGTTTCGTGTGGTGATGGGGACCCATTCCCTTCCAACTAACCCACAGGTGGTCCGGAATGCTGCCACTGCTTTCTTGGGATGCTTAGGGACCCCAATGTTAGTGACCTCCGTGATGGTCAATTCAGCACTCAAGCCTTTTCGGTATTCCTCTGCCATCTCGCTTAGGTGCCCCTTTCTTTGAAGCCCCAAACGCATTCGGCGACGACGACGCACAGTCCATCGGAGCCCCAGACGCATTCGACGATGGCGACGAAGACTATGTGTGAGACCCCGGAGTATTTAGCTCGTAATGCTTAGCCATCCACTTGACTCTAACATCACGAACCAAATATTCCGCGCCTCGGTGCATTATGTACCTCACAGGAGCGGTACACATACACCCTCACAAACATCAATATCAACCCATACACAAGTTATTACAACACCAAAAATATTATAGTTTACAACATATGAACATACAAGGTTCAGTTTCACACAAAAGGGCCGACCGGCTAAATAACAAGATAAATATCAAGTACGCAGTGGAAAACATAAATTAACTGAAATAAAATCATTAATAAACCATTAATAAAATCCCAATGGCTTGCCATAACCAGCAGAGCAACCGACTGGGTTGAAACCAAAGCAAATCGACATTCCTGCACATATTTCCTTACACGATTCGATCTCATACCTGCTGTCCAGATTTGTAAATAAAAGCAAACAGTGAGTACAAAAACGTACTCCACAAGACTTACGAGTAACAAGCCTATACATAGCTACATGCAAGCTGGATCAAAGGAGATGGCTATAGGGTTCTTTTGACGCACAAAGCAATATTTCATTTGCAATAGTGTAATAGATTGAAGGTAATTTAACAAATCTATTTTTATTTGTTTAAATAACAGCGAGACAACATTTATAAACATAATTAACATCTTGGAGATGACTTCCCAACAGCCACCACAACAAAGCACGAATTACCCATTCGTACCACACATGTCAAGTTTTATTTAAAGGTTGTAGTCTAATTCTTGCGGGAAATAACCAAGTTTGTCCATAACCTAGGACGAGGCTATTCGAATAGATTTAACCCTGCAGGGGTGTGCAACTTTATCCACATGTCAGACCGTCTCTTTTGCCACGCGATAAAGCACACTTCCTTAGGTATGCCAGCAAGGCTAAGTCCTACGAGACGTTTCCAATATTATGTATTAACTACGAGTCGCCCGTATGGATAGAAACCCATACGTTGTGTCGGAGTCATTGTAAAACCTCGGTCAACTACCCATCGCGGGTAAAGCCTTCGACAACTACGATG
Organism: Hsuehochloa calcarea; assembly: GCA_036346395.1. Classification (NCBI taxonomy): domain Eukaryota; kingdom Viridiplantae; phylum Streptophyta; class Magnoliopsida; order Poales; family Poaceae; genus Hsuehochloa; species Hsuehochloa calcarea. The sequence continues at coordinate 29,636,093 of CM070614.1, forward strand.
CCCACGAGGTGGAGAAGCTACCCGGAACTCCACTACCGCACACCCAACACAAATAACACAATTCCTTTTTCACACAACACATACAACCCACCTCCTGCGACTCGGAGCTAACACACGCCAAAGTACTATGTCAAGAGAAGTCTCATATCCCTCTCATGTGGTTAGTACGCAAAAGTGCTTGGATCAATGGCACAAGTAACTCGGTCCTTGATTGACTTGGGCACCATTCCATTCACACCCCACAATCACACCATCAACCATTGCGCCCAAGTCCAAATCTTTTTGTTTTCATTTTTAGTTTTCCAAATACAATAGCACAGGGTGCTAGATATAACATAATAAAAATGATTCATGTGATCAAGGTTATCGACAAAGTCGACAATCGCCCAATCTACCGGTAACTAAGCATGACATCAAATAAGTATAACTAGACCATATAATATCCACCAAGCTCTAATTCACCAGCAGAATTATTAACCTAGGCTAGTAGCAGGGGATGAACATTTATAGGGAATTCATGCAAAAGGATTAACTACCTCTAACCGCAAACATAATTTGACAAATAAAGCATGCATACATACAGCTGCAAAAAAGATAATAGTTTTTGAAAGTAATAGGATCAAAATGCATCAAATGGAAACAATTGTTTGCCTTTATTTGCAGGAACTCTGGACATTCTCGCGATTAGTTTGGTTGCACTCTTGCATCATCGTCGTCTAACGATAAGAACTGACAAAGTGGAAACACCGAATAAACACCAAGAATTCCAAGATTCTCCAAAAATTATGAAATTAGTACAGAAGATAGATAATGATCTTAGATGTATTTATGTGAAAATTTTTGGTTAAATTGGAGTTCATTTCAATTAATTAGGAATTTGTGAAGTTTAATCAAACTTCTTGCTTGCTAAAAGTGTTGTTTTCCTTAACAGGACACCTAGTACTCATAACACTCTCACCAGGCATTCTATGCATACATCCACGATGATCATACAGTCAAAATCAATCCTCATATATGTTCTTGATTTAACTGTCTGAATTCCTTTACTAATTGTACAATTAAAAGGATTCTATCATGCTTGATCAACTACAACTAGTTCAATCATGGAATTGACTAACTGTAATATCATTATTCATTTCTACTAATCCTCTACTGATTTGACTCACTAATGTACTTGACAGTTGCAACACTTATTCAATAATCACTTAACTATCTATATATCTGACTAAATAAGACATAGTGTTATGTATGCATTTATATGTGAATAACTATGAGATGGTTGACTCCCTATGACTACTATTTGATGCTAGTTAGATAAGGTTCAATCGCTAAAATTTTATTATACTTTTTAATCAATTTGTTTTGGCATTTGACATGGTTTACCTCACTGTTCATTCATTTTTTTTCAAAGAGATTGTTGCATGTAATTTTCCTCACTCCAATCAAATATTCATTTGTTAAATATATTTGAGTAATCATTTAGTTCATAGTTAAAATAAATTATCAATTTGTTAATCACATTTAAACATGCATGACTAATAAAATGATATGCTTAACATGATTATGCAAATGCATAAGTAATAATGGAACGCGGTAACGTAACGCCCTCTCGGCTCCGTGTCCGCCGTAGTCGTCGTTGACAAACCGCAGTGCCGCGCTCGGCTTCTCGTTCACGCGCTCGGCTTCTCGTTCGCGTCCACACCCGCAAGGGGCCGCCGACATACGCGACGCGCCGCCGCCGCCGCCGTCAAATCTCGCGCCCTCGACTCGGCCGCGTTCTCGACCCGGCTGCTGCATGGGCGGCAGAGAGCAACACAACAGCGCAGCACCTCCGGTTTCATGGCTCGACACAGGTTGCTGCAGCTGGCCAACTGCTGGGCTCCTCCGGCTGCTTGCACTGCCATGCATCAAGCACAGCCATGCTCCTACCACTGCCGCCGCTGTTAGCTGCTCCCGCCGGCCAGCCACAACCAGTGCCGCTAGCTGCACTGCCCATTGCCGAGCCGCTGCTTGATGATCCCGTGCGCCATGCCCAGGCTTGCTCCTCAGGCGCTGCTGCTAGCTTGCATGGCACCGCCGAGCTGCTACACTGGCTACTGCCCAGCACAACCTCTGTCTGCAGCCGAGCCAAGCTAAAGCTATCGAGCTGCTGCTAGCACCAGCCGAGGGCACTGCCGACCAGGCCAGCGAACGAGTGAGCTGCTGCTGGCGCTGGCGCTGGCGCTGCAGTGCTGCATGGCCGGCCACATCCGCTCCTGTGCCCTGCGTTCTGCTGGCCGGGTCCTCCACGCCAGCCTCCGGCCGATCTTCCAGTGCAGCGCCGCTGCAGCTGCTGCTGCAGTCCGGCCAGCAGCCTGCTGCACTGCCGACAGCTGCATGCTCTGCCGGCTGGTGCTAGCTTGCACTGGCCATTCCTGCTGCCGCATGCATGCTGTGCACTGCCGACATGGGTAGTATGCATTGCTACAGTGCGCCATCAACTTCACTCCTCTTGAAAAATGCTCAAACGATCATGCATGCGAAAAATACTAGTATGGATGGGAAGCTTATGAGAAGGGAATGCAATGGGACGACATGCATTGAGAGTTTTCTGGTTTTGGGTGGAGATTGGAAAGAGAGAAGGTGAGGGAGATGAACTTGTTTTGAAGATGACCAGAAGTTGAGAGAGTTGGCTTGCACTGTTGAAAAATGCCTTGGGCAGTGGGAGGTTGTGCAGTGTGCTGTCTCTCGGCTGGACTAAAGAAAGGGACAGGGGAGCTAGAAGAAATGGTTGTGTGGGGAGGGGTGCTGTTCGGCTGAGCAAGAAAATGGACAGTGGGGTGTACAGTTGGGGAGGTGACTTGTGGCAGTGGGGAGGTGACTTGTGCTGTTTGTTGAATGAAAAATCAAAAGAAGGAAGGCACGGGGAAATGGGATGGTACCGAGTGGGAGGGTTTGGCTGGGCAAATAAAAATAGGAGTCCATTTCTTCCTCAATTTCCAAATGATCTCTTACGTGAGAACTAAAGGGAGAAATGGATTATCCTCGTGATGATGATCACAACGGTATAACATTCGTTGCCGAATTCTTAATTTTTATTGGTGATTGTGAGGAGGGAAGTTGGAAAAATAAAGAATAGACACGCAGGTATTTCAACTGCTAATTCTTTTCTTGTTTTTGCGAAATTGTTCAAACTGCCTTGCATGCGAAAACAAATTATAGAATCAGGATGGTTATGCGATGCTGATCGCGGTGCTATGACATGCGTAGCTTGATTTTGAGTTTTTGGATGAGATTTGAAGCAGAGAAGCGAAAGTAGTTAGCAGGGATGATAGACGGAAAAGATGACTAGAAAAAATGGGACACACACGCGTTTCGCCTGCAGTCGGTTGATCCGAAAGAGAAAAGTGATAATAGTAATACATGCATAATGATATAATTTTGTGATGCATGAGAATCAAGAAATCAAAATAATTAATTTTAATTACAGTCTTTCTGACCTTCAATTTAATATTGATTATTATTACTTGATGTGAGAAAATTTCAAAACATGCTTTAATTAATTCCTCAATATGTATTAAGAATAATTATGTCGAGTTTAAATTTTTAATTATCCATTTTCAATTCCATTTTTTATTTATCTATTAAGTTTGTGTTTTAAATTCAATTTCAAGATTGAACAAGCAAAATAAATAGGCAACCAATTAACCACCAAAATTACTAGAAAAATCTAAACAAGCATATCAGAGAATATAGAATCCAACTAAAATATTCGCACAGTTGAAATTCTTTTAGTTTTTCTTTGACTTCAAATTGAGTTTTTGAATGGGAGACGATGTATTGGATTACTTGGTTTTAAATATTAGTCTTCAATTATCACAGGATTCTCAACATGTGGGTTAGACAAAAAGTTTTAAAAAGTTCAAAATTTCACAAATGCACATTAGATGCCTAACTAATCCAACTTAGGGATTTTGGGCTGTTACAACACGTATGCCTTTAAGGAATTAGAAATACATGGGACATAAAGACGAAGAGGGTCAGACTACTACATGGACTAGGGCCATTTGCCCTTCCTTGTGAGCTCGACGTTGTACTCCTCGTCACCGCCTTGGCCTCAGCCGCTATTTCCCTCTTTTTCTCATGCTCCCTCTCGCGAGCGTCGCGCTCCCGACGCCTACACACCTCGAGATGGGCCTGCGTCTCTCACCGGATACGCTAGTTGTGCTCTTCGGTGCGGCGCTCCTCCTCCCTCCTCTCGTGGTCTCTGTTGGCCTCCCACTGCTCGCAGTCGAGAGTATTACATAATTTGACTACAATCATCTAATCTACTTAATTCTATGTCGCTATTCTACTTAATTTTATATCGCTATTCTACTTAATTATAGTCGTTATTCTACTTAATTCTATGTCACTATTCTACTTGATTATAGTCCCTATGCTACTTAATTCTATATAGTTATTCTACTTGCTTATAGTCGCTATTCTACTTAATTCTATGTCGCTATTCGACTTAATTATAGTAGTTATTCTACTTAATTCTATGTCGATATTCTAATTAATTCTACTCGCTACAGCTCAAATGATGTACTTAATACCACATAATTTGACTTAATGTACAAAGTTGCAAAAACATGTACCTACAAGATGGCCAGCCCACTGGATCTGATGCTCTGTCAATCTCACTCCTCTACGACGAACTAGCAGAGCTTCGCTATCAAACAGATTAGGGAGGCAGATACCTGTCGCTGTGAACTAGCGACAGGTACCTGAACCGGCGACAAGGGGATGCGAGGGTCCATGTCGCCAGTTCAACTGGCGATAGGTTCCTATCGCCAGTTGAACTGGCGATATGAACACATTTTAGTAATTTATTGGGGCGACTATTTATTTTTGTAATTATATTTTTAAAATATTATATTTTTAAAAAATTCATCATGGGATTGTGTACCTATCGCTAGTTGAAGCTGGTGATCGGTACTTGTCACCGCTCAATCAAGCATGATGCCATCCATCTATAAAATTCCAAAAAAGTCCTCCAAAACTCATTTTAATTCTAGTTTAAAAATAAACGAGAGGAGGGGAGGAAGAGAAGAAAGGTAGTGAAGCTCTACTAGTTCGTCACGCAAGAGAGAGATTGACAGAGCATCAAATCCGGTGGGCCGGCCATCTTGCAGGTACTTGTTTTTTGTAACTTTGTACATTAAGTCAAATTATGTAGAATTAAGTACATCACTTCAGCTGTAGTGAGTAGAATTAATTAGAATAGTGACATAGAATTAAGTAGAATAACGACTATAATCAAGTAGAATAGCGACATAGAATTAAGTAGAATAGCGACTCTAATCAATTAGAATAGCGATATAGAATTAGGTAGAATAGTGACTATAATCAAGTAGAGTAGTGATATAGAATTATGTAGAATACGACTATAATTAAGTAGAGTAGTGACATAAAACTAAATAGAATAGCGATATAAAATTAAGTAGATTATATAATTGTAGTCACATTATGTAATGCATTATTTGAGATTTGTATTGTGTACTTCGTCGTCCACATGTTATGAATGTTACAAGAAGAGAACGATTTAGGATAAATCAGTAGAAATAGGAACACGACTATTAGAAATATGTAAAAAAATAATCTCATCTTTATTTAATGTCGAAAATTAATTTTAAACTACGAAACTAGGTACCGTAGCCGCCTCAGTACCGTGCTCCCCAGGAGGGCGAGGAGCCGATTGTGCTTGGCGTGTTGTAGCTGCGCACACCCATCAGGGCATGGAGGCTGCATCCAGACTGGGTTCCGAGGTACGTATAGTTTTGACCTTAATGCACTCAATCGCGATCTGACTACTTTGCGTGCAGTCATGTTTGTTCTTAATCGTTTCGACGTAGGTTGAGAGCGGCAGACCTCCTTCCACTAGTGAGGATGGTGGATGTGACGTGGGAGGACGACCAAGACCACGGCCATGGTCGTACGTATAGTTGTTTTCCACACGACTGGGCTCTACTGACGGTGTTGGTTGACCGCTGGAGGCCAGAGATGCACAAGTTCTACCTTCCTTGCGGGGAGATGGAGCCAGGACGTGAGCTTCTTGACCGGGTTGCCCTGCACAGGCTCCCCCATGGCGGCGCACGACATCTCGGCCACGTGGCGAATGGACCTCCGAGAGAGATTCCACGATGTGCTGTCGCCAGCAGTGGGTACACGGAGTTCGGCTGCCCGCATGGGTCGACGTTGAGGTGGATCTGCCAGTTCTACATAAGTATTTGTAACTATTGTCATCTCGCATCAATTCATATGTGAACCTTGCTGACGTGTACATGTCTTCTTACAGCCCGAGCGTATGGCGCAGAATGCAGGGGACGTCATTGTTAGGAGGCACTTCCAGGCCTATCTGCTTTGGCTGTTCGGGTGGGTTATGTTCCTGTGGTCTCACGGCGACAACATCGACAAGCACTACGTCCGGTACGCACGTGAGCTGGCGGACTTGCTGGTGGACGAGATCCCCTCGTACGCTTGGGGTCCGATTGTACTGTGCGTGACATATTGCGCACTGTTTTACACGTGCCATCGTGCCCAGGACAGCTCCATCCTCTCTGGATGCTCGCTACTTCTGCAGTTGTGGTCCTTCGAGCGCTTCCAGATCGGACCACCACAGCTGGACTTGGGAGCGTACACGGTCAGCTTGCACGCCTAGGACGACGACGTGGACTGGCCGACAGGGGCACGGTGTGGTGCTAGCGGCGGGTTAGTACCACGATCATTTATTATTTTTGTATTGTAATCACAATTTCGTGTGCTAAGTTTGCGGTGTTCTGTTGCACAGGTCACCTACACGCTAATCACTTCGCAGGGGTCCTACCTTGAGTATGTTGCGATGTTTGATCAGCTGACCGATGACCGTGTCATCTGGACACCGTATACTCACGAGAGGGTCTACGCACACGCGCTCGAAGGACTGTCGATCCTGCACGCGAGACTACCTGTACTGGTGTAAGATCGAGATGGCCGACTAGAGGGGGTGAATAGGCGGTTTTAAAAACTTTTGCGCTAAAACCACTTAAGAATGCGGAAGCTAATAACAAATGGTTTTGCACAATTAAAACCTAAATCAACTAGGCTCAACTAAGTGCACCAACAATTTGAATACAATTCAATGATAGCAATCATACAAAGATGAATAAGAAATTAAAGCAAGTATGTAAATTGCTCAAAGTAAAACACAAGAATTGCAAACCACAATGACACAACGATGTTTTTACCGTGGTGTTCGGAGACTTGCCGGTCTCCCCTAATCCACGTTGAGGTAAGCCCAACCCGCGTTGGACCGGCTCCACTAATTAAGCCAAACACCTCCGAGGTAAGTCCAACCACTTGGACCGGCTTCTCAAATGAGCACACACCTCGCTCCACTATGGTTGCTCTTCCTCCACTCCGGAGATGGCGAGCACCAAACCACTGACAACCGTCGGGTCTTCTCACAAGATTCTTGAGAAGGTCACCGAGCACGACGCCTCCACGCCGTCTAGGTGTCGGCAAACACCAAGAGAATAAATCTCAACTCTCACTTGAACTAATCAAGTGTCTAACCTCAAGTGGATACACAATCCACCACCTAAGGCAACAAATGCACTTAGGGTTTGCTCTCCACACTCGCTAAGTGCAACACATGCACAAATGAAAGGAGATGCTTGCTCTTTAGCTCAAGGAACTCAATAGAGGTTCACAATAACACCAGCAACCTTCCACAACCGGCCAAGGTAGGTATATATAGCCCACACACAAAAACTAGCCGATGGAAGCAAAGTCCCTGAAAAATCAGGGAAATCGGAAGTTCCGCCATGTATCGGCCGGAACTACCGCACCTCAGAGAAAAGCACAGCAACGGCTATTTCAGACGAGAAACTAGCCGTTGGAATTTTAGTGCGGAACTACTGCCAACCAAGTTGCGAAAGTTCCGCACAACACATAGCGGAATTACCGCACCTCCAAATTTTGGCTAAGTCCCAAAATGGTGCTTCTCTGGAAAAAAACGTTATGCGATTAAATCGGAACTTCCGCCGAGCGGAACTTCCGCACATACAATGCCGGAACTACCGCACATCTGGAAAATCGGCTAAGTCCCAAAAAAGGCACTCTCTGGAAAAAAACGTTCTGCCGAATTTCCGGAGCTTCCGATAATCGGAACTTCTGCACTTACAATGCCAGAACTTCCGATTATCCTGACAGAGCACATCAACGACTTTTTCAACAACTTCAATTGCAAAACATATTTGCCAATTGACAAGCCATGCCAACAAGGATCAAGAACCTGATTCCTAACAAGTTGCAAAATACATTTGCAAACTTTTATGATCATATCACAAGGAATAGGGTGCATGGACTCACACCATTTGCAAACTTAAGTTACATGCTACAAGAAATCAAACATGAGCATCAACTGTTTGCAAAACACATTCGCGAATAACAGCATCATGCCACAAGGCTAAGGTGCATGGACTTCAACCATTTGCAAAACACATTTGCAAAGTATAGTCTCATGCTACAAAGATTAAATGCATGAGCCTCGGCTATTTGTAAAACACACTCGTAAATAATAGCTCCATGCATAGATGAGCTAGAGCAAGCATAATGAGCTATCAACACATGACTAACTCAAACTACTAGTCAAGACCCCTCTTAATAGTACGGTAATCCTATACTAGCAATCCGGTCTACCAACCAAACACTAAGACCGGTAAAAGATTAGGAACACATCCTTAGCCCTAACTAGTCATACCTTTGCCTTGCATCTTCTTGAAGCTTGATAACGCACATTAACACTTCAAGTCCGGGTCCTTGACTTCGACAATCATCAACACATGATGATCTTCTTTTGCTTCGGGATCTTGTCTTTAACATTATCAACACACGATGATTTCTTCATCTTCAAGCTCTTCACATGCATCAACACATGATGCATCATCTTCTTAAATCTTGACTTGATGATCAACTCATGATCATCCCAAGTCTTCATCATCCTGGAACATAACCTATTTGTCCAACTCATGGAAAATGTTTGTTCCATAATATGATTATCATTAATTACCACACCATACCATTAACTCAAAATGGCGGGACAAGATACTTCAATCTTTCCCTCTTTGGTAATTGATGATAACCACTTAATTACTCATAAATTGATCGTAAATAAATGCGAGAACAATTGAGTATATATGAACTACACAAGTTATATATATACTCCAACATGAGTATACAAGAACTATACAAGTTCTTTATACTCAAAATATAAGTATACAAAAACTACACAAGTTTTGTATACTCAAACGAATATATTTCAAAGTAAAGATCCCAACTATATGTGGAAAATTGAACATGGATCAATACGAATGAAAACACAAGATATAGACTAAACTCCTCTTAAATGTGTGCATACACAAATGTGTAATAGGAACATATGCACATATTCAAGTTTCACTATGGTTGAGTTTAACCTATATTTTGGATCTGAGGAATGCAACAATAAATAAGATTAAGATATCGATCGCATACCTCGTTGAATTTCACCTTTCTATCCAAACGAGACTATGCACTAAATAACAATGGAAATGTTAGTCTCACAATTAGATCTATCATTAATCACCAAAACACTCCATTAACCCATAATGGCGGGTCTAGATCCTTCAACTGGTACACGGGAGGGCCTTGGTGCATGATGTCTTCGTGGAGGAGTACCAGGTGCAGCAGGTCTTAAGCAAGTTTGGTCTACGACAGGAGGTCCCTGCCCCTTGGGGGGAACGTGGGTGTCAGCGCACGTCCACGCGTAAGTTCACTCTTGACTTCTTTCGCACAATGTGTGTTACGTGCAGATCAAATAATTGTCTTGCTATGCACAGGTACCCTAGGAAGGGAGTACGTGGCACGATGTCTTGGTTGGACAAGATGTCCCCTTGGGTCGAGGCTTGCAGTGGCGTGCACGACGACCTCATCTAGTGAACGGTTGATCCCTATGACCCCGAGACGTACGAGGACTACATGGAGTGGTACGCTAGTTGGAAGAGGCTTCGCTGCGTCCGGGTCGTGGTCGACCCACCACGACACGAGGCTGCGACGTCCGACATGTACCCCACCCAATCGAACTACGCTTTCCACCGTTCCGTACGTATTGAACGGTCCATAATTCATATTTATTTTGCTAGATTTAGGTTTCTAACTTGTTGATTACTTGTGCAAACGGATCTACACCGGGAGGTTCTCGAGTTGGCAGCCTCCGCGCAGCAGATGACGCTGGGGGACACTAGAGGGGTCCTGCGGCGGATCATAGAGGCCTCGAGACGAGGCATCCAGATCGCGACTTGTCGCACGACGAGGGACCCGGAGGACCGACCAGTGCGAGGACGAGGCATCAGCCGAGGTGGTTCATGGCCATAGGCTCCTGCCCCGGACGTGGTTGGCGTGTCGTCATGGCACCGTGGTGGAAGCACCGCGGAGTCATCGGGGCACGGCCTCGTGCCACCAGGTATGACCACGCTGCTTGCTTCCATAACGTCCCTTTTCGTGGTTTTTGTCATGATTACGTGCATAACGTAATGCTTCTTTATTTCGAACCCCTAGTTACTAAAGTCAATCTTCTCTTGTAGATCCTGAGCTCCACCCGTACGCGGGGTAGGAGTACGCGGAGTCGTTGGGGCACGTCTTCGGGCCATCAGGTATGACCACCTTGCTTGCTTGCGTAACGTCCTCTTTTGTGGTTTTCGCCATGATTACGTTTGTAACGTAATGCTTCACATGAATGGCTTGGGAGGGCCATTCATTATCACACGACGAGGCACACCTATCGGCATCCCTCGAGGACTTATTCATGGACCCGCGTTACGACCCGTTCTCCTTGGAGGCTTCTTAGCTGCACGGTGCGCTGGGATCAACCCATCTGACGTAGGACCCCCCTCGCGACACCACCTCAGACCACTCGCGTCGGTCGGGTAGTCAAGCAGCCTGATCCTCTGACATACTTGGACCATCGCCAGCGAGGGCAGGGGCGACACGCGAGGTGCGCCCCAAGAGGGGCCTCCAGTAGATATTTATTCCTCCAAATATCAGTCATGCCATGTAAATATTAATTTCTGTACAATTATTATTATGCTAGTCTCGTGTTTCGATATCTCTTTTTTGCTTGAAAACCGCGACCATGTGTACAATTCTGCATCGGGACGCCCCACACCACCCTATTTCTACGCCTTCAGTCCCCCGTACTTTGTGGATCGATGTGACCCAGCGAGTCAGCTTTTCAGGATGACGTGACCCAGTGAGCTAGCTTTTCAGGGCCGCTGCCTCGTAGACATAAATTTTCTTCAACTGAATTACAATTTAGTCGCGTACACAGCGCCGACTCGGCTTATAAGTAGAATAGCGACATAGAATTTAGGAATTTGGATGGGTTCAATCGGAGTTCGGATGAAGAAGATATGGCTTTTGGAAGTTTGAGATTCACATGAAATGATGAAAATAAAAATAGAGAGAAACTAACAAGTGGGGTCTAAGGAATATTCTTAGAATATTCTATTCTGAAAATATTAGAAAATGGCTGAGTGTATGACAGGTGGGACCAACTGATGTTTATGGATTTCTAGAATTAAAAATAATTCCAGAAATAAGGTAGAGAGAGCGATATGTGGGACCAAGAAGATAAAAGAATTTTCAAGAATTAAATTAATCCTCAAAAATAGGATTAGTGGTTGACGTGTGGGCCACTGTTCTATGGACCCGGTCCACAAAGATATATGTTAGTCCACGGTGGACCAATCTCATGAAGGAGGGTTGACCAAAAGTTGGCTGACATGCGGGACCCACATGTGAGAGAGATAAATAATTAGGGTTTTTATTTTGGAAGGATGACATGTGGGGTCAACATGTAAGGGAGAGAATTTAATTGCATGGATGGCAAAAGGGTCCACATGGAAGTGGGAGAGCAAAATAGAAGCAGAGAAGCAAACAGAGGAGCAGGGAGGTACTCGGCCGATCGGTTCCTGGAGCACATTGATCAATTGGCAAAGCAAAGAGATGGCAGAGCAAAGAATAGAGAAAATACTTTGCTTCACATATAAGAGGAAGGAAAAGATCTAGAGAAGCAAGAACCAAAGACACGCACTGTCGTAGACATGAACAAGAACTCCATGGGCTGGCTTTTAGCGCACCAGGGGATGGATATATGGATTATTAGCACTGAGCTGGGAAAGTTAAGAGAGATAATAGATTGACAGAGGGAAACCACATTGAACCGAAAGAACACCCGGGGAGAACGAAGCATCAGCACAATAGACAAATAGAAGGGGCGGCTTCAACAGAAGCTACAGAATGACACTACAGCTTGTTTGGCTGGTCCATGGCGCCATGGATTTGACAGCCAGGTTGCAAGGTAGTGCCTTTGATATAGAGGCAGAGAGGAAAAACGACTAAGCAATAAGCAATATAGAGTAGAAACCACACACAGAGCACAACGAAGAAAGGAAGCTATGTACATTATGTTATACATGAACAGTACACAGGCTGGTTTTGGCGCACGACGCGGCCGGAGGACAGCGGCGACACGGCAAAGGGGCAAAACAGAAAGGAAACGACGAACCGGACGCGATGGTGCAGTCGGATTTTGGAAAAACTGACTGAGGAAGCGAGAAACGCGAAGAATACGCTTCGGCTGCAACGGCCGATGGAACTCTAGTGATCTTCGAGTGAAGGGAATGGAACCATTACATAGAGCACAACGACGCGAACCCAACGCCGCAGACGGTTCGGCCGGAGGACGTCGGATGGAGGAGAAACTCGCCGGAGAAGACCTTTGGGAGGAATTCGGTATTCTACGGATGACGACGAAAATAGATTGATTCGAAGGAAACCAAATCAGGGGATTGGAAGAGGAGATCACGACGGCCGTATGGGCACAAACGGCTCACTTTTATATGCACCGAGGAGAAAGATATGGAAGTTTGAAATTTGGATTGGAAACCGAACGCGTAAAACTCGGACTCCAGCAGCGCTCGACAGTTCGGCTAGGAAACCAACATGAACTGTGTCATGCGAGGTACTGTAGCATGCAGGAGGAGAGAGAAAAACATGAATTTCAGAATTAAATAAAGGCTGAAAATCCAGGAGATCAAATAAATAGGAAATAAATCTGAAACAATCGCAGAAAATACCAGAAAATTTCTTGGAACACAAGGAAACCAAATAAATTAGTTTTTTTATTTAATTAATATTTAGATTAGTCAAATTAAATATTTTTAATTTAGAAAAATCCAAATTAAGCTTTATTATTTCAAATAAAATTGGTGAAATTTTTTAGAGACCTAAACTACTCAAAAGATTTTTGAAAAGCCAAATTTTGGGATGTTACTGTTCGGATACAAGAATAGAGAGAAGAGACTCTCTGAAAAAAACTGACCGCCCGACTCAAACCCGGGTTCCAGTCAGTCCGGGGTTCCTAGTGTAGTCAGTCCCGTCCATGATACGAAAGCTGATAATGCAAACCGCTTCAACTCAATTTTGCAAAACACATTTGCAAAAGATACGAGATGATGATTTTGGGTTCTTGATGTCGGGCCTTTACACTCCAAGTTTGGGTTCTTGACCTTCACCTTAATAATGATCAACACATGATGATTTTCCTTACTTCGAAATCTTGTCCTAATGCTCATCAACATATAATGACATCCATTATCCCGAGTCTTGATTTGATGACATTTTGTGGATTTCATGGGGATATATTCCAGATCTTAGGATGATGTGACAATTGGCAATGGCGTTTACGGTTTGTCGTTTCACGTGTTTTCGACAAAGTTCTGAGCTTATCGATGGGGCGGTCCGACCGGTCCTTGCACCATGTCCGCCGGTCCCAAATCGGTCGGGCCGGCCATGTGGGGCTGATCGGACGGCGTGACCAAAGTGGTCAAAACAAGTGGGCCAAAAATAGGTGTTGTAGGCAAGTGAGGGGATCCCAATGCACTTTGTCTCATGATTTTGGAGTCTCGAGAAAAAGTTCTATTGGTTTAAAGTTTCGAAGGTTTGGATTTTGGGGTTGAAATTGGCTAAGTCCCAGGCGGTCCGGCCGCTCATTGTGGAGCGGTCCGACCGAGCCAATAGTGTCCGACCGCTCACCCTGAGCGGTCGGACCGGTTTCTACTTGAACGTCGGCCAACCGTGGCGATGTTGTTTTGTTAGGTCAAAGTCATTGGTTTCATGGCATATGATTTGCATGATGCATGTTTTGACTAACATGGATCAAGTTGTGAAGAACTTGTTCCGAATTCGTGTTTGCTTGTGCGTGGTTGTGCAGTTGCTTGGTGGTCAACGACGGTCAAGCGGCGAGGAGGATCGGGACTAGACTTGGAGAGTTGAGGTCCGTAACGATCGACGATGCGGGTGAGGTTAATGACTCAAGCGTGGCGCAAGATGGACAAGGGTGACCTATTGGCAAATCCATGGTGCATGGTGAAGTGGTTTATGTCAAAAGGTTAAAGGCGGCGCTTATGCGAAGCGTGCGTGTGTGACCCGCTTGTTAGTGGGCCTTAACGGAGCCCAATGGAGTCAAACCCTAGGAGTCTAGGCCTCCACTATAAATAGGGGAGGTGGTGGTCGCACCATCTAGCTCTTTCTCTCTCGCCTTTTATGTTTCAAAACCCTAATTGTCTTTAGGGAGTTGAGGTGGAGGCTAGGGCTCTTGATGGTTTGTGGTGAATTTTGTGATCTTTGATTGTCCACTGATCCATGATGGTGTGGATGTAATCCAGCATCAATCACGAAATCAATCTATGCAAGGTTTGCTTGAGATAAGTCTCTTTTCGTTCTTGCTTTCAATTTCGTGTTTTTAGGGCTTTCTTTGATCCGCGAGTTTGTGATTGATTCTTTCACGTGAATTAGCTTGCTGTGATATGTGTGAATCTATCTAGCATCATCTTGATCATCAATCTCTCACGAACAAGCTTTAGGATCAAGTTTTCGTTCTTGCCCGGTTTTAGACCTTCTGTTAATCAATTGGCAATTGCTCAAGATCGTTCTAAGAATTATCATAATATTCGATTGGAATAGGTCCTCAATAGCATGTAGAAGGTGTGTGCAAAGTTTCATAAAGATTGGAGTTGAGAATCAAAAGTTTCACCTAATTGCAACTTCGTCATCGGTGATTTTATCGCTTTGATCGGTTACAGATCGCGGCCGATCATTGTTATCACCGGGTCGGATCGATTTTGAGCGGTCCGCCAAAGACAACGCGCCGATCGCCCGACAATCGGTCCGACCGGTTGGGTACTGAGGTCCGACCGCCTGTCTTTGTGAGTCTTTGCAATCTTAGTTGATTTTGTGTTTTTGCTTAGGGGATTTAATTGGATTCAATACTAGTCTTCCGTTGTACTGGTATATTGATCTTCATAGCTTCATCATAGCTATTGGAGTGAAATTGTGTTGAATTCATTATTTGGGAAAAAGTGAGCGTGCTCCTATTCACCCCCCCTCTAGTCGCCTTTTCGGTCCAACACATTTAATACATTGAGCTATTAATTACTTTTCATTATCATGTGACTTAACTTATTTCACCAACTCATGGAAATATTAGTCCACAGGTCGATTGTCATTAATTACTAAAATACTCCATTAACACATCATGGTGGGTCCAGATTCTTTAGTTACGGACATAGAAGTTGCCGAAGAGCCCGATGATGGCATTCCTCCTGCTTGACCTTGTGGTTGGCCTCCTCCTGCTTTGTCTTGCGATTGGGTTGAGCCATCGAGATTTTCGAAGGATGCAAGGTCCTATAGTGAAATCCCGAAATCACCAATAGCAAAACTATCATAATTTTCTCGTGAAAACTACAAATCGAAACTTACACTATTAATAATTTCATCTTACTATAACAAATGATAACATTAATAACCTCTTTTGATGACTTGTTGCTAGATTTTTGAATTTCCAAAAATTATCACACAAGGAATCTAAATTTGCACAACTGAATTCGTAGAAGAAATGGAGGTGATGCGACAATGGTTGTCCCGATCTTTCGATGAGAATGATAACTCCATTTGGTGGAGACGACTCTCATGATTCGGCTACCAATAGCACACGATCGATATGCTCGCAGTCGCTGAACCAACTCCATGATTGTTATCAACCTTGCTAGAAGCATGATCGACCTGACAACGAAGGTCTATTCCTGCATTCAATCGAAGAACAAGCCAGAACCCTATATATAAGCAATCTGAAATTGTGAATAGGAAATGAAAATTGTACTGATAAGTGGGGTTTTGAAGACAATGTTGTTGTTGATCTCGTCGAACAAGAGGACAAAGTATAAAATAACAAAGCTAAACTTCAATCTAACAAAAGCCGTGGAAACTGGAGGGTGCAGCCATCTCAAATAGAGGGGAAGGGAGGGACGGTGGTACTGTTCATGTGTGAACAGTATCATGTGAATAGTACCCAGCCACCATATGGGCCTAGGGTTTGGCCGGCCAAGGGACACGGGCTAGGCCCAACACCATATAATCGGCTAATACATCACATAGCCCGTAGGCCAACAGTTGGTGACGCAACACCGTGGCATGTAGACATAGCTCAACTTGTAGGAGTTGAAGTAGCTCAGGCCCTTTTTCACCTTGATTGGATTCAACACGTTTTTTACTCCAATAGCTATGAGAGCTATGACGATCAATGTACCAGTACAGCGAAAGACTTGTATTAAATCCAATCGAAACCCCGAATCAAAAAACCAAAAACACCAAAAACTCAATTCATAAAGAGTTGGGCAGTCAGACCTCTCCATGGGGAGGTCTCACATCCAGCCCGATGAACAATAAAATCAGCCTAAACTCAAAATCACAAATTGGACTAACTTTTGATCCACCACTCCAAACTTCACGAAACTTGAAACACGCCTTCTCTAGGATGTCAGGAACCTATTCCAATGAAGGATCGCGAAGATCATTGCCAAAATTTTGACCTTTTTCCGTTTGAGAGAAGGTTGCTTCAAAACCGAGTCAAAACCAAATATATGATCCAAAAACTTGCTCGTGGGTTATAGATGATCCTAGATGTATTCCCACATCTCACAGCAAACAAGATCCAGGTCAGGAACCAAAGGAAAACTGAAGGATCAAAGAAAGCCCCAAAATCACAAAATAGAGAGCAAGAACAAGAAGAGAATCATCTTGAGGAATTTTGCTTGGATTGATTCGAGATCGATGTTGGTTACAGCCATTCCATCTGAGAGGACAAATACTCAACACTTGAGTGCACAATCAATCCAACTCTCTAGAACCCTAACCTCTCCACTTTTATCTCCCTAAACACAAATTAGGGTTTCTTCAATGTAAGGGTTGGGAGGTGCACAACCAGCACCCTCCCCTATTTATAGTGGAGGCTAGCTTCTAGAAGGATATCCCTAATGGGCACCCGTTAAGCCCACACGCAAACGGGTTTCACTCACGCATGCATTTTAAAGCATCGTCTTCACCTTCTCTTGACCTAAACCACTTCTCCTTGCGCCGTCTTGCGCCGCGGTTTAGCCAAAAGCCATCAGGCGGTATTTTGGTGAAGTCACAAAAATACCCCTTCTCGATCCTTCTTCAAAGACCAGGTCCAATCTTCATGAAGCAATCCCATACTTCGCCACGTGTAGGTTGATCAACGGCTCTCTTTATGTCGGCAGGTCTCTCCCATCCGGCTCCCACCGAAACCACTATGGCACTTGCATCGACCCCTGACGAGGATCTGATAATCCTCATTTTATCTTTTATCTATAATTCTTATTATGGGTAAATATGATGTCACATAGTCCCCAGAAGTACCCCTTATATTTATAAGGGAGAGGCCTTCCAAGTGATTGTAAGTTCTCCTACAATCACCCCCATAGTCGTAAGTCTTACTACGACTATGTCATGGTCGTAAGTCTTTCTACGACCACTATCTGGTCGTAAGTCATTCTACGACCATTACCCAGTCGTAAGTCCTTCTACGACTATTGCCCAGTCGTAAGTTCTGCTACGACCTGTACCTAGTCGTAAGTCCTTCTACGACTATTATCCAGTTGTAAGCTCTGCTATGACTTGTATCCAGTCGTAAGTCCTGCTACGACCAAGTCAACCACGACCACCTTATAATCAATAAGACCTACAAGCGAGTGGTCCAATTGATTAAGGAATCCAGACGGTCCACATTCACTATTATTCTGCGTAGTAATAATGCTTAAATACCCCATTACCTATGAAAGATAACTGCCAAACGGCGTGAAGGAGCCACTACGCCGGTAATTACTGCCATCATGCGCCCATTACTGGCTTGATTAGGCGCCTCTTCAGTAGGGGAAAACGGCTACTCCTTCACGACTATATAAAGGTATCAATCAGAAGGACAAAGGAGGGGCGAAAGAGAACAATCAAGGACAATCAAGGAGAAATACAAGTACTGTTCTTTGTAATAGTCTTAGTCTCTGGCTTGGTTGTTGAGAATTCAGTCAATACCACACACACACAGGAGTAGGGTTGTTATTCTCCCCGGAGAAGGCCTGAACCTGTATAAAAATCCCGTGTCAATCGCTCTGCGTGATTTCATCTCTAGGAGACCCCCCGAATCAAACAATCTTTACGTAAGATCGGTTCTAAAACACCGGCGGAGGCGCCGTCAGTGGGGATCTTCCGGTAATCTCTTGTCAACATACTCTCTTTTTCCAAATCTCATGCACTCATGGCAGGGGAATGGAACAAGGAGAACTGGTTTGACTTGGCAGATTACGCATACGTCGACATGGATGCCGGTTTCAACTATGAGCCAAGTGATGCACCCTCTAATGGTGATGTCGCCTCCGGAGATCATTCTCCAGGAAACCATCCCATCGATGGAGTTGAGGAGGGATCCTTATCCCCCACAACGATACGTCCAACAGAGGAGCCAATTCCCTCAAAGGACAAGGGTCAATCCGACCAGAACCGCACCCAGAAGGACTTACAACACGACGAGAGTTTTTCCTCCAAGTGTTCAAGTCCCCCTAAGACGGTCCGACCTGGTGAGACAAGTTCTGAGAGCCACCATTCCAGGACTCCACCAACATCTGGTGATCCTCTCTCTAACATCCCAAATATGGGTTTGTGTTTCAAATGTAAGAAAATCAGAAGAAATTAAAACTTTTCTTGCATCTTGAAGACTTGGTCATTTTTGGTAATTCTTTTCAAAAGAATTATGAAAAATCCAATTTAAATTCTCTTTTGACTCTAATCAAAAACCCTCCTTGGCAAAGGTCTTTTGCCAAACCCTTAGAAATCTTTTCCCTGAGTTCTTGGGAGGCTTGGCAACACCTCTGAATTATCTCATGATTTTTAGAAATTATTTGATAATTTTTGGAGGCAAGTCAAACTGGTCAAACCCTATTTTCGGTCATTTTGGTCACCTCGGTTATCTCCGGCTTGCCGGCGTTCTAGGCCGCCGCAGCCAAAACCGCTGGTACCATTGTGTGCGCAAGAGTGTTAAGAACCCATTTTAGGCATTTGCTCGCCGCGCCGCGGCGAGCCGGCCGGCCGGCGAGCCGATCTTCCGTCATTTTTGTCTGACGAAAATCTGGGACGAACGTTTGAACGTGAATCGTTGTGGACCGTCGATCCTAAGATCTACGGCCCAAGATTGCGCTGAGTTTGAACTTAACGCACGCTTGATCCGTGGACCGTTGGATCCAAGATCAACGGCCCGATTCAAATCGCGGGCGTCGGATCCCAGATCAACGGCTCGCGTGCGTAGGCGCGTTCGGATTAGCCCGCGCGCTCGGATCCACGTGAACCGTTGGATCCCGATCCAACGGCGGACGACCAGTGTCCCGGATCGCCCGCGCGCTCCGACCAAAGTGGTCGTGGACCGTTGGATCCTGATCCAACGGTTAACGACCGATGTTTCAGCGCAGCGCGCACAGCTGTCACTGGACGCGGACCGTCGGATCAAGCTCGACGCCTCGCTCGTTAAATCCACGCCGATTCTAATTTCTGAATTTCCCGAAAGGATTTATTTATCAACTGAAAAATGTGATAACTTGTAAAATGCATAACTAATTCATTTTAAATCCTTTTCGGGAGATTCAAATTTTGTGGGTTATGTTTTCAACTGAACTTTAATCTAAAAATGTTTCCAACCCCAGTATAGCTCCAGAAATTTTTGCTAATGAATAGTAGCATTTTTGATTTATAAAAGCTGAGCAAAATTGTTTTGGCCATATCTTTTGCATTGAGAATCCAAATCAATTGGTTCTTGTTGCTAAATTCATTATAAATCAGGATCTTGCTACTGTAAAATTTTCAGGATTTTTGGAGAAAGTTTACTATTGTGTCTTTGCGTTTTATTCGCTCTTATCGTTTGTTTCTCGCTTTCTCGTTAGGATCCGAAGAGCACGTTGACAATATTATTGATCCTCAGCAACACCTTGACCCACAGCAAGCAGGCAAGCAGTTTGATCATAAATGTCCTATTACTTTCAAGTCTAATACTTTGTTTACAAATCATATGTATGCATGCTTTTGTGTCAAATTAATTTTCCCGATTAGAGGTAGTTATTCCTATTGCATTGTTGCCCTCAAATTGTTATCCCCTGCCACAAACATAAGTTATTAATATCATTTGGTGAATTAGAGCCCGGTGATTTAATTATGCTCTTTTATTGTCTTTTCGATGTCATGCTTAGAAATGCTTAGATGTCGGTAGTATTGGGCAGTCATCGACTTAGTCGATGATCTTGATCACACAAATATAATTATTACCCCATTATGTCCAGCACTTTGTGCTTTGTTAATTTTGTAAAGTCAAAAAAAGAGACTGAAAATTTCTTTATGTATATGTCATTTGGCCGGTCGGCCTCTCTTTTGTAATGACTATCCTTTATTTATGTTATCTTCTGGTTTGTCGCTTTGCTTCGGTTCTATGTGAATGAATGGAATTGATGCATGAATTTTGTAAAGAGGTGTGTATACTGCATTTCTGGGAAGTATACATGTCTCGAAGACACGGGTTATTTCGTTTGTGATGCTAGGGTCAATTGGTGACTAAGCATTACAAGCCCAATAATCCGGGGTCCTCACAAAGTTTGGTATCAGAGCCATACTGACCGTAGTAACCCAAGTTTGATCGTCTTTTTAGGATATTTTGGAAAATATTATTTTCAAAGTATCAAATGGTTTATGAAAGCTTAAGGAATTCTCAGATTTTATTCCTTACCTATCTTAGTTTTCTCCTCTCACCTTACTCTCATTTGAGTTTGGAAAATTGATTTCCTCTCCTTCTTTCAAAGATAGTTGTTGGGTTTTGGGAACCAGTGAGTTTGGCAAATTGAAGTTCTTAGGATTTTGAAGTTTCTGGACTGGAGATTTCGGCTAGAGGCTTGGATGCGGAATCTGGACAACACGCCTCAATTTCCAGACAGCGAGCTCAATGGTTTCTGATAGAACCACTGAGCTTGGCAAATTGAAGTGTGCCAGATTTTGAAGTTTCTAGAATGGAAGACTTCGGCTAGAAGCTTGGATGCAAAATCACTATAGCAACCTCAATTTCCGGACAGCAAGCTCGATGGTTTCTAATGGGGTGGAAAATGAGAGGGTGATTCAACTAAAATTTGTGGGGTTAAAAAAAGGGGTAAGAGGTGATACTAGTTAGCTAAGTATCTAACACTATTTTCGTTGATTGAACCTTACTCCTTAATAGTACTAGATCTTACCTTAATCTTCTGATTTTTATCTTCTCAAGCAATTACTCGTTCATGCAATACGGGTTAGTTGCATTGGGGAGTTGAGCTCTGGTTTGGTAATTCCTTGCTGTTTTTGGAGTCTTTTTGTAAGCATGTTTAAGTTTTACACTTGTTGTTTTTGGCTTTCGGTTAGGGGGTATTCCGTTCCCCTAGTCGCTAGCGTTTCGCTTTCTTTCGGCTTTGAATCTTTGAGTCTAGTTTTAACCAAAGTTTCCTGTAACAGAATGGCCGAACGCACTCGCAGCGGCCAAGGCCAGTCAGCTGGTCCGGACGAGGATCTTCCACCTCCTCCGACCATGGCCGAGGTCCTCCTTGAGATTGAGCGCAACCGTGCAGAGGACAGGAGGATTCTTCTGGACGTTATCGCGCGCAATACTTCCGCCCTTACCGGTGCTTCAGGATCCGGGCAAGGGAGTGGACACCAGCCGCGTGGGGGACTTGCGGAGTTTCTTCGCACCCACTCCCCCCGCGTTCTCAGTCTCGAGGACCGCTTGACAGCATTTGACCAGCCGTCCGGTGGAGCGGAAGCCGCGATAGCGCGATGCTGTGAGCACGAGAAGGCGCTGTTTGCATCGCACCAGCTGGAGGGTGCAGCTTTGTCTTGGTGGGAGAGTTTTCTCGCCATGCAGCCTGACGGCCACACCGTCACTTGGGAGGAGTTCCGCACTGCCTTCCGTCGGAGTCACATTCCTTCCGGGCTGATGAAGTTGAAGAAGGAGTTCTTGTCGCTCGGACAAGGGCGTTTCGCCATCTGAAGTACTGCACGAGTTTAACCATTTTGCTCGTTATGCTCCGGAGGAGGTGGCCACTGATGAGGCCAAGCAAGAGAAGTTCAAGGATGGTTTGTCTGAGGAGCTTCAGGACAAGCTATCCATCGTTGACTTCCCGGATTTTCAGGCCTTGGTGGACAAGGCCATCGTCGCCGAGCACTCAGGTAGAGCGCTTGTGGATTCCCGCAAGCGTAAGTGGGAGGCCCAGAAGTCATCTAGGGCGAGCTATCCCCGCTTCAGTCCGTCTCGAAGTCGCGTCGCTTCAAGCACCAGGCCGTCGGACTGTTCTTCGCCGCCCTTCGCAGGGCCGTGCCCGATCACGTGCACTGCGAGTCGCCAGGTGGCCCCACAACCCGGCTACCGGGGTCACTTGTTTCGCCTGCAGCTAGAAGGGGCATTATGCGAACCAATGCCCTAAGAAGACAGGAGCAGCCCCTCGTCCTAATGGAGGACGCGGGCCAGGAGGTGGTTCTTCTCAGGACCTGAAGATTGTCCCTACTACCCAAGGCGTGGGTAGTGGTCGCGTCAACCTCATCTCGGCAGAGGAGGCACAGGAGGCACCCGACGTCGTGCTGGGTACACTTTCTGTTAACTCTCATTCTGCTACTGTTTTGTTCGATTCAGGAGCATCTCATTCTTTTTGTTTCGAGTCTTTGTTGCTATTAGTGAGCTCCTCTTCACTCCATTGTTGGTCCCGTTGCTCATTCGCTCTCCTGGTTCGGAGTTGAGAGCTGAATCTGAGTGTAGGGATGTCCCAATTGAAATTGAGGGAGTGAGATTCCTCGCGAATCTTATCCTCCTCCATTCAGCAAGTTTAGATGTAATTCTTGGTATGGATTGGTTGTCTTGCCATAAGGGACAAATCGATTGCGCCAAGAAGTGTATCTCCCTATCTAGTCTTTCCGGTGAGCAGGTTCCCTCAGATCAGGATCAGCCTTATGGAGGTCGAGATAAGAACACTCCCCGAAGATCACGCATTGCGCCCCCTCGTGATAATGGCAAGGGCATCATCGATGACGGGCAGAACCAATACTCTGATGAGCGCAAGGGAAATCCTCGACATTCTCGCACTCCATTGAGAAGGCCTCAAGGATCTGATGAGGAGAATTTTGAGGCCATCCGACGGAAGAAAATGGCAGCCCAGAAGAACCTGCCTGGGCGCATCCAATATCAGACGAGGGAGGCACAAGAACTCCAGGACATCAAAGACTTGCTCGAAAATCCCACTCAAGAGCTTGCTCGAACGCCAGGATACGATCTCTTCGCTGAAGAAATTGCGCAAAGGCATCGAACCGTGATGATAAGACTGGAAGCACCTCGTCGACGTCATTCAGGTAGTCGTAGCAATGCGACTTCCTCAGCTACCAGTCAATCAAACATTTCACCACGTAGAAATCGACACGGCTATAAGTCGCATCGATCTCCTACTCGGAGAAATATGTTTCGATTGACTGATGATCAAGAAGCCCCTCGGAGAGGTGATCGTTCACCACTTCGACAAGGAAATCCGCAACGGATGGAGTACGAGGAGTATTCCCCTCGTAGAACTGAGACGTACTACAGGACAGGTCAGCCTGTTACTGGGTATCGTCGTATACGATCACCTGGTGACATTAACACTTCTTTCCTGCAAAGAAGACGTCAAGAAGTTATTACCGGATGCCGCATTTTCGCCGACCTTCGAGCCGTTTCATCGCCACCTCATTTTCGACGAGTAAACATGGAGAAGTTTGATGGATCTCAAAATCCCATCGAATTTCTTCAAATCTATACAACGGTGTCCCAGCAGCAGGAGGAGGAGAGCATGTAATGGCAAATTACCTTCGATTGTCTTTGGAAGGATCCGCTTCGATCGTGGTTATTAAACCAACCACTCGAGTCGATCTACTCTTGGCAACACCTCTGCGACCTTCTACTGGCGAATTTCCAAGGCACATACAACCGCCCTGGAAAGGAAGACGACTTGCACCGGATAAAACAGAACAACAACGAGACTTTGCGTCAATTCATCAAACGCTTTAGTCAGGTTCGTAATTCAATTCGTAAATTTCGATTCATCATTATCGGGGCTTTTAAGCAAGGAGTCCGTAGTAGAAGGATAACGAGAGGATATTGCTTTGAATCCTCCCAACATCAATTCTTTGAGCTCTTGAGATGGTGATCGATATCGATCGCTACGAGGCGGTCGAGTGGAACAACACCATTGATCGAGAAGCAAATACTCCTCGAGAGCTAGGTGAAGTTGATAGAAAAAAGGACAAGAAAGCAAAGAAGTCCAAGAATAAGATAAAGGGTCAAAAACCACAAACCAGTGGTTTCAAGGAGGTCTTGGCTGTGAAAGATAAAGAGCCACGAACCACCAAGTCGTACCCTGATCAAGGCAAAGGTAAGCGCCCTTATCGAAAGAACGACAAACCAAGGTCTGTCCTTTTCATAAAAGGAAGGACACGACCTCAGAAGCGCCGAAGTTTTTCAAAGAAAGCTCGAGGACTACTACAGCGACAAGAACCACTCCCACTCTCGGCGGGTAGGGAATCTGAGTGGCCAAAAGTCGTCGGATGATGAAGAGATGCCGTTCCAAGATCCGCAACATACCGTTAAGCACATCTACGGAGGATCATCGACATACGAGTCAAAACGACAACTTAAAGCTGCCGAATGAGAGGTAAACTCTATAGATGCTACTCTTGTCAATAATTTACCGAAGTAGTCGAAAGTTACCGTTTCTTTTGAGAAGGGTGACTGCCCTATCACTTCAAATCAATCAAGTCGATATCCGATTGTGGTCGAACCCACCATCAACAACTGTCGGGTCAATCGAGTTTTGGTTGATGGTGGCAGTTCCTTGAACATAATGTTTACAAATGCCCTAGACGAGATGCAAGTACCCAGGATAAAGGTAAGACCGGTACGATACTCTTTTCATGGAATTGTACCGGGGTCTTGGCCAAACCCATTGGGCAAGTTTCTCTTTCTTTAACATTTGGTTCACCAAGTAATTTGAGACGAGAAAATCTCCTTTGATGAGTCGATTTCGATCATGCATATAACGCCATACTCGGACGACCGGCTTTGGCAAAATTCTTAATGACTACTCATTATGGGTATCAATGTCTTAAGATGCGAGTCCCAAAGGAGTGATCACAATTCATTGTGACAAGAAGATGGCGTATAATCATGATCGTCGATCCTCGAGATGTTTGGTCAAATACCAACTCGAGAAGAAAGTCGACCCGACTAGCAAGTCGAAGCCTAAAGTCATATCAAAGCCGAACGACGAGTCAAAGAGGTTCCTCCGACGAGAGAAACCCTCAAGATCTGCTCATCGGGAGACTTCCACCCCAAATAGGAAGACACCTCATCACCTTTCTCGAGCTAACGCAGATGTCTTCGCGTGGCAAGCATCCGATATGCCGGAGTCCCGTGGAGGTGATCGAGCACGGGCTAGCTAGCTTTACTACCGATAAAGTACCGTAAAACAAAAATTACGGAGATTTGCCCCGATCGACGAGATGCTATTAAATCGTAATTGGATAAGCTACTTAAAGCAGGCTTTATAAGAGAAGTCAACCACCCAGAGTGGTTGGCGAACCCTGTAATGGTCAAGAAGTCAAACGGCAAATGGCGTATGTGCGTAGACTTCACTGATCTTAATAAAGCTTATCCAAAAGATGATTTTCCTTTACCTCGATCGATCGATTTGGTTGATTCTCTGCGGGTTGTGAAATATTAAGTTTTTAGATGCATATTCGGATACCACGGATCAATATGTGTCCGAGCGATGAAGAAAGACCGCATTCATTACACCATTTGGTACCTTTTGCTATGTTAAAATGCCATTTGGTCTAAAGAATGCCGGTGCTTCTTGTCAACGCTTGATGCAATCAACTTTTTCATCTCAATTAGGCTGAAATCTGGAAGCCTATGTTGATGATCTAGTCGTAAAAAACATTAAGAAATTTAATCATATCACTGACCTACAAGAAACATTCGACAACCTCATAAAGAACCGCTTAAAACTTAATCCCGAGAAGTGTGTGTTTGGAATTTCTTCAGGAAAGTTGCTTGGATTCCTAGTATCTGAACGAGGAATTGAAGCAAATCTGAGAAAATAAAGGCCATTCTCCAAATCGCCCGACCAGGCCACAAAAGGAAGTCGAAACTCACTTTGGGTGCATGGCGGCTTTAAGTCGTTTCATCGCACGACAAGGAGAAAAGGACTACCTTTCTTTAAACTTCTCGGGAGACACAAAGGTTTTGAGTGGTCGAGCGAGGCAAGCACGCGCCGCCGAGGATGTCAAGAGGTACCTTTCGAGTGCTCTGCTCGGTTTCTCCAAAACCGGAAGAGGCGCTCTTAATTTACCTAGTTACGCCACGCCACAGCGACAAGCGCGATCTTGGTCGTAGAAGCGTGGCGCATACAACGACCGATTTACTACGACAATGAAGTTTTACACGGGCCTAAGGAGCGTTACCCTCAGTCCAAAAACTTCTTTATGCCCTCCTCATGTCTTCGAGGAAGCTGCGGTATTATTTTCAGCGCACAAAATAGTGTCTTGCCCGAGTTTCCTTTGGGAGCAATCCTCCATAATAAGGAAAGCAATGGGACGCATGGCAAAATGGTCGATCGAACTTGGGGAGTTCGACCTCCATTTCGTGTCGACGACCATAAAATCCCGGATCTTGGCGGACTTTGTCGCGAATGGACAAATCTGAACTGCTCGGGATCCCCAAGACGATTCCCACGACCGGTGGATGATGTACTTTGACGGGTCACTTAGTTTAAGTGGCTCGAAATTTGGGGTGGTCTGGTATCTCCTACCGAGAAACCTTAAAGTATGCCATACAATTAAACTTTCGGGACACTAACAACGTGGCGAGTCACGAAGGTTTGCTAGTCGGCATACGAAATTGAAAAGTGTGGATTTCATGGGGATATGCTCCGGATCTTAGGATGATGTGACAATTGGCAATGGCGTTTACGGTTTGTCGTTTCACGTGTTTTCGACAAAGCTACAGTATTCGGGATGGGCGGTCCGACGGTCCTTGCTGCGGTGTCCGATCGGTCCCAAATCGGTCGGACCCGGCCATGTGGGGATCGGACCGGCGGTGACCAAAGTTGTCAAAACGCAATTTGGGCCAAAAATAGGTGTTGTAGGCAAGTGAGGGATCCCAATGCACTTGGTCTCATAATTTTGGAGTCTCCAAGAAGAAGTTCTATTGGTTTAAAGTTTCCGAAGGTTTGAATTTGGGAGTATGAATTTGGCTAAGTCCCAAGGTCCGTCCGCCGCTCACGAGGGGCGGTCCGACCGCCAAGAAGCGTCCGACCGGCTCACTGGAGCGGTCGGACAGGTTTCTACTTGAACGTCGGCCAACCGTGGCGATGTTGATTTGTTAGGTCAAAGTCATTGGTATCGTGGCATATGATTTGCATGATGCATGTTTTGACTAACATGGGTCAAGTTGTGAAGAACTTGTTCCGAATTCGTGTTTGCTTGTGCGTGGTTGTGCGGGTTGCTTGGTGGTCAACGACGGTCAACGGCGAGGAGGATCGGGACTAGACTCGGAGAGTTGAGGTCGAGCGATTGGCGATGCGGGTGAGGTCAACGACTCAAGTGTGACACAAGATGGACAATGGTGACCTATTGGCAAATCCATGGCGCATGGTGAAGCGGTTTAGGTCAAAAGTTAAAGACGGCGCCATGGCGTGCGTGTGTGACCCGTTTGTTAGTGGGCCTTAACGGAGCCCAAGAGAGTCAAACCCTAAGAGTTTTAGGCCTCCACTATAAATAGGAGGAGATGGTGTTGCACCTCTCTCTCTCGCCTTTTTATGTTTCAAAACCCTAATTGTCTTTAGGGAGTTGAGGTGGAGGCTAGGGCTCTTGATGGTTTGTGGTGAATTTCGTGATCTTTGATTGTCTCTTGATCCATGATGGTGTGGATGTAATCCAAAGATCAATCACGAAATCAATCTATGCAAGGTTTGCTTGAGATAAGTCTCTTTTCGTTCTTGCTTTCAATTTCGTGTTTTTAGGGCTTTCTTTGATCCGCGAGTTTGTGATTGATTCTTTCACGTGAATTAGCTTGCTGTGATATGTGTGAATCTATCTAGCATCATCTTGATCATCAATCTCTCACGAACAAGCTTTAGGATCAAGTTTTCGTTCTTGCCCGGTTTTAGACCTTCTGTTAATCAATTGACAATTGCTCAAGATCGTTCCAAGAATTATCATAATATTCGATTGGAATAGGTCCTCAATAGCATATAGAAGGTGTGTGCAAAGTTTCGTAAAGTTTGGAGTTGAGAATCAAAAGTTAGACCTAATTGCAACTTCGTCATCGGGCTGATTTTGTTGTTTCAGATCGGTTCTGTAGACTGCCGGTCCGACCGCCCGTCACCACCGGTCCGACCGATTTCGGAGCGGTCCGACCGCCAGTATAATAGTGGTCCGACCGCCCGGCAATCGGTCCGACCGGTTCACTACAGAGGTCAGACCGCCAGTACTTGTGTTGCTTTGATTCTTGCTGATTATTGTCGCATTGCTTAGGGGTTTTTATTGGATTCAATACTAGTCTTCCGCTGTACTGGTATATTGATCTTTATAGCTTTCTAATAGCTACTGGAGTGAAATTGTATTGAGTTCATAATTTGTGAAAAGGTGAGCGTGCTCCTATTCACCCCCCCTCTAGTCGCCTGTACGGTCCAACAAGTGGTATCAGAGCCCGGTTAGTTCAATCTTGATCTTAACCGGTCACTGAACTTTGGCGATGGATAAGTTTTCTACTAAACCGCATATCTTCGATGGGAACGATTATGCCTATTGGAAGAATCGTATGCGCGTCTTTCTTGAAAGCGAGGGACAAGCTATTTGGGATGTTGTTAGAGCCCCGCTGGTTATTCCTGAAATTGCTACACCTGCTTCTGCAATTCTTTTGGCTAACAACAATAAGGCTAAGAATCTTTTATATGGTGCACTTGGTAGACAAGAATATGATCGAATTTGTAATCTTTCAACTGCGCATGAAATTTGGAACACTCTCGAAACATATCATGAGGGTTCGTCCCAAAACAAAAAGGTGCGCCAAACTGTTTACAAGTGTGAATACAATAAATTCGAGATGCGTCTGAGAGAGCATCGATGACATTTTCATCGCTTTAATAAAGTAATTAATCAAATGAAAGTCGTTGATATTGAATATTCTCAATCGAAAATGCCACCCATCTCTTGGCCGCAATCAACACCAAGGAGTGGGAGATGAAGGCTCTTGCTATAGAGGAAAATGTTGATCTTTCAAGTCTTACTTTAGAATTGCTTTATAGTAAACTCAAGACTCATGAAATTAAAAGAGTTGATCATCCCAAGAAAGATAATTTAGCTTTGGTAGCAGATCCTCTCAAAAGTCTTTTGATGACTCTTTTGAATCTTCTTTGGATTTTCATTTGCTTGTTTATCGCTATTCATGAAGAGGAGCTTGAAAGTATTCTCAAACAGAGTTAGCTCTTCTAGCTAAAAATTCACACGGCCTACAATAATGTGAGAAACAAAAGAGAGGTGGTCGGTGACATGCTATGAATGTGGTGAGCTCAATCATATCAAGACAAATTGCCCCAATTTGAAAGGTAAGAGCAATCATAAGGAAGGAAAGCTACTTGGAAGAAGCCTCCTTTCAACAAATCAAGGTATGAGGCTAATAAGCTTGTGAAGGTCGCTCACGGGTCCTTGCCGCTTTTGAGGATCAATCCTTGAGCGATGTGGATACCGGAGTGAGGAGGACAAGGAGGAGGAGATCCTCAAGGCAAAAAGAAAGGGAAGGCCAAAGACTTCACGGCATGTGCTTCATGGTGACACGGATGACATTGATGATAATGAGGTATCTTTTTCTTATGATGAGCTTTACTAAATATGATTCTATAGTTGAGCAATTGCTTAGTCAAGATGAAGCGCTAGAATTTGTCATGACAAAAATAAGAAATTAGAGTCAAAGATTAACAAACTAAAAGTAGAGCTTAAAAATGCTAAGACTCTTGAACTCGATGAATGTTTATCTTGTCATGCTATGCATTGTAAATTACCAAGTTACAATCTGCTCATAATATTTACGTACAACAACTTGAGAATGCTAGATCTGAACTAAATGAAATTAAAAGTGCTCCTTGTGAAAAATGTTTAGAATCTAGTAAATTGATTGCTTTTGATGTATTTGATTCTAGCCCTTGCACTTCATGTTTAGAAAAGAACGTGAAATCAAAGATATCTTAGAAGTCGCTAGAGTCAAATATGCTAAGCTTAAGGACAATATTGAAAATACTACTTGTGCTTCATGTTCCGCTCTTAAGCTTGAAATTGCTTTGTATAAGGAGAAATCTATGAATAAAACTTGTGATGCTTGTGTTAACTTGAGAAAAGAAAATGCTTACCTTCATGATACATTAGAGAAATTTTCTAAAGGTAAGAAACAATTAAACATGATTCTTGACAAGTCTAAAACTCCTTATAAGAAGCAAGGTTTAGGATTCAATTCTTTTCAAGACAATTCAAACCCAAAAGTCATTCAAGTCTTGGAAAAGGTTTAATTGAATTCAAAACCCAACTCGCAAAAACATCTTTTAAATCTGCGGGCTTTGCTCAACCTTGTATTAATTCAAATGGTGCTTCTTCTAGTGGTACCAAATACCATTGCACTTATTGCAAGAAAGGTGGGCATTTGATTGAATTACATTGGCGAGGTTGAAAAATGATAGGAAAAATTTTGATAGAATTTCATTCATGCAACCTAGAGCTTCTATGAGACATGGTAACATTGAAAAGAATAAACACGGATTAGGATTTTCTCTCATGCAAATCATTATGTTTCTAGATATCCTAATTCTAATGTTTATCGATTGGCGGTCGACCATTGAGTGGTCACCGATCGACCGTTTTGGTCGCCGGTCGACTTGCCAAAGACAACGGTCGAGACCGCCCATGGACGATTTAAGTCTCATGTTAATTTAAACATTGCTCATAACAGAATGTTAGATGAAATCAAGGATAGTACTTCGGTTTGTATACTCCTTGCAGACGTGTGTCTCGATCTTTGGATTCCTAAATCTTGTTTATCTAACTTGATGTTGAGACACATCGTTCTTTTGTTCCTTGATTTTCGAGGATTACCGCGGAAAGGGGAAGAACACGTGGTTCGTTGACTCGGATGTTCACGGCACATGACCGAAACTCAAAATGGTTCACCTCTTTCACGCGGCAGCGGTGGTGACTTCATCACCTTTGGAGATGATACACAAGGGAATTGAAGGAGCAGGATCAATTAGGGTAAACAATAAATTCATTCTAAAGGATGTCGCTCTTGTGGACAAGCTTAGGTATAATCTCCTTTCATTTCTCGACTTCTTGATGATGGTTATGAGACTATTTTTAAGAAAAATGCTTGTCGGTGCTTGATTCTCTTGGTGAGCTTGTGTTTGGAATCTCTAGAGTTGGTAGAATTTTTGGAGCCGATTTTTGAGAATCTCTTCTTTGGATCTCTTAAATGTTTGCTTACATCTTCTCTCGATTTACGGCTTTGGCACGACGTTTGGGGCACATTGGTTTTGATCATCGACACGAGTTAGCAACCTTGATCTCATGAGAGGTTTGCCCAAACTCAAAGTCATCAAGGATCTTTGATATGCGCCACGTAGGCATGGCAAACAAGTTGCCGCCTCACACCCTTACGTGACTATGGTTATGGTCGACGGACTGGGACAGTTGCTTCATATGGATCTTGTTGGTCTGCTAGAGTCCGATCGATCGGTGGAAAATGGTATATTCTTGTCATAGTTGATGATCTTTCTAGATATACTTGGGTGTTCTTTCTTACTTCAAAAGATGAAGCTTTTGGTTATTTTCATGACCTTGTTCTTCGTTTGGCTTCGAGCTTCACGGTGCTTTGAGAGCGATTGCGATGATAATGGTACGGAGTTCAAAAATGCTTCTTTTGCTTCTTTTTGTCTTTGGCGTGGTATTGAGCATCAGTTCTCCTCTCCACACGTCCCTCAACAAAATGGCGTGGTGGAAAGGAAGAATAGGACCTTGGTCGAAATGGCTAGGACGATGCTAGATGAGTATAGCACACCGAGGAGATTTTGGGCCGAAGCTATTGCTCTTGCTTGCCATATTGCAAATCGTGTCTTTTGAGACCTTCTTTAGGCAAGACTCCTTATGAGCTTCGTTTTGGTAGAAAACCCTCATTTCGCATTTTGAGTTTTGGATCAAAATGTTTTATTCTTAAGACAGCAACTTAGATAAATTTGAATCAAGAACTTTTGATGGGTTATTTACGGTTATCCCTGCTCATTCGAGGGTTTTGAGTTTTTAATCTGAGACTAACATTATTCAGAGACTTGTAATGTCACTTTTGATGAGACTAGCCACAGAGCTAGATCAATTGCTCTGAGATGATTTCTGGTGTGAGAGAGCATTTTTGTGGAGGAAGATGAGGACGAAGCTAATGTCATTCCCTCATCTGCGCTTCGAGGCGCCCATATTGATACAAGAACACCTACGTCTACTTCACCTTGATTGAGGCTCTTTGCATCATCATCATCAGTGATACTGCGGAGGTCGAAAAGCGACATCTCACCGGGCGCTCCACCGCATTCAGAGGCAAAGCATCCTCCGGAGCGGATAATAGGTAATCTACATGAGCGAGTCACTCGCTCCGGTATAATGATCCAAATCTCTACTCTCATTCGGCTTTTGTTGCTTCTTTTGAACCCGCGATATATCACATGCTTTATCGATTCTAGTGGGTAAATGCCATGCATGAGGAGTTAGAGAATTTTGAAAGAAACAAAGTTTGGAACCTAGTAGAACCTCCTAGTGGTCATAATGTTATAGGAACCCGTTGGGTGTTTAAGAATAAACAAGGTGAGGATGGTTACGTGGTTAGAAATAAGGCCGATTAGTAGCTCGGGGTTTGACCAAGTTGAGGGGTTAGATTTTGATGAGACATTTGCTCTGTTGCTAGACTAGAAGCCATTCAGATTACCTTGCATTTCTTTGCATCAAAAGGTTTTAAATTATATCGGATGGATGTTAAAGTGCCTTTTAAATGGTTTCATAGATGAGGAAGTGTATGTTAAGCAACCCCTGGTTTTGAGGATCCTAAATATCCAAATCGTGTTTTCAAGCTATCTAAAGCATTGTATGGTCTTAAACAAGCCCTAGAGCACAGTATGATAGACTTAAGACCTTCTTGCTTAAAAATAATTTTGAAATGGGTAAAGTGGATAAAACTCTATTCATTCTTAGGCGTGACAATGACTTCTGCTTGCTCAAATTTATGTGGATGATATTATCTTTGGTGGTTCCTCTAATGCTCTTGTTTCGACTTTTACGACACTATGTCGAGGAATTTGAGATGAGTATGATGGGAGAGCTTAATTACTTTTGGGACTTCAAATCAAGCAATGCAAGGAAGGAACTTTCATCCATCGGACGAAGTACACTAAAGATCTACTCAAGCGCTTCAACATGGGTGATTTGCAAGCCAATTTCCACTCCCATGGCAACCTCGCGGTGTTGGATCCGGATGAGGAAGGAGAAGTCGTGGATCAGCGAGTACTGCATGACATGATCGGCTCCCTTCTATATTTGTGGCCTCGAGACGGACATTCACTTCACGGTATGCCTTTGTGCAAGATTTGAGCGTCTCGAGAACTTCCCATCGCCAAGCCGTTAAGCGCATATTCAGGTATTTACACTCTACCCTCTTATATGGCATTTGGTATTCTGCTCTTGACTTTGTCCATTAGAGGTTTTTGATTCGATTTTGCGGTTTGTCGGTTAGATAGGAAGAGTACCTGTGCACTGTCACTTCCTAGGCACTTCTCTTGTATCTTGGTCTTCTAGGAGGCGGTCTTACATTGCACAATCCACTCTTTGAGCGGAGTATGTAGGCTCTTGCTAGTTCTTTGAGCTTGATTTTGTGGATGGCGTCCACTTTGAAAGATTATGGGTTAAACTTTGCTAGTGTTCCTCTTTTACGTGATAACATACGCTATTAATATTGCTAAAAACCCAGTGCAACATTCTAGGACTAAGCACATAGACATTCGCTTTCACTTCCTTAAAGATCATGTTGAAAAAGGTGATATTGTGATGCACTTCGTAGAGTCCGAAGCTCAATTGGCAGATATTCTTACCAAGCCTTTAGATCAAACCAGATTTTCCTCCTTAAGAAGCGAGTTAGGGGTAATTTATCCTTATGGGTTGGTTTGAGGGGGAGTTTGATCTTTTTCTTATCTTTCCTTGTTCTTTTGATCTTTTATTGTTCTTTTGAACTTAGTGATCTTTTGAACTTTTTAGGTTTTAGGCTTTTAATTGCATCTCATTGTGTCATATTGCATTCATATGAAAACTTCAACAAGTGGTTACAACAAGTGGTATGAAAAATCCAAAAAGATGCATTGTAATATAAGATTTTCTGCTTATTTTTAAAAAATTGATGAAGCTTTGCCTATTACCCTTTAGAGCTTTTGTATTTCAATTCTTGCTCAATGTCATGTCTAGTTCTTTGACTTGCTAGAATTATCATGCTTTTACATGTGTAGCTAAGTCTTTGCTATATGAGCTAGAACCTTTTAAACAACTCAAACTAAGAAATTGCAATTTGTGGATGTTTTAGCGAGTTGCGCAATTAGTGCTCCTCTTGTGACATTGGCCCTGTCAGAATTGCTTTGTTAGCTCTTTGATCTAAAATTGACCATTACTTGAGCTTTTGTGTTCTTGAGATTCTAAAGCTGCTCATGTGAAAAATGAAAATCAAGATTGTCTTATGCTTAAATTGTGCCAAACTATTCTTACGAGGCCCTTGTCAAATGACATGAACTTGGAGATAGTTTGATGAACAGAACGATCTCATGGGGATTGCTTGTCGAAATGACATGAACCTCAAGATTTGTCGCCCGGTAGAAGCTTAGAAAGAGTTTGTGGATGGCTCCTAGTCGGGATCTTCTTTACTAAGATATACCTTTAATCAACTTTTGGTGAAGCTTAGGATGAGTTTGTGGATGGCTCTAGTCCAGGATCTTGTCACTAAGTTAGATCATTAGTCAACTTCAATATTCAATGCAAATGAGAAAAATGTTGACAAATGGGCGTTTACAAAAAATTGAGCAAAATGATTCAATACGGGACTTGATTGACTCTTAATGTGGTCTTTGTTAGATTTTGATCTCACTTTGACATTTTGACATGGCCAATTTCACTTTAGGATCCCTGTTGATGAACTTGCTGAATTTGAAGCGTTGCTTAAATTGATCAAATCTACTGCTTTACTTTTGAGCCTTTGTGCTTAGCTTTGATATATATGTCTTACCATGATCTTGCTAGTATTTGTCGGGCTTGATATCTTGTTTGTGCAATATTAGAGATACTAGATTGTTCTTTTGGGTAATCTCCAAAGCTTCTTGTAATCAAAAATTGAAAAATACAAAAAATGAAGCCACTCCATTGCACTTCATGCATACTCCTCTTTATGCTTCTCTTGTTTCTGCTTCTTCCTTTATTTTCTATTTGTTATCTCTGGATGAGAGGAAGGCGTGATTCCTTGATGAATCCATTGTCAAAGGGGGAGAAGATGTGTTAAATGAGAAGAGAAGATGTGTTAATAAGAAGATATTTCTTTATTGGGGAGAAGTTTATACAAAGGGGCGAAAATTTGAAAATTGAGGATCATAGTGAGGGGAGTTCTTGAGTTGCATTCTTATTGTCTTATTGAATATTTCGAACTTGAATTGCATTCTTTTATCCTCACAATGATCATAGGTCAATTGAACAATTGTTCTTTCATATGGACCTTATGTGAGAATTTTGACCCTTTTAAAATCAAAGTTTTTATGCTTTCTTTTGCCTTGTCTCACATGCCTATACTATTACGATGCGGCTTGGTCACTTACATTGTTTTTCTTGCTTATGGACCAAGTTGTGCCTTTGTCAAAAGCTGCGAGTAAACTCGTTTTCAAACCTCTTACTTACATTTTACGGATAATTGCCAATGTGTTCATCAAGGGGAGATTGTGGATTTCATGGGGATATGCTCCGGATCTTAGGATGATGTGACAATTGGCAATGGCGTTTACGGTTTGTCGTTTCACGTGTTTTCGACAAAGCTACAGTATTACAGACGGCGGTCCGACCGGTCCTTACTGCAATGATCGGTCCGGTCGTCCAAATCGGTCGGGCCGGCCATGTGGGGTGATCGGACCGCGGTGACCAAAGTTGTCAAAACGAGTGGGCCAAAATAGGTGTTGTAGGCAAGTGAGGATCCCAATGCACTTGGTCTCATAATTTTGGAGTCTCGATAGAAGTTCTATTGGTTTAAAGTTTCGAAGGTTTGAATTTGGGAGTATGAATTTGGCTAAGTCCCAGAAGCGGTCCGGCCGGCTCACGAGGAGCGGTCCGCCCGCCAAGGCGGTCGGCCCGCTCACTGGGGCGGTCGGGCCGGTTTCTACTTGAGCGTCGGCCAACCGTGGCGATGTTGATTTGTTAGGTCAAAGTCATTGGTATCGTGGCATATGATTTGCATGATGCATGTTTTGACTAACATGGGTCAAGTTGTGAAGAACTTGTTCCGAATTCGTGTTTGCTTATGCGTGGTTGTGCGGAGTTGCTTGGTGGTCAGCGACGGTCAGCGGCGAGGAGGATCGGGACTAGACTTGGAGAGTTGAGGTCGAGCGATTGGCGATGCGGGTGAGGTCAACGACTCAAGCGTGACACAAGATGGACAATGGTGACCTATTGGCAAATCCATGGCGCATGGTGAAGCGGTTTAGGTCAAAAGTTAAAACGGCGCTTAGCGAAGCGTGCGTGTGTGACCCGTTTGTTAGTGGGCCTTAACGGAGCCCAAGAGAGTCAAACCCTAAGAGTTTTAGGCCTCCACTATAAATAGGAGGAGATGGTGGTGCACCTCTCTCTCTCTCTCGCCTTTTATGTTTCAAAACCCTAATTGTCTTTAGGGAGTTGAGGTGGAGGCTAGGGCTCTTGATGGTTTGTGGTGAATTCGTGATCTTTGATTGTCTCTTGATCCATGATGGTGTGGATGTAATCCGGCATCAACCACGAAATCAATCTATGCAAGGTTTGCTTGAGATAAGTCTCTTTTCGTTCTTGCTTTCAATTTTGTGTTTTTAGGGCTTTCTTTGATCCGCGAGTTTGTGATTGATTCTTTCCGTGAATTAGCTTCTTTGTGATATGTGTGAATCTATCTAGCATCATCTTGATCATCAATCTCTCACGAACAAGCTTTAGGATCAAGTTTTCGTTCTTGCGGTTTTAGACCTTACATTAATCAATTGACAATTGCTCAAGATCGTTCCAAGAATTATCATAATATTCGATTGGAATAGGTCCTCAATAGCATATAGAAGGTGTGTGCAAAGTTTCGTGAAGTTTGGAGTTGAGAATCAAAAGTTAGACCTAATTGCAACCGTCATCGGTGATTTCTTGTTTGGATCGGTTACGTAGGATGCCAGGTCCGACCGCCCGTCACCACCGGTCGACCGATTTGGAGCAGTCGACCTTGATATAATAGCGGTCCGAGCCGCCCGCAATCGGTCCGACCGGTTCCTCTGAGTCGACCGCGATGCTTGTGTTGCTTTGATTCTTCTTGATTATTGTCGCATTGCTTAGGGGTTTTATTGGATTCAATACTAGTCTTCCATTTGTCTTGGTATATTGATCTTCATAGCTTTCTAATAGCTCTTGGAGTGAAATTGTATTGAGTTCATAATTTGTGAAAAAGTGGCGTGCTCCTATTCACCCCCCCTCTAATCGCTGCGGTCCAACGAGAAAGCACTCTCGATTAAATCATTGCTCGTGAGAGGAGACTCTCAACTAGTCGTGAATCAAGTCGGGAAAGAGTATCGGTGCTCTAACTCGACAATGTCTCGGTACTTATCGAATGCGTAAGCTAGAAAAGCATTTTTAGGTTTCGAGTACAATTCATCCTCGAAGGATAATTTCCTCATGAGACCAACTTGCTCGGATGGCTTCTTCCCGGTGAAGTACCAATAGGAGTTTCTTGGAGCAACTCCAAAAGCGTCTCTGGTCGAAGAACCGAGACACTTCCTATTGAGATGGCCTCACTAGATTACGAGGATACGGATGACTCCCATCTCGAGTATCTTCACAAGGGTTCCGTGCAGGGATGATCTTGAGGCAGATCGTTTATCCCGAAAAGCCAAAATGTATACTTTGGTCGAAAGAGTCCTCTACAAACGAGGAACCCAAGGGATACTCATGCGATGCATTCCGCAAAACGAAGGAATAACACTCCTTCATGATATACAGTGGCATCGTGGAACGCATACTTCCTCTGAGAACATTGGTCGGTAAGGCTTTTTCGACAAGGTTTCTCTTGCCCATGACTGCATGCGATGCTAAAGAGGTGGTTAAAAAGTGTGTCCAATGCGGTTTCATGGTAGCAGATACACCAACCAGCTCAAGCATTACAGACAATACCTCTTTCTTGGCCTTTTGCGACCTGGGGTCTCGATATCCTAGGACCGTTTCTCAAAGCTCCAGGAGGTTTCGAATTCCTTTTTGTGGCTATTGATACGTTCACAAAATGGATCAAAGCTGAACTCAGAATGGGATAACAGCAGGCGACAAAAGGTTCATGATGAGATGCGAATTAACCGATTTGGAGTTAAGTCGGATAATTACGAACAATGGTAAACAATTTGCAAGTGCAAAATTTGAGAATTTTGCGACGAGTTGGGTACCAAGTTATGCTATGTACGTGGCGCATCCCCAAAGCAGCAGGCGATCGAGCGTGCAAGCGGCCAAATAATGCGAGGAATTAAAACCGAGTCTTCGACCGGCTCGTTAAGCGCTAGGGGCTTGGGTACAAAATTACCTTAGTATTATGGGCGGTTCAGACGACCACTAGTCGGCGACAGGAGAAACACCTTTCTTTCTAGTGTTGGGCGAAGCCATGCTTCCTCGGAGCTAAAATGCGATTGACACGAGTTGAAACCTTCAACAACTCCGACCGGGAACAACTTGAGCGGATGATATTAACCTACTCGAAGAAAGGAGAAACATGGCCTTAATCCGTTCGTGGTCTACCAACAAGCCCTACGTAGATACTACGATCGAAGGTCGGCCTCGCATGACCTTCTTTGTAGGTGACTTGGTGTTGAGGCTCTGCCAATCCAAGTCTAATCGGAATAAACTTTCTCCCAAGTGGGAAGGTCCTTACACAGTGGTCAAAGTCACTCGGCTAGGGTCGGTACGACTAGCAATGGAAGACGGACAAGTTCTCTCAAATTCTTGGAACATCGACCAGTTATGCAAATTCTATGTGTGACCAACCTCTCAGGCAATAAAGGTCCAGGTTCCTTCTACCTCTTTTGTCTTATTTTTGAGTAGTGCTTTTATAATCTTTCGACTATGATCCAAAAACACCCAGTTTTCTTTACCGGTGGTGAAAGGCAAGTAACATCATCTAGTCGAAGTCTCTCCTCTCTGCATGTGGTCCTGCCCACTAGAAGGAACTTCCTAGCATCGACTCGTTACTCACTTTTGTTGCCAATATAGAGAGCTCGGGTTCTATCTAGTCGAAATGTTTTCAAAGCCAACTCTTCCCATCTTAGTTTATTTTTTCAATAATTATGAAAAATATTCTAAGTAGAGTGCACTTTCTTATATTTATTCGACCACCTTTGGTGTACTCGTTTCGTTTTAACTGGTCGAAGGAAGAGATACACCTAGTCGAAGTCTTTCCTCTCTGCACGTGGTCCGGCCCATTAGAAGGAACTTCCTAGCGTTGCTCAGTCTCCCACTTTTGCTACTGGAAAAAACTTACCGAGTCCACCAAAAAAGGGCGAATGAATTATTAAAGTCCTCTAAGACGTTTGCTTAACTCAAGTTGCTGTTCTTGGTTCGATTAAACTAGTCGGAGATGGTAACATCACCTAGTCGAAGCCTTTCCTCTCTGCACGTGGTCCTGCCCACTAGAAGGAACTTCCTAGTGTCGAGCTGTTTCTACTCTTTCGACCAGTGCTTAACAACCATAACAAAAACTATAAGTTAAACAAACCTCTCTCTATTTTCAAAAACCCCATTTCACACACTATTTGCTTAGCTTGTTTAGGATAAAGTTATTTATTTAACTTCAGTCCTTGGTTTTTCATTCGTTAGTTATCTTTCGGGTTGCTAACCACTCGACAAGATGATTTGCAGGAAACAAGATGGATCATATATTTCTCATCAACAGAAACTGTCTGCCTTACAAAGTCGTTACAAGATTACTCTGAAGGGGGAGTGCCTAGTTGCATTTCCTCCACCACCTTTTTGCCAACTGATTGCATTTCCTCAATCAGATGACTTGCCTCTAATTGAGGCGATCGAAGTAGAAGCCGATTGGTTGCACATTAAAGCGGGGTCATGAGCTTTAAGTTTCGCCAAAGCGTAACTTCTGCGACTTCATTGCCTCCCTTATTGATTCGGCTTGATTAGCCTTGAGTGGTCACCATTTCTTGCAAAGTTACGACTTTTTCCCCAATGGTACTTATGTGGCGACTCTGATATCTTCTCGATGAGTTTTCTCTCAGAATGTAGCTCACCAAGTACATTGTTCAGGAGTGTGATGTTGCCTTGAAGACTAGTCTTCATTGATTCCATCTCCTGTTGGGTACGAGTCGAAGCCTCGCGAAGTTTCTTGTTTTCGACCACTTGTTCTTAAAAGAATAAAACCGGTCAAACAAAAATAAACTTCTAGAGGAAGATAACACAAAGATAATTGTAGGTAAAAGCATTTCTTACCTACTAGTCGAGAATCCAATTTCTTGACCTCTTCTTGATGGGAAGCAATGGTTTCAGCATGCTTTTTCTCCCATGATCTAATGTCCTCTGCATTCATCTTAGCAATGCGGACGGACTCATTATAGATCAAAGTCTTCTCATTTACTTCAGTCTCGAGACTTCTCAATTCGGCAGCAATTTCTGAAAAAGAAATTAGCATTAAAAAAGGGAAAATACTCGAAAAGAACGACAGGTAAAGAATTGCTTACCTGTTATTCGAGTTTTCAGTCCCTCGAGTTCCTGATCCTTATTCTTGGAGATGCGAGAAAACTCCTGAATGACCAAAGCCTTTTCTCCAACTTCAGTCCGGAGCTTCCTCATCTCATCTTCTTTTTCTGGAAAAGAAATGAGAGTCGGATAAAGGTTAAAGACAAAAGCAGTCTTAAGTTCAGCACTTACTGTTTATTTTTTCCTGCAAACTTCTAGTTGCAGAGATGGCTTCTCGAAGTTTCTTCGAGAGGTCTACTACTTCCATCCTTAGCTTTTTCAACCCCTCTTTTTCATAATCGAGCGAGTCGGCTAAGATCTTTGTGTCACTTTTCAGCCTACAAAGGACAAAAGTGGATATGAACATCAGACGATAGGTTGTAAGTTCTTCTACAACCTTCGATCTGGTCGTAAGTTCTTCTACGACAAAGCCTCTGGTCGTAAGCTCTTTACGACCAATACCTTGTCATGAGTTTTTCATGACAAATCTAAATAACACTATATAAATAGTCAAATCTAAAATGACTATGAATAACAGTGACTTACCATCTCTCTGCCTGTATGCAGAGTTCTTCTTTCTCTTGTCGTAGCTCTAAAAGTTGTCAATGATATTCACCAACAACGGCAATTTGCTTTAGAGCTTTACGCAAAAGGAAGGCAAGTGAGAAGAAAGAGAAAGCCACACATATAAATATCCTAAAAATGCTTACATTCATGAGTCGACCTAGCGAAGGTCGAGTACACCAACTCGGGTTCTGCGGCTTGTCTACCCTCGCGACTTGATCCCACCAAGCCTTCTCAAGGCGCTCATTATCGAAGGTATTTCCTCTATTTGGAATATCCTTGGGATGGGGACTCGATCGCGAGATCTGAAAGCGAGACCCTATGATGAAGCGAGTCCAAAGAAGTCGACCTGAAGTTGAAATATTCTTCATCCTCGATTACGTGTTGCATTTCTCTTTGGACATCGGAAGGAATACGCCACGACTTCCTTTAAAGACGCGGTGTCTGAGTCATCATCACCTTGACCAGAGGCTTTTGCATTTGCCTCTATGGTCTCTACAACCATTTGAGTCGTGACTACCCTTTCGATGGTCGTAGCTACGACCTCGGTGATCCTGTTGCCTCTCGATGGTCGTAGCTATGACCTCGATAGTCGCGGCTACAACCTCAGCAATTGGAGAAACCATTTCGGGAGCCACCTGGGTCAAGGAAGATCCTTCAACCACTTCCATTGTTACCTCTCCAGCAACTGAAGAAGTGACAATGGGCTTCTCAACGGAAGCATGCCCGGGGGTGAAGGAGTCGGACTAAAATAAAGAAAAGCAAATCAGGTTGTGAAAAGGAAAAAGGTAAATGTTGTTCTTACACTTTAGTACATTTCACATACCTCTGCACCCTGGTCTTAACCAGGAACTTAGGAGCAATCCTCCCAACGGAGGACTTCTTCTTCTCCACGACCACGTCTAGTCGAGGTTCAACAATGGGCCCAGCTACGACCACGTCTGGTCGTAGAGTTTGAACAGGAACCATAGCTCTGGTCTCCTGATTCTCTGGATGGCCGAGATCAGTCTCGACCATTCCAAAAGCAGCACTACCCTCGACTGCAGGTTGTGCTGGAGCAGCATCGTCCTTCACAAAAGACATAAAATCTTTCTAGATCTCCTTTTCCAGTTGCTTAACAAAATTAGGAGTGGCAGCAACTGCGAAAGATTCCTTGTCATAATAGAAGGGTACCTTAGCCCTGCGAGGTTTGCGCTTAAAAGATTGGTTGCTTGACCTCCTCGGCCGATAGTTGCGACCTCGGCTTGATTATGGCTATATGCATGCCGCAGGCTTTGTAGAAGTGCGGTCGAAAGACGAGCTCGAGCTTACTCCTTCCTTGTCGGCGGATCTTGCAAGTCGGCGTCTCTTAGATGGAGGGCGAGCCTTTGTCTTCGACAACCTGCGCCAATGGTCATCGGTGCGACTTCCTCGTCGTCATGACAATTTTCCATGCCTACTTTACGTAAAGCAAAGCGAGAAAAAGAAAATTCTTGATCGGTCGTAAGTTTTTCTCGACCCGATGCCAAGTCGTAAGTTTTTCTCGACACTTTCTTGATCGTAAGATATTCTCGATCACCACTAGTTATAAGTTCTTCTCGACTATAAAGTCTCAAAGAAAAATCAACTTTTGATTACCTTTAGGCGCTCTATCTTTTCATCTGCGGGCAAAGCCGCAATGATTCGAGGAACCGCCACTCGGAGTGGCGGAGACTTCTCACAGATGAGTTTGACCCTAGCGTCAATCTCTGCCTGTGAAAGATCTCTGTAAACAGATAAGAATATTAAACAATGTTAAGAAAGACCAAACCGAGAGCTAAGTTGGAAGTTCACTTACCCTCGTCATAGTCCCTGGTTGGGTCTCTTCTCCCCAAGTATCTCCACATAGGAGATGCTCGTTTCTTCAAGGGACTAATTCGGCGCGTGATGAAATCTGTCACCACGTGCCATCCGGTCAACCCTTCCTCCTTCAAGTCCTTGATGGCTTGAATGTAGGGGGCAATCCGGCTAATATCTTGAGTCGAATCCATGAAGATTTCTTCTCGTGACCTTCCCCACGAAAGAGAGGTGTCTTGAGGTGACTTTCGATAAAACCACCTCTTCCTCCATCCCGCCATGAAGGCCGAGTGAAGCTCGAATATACTCCCTCGACTTCAAGTCGTGGAGCTTGAACCGCAACTTCCAGCGATTCGGTTTGTCGAGCCATCCGTAATAATATTGGGAAAGCTCGAGGTCCGACGGAATCCCCAGGTACGCCTCGCACAGGTACACGAAGACACTCAACATGGTAATGAAATTGGGACCTAGGTTCACTAATTCCACCCCAAAGTGCTCGAGTACCCTTTGTAAGAAAGGGGTGGCGAGCGATCGGAGGCCGCACTCCTGATGCGCTTGAAAGGCGGGATTTGCTCATTTTCCCCGACGGCGATCTTGCCCAATAGCCGGAATCCACTTTACCAGAGCCTTCTCTGGAATCTTCCCGGCGTCGACCAAGACTTTAATCTTAGCCACATCCATCTCTGATTCTTCCCACTCGGAAACTTTCTTGGCCATTTCTCTCGAAACAAGAAGTTTTTATTGGGTTAGCAATGAGAAGATGAAACCTAGTCGAAGCGGAGAAGGCGAAAAGAACAATATGAGCGATTTGGGAAAAAGGTAAAACTCTAAGTCTAACTCCGGTGAGTTTTATAACATACGATTGCCATCACTTGGGAACCGTTTTCATCGACAGTGCGTGGAGTCGGTTGCAATCCCTAGATGGTGCATTCGAGAAAATTAGGTTCGTTTGTCACCTCCAAGCGAAATTACTTTCTTGACCAAGTCTTTACGGTCGAATGAAGTATCAATCGG
The DNA here is from genome assembly GCA_036346395.1 of Hsuehochloa calcarea. Classification (NCBI taxonomy): domain Eukaryota; kingdom Viridiplantae; phylum Streptophyta; class Magnoliopsida; order Poales; family Poaceae; genus Hsuehochloa; species Hsuehochloa calcarea. The sequence continues at coordinate 29,681,054 of CM070614.1, forward strand.
AAGGGTTTTTTCTCCGATCGCCATACTACGACCACTTCACGATCGTGAGGGTTTTTCGACTTTTTATAGTCGTAAGCAATCTTCACGATTGCCACCGCTTGAACCGTCTCATCGGCAGTGCAGTGGGAGTCGGTTGCAATTCCCTAGATAGTGCGTCGAGAAAATTAGGTGCGTATTGTCACCTCCAAGCGAAGTACTTTCTTGACCAAGTCTTTACGGTCGAAGGAAGTATCAATTGGAAGGGTTTTTTCTCCGATCGCCCTACTACGACCACTTCATAGTCGTAGGGGTTTTTACGACTATTTGATAGTCGTAAGCAACCTTCCTGACCAAGCAAATTCCTGGTCAAAGTAGCACTCAAATGTCGAAGAGTTTTCCTTCGACCATCATTCTCGCGATTTTCATAGTCGTAAGACCGTTTGCAAATCCTTCACCAAGTAAGTTACTTTCACTTGGTGGGGGCTAGATGGCGAGGATCGATAATCCTCATTTTATCTTTTATCTATAATTCTTATTATGGGTAAATATGATGTCACATAGTCCCAGAAGTACCCCTTATATTTATAAGGAGAGGCCTACCAAGTGATTGTAAGTTCTCCTACAATCACCCCCATAGTCGTAAGTCTTACTACGACTATGTCATGATAAATAAGTCTTTCTCGATCACTATCGGTCGTAAGTCATTCTCGACCATTACCCGATCGTAAGTCCTTCTCACGACTATTGCCCGATCGTAAGTTACGCTACGACACGTACCTAGTCGTAAGTCCTTCTCGACTATTATCGATTGTAAGCTCTACTCGACTTGTATCCGATCGTAAGTCACCTTTCACGACCAAGTCAACCACGACCACCTTATAATCAATAAGACCTACAAGCGAGTGGGTCCAATTGATTAAGGAATCGAGCGGTCCACATGCACTATTATTCTGCGTAGTAATAATGCTTAAATACCCCATTACCTCACGAAGATAAGCGCCAAGCAGCGTGAAGGAGCCACTACGCCGGTAATTCTCGCCATCATGCGCCCATTACGGCTTGATTAGGCGCCTCTTCAGCAGGGGAAAACGGCTACTCCTTCACGACTATATAAAGGTATCAATCAGAAGGACAAAGGAGGGGCAAAAGAGAGCCAATCAAGGACAATCAAGGAGAAATACAAGTACTGTTCTTTGTAATAGTCTTAGTCTACGGCTTGGTTGTTGAGAATTGATCAATACCACACACACGGGAGTAGGGTTGTTATTCTCCCCGGAGAAGGCCTGAACCTGTATAAAAATCCCGTGTCAATCGCTCTGCGTGATTTCATCTCTAAGAGACCCCCCGAATCAAACAATCTTTACGTAAGATCGATTCTAAAACACCGACAACCCCCGTGACGCTTGATGCAACCCGTCGCACTGAACTTCCCGTTCGGTCATCCTTGTCCATTTTGCGCCTTGCTTGAGTCCACTGACTTCACCCGGCATCCTTGATCATTCTGAACCCCAGCTCTCCAAGCCTAGTCCCGATCATTCTCACCGTTGACTGTCGTTGACCTCCAAGCTTCTTGCACAACAATAGACCAAGAAATCGATTCCGGGAACAAATTCTTCGCAACTTGACCCACGTTAGTCAAAACATACATCATGCAACACATATGCACTGAAACCCATGAACTTGACTTAACCAACAAACATCACCGTCAAACTGGCCAGCGAACAAGTCAAAACCAGTTAGACCGCCACCCATGGCCGGTCTCCATAAAATGTAGCGCAATATCACCCTTCTCAACATGGTCTCTAAGGAAGTGAAAGCGAATGTCTATGTGCTTGGTCCTAGAATGTTGCACAGGATTCTTAGCAATATTCAGGGCAAAAGTGTTATCACAGAGAAGAGAAACACTAGCAATAGTTAACCCACAGACATTGAGGGTGGACACCATCCACAGAATCTGACTACAGCAACTAGTAGCAGCTACATATTCAGCTTTTGCAGTGGATTGTGCAACGGAGGATTGCTTCCTAGAAGACTAAGAGACAAGAGAAGTGTCCAAGAAGTTACAAGTGCCTGAGGTACTCTTTCTATCTAGCCGGCAGCCCGCAAAATTAGAATCAGAAAACCCCCGAATGGACAAGGAAGAAGAGCAGGAATGCCAAATGCCATACTGGATGGTAGAGTGAAGATATCTCAAAATGCGCTTGACAGCTTAGCGATGTGAAGTCCTCAGAGATGCCTAAAACCTCGCACAGAGTGTAACATCCCAATTTTCAGAGCTTTAAAAATCTTTTAAATAATGATAGTAAGAAAATTCACCATTTGGATTTATTTGAATATTAATTTAAAAATCTTAATATGGACTTTAAGGACAAACCGATTTAATGTGCTTAATCCCAACATTAACAATTACCAAAATTATTTTATTTAGATTCTATATGCTTGGTTATATTTTATAGAATTTTCTAGAATTTTTCCAAGATCAATTGCTATTTTCCATTGCTTATTTGAATTTCTGCTATTTTATAAAAAGGAAAAACTAAACTAAATTTCCAAACAGTCGTTGGGCCGAATCTCTCCGGCCCAACATCGCTCATCAGCCCATCTCTCGTGGCCGTCCGTCGGAATTGGACGGCGATCTCGCCCGCCGCGCTCTCGCCTCCCGTCTCACCGCCGGTGGACCCCAGCGCTCGTCCTCGCCGGCGTTCTTCTCTCGCGGGCGCGCCTGCACAAGAACCGCCATGGGCGGTCAACGCCGAAGCCGACGCAGGCGCCTCAACCTCCCGTTCCTCTCGTGTGCGCGCGACGACGCGCCACCGCCGCCACGAACCCCGCCCTTCGTTCCTTCTTCTCCCGGTATGCGCCGCAAGCGCCCGCCGCCCCCGACCTCCACGCGCCACGCCGCCGGACCTCCCCGAGCCCTATAAAGGACAACCGGGCGCCCGCGTCACCAATCCCAAAGCCGCCACCCACTCCCTCTCTCGCCACATGCTCGCATGGAATCGAGAATTTCCGCGCGCCGACACGAAGGCTTGGAGCTTCGATTGCGCGCCTCGTCGCCCAGCGTCGTCGTAGCCGCCACCGTTGGATTCGCCGTGACGCCGCGAAGCTGAAGGTAGTGCTCACCTCGCATTCGCCGGAGGAGCCCTCTAACGCCATCGCCGTCGAGCCCGTACCCCCTCCTCCGCCAAAGCCTCGCCGCCGCACTTCGCTCGTCTGGAGCACGGTGAGCACACCCTCGAGATCGGTGTTCCTCTACCTCACTGAACCACTCATCGCCGTTAACTTCGCCGCGTTCGCCGGGACCCTCGGGTCGATCTTGCGCCGCCCTCGCCGCCGTCCATGTCACCTGCCACCTCGGCGCCATGTACATGTGTCATCCCTGGTGGCGCCGCGTCGGCGCACGCAGCAGCAGTGCGCCACCTCAACCCCATCCAGTGGTCGGTGCCTCGGTGGACTTGGTCCACCGTGGAGAGATCAGCGACATGTGGGTCCACATGTCGATTAATTCTTTAATTCTTTTAATTCCGGAAAATCCTTGACGTCATGCTTGCGCAATAATCCGATTTTCTATTGAGAAATAATTCGAATTCGATAAATCCTATTTTAGGGTTTTCTTTTGATTCAAACTTTGAAACCTCATAACTTTTGCATCCTAACTCCAAATCCATCCATTCAAATTTCTAAATTTGTATAAAATCAAGATCTATTTATTGGAGATTTTAATTATTTTATCAGAGTTATTTGCTTCTGTTATTTATTTATTCTTGTTGTTGCCGTTCTGAGTAGACTTGACGATACTTACAGGAGGTTTGAGGAAGAAGGAGCTTTCCAAGACCAAGACCAGCACTTGAACCTATTCCAAGGCAAGCTATACCCTTGACCATTTTGCTTCAGATTTTATAAAAGTATTTTAATTCAAATTCGCATCTTAATTTTAAGTATTTATTTAAAAGCTTTTGGGTGCGATGAGTTAATCCCAAATTGTTATGCCATCCTTGTTAATTGCTATGTCACGATTCCTTGTCACCTTAGTTGGTATTTAGTTGGTAAATATGGTAGCACCAACGTGGGTTGGTTAGTTGCGTATTAGATTGCTTAGCAGAGCCACGAATCACTTGTCATGTATCTCTTTGTTATAAATTGACTAAGTGAATATGAAGCTAATGTGAACAAGCTGTGTGTATTATGTGTCTTTGTGGCATATGTTGCACTTAAATCAACGAGGTGGTAAAAGGATTTGGGTGAGGCAAGGGTGAATCTTGTGTGAAAGGGTGGGTTGTGTGGGTGTGTGAATAATATTAATCTGTGTGTCTATGTGGTTTGGTTAGTTGGAAGTCTTGCCTTGGTCAATTAAGGACCTCACCATGTGCGTCATTGGTGAGCTTCTGTGCGACCACATGCCTGTTTAAGGCGGGCCTAGCATAGTAAGATAAGGTATCTGAATTGCTTTGTTATGCTTAGTGTTAGCTACACTAAGTGTATCTTGTGGGTAAAGTGTACAAACCTCTGCAGTGTAACATAATCTATTCGAATAGCGCGTCATGATCATGGACAATGCTCGGGATTTCACACTAGGGGTAGATGTTTTCATAAAGCGTGTGGGAAGGAGCTATGTGATTAAATCATCTAGCTATGTGAATAACTTTGTCAGTGCGTGTGTCCTTGTGAAATAACTTGTTAAGATTATTATTGTCTATTGGTTTTACATTTTCAATCTATTAATTGTATTAAATTGCAAAGATTGCATTTATGCAAAAGAGCCACAAAATGCCTTCCCTTGTAAAAAGCCGGCATATATACATTTTGCATCTCTGTGGTGTGCCTTGCAGTATGGTGTGTACTCACGCTTGTTTTGTGAATCAAGCGGAGGAGGAGTCTTCACGACATTTGAGGGCGAGTACATTGAAGGTGCCTAATCATGAGGTCTTGATCGATCGGTTACTGTGGTGAATCGATGGGGTGCCACTACCTTTTTCGTTTCCGCTGTCGTTTATTTTCTCTGTTAGCCCTGCGTGGCTCAGTAATTGTAACTCGACCTTAAGGTCAAAACCATTATTTATTAATCAAAGTTATTCGTTATGTTACTATTCGCTTGTATGGATCGATTTCCATCTTTGTTAACACTGTGTGCACTAGCGTGATCCTGGACTAGTGCATTAAACACAGAGGGTCCTGAATCGTAATTTTGGGTCCCGACACAGAGGCAGACCACGAAGTGGATGTCTGGCCTTGAGGCTGTCAGATAAAGGAGGGAACCAATCATATTGCGGTACTCGCGTTGATCCACGACTTCTCCTTCCTCATCTGGATCCAAAGCAGTCGAAGTTGCCATGGGAGTGGCGATCGGCTTGCAGTCACCCATCTCGAAGCACTTGAGCAAATCCTTGGTGTATTTCGTTTGATGGATGAAGATCCCTTCCTTGCATTGCTTGATTTGAAGCCCCAGAAAATAATTGAGTTCTCTTATCATACTCATCTCAAATTCCCTGGATATGGTCTCAGAAAAACTGAAAACAAGAGCATAAGCAGAACCACCAAAGATAATATCTTCTACATAAATCTGAATAAGAAGTCATTGCCATTCCTAAGAATGAATAGAGTTTTGTTTACTTTACCCATCTCAAATTTATTCTTAAGAAAGAAGGTCTTAAGTCTATCATACCATGCTCTTGAACTCCGTGCCATTGTCACTGCGGATTACTCTCAAGGCTCCAGGAAGTTCAGAAGCCAAGCGAAGAACAAGATCATGAAAATGATCAAAACCTTCATCATTCGAAGCAAGAAAGAACACCCAATAGTATCTCGAAAAATAATCGACTATTACAAAAATATATCATTTGCCACTGACTGACCGAACCCAAGCAGGACCAACAGTATCCATGTAAAGCAATTGTCCTGGTCCGTCAGTCATGACCATAGTCAATGAAGGGTGTGAGGCGGCAACTTGCTTGCCATGCCTACAGGGTACACATACAGTATCCTTGACGGCTTTGAGTTTAGGCAAACCTCTCATGAGATCAAGCATGCTAACTCGCGTCACATGATTAAAACCAATGTGCCCCAAATGATGGTGTCAAAGCCAGAACTCAGAAGAGGATGCAATTAAACACTTGAGAGATACAGCAAGAGATTCAGAAAAGTCAGCTCCAAAGGTCCTACCAACTCTAGAAATCCCCAAAACAAGCTCAACGGCTGAATCAAGCACACGACAGATATTTTTCTTAAATCTAGTTTCATAGCCATCATCAAAAAGCTGTGAGACAGAAAGCAAGTCGTACCTTAGCTTGTCCACAAGAGCGACGTCCTTCAGGATGAATTTGTCGTTCACCCTGATCGATCACGTTCCTTCAGTCCGCTTTTGTGTATCATCTCCAAAGGTGATGAAGTCATCACCCTTCAACCGCGTGAAGGAGGTGAACCATCTTGAGTCTCCAGTCATGTGGCGTGAACACCCGGAGTCGACGAACCACGTGTTCTTCCCCCTTCCGCGGTGATCCTGAAAAACATGGCACAAAAGATCGACGTGTCTCAATATTGGGGTTAGTTAAACATGACTTGGGAACCCAGTATCGAGACACACGTCTGTGAGTAGTATAAAAAGTAGAATTGCTATCCTTGATCCTACTTGAGGTTCTATCATGAGAAATGATTACACGAACATGAGATACATCATGTCTACGAACATGATGATGATGAGTATGTGAAACAAATCCTAATCCAGGTTTCTTCTTTTCTAGATGACCATGTCTCATGAAGGCTCTAGGTTGATAAGATGAAATTCTAGTAAGATTTTTTCTATCATTTTTCAACCTACGCTAACAGAACTAAAACAAATGCCCATCCTTCTTGCAATAGGCGCAATGGTATTTGGTACCGCTGGGAGAAGCACCTCTTGACTCAACAGATGGTTGGGCAAAACCTGCAGATTTAAAAAGTGTTTTTGCAGGTTGGGTTTTGAATTCAACTAAGTCATTTTCCAAGACTTGAGTGACATTTGGCTTGGACTTGTCTTGGGCAAAGTTGTATCCTAATCCTTGCTTCCTATAAGGAGTTTTAGACTTGTCAAGAATCATGTTTAACTGTTTCTTACCCTCAAAGAATTTTTTTAAAGTATCCTTGAGATAAGCAGTCTCTTTTCAAGATTAAGACATGATTAACAAGTTTTACCCTTAATGGATCTAGCATGCCTCTCCTTATGAATAGCAACTTCAAGTTTAAGGGCTTCACATGAAACACAGGAAGCAGAATTAATTCTATCCTCAAGCTTGGCATACTTAGCTCTAACTGCTTCTAATATGTCCTTTACTTCATGTTTACATTCTAAGCAGAAAGAGTAAGTGCTAGACTCAGCCTTATCAGAAGCAACCAACTTGCTAGATTCTAAGCATTTTTCACATGGAGCAGATTTAACTTCAATTAGCTCAGTCCTAGAATTTTCTAGTTGGTGTAAGGCAACATCATAAGCAGTTTGCAATTTAGCAAGTTCAGAGTGTAAAACATGGCAGGATGAACATTCATCAACATCAAGATTCTTAGCATTCACAAATTCTAGTGTGAGATTATCAACTTGTGACTTTAAGTCCTCATTCCTAACCATGGTGAACTCTAACGCTTCATCCTGGATAAGCAGTTGCTCATAGATGATATCATATCTAGCTGAGAGAACATCATAGGACGGAGGTACCTCATCGATGTCAACGGAGTTAGCTATGAAGCACATGCCGGTGAAGTCATTTGCCTACCCTTTCTTCTTGTCTTGATGGAGCTCCTCCTCCTTGTCCTCCTCGCCCCTGGAGTCCACATCGCTCATGGATTTCTCTCCAAAAGCGTCAAGGACCCGGTGAGCCGCCTTCATGAACTTGGCAACATCAAACTTTGACTTGTTTCCTTGAGGCTCCTCCAAGCTGTCTTCTCCTCCTTGTGGTTGCCCTTTCCTTTTAGCTTGGGGCAGTTTGCCCGGATATGATAGAGCTCACCACACTCATAGCATGTCACGGGGCCACCTCTCTTCTTATTTTTTACATTATTATAGGCCCGTGTGAATTTTTTGGCTAGAAGGGCTAACTCGGCATCAAGGATACTCTCAAGTTCCTCTTCATGGATTGCGGATAAACAAGCAAGTGAAAATTGAGAAGAAGATTTAGAAGAGCCATCAGAAATGCTCTTGAGAGGGTCAGCCACTAAATCCATGTTCTCCTTCTTAGGATAATCAACACTCTTGATCTCACGAGTCTTGAGCATACTATAGAGTAGCTGCAAAGAGAGATTAGAAAGATTGGCATTCTCCTTAATGGTAGTAGCCTTCATCTCCCACTCCTTGTTGTTGATTGCAACCAAGGGGTGGGTGGCATTCTCAGATTGAGAATACTCGATGTCGACAGCTCTCAACTGATTAAGCACCTTGTTAAAGCGAGTGAATAGATCATCGATGCTCTCTCCAAGACGCATCTCGAACTTATCGTATTCTCGCTTGAAGACCATCTGGCGAACTTGCTTGATTTGGGACGAACCCTCATGGTAGGTCTCGAGGGTGTGCCAAATCTCGTGCGCGGTCTCAAGATGACAAATCCTGTCACACTCCTGTTTACCAAGCCCGACATATTGGAGGTTCTTGGCCTTATGGTTGTTAGCCAGGAGGGCTGCTGAAGCTGGCGTAGCAACCTCGGGCAAAACGAGCGAGGCCCGAACAACATCTCATATGGTTTGACCTTCGCTCTTAAGGTAGACACGCATGTGATTCTTCCAATAGGCATAGTCGAGCCCATCGAAGATATGCCGCTTGGTGTAGTACTTCTCCATCGCCAAGTTCAGTGACCAGTTAAGATCAAGATTGAACTAACCGGGCTCTGTTACCACTTGTTGGACCGAAACAGCGACTAAAGGGGGGGTGAAAAGGAGCACGATCTCTTTTTTACCTTGATCGGATTTAACACGTTTTTCACTCCAATAGCTATGAGAGCTATGAAGATCAATCTACAAGCATAGCGGAAGACTTGTATTGAATCCAATCGAAACCCTGAATAAAAACAACCAAAAATACCAAAAACTCAATTCATAAAGAGTTGGGCGGTTAGACCTCTCATCCTAGTGGTCTAACCTCTCCATGGGGTGGTCTGACCTCTCCAAGGGGCGTTCTGACCTCCAGCCCGATGAACAATAAAATCAAACCAAACTCGAAATACAAATTGGTCTAACTTTTGATCCACAACTCCAAACTTCACGAAACTTGAAACACACCTTCTATAGGATGTCAGGAACCTATTCCAATAAAGGGTCGTGAAGATCATTGCGAAAGTTCTGACCTTTTTCCGTTTGAGAGAAGGTTGCTTCAAAACCGAGTCAAAACCAAAATATGAACTAAAAACTTGCTCGTGGGTTATAGATGATCAAGATGATCCTAGATGTATTTCCACATGTCACAGCAAGCAAGATCCAATTCAGAAATCAAAGGAAAATCAAAGGATCAAAGAAAGCCCCAAAATCACAAAATAGAGAGCAATAACAAGAAGAAAATCATCTTGAGTAATCTTGCTTGGATTCATTTGAGATAGATATTGGTTTATAGCCACTCCATCTTGGAGGATAAATACTCAACACTTGAGTACACAATCAATCCAACTCTCCAGAACCCTAACCTCCCCACTTTCCTCTCCCTAAACACAAACTAGGGTTTCTTTAATGTAAGGGTTCGGAGGTGCACAACAAGCACCCTCCCTTATTTATAGTGGAGGTTAGCTTCTAGAAGGATATCCCTAATGGACACCTGTTAAGCCGACACACAAACGGGTTTCACTAACGCATGCATTTTAAAGTGTCGTCTTCATCTTCTCTTGACCTAAACCACTTCTCCTTGTGCCGTCTTGCACCGCGGTTTAGCCAAAATCCATCAAGGCGGTATTTTGGTGAAGTTACCAAAATACCCCTTCTTGATCCCACTTCAAAGGCCGAGTCCAATCTTCGCGAAGCAATCCCATGCTTTGCCACGGGTAGGTTGATCAATGACTCCATGTCGGCAAGTATCTCCCATTCGGCTCCCACCGAAACTACCATGGCACTTGCACCGACCCCCGTGCCGCTTGATGCAACACGTCGCACCGAACTTCCTGTTCGGCCATCCTTGTCCATTTTGCGCCTTGCTTGAGTTCACTGACTTCATCTGGCATCCTTGATCATTTTGAATCTCAGCTCTCCAAGCCTAATCCTGATCATTCTCGCCGTTGACTATCGTTGACCTCCAAGCTTCCTGCACAACAATAGACCAAGAAATCGATTCCGGGAACTAGTTCTTCGTAACTTAACCCACGTTAGTCAAAACGTGCATCACACAACACATATGCACTGAAATACAAGAACTTGACCTAACCAGCAAACATCGTTGCCAAGCTGGCCAGCGAACAAGTCAAAACCGGTCAGACCGCCACCCATGGTCGGTTTGAGCGCCACCTGGTCGGTCTGATTGGCCAGCAAGGGACTTAGCCAAATTTGCTCCCTGGAAATCCGAGACCTCTCTGGAAATTTTAAACGAATAGAACTTTTGACTCGAAGCTCCAAAAATTATGAGACCAAGTGTAGGAGAAACCCCTCTCTTGCCTACACCCTCTATTTTTGGCTCAGCTCCAAACTCAAAGCTACTTAATGGCCGGTCAGAACGCCGCCCATGGCCGGTCTGACCGCCAGCCATTACACCCGAGGCTTGACCGGTCTGACCGCTTACAGCCTAACAGCACTTGAACTTTGCCAAAAATGCGTGTTTTGACACACCTTCAATACTATTGCCAATTGTAACATCATCATAAGATCAAGAGCATATCCCCATGATATCCACAAGGAATATGGCATGGCAGTAGCCGAGAGTCATATTGGAGAAGATGTAGTGCAACGGGTAAAAGTAGTGGTTGCATCCTTATGGTTGATGTCCTCATCATCTTCCCTTTCTTGAATTTGAGTCATCCTCGACTCAATCATTTTCTCTAAGTCATCACTTTCCTGCAAAACGTTAGTAGCAACAGTAGGCAAAGAAACACGTATTTCTTCTAATGGACACAAAGATTATTTGCAAATCATAGTATAGCATTCAGATTCATGTCTTTCCATGTCAATGCAATCGGATTTTGTACCTAACATAACATGAGCTTTCAATTTACTTTCACTTGCAGCTATAATCTTATGATCATCTTTTTTCTTCTCCTAACTTGTTCTCTTAGTTCTTTCTAAATCATCCTTTAATATGGCAGCAGGGGACATGGAAGTAAAGTAATTTTCTTTTCTTTATATGTGAAAGTATAATAATTGGATCTACCATGATGTTCAGTATATCTATCATATTGCCAAGGTCTACCTAACAATAACGAGCATGCTTGCATAGGTATGACATCGCAATCAACATAGTCATGATATGATCCAATATAAAAATATGCGCGCACAAGTTTAGTCACCTTCAACTTACCATAAGTATTTAGCCATTGAATGTAGTAAGGATGAGGGTGTTGAGTTGTGGCCAAGCCAAGCTTCTCGACCATGTCTGTGTTAGCAAGATTGTTACAACTTTCGCTATCGATGATGACTCTACAAGAACGTTCCTTGCTGACGAACTTTGATTGAAACTAGGTGTATCGTTGATTTTGTTCAGCATGTTCCATTTGAGCACTTAGTACATGCTAAACAACTAGGGTTTGGTACTTGTCAGATATCTCATGGCCAAATTGTTCTTCCTCAATTTCATCTCCTGCATTGTTAGTTGCAACCAAAACATGTTCGTCCTCAATATCGCTAGCTGAAGTGTACTCACAATTACCTTGATAAGTAAAGCGCGCTGACTTGGGCAATTGCGCATCAAGTGCCCAAATCCTTGCAACGGTGACATTGTACATATCTAGATCTCCCTGTAGAAGCAACAGAAGAAGCAATTTTTGTCGGGACTTGTACATTTGCTGATTTGCTTGCATCAAGGACATGTGCAGGAGTGGAAGGAGCAGTAGGGGGTGCATGGCTTGAGAATAGTGCATCTTGACCAAAAGTAGAGGAAGGTGCCATGTGTTGTTGCTGACTTGGCCGACCTACAAAAGATCCTCCATAATTGCCCCTAGAGCGAGATTGTCGACCCTGCACTTCCCTTTCAATTTTGCAAGCAAGATGGAACAAACGGGTGATAGAATTATATTTTTTATAATCAAGTATGTCCTGAATTTCACGGTTTAAACCTCCCAAAATTCTAGCCATCTTAGCATCTTCAGTTTCATCTAAACCACAACGCAACAAACCAGTTTGAAATTCTTGATAATAATCCTCTACAAAACTACTACCTTGTCTTAAGCGTTGTAATTTATTAAGCAAATCATGATAATAATATGAAGGTACAAACGTATGTCTTATTGCTCTCTTCAAAGCTTTCCTTGTTCTAGGTATGTTCTGATGAGTACGACTATATTCGCTCCACCAAATAGAGGCAAACTCAACAAACTCACTAGTAGCAGCCCAAACTTTTTTATCTTCAGGGAATTGAAGATAAGTAAATTTTTGTTCTACGGTTAACTCACATGTGAGATAAGCATTATGGTCATATTTTCCAGCAAAAGACGATATAGTGAATATAATTTTACCAAATGCATCATTATGGTCACGTACCTCACGTTGATTTTCCCCCATATCATGACGATTGTGACGAAGCCGACGATGGTTATGATCATTGTGAACATTGAATTCATCTATTTCTATATCAGCAGTGTAGTTGTTCATGTCTTCTTCTTCCACCTCATCTGCCCAAGAGCGAGCAGCAGGTGGTGTGAAACGAGCAGGAGGATCCTCCACCCTTGGCTCATAAGGGGCTGTGGTTTCAGCAAGTGGCCGATGTTCGAGGTGCTCAACGCGTGTGCTGAGCACTACGAGGTTTTCGTTGATCTTATCCAAGGCATTGTGAACGCTCTCACCAAGCAAGTGTTCAATACATCGCATGATCCCTCTCGTGCGAGGTGTGAGAGGACCTTCATGCTCCAAAGAGTGGTCGTTGTTGTTGTTCCCACCATATGTAGATCCGCGTGACCCTGCTATTGTTAGTAGAAAACAATGAACAAATCACAGTGTATATGCCCATATCAACTACTAGGTGTTGGAGGTTCAAAAGTCGCTCACTCAAGCTTATACCAAGTTCTTACCAGTTCTTACCAAGCAAAACAAGCGGTGACTGATAACTAGTGTCGGTGTCAAACGCTCCCCGAAACTTGACAAAGCGATTGTAAGTAACTGGTACCTGTACGACGGTAGAAGGTGGAGCTAGGATAGGCTTCAATTGGTAGTAATAATTAGCAACAATCAAATCAGTAAATGCAAGTTAAAAAACTGTTCAAAGTACTAGTTAATGTTGCTAATCCTAGCCTAATCAAAGCTAGCTAATTCGAAGCCTATCAAGAGAAGTGTATGTAAACACACGCAAAGATCAATGTGACTTGATGTAAGCAACGGAAAACCTCACACCAAGTGCTAGGAGGGACGTTAGCCAACTACTTAAACTTCTATGTAGGGGCATAAGATTGTTCACAAGATGTAGAACACAAAGACGCAATAACGTGCAATGTAAACAATCCTTTAATTTAAGTAGTAAACAACAACTAGTCTCAAGAGATAAAAAGACAAAGTTTTATATGGCTTATATATGCTCTTTTGAAAGGTTTCGACGAGATTTACAACTTTGCAATTGAGGTGTACCCCAAATTCTGAAGGAAGACCGAAAGAAACGGCAAAAATAGAAACTGAAAACTTGCGACGTGAATTCGGGGCCGAAGATGGCAAAAGCTATGTCTGTTTTACTGAATGTGTCTCGGAAATAGAATCATACTCGGACTCGAAACCGACTCGGTTCAAATTTGAAACACTACATCTTTCAAACCCGTGGGCCAAACTTGCTTAATTTTTTTGTGGAAGCTTGTGGATGTAGAAGGTCTCCACCAATTTTTACTAGTTTTGGCAAAATTTTGATGCGCTTTTCAAATTTTGGGAAGGTGGACACTTCCCTTTTTCTCACTCTCTTTTTATCCTTCTTCAGCAAATCCAAAAGATAGAACCGAATTTGGAAAACAAATCCTTGCTCTTCCCTTGAAAAACCAAAAACAATCGGTTCTAGGATCTTGAAGTATGCTACGGCAAGAAAGAAGCGGCATGGCGAGTATTTTAGGCGCCACGATAGAGATTAGCGTGGTGGTGGCGAGAACGCGGCTGAGTGGTTGTCGCGGCGGCGTTTTGTTCGCCTGGCGACAATTAGCGGCGGCGGCGAAGCGTCTTGGTAGGCTGCCGTGGCGGCGGTTTAGGTTGCCACGGCGATGATTGGCGGCGGCGGCAAAAGCGCGGCTGGTGGCTACCGCGGTAAGCGTTTTGGTTGCGACGGCAATGATTGGCAGCGGATGTGCTTGTCGTGGTAGAAGCCAAGGGGGCTGCGGCAGGGGGTGTGTTGTGGTTGCCGCGGCAGCGAGATGATGACCTTGTAGCGAGATGGTGAACACCACAGGGATGATGAACTGGCGGCAGGAAGTAAAGCACACAAATGCAAACTAGACAAAGAACAACTAGACAATACTAGAACTATAAATCAATAACTTGACACGACAATGCAACCAAAAAATTCAACAATGCACATTACTGAAAGGAAAAATTACAAAGGCACAGATTGGTTCAGACGATGAACTAACCCAATTTTTTGTGATTTTCGTGGACTGTATGTAAAACAAAAAATCTCACCGATGAACGAAAGCTCTGAGACCACCTGATGTGACAATGGGTGTTCTGATCTTTCGATGGGAAGAATAACTAGATTTGGTAGAGACGACTATGGTCATACTCATCAAAACATACCCAGAACATGGCATGCCATATTCCTATTCACAATTTTAGATTGCTTATCTATCGTGTTCTTGCTTGTTCTTCGATTGTATGCAGGAATAGACCTTCGTGGTCAGGTCGATCGTGCTTCTAGCAAGGTCGATAACAATCACAGGGTTGGTTCAGCGATTGTGGGCATATTGGTCGTGTGCGATTGGTAGCCAAATCATGATAGTCGTCTCCACCAAATCGAGTTATCCTTCTCATCGAAAGATCAGAACACCCATTGTCACATCAGGAGGAATGGATGAGTACTGAATAAGGGGGTATGGTGGCTATTTATAGAAAAAAAAGTTAGGATTTGTTGATTTTTCTGGTATTTTAAACCTCCAAACAGCTAAAAAATAGTCAAATTGTTCAAAATTATGACTGTTAACTGGGCCTAACGGGCTAATCGGATCGTGTTGGGTTGTGCTCAACGTTCCTAAACATGCCTAGTGACACTAAATGGGCATGTTGTGTCGTTTCGAGCTGTGTCGGGAAGGCTGCCTCCTCCATCGTCGCGCTTGGGCGCCCGGCCTCCTCCTTCTCCTTCCTCGCGCCTAGACGCCCGGCCTCCTCCTCCTTCTCAGTGCCAACCTCCTCCTCTGCGCAGACAGCTTCCTCCTCGGCTCCAGCCGTGCCCCGCCGCCATGCTGACAGGTATGCCATGTGCTTTTTATATGTAGTTTATTTTCCAACATATCCTTGAATTGTGTAAATATTCTTGAAACTGCTAGTCACTTGAAGGCCCATGAAAATGAAATATTTTTACGAGAGACTATCGCTACTATGAAAACTAAATATTCGAAATATTGGAAAGATATGCCATTCATATATGTATTTGCATTATTTTAGATCCCAAAGGTAAACTTCGAGGATTCGCTAATAATGCTCTCCAACTTCTGAGTGGTGCTACAGGCATAGATTATTCTAACTATTTTTCAGATAGTTGTACTAATTTTTTAATGTTTATCAAAAGTACGAACTAATGTTTTAGAGAGTTTGCTCGCAACAACCTTTAGTACCACCCACCATAGGTAAGAAGACAACTGCATATGGCAAAATATGTGGTACATGTTCTTCCTCTAGGAAATCAGGTTTTGAATCAAAACACAGCACCCACCATAGCAATGAGGAACTATCCGCCTATTTGGATAGTGATATCATGAATTACTAGGAAAAACATTTTGAAATTTTGCAATGGTGGTCGACCATAAGGTAACATATCCAGTGTTATCCATATTAGCACAAGATATGTTGATATATTAACTGATCATGTCTCGACGATTTCTTTCGAGTCGGTTTTAGTCTTTGCGGAAGAATATTGGAGGAGAAAAAACTCACGAGTAAGATGATAGATATACTTCTAGCTATGATCAGTTTAAATGTTCAAATTAGTCCATCCATTGCTCTCGGGGTAACGCTCTAGATACGTCACTTCGGCCAAGGGAAAAAGTCTGTTGTATAGTGGATGAGCTTGTAAACCCCAGTGTTGTAAAAAACGAAATACAGTTGTGGGACGGATATGGTACCGCCAATTGATTAATCGGAATACGGATGATTAATCGAAATTATGCGAACAATTTGGCGTTCTCGCATATTTGACGATAATGCTAGTTTCGGATATATTTGAACACATTTTATTGTCAATACTATCAAATAAACTTGTACCGCCCTTTAATTGTACATGATAACTTCATTACTAACTCAAAAGATAACAAGATTGATCGACAGACTATTATAGTTCTACACCAAAGTGTGACTTGCAACGAATTTAGATAATAGATTAAAAACATGCATTGTCACATAGACTAGACTACCTTAACACACTAACGAGACGACGACCAAAAGAATTAAGTTTTAAATTTAAATACACAAAATGACCCATAACCACGAGAGAATCAGTTACTCTGAATCATTGTCAAGCACAACATCACCACCAGACACTTCGGTCTCATGCTCATTAGAAGCAAGGAACCTCTTCAGAGGCAACAAACTCCTTGTCACTCTCACTTTCTGTGGATATCGTGAGGATATGTGCACGATCTCAGGATGATGAGTCAATTGGCAATGGTGTTGTTGGTTTGCAAAATCTCGCGTTTTCGGGTTTGCTCAAAATTTGTCGGACCACAGTGGTCGGCCGGTGGTGTCGGTGGTCGGACCGCCCGTGGAGGAGTCCGGCCGGCCATGGTGGCGGTCCGGCCATAAAATGAAAATGGGTTTTTGGTGAGCCAAAAATAGGTTGTGTAGGCAAGTGAGGGAGTCTCTGGATGTGGTCCCATCATTTTGGAGCTCGGTCAAAAGTTCTATTCGTTTGAAATTTCGGAAGGTTTGAATTTCATGCTTGATTTTGGCTAAGTCTTTTGGCCAGTCGACCGTTGTTGCGCGGCGGTCAAGCCGACTAATCGGTCGGACCGGCCTTGTGGGGCGGTCGGGCCGCGATGACTTGGAGGTTAGCCAAGTTTGCATTGAGTTGATTTGATTGTGTTTCATGTATGGTTATCAATGCTTTATTGATGTATATTGCATTGCGGAGCTAACGTGGGTCAAGTTGTGAAGAACTTGTTCCGGAAGCGGTTTGTTTGTCTATTCTTTGTGCGGTGGCTTGCGAGTCAGCGATGTCAGCGGTGAGTGGATCGGGACTACGCTTGGAGAGCGAGGTCGAGCGATCAAGGATCTGGGTGGTCGTGTGACACAAGCATGGTGCGGGATGGGCAAGATGGATCGAACGGGTGGTTCGTTACAGCTGGTTGGATCAGGCGGTGCGGATATCGGTGCGAGACTCTGGGAGGTTCCGATGGGATTCGGACAAGAGAGGCTTGGCGACGCGATGAGAACCGCTGATCAACCTACACGTGGTGAAGCAGGCGATTGCTTCAATAGTTATGTGTGTGTGTGGGTCCCATGTGTAAGTGACCCCAAAAGTGAAACCCTAGCTCTCTAGTATAAATAGAAAGGGGGGAGATGGAAAACTTTCTAAGCATTTATTTAGCCCCTTCTTCCTTTTTCTAGGGTTTGGAGGAGAGGAGAGGAGAACTAGGGTTTGGAGTGTGCTCCTTGTTGAGCTCTTGCCCTCCTTGTTGGAGAGGCTTTGTAAGCATCTTGTGTGACCGAACAATCTTGTGATGCTCAATTGAAAGATCGTTTGCTCCCTTTTGTGTTCTTCTCCCTTTTGGATGATTTTGGTGCTTCCTTGATTCAAAGGTTCATGCTTGGTCTCTTGGCCTACTTTATCTTGCTTTGATGTGTGGGATTACTCCTAGAGTCATCTAGATCATCAACCCCCACAAGCAAGTCTTGAATCAAGATTTTTTTCATTTCTAGGGTTTGTGCACTTCTTTGGTAAAATCTCGAGAGATCGATTCTGCGTAGTGGATCTGACGGATCGTTGCTAGAAATAGGTCTCTAATATCATTAGGGAGGTGTGCTCGAAATTTGGTCAAGTTTTATTGGTTGAATCAAAGGTGGATCAAATTTCGTTTTGGATTTAGGTGGAGTTTTTGATCTTGGACTCTGCGGTCCGGCCGGTCTTTCAACGGCGGTTCGACCGCCGTGTATTGAGCCATTGGTTTGTCGGGTCGAACATTGTCCTTTGGTCAACCGCTAGTTGGTTCTTGGTCGAGCCATTGGTTGGCCGTCGGTCCGACCGCCCGTGGTAGCCGGTCGGACCACGATACCGATTCGAGCAGTGAGTTCTTTTCACTATTTGTGTTGTGTGGTTGAGGGTTTATCGAATCAACACAAGGCTTCCTTGTCGCTTACTAATCTTCTTAGCTTTCATAGCTAAAGGAGTAAAGTTCGTGTTGTATTCGATTTAGGCGAAAGTTTTGAAAGCGCCTATTCACCCCCTAGTCGCCTTTACGGTCCTACAAGTGGTATCGAGCGGTTAGCTCTTCTCATAGATCTTACTTAGGTCTTTGGAGCCATGGCGTGACAAGTACTCAACCAAGCCACACATTTTTGAGGAGTTGACTTTGCATCTTTGGAAGGCTCGTATGCAAGCATATATCGAGGCTCAAGGGCACGCTATTTGGCTAAAGGTGAAAAATCCTTATGTCGTGCGGTAGGTAGCGATATGATCACTCGGATGTGGAGGCCAACAGCAAGGCTCGAATTACTTGATCCAAGGCCTTAGTCGATCCGAGTTTGGCGTGTTGCTCACTTGCGGTCTGCTCACGAGATCTGGCGGACACTTTGTGACTATCACGAAGGGTCCGCTGCGATCAAGGAAGTGAGGCGAGAACCGACTCAAAAGGTTTACTCTAAGATCGAGCAAAGGCACGGTGAGTCTTTGGATGGTGTGGGAAGATTCTCTAAGATCCTTCATGATCTCGTATTTGTTGACTTGATATTTTACGAATCGAAAATGCCGCCGACTTACAGGTGCTCTTGATGTGAAGGTCTGGGAATGAAGATCACTTCCATCAATGACAACATTGTCATGAGTGAGCTTACCATGGATAAGCTTTACTCGAGGTTGAAGGCGCATGAGATTGATTTTATCTCGCGTCTCCCAAAACAGTCGATGGCATTAGTGGTCGACAAATCCAAGGGTTGTTCTTGAGTCTCTTGATTGTAGCTCATCGGTTTTTCATTATCGCTTTACATTCTTTAAGTGATGAGCAACTAGAAGCGCGAGGATGACTTAGCCCTCCTTTCCACCAAATTCACAAGAGCGTATAACAAGGTGAGGAATAGGAGGAGAAGTGGACCTATCACGTGCTTGAATGTGGTGAGCTAAACCACATTCGCTCGAGTGCCCCAAGCTAAAGGGCAAGGAGGAGAAGGAGACACGAAGACATCCCGGAGAGGGATGCTAAACCCAAGAAGACAAACTATCGCAAGTTTGTCGGTAGGGTCCTGCCACTCTAGAGAATGTCAATATGAGCGATGTGGACTCGGAAGCGGAGGGCGGCGAGAGTGACTCGTGTCAAGAAGAAGGCGCATGACTTCAGGCATGTGTTTCATGGCCAAGAACGACCACGCGACTCCTCCAACGATAAGGATCCTTTTAGTGATCCCGATGAGGTATGCCCTTCTATTCTTGACATGAAAAGGGTGTTGGTGCTTCTTGAGCGAAATTGCATAAGCAAGTAAAAATGATTAAGAAGCGAGGATATTATGATTGATAATTTGAACCTAGAAGTTGTTAGGCTTAAATCTATTAATCACGATGATATTTGTGAATCTGCACTAGCTTGCTTAATGACTTGACAAGCTTGAAATCTGCTCATTCCTCTGTCACTAATCAACTAAAAGATGCTCTCGATGAACTAGAGTCTCTCAAGTCTAGTTACGCTTGCTTAGATGCCATTTCTCTTGATGTATTGCCATGGAAGCTATCCTTTAACTTGCTCAAATTGTGCTTTGCTTGAATTAAAGCTGGATAGCTCTTTAAAAGAATTGCAAAAATTTGATGCTAGTCACACATGTTCTCATTGTAAGAATAATAGGATTAAGATGCAAGAGATGAAAGAAATGCTAGTTTACTCTAGAGTTGCATCTTGTGAAAATTGTCCCAAACTTACAATTGAGATTGAAGCCTTAAACAAGACCCTTGAAGAAAAGGCTAAAATTGAAAGATCCATGTCTTTTTCTGCTTCCAAGAAAGTGATTGTTTCTAACTCTTGTGCTTTAAATCTTTGAAGTTGAAACCATGATTAATCGATTCAAGAGGCATTTAGAGTCAAATTTAAGGAGCAGTTGAATAGGATTAGGGAATCCTATTGTGTGTCTTGCGAGGCCTTCAAAGTGGAAGTAGCCCTTCTTAAGAGTAAGAGCAATGAGGAAATCAAGTCTAGCAAGTGCACTAGATGTGAGGGTTTAATGAAAGAGAATGATTACCTCAAGGTGACTCTTGAGAAGTTTTCAAGTGGAAAAAGAAACTCAACATGATTCTTGATCAATCCAAGGTGGCGTGAAAAATAGTGGTCTAGGTTTCAATCCTAGAGCATTCCAAGAAAAACCCACCTAGGATTGCTAGAGTTGTGAAGAATGGTTTGTTTGAGCTAGAACCTCCTAAGCCATCAGGGGTTGTTTTCAAATCCATTGGTTTTGCTCAAACTCTTTACGGCAAGAAAGGTGCTTTCACTCATTGCATGCGGACCTCTCAAAGGTCGAGACCATTGCACCTTCGCAGAAAGAAGGCCATCTTGTTGAGTTACATTTAGGAGAGCAAAACTTGAGAGAAAAGAGAGGATGGCGTCACGAAATCCATTAGAGGAGTCCCTTCTCCAGCTATAGTCTCTAGAGCTAGGCAGCCTGTTTATCGCAACACATATAGGCCTAGAATTGTAGAGAACTTTGTAGACTCTTTTGGTGGGTCTAGGCAGCATGTTGGATTAGGACATCGTGAGAAGAGACACAGGGTAGCACCTAGGCAGGGGAGTGTCGATCTTTTGGTAGATCGTTTCGGAGAGGTCTAGGTGGTTCTCATGTGCATCCTTATGATTTTATTCCTGATCATGTTTATGCTATTTCTACTGCTGCTCCTAGACATCGTGCCTCTCAGTACTGGATTCCTCGATCATTTATCACTAACTTGATCTTGAGGCACGGATGTTTTCTGATTGTGCTTTTTAGGTCCGTCGTGCGAGGAAGGAGGACATATGGCTTGTTGACTCCGGGTGTTCTCGACATATGACTGGAGATTCTAGATGGTTCTCCTCCCTCACACGTGCATCCGGCAATGAATTGATTACATTTGGGGATGCTTCTACCGGGACCGTATTGCAAAAGCACCTTGCGCGTCAACGACAAGTTCATGCTAAAAGACGTCGCTTTGGTAAGTAAGCTGAGGTATAATCTTCTATCTGTTTCTCAGCTGCTTGATGAGGGTCTAGAAGTGAGGTTTAAGAGAGGTGAGTGTAGAGTTCTAGATTCCTCGGGTGAGCTTGTTTTGAGATCTCAGTTTGAGAAGATCTTTTGTGCAAATTTGATATTTCTTGATTTCAGATCCACAGGTGTCTTGTAGCCTCTGATTCTCATGACCTTGTTTTGTGGCATCGTAGACTTGGGTATATAGGTTTTGATCATTTGTCTAGAGTCGGTTGCAAGGACTTGATTAGAGGTTTGCCTAAGTGAAGGTCATTAGAGATCTTGTGTGCTCACCACTGTAGACATGGTAAGATGGTGTCGCTTCCCACCCACCCCTTACTTTGGTAATGGTGATGGACGGGATGACTTCTTCACTTAGATCTGATTGGTCCTTCTAGAGTTCGATCATTGGTGGGAAATGGTATGTCTTTGGTGGTTGTGGATGATTACTCCGGTATTCATGAGTTTATTTTCTTGCTTCTAAGGATGAAGCATTTGGATTCTTTAGAGATCTGGTCCTTAGAATTGTTGATATACTGGAGCTTTGAGAGCCATTAGGAGTGACAATGGGACGAGGTTCAAGAATTCTTCTTTTTCTACCTTCAGACGCGATAGGGGAATTGAGCATCGTTTTCTTCTCCTAGAGTTCCTCGTGAGAATGGTGTTGTAGAAAGGAAGAACAGAACCCTTGTAGAGATGGCTCGGACCATGCTAGATGAGCATTCTACTCCTAGGAGATTTTGGGCTGAGGCGATCTCTACTGCTTGTTATATTTCCAACAGGGTTTTCTTGAGATCTGTGGTTGGAAAGACTTCTTATGAGCTTAGATTTGGTCATTCTCCCAAAGTCTCTCATTTCAAGATTTTTGGTTGCAAGTGCTTCATTCTTAAACATGGCAATCTTGATAAATTTGAGTCTAGATGTTTTGGTGGCATATTTCTTGGATATCCTGCTCATTCTCGTGGCTATCGTGTTTTTAATATTGATACTAACAAAATTGTTGAGACTTGCGAAGTCACTTTTGATGAGGCTAGTCCTGGTACTAGACCCGATGCTTGGTACAGGTTCACGAAATTCAAGGAAGCATTTTAAATCGATGATGACTCGAGGATGAAGAACCAAATCATCCTCCGGCTACCTCGAGAGGGTGGAGAGCTGCTACTACTCGTCGATTTGGTTTGGCGACCTCCTCCTATTCCCACCGACGATCCGAGTGGCTCTGTTCCTACCTCCACAACTCATGAGGTAGAGGCCATACGCACCAGAGCACCTCTTCGCATCTGGCGACAACATCCACTGAGCGGATGATTGGGGATCTTCAAGAGCGAGTCACTCGCTCGGGTTTATTCTCCGATTCTCATGCACATTACGCTTTTGTCGCTTCCTTTGAACCCGAGATATCACCCATGCTTTATCGATGCCTCTTGGGTCAATGCCATGCATGAAGAGCTTGAAAATTTGAAAGAAACAAAGTCCAGTTTTAGTTGGCGACCTTCGATTCTCATGTTATTGGAACAAAATGGGTTTTTAAAATAAGCAAAGTGAGGATGGATTGGTTGTTACGCAATAAGGCTAGACTTGTAGCTCAAGGTTATTCCGGTAGAGGCTTAGACTTTGAGGAGACCTTTGCTCGAGTAGCTAGATTGGAGGCCATTCGCATTCTTTTAGCATTTGCAACATCCAAGGGTTTCAAGCTTTTTCAAATGGATGTTAAAAGTGTTTTCTTGAATGGCTTCATAGAAGAAGATGATATACTCTGTTGTCCGATCTTTCGGTGAGAGGGTAAATTCGATTGGATGATGGTCAACTCTCACGATCCGAGCTCTGAACGCAACGACGCATACGAACCAAGCAATCGTTGAACTAACCACCAAGTCGTTATCAACCGTGCAAAGACCGGTTGACGATCACGAGGATCAATTCCTACAAGCAATCGAAGAACAAGCAAGAGCGAGGTAAAAGCAATCTGAATTGCAAATATATGATTGAGTTCGGAAGGTGGGATTCGAGAGGTCCTTTACGGTTGGTCTAGTCGACACAAGCGAAGAGCGAGTTTTCACAATGGAGAAACTAATCAAGCGAAATCCAAGTTCTAGAAAAAGGAGATGGCGGCTCCTATATAGGGAGACGACCGGGGTGGCGACAGCGAAGTGGGCGACGCCCTAGGGTTACAAGGCCCATGGGCCCAAGTGGAGGTGACGTGACACCCGTTTGACTCGGACTTAGAAATAGACGTGGACTCTTTTGATGATTGTGGCCGACTCGGATGGAGTTTGATGATGATCTTGGATCCGTTGGAAAGTAGACTTGATAAGCTTTCCGTGAAGTCGAGAATCACCCCAAAGCGGAGTCCGTATGAAGAAGTTCTGACTGTTTGAACTTAGTACTATCATAGCAGTCCGAATTCGAATCGAACAGGCCCAACTCGAACTCTTGCTTGACACGGACACAAAGTGACGTGGTGACCTTCATTATGTCTTCCATGCACGTCCATGACTCCAAAAGCCTCTCCTTGATCTGTTCCCATGTTCCTAAGTACAATTAAATCACTTGCATTAGGTAGCGGTTTATTCTCGGTAATATATAAACATAGGAGCGAATTCACGATAATTAAGTTGGCGAGCACGAGCTCGGGTAAGAGGTCCTTGTAGTGGATGAGTTGTATGTGTAGGTGCGGTTGTATCCATAGTAGGGATGTCCTCATCATCCTCTCCTTCTTGCATTTGAGTCATCCTCGACTCAAGCACGTCCTCTTCTCCCAAGTATGGCTTCAAATCTGCAATGTTAAATGTGGGACTAACCCCAAAATCTGCGAGCGGTTCAAGCTGTATGCATTATCATTAATCTTTTTAACACTTTGAAAGGGCCATCGACTCTAGGCATCAATTTTGACTTTCTCAATTCAGGGAACCTATCTTTTCTCAAGTGCAACCAAACAAGATCACTGGTTCAAAAGTTAGATGTTTCCTCCCACATTGCCCGACAAGTTTATATTTAGCATTCATGCGCTCTATATTCTCCTTGGTTGTCTCATGCATTTTTAAAATCAATTGAAGACGTTGTTTAGCATCAAAATTCAATTTCTCGGAAGATGGAAGAAGCATTAAATCAATAGGAGCACGAGGCATAAAACCATAAACAACCTCAAAGGGCACATCTTGGTAGTAGAATGCGGAGCGATTATAAGCAAACTCAATATGAGGCAAGCATTCTTCCCACATTTTTAAATTCTTTTCAACACACCCTAAGCATTGTAGATAATGTTCTATTCACAACCGGTTTGTCCATCGGTTTAGGGATGACAAGTAGTAGAAAATAACGACTTAGTCCCCAATTTAGCCCATAAAGTTCACCAAAATGTCTAAGAAATTTGGCATCACAATCGAAACTATAGTATTAGGTACACCATGTAATCGAACAACTTCACGAAAGAATAAATCAGCAATATGGGCGACATCATTGCTCTTATGACATGGTATAAAATGAGCCATCTTGGAAAATCGATCAACAACCACGAATATGCTATCTCTCCCTTTTGTGTTCTAGGCAATCCTAAAACAAAGTCCATCGAAATATCTTCCCATGGAACGCTAGGAACAGATAGAGGCATGTATAAACCATGAGGATTAAGTCGTGACTTAGCTCTTTGACATGTAGTCACGGCGAGCAACATAGCGCTCGGCGTCCGTCTCATCTTTGGCCAAAAGAAATGATCGGCAAGTATATCCTCTGTTTTCTTCACGCCAAAGTGTCCCATCGACCGCCTCCATGCGCTTCAGTAACAACAACAAGCGAACGAGCTAGTGGGATGCATAGCTTGTTAGCTCGAAACACAAATCCATCATTAATGATAAATTTGTTCCACGTTTTCCCTTCTTTACAATTCAACAAGACATCTGTAAAATCAGCATCATGCACATATTGCTCTTTAATGGTCTCTAATCCAAAACTTTTAAAGTCAAGTTGTGAAAGCATGGTATATCTCCTAGACAAAGCATCAGCAATAACATTCTCCTTTCCCTTCTTATGTTTTATGATATAAGGAAAAGACTCAATAAACTCAACCCACCTTGCGTGTCTACGATTTAGTTTACTTTGACTTCGAATATGCTTTAAAGATTCATGATCAGAATGTATAACAAATTCTTTGGGTCATAAATAGTGTTGCCAAGTTTCTAAAGTTCGAAATAGTGCATATAATTCCTTATCATAAGTAGAATAGTTCAGACTAGGCCCACTCAACTTCTCACTGAAGTATGCTATCGGTTTACCTTCATGTAACAACACGCCACCTAAACTAATTCCGCTAGCATCACATTCTAGTTCAAAAGTTTTATTAAAATCAGGGAGTTGGAGTAGGGGTGCATGTGTTAACTTATCTTTCAGTGTGGTGAATGCGTTCTCCTGTGCGGCGCTCCACACAAATAGCACGCCCTTCTTAGTGAGCTCATTCAATGGTGCAACGATTGTGCTAAAATCCTTCACGAAGCGGCGATAAAATCCAGCCAGTCCGAAAAAGCTTCGCACCTGTGTGACCGTGTTAGGAGTCGGCCAACTCTGTATTGCTTCAACCTTAGCTCGATCAACTTCAATTCCCTGTGGAGTAACAACATAGCCAAGAAACGCGACTCTATCGGTGCAAAAGGTGCACTTCTCAAGGTTACCGAATAAACGTGCATCACGTAAATTCCCTTAGAACGAATTCACCTGATAATTAAGTTGGCGAGCACGAGCTCGGGTAAGAGGTCCTTGTAGTGGATGAGTTGTATGTGTAGGTGCGGCTGTATCCATAGTAGGGATGTCCTCATCAGAAGAGGTCTTTGTCAAGCAACCTCCTGGTTTTGAAAATCAAAAATTCCCAAATCATGTTTTTAAACTCTCTAAAGCCATGTATGGATTGAAGCAAGCTCCTAGAGCTTGGTATGACAGGCTTAAGAGTTTCTTGCTTGAAAATGATTTCAAAATGGGAATGGTTGATAAAACCTTGTTCACTCTCAGGCATGGCGGTGATTTCTTCTTTGGTTGATTTATGTGGATGATATTATTTTGGTGGTTCTTCTCATGCTTTGGTGTCTAGATTTTGATTCGATGAGCGGTGAGTTTGAGATGAGCATGATGGGAGGTGACATTCTTCCTTGGTCTTCAAATCAAGCAAGCGAAAGAAGGCACATACTTCCGAACAGGAGCGAAGGATCCCGAATTCTCTGTGTTCATACACTAGTCCAGATTTCCGGTGTACGATCACAAAATGTTATCACAAACATATCCAACGTGTATATTTAATAAGCATAGAGTTTATTACAAGCTGGGGCGGAGGCCAAATAAAACATTAGCGGAAGCAAATAATAATGGTAAGCCACACGATCGCCACGAGCAATAAATGCGGAGGTCATTGCCTAATCGTCCTGCTCCTCACATACGGATAGCAGTCTTCTCACGAATAATAATATTCGACAAGAGTGAGCACTACAAGCGTGCTCGCAAATTACACCAATCTGAATTTAGAATGCATGCATAAGTTATTCAAAGGAAGGTTATAGGGTTTATTTGCATAAATCGGCATTTTGGTTTAAATAGTTATACTAAGTTTCAAGGCACATTTTCATTACATAACTAAAATCGATTTAAAATTTATCATTTTATAGTGGATAACCTCCATATGAAACATGGTGAAGGATACCCTCCTATCACAAGGCTACGCCTAAATTTACCACAAGGATTAACCATCCTCAAATCATGTCCAAAGTTATTTAAAACCAAAAACAAATCTAACTTAGAGTGGCTTTGCTCGGCATGTCCATAGCAGTGGACACGACTATTCGAATAGATTTACACTCTGCGGAGGTGGTACAACTTTACCCACACGAGATAATTTGCAGTTATGTGGCCAATACACACTTCCTTAGGTGTGTGACTAGGCAATTATCACAAGGCGTTTCAATGCATTACCTCAATACCAATATGCGCTAAGGTTTCACTTCCATTAGGCTAACCACTGCTGGAAACCCCTCTTGCGCCAAGTGGGAATAAAGTCTAGCAAACACCCACACAACAAAAATGGCATAAACAATACCGAGGTAATACAAATTATTAAGCACTGGTTACGCCCATCTGAGAACATGTGGTAGTACGGTGGAGCTTTTGCAAGATGCGGCTCAAAGGCGGTCCTTAATCTACTTGGGCAACTTTCAATAAAACCACAGGTCTCGATCCTAACAGACAGGCCGGTGCATAAACTGCACCCACCAGCGGTCCATGTTTGCCCAAGTACAAACCATTTTCTTTTATTTTATAATTTTCAAAGACATTTGCAAAAGTCCACCATGACAAAGCAATGTCATAGGCTTTTTATCAATTTATGAAATTTTGGCTAAATTCTCCCAAAGTCAAATATTTCATGGTCTAAGCATTTGCTATGCATATATTTATTTTAAATTCATTTGACTAAGGTTACAAGGAATTGATAATACAACAATCAAATTTGGCTACACAAAGGAATTGGAATAATTAAATATTTAAACAGAATTTAAAATAATTAAATACAATTATGCATGCAATAATAATTTAAAGCAGAAATTAAATAATTTTAAATATTAGGGGCAAAATGGTCAATGGTGTAACTTGCCTTGCTCAAATTCACAGTATTCTACTTCTTCAATAGGGTCAAGCTCTAGAAGTCGTCAAAATCTATCTGTGAAAATATTCCAAATTCAAGCAGAATTCAAATGAACACAAATAAATTCAAATGAAAATTCAAATTAATTCCAAATTAAATAATTTTGGTTTAGTTAGCTAGATCTTGATTTTATACAAATTTAGAAATTTGAATCACCTAAATCGGAGTTTGTATGAAGAAATACGAGCTCCTGGAAGTTTAAAACCTAATTTAATTCCAAAATCGAGATTTTCCATAATTCCCGAATTAAATTTCTAAAGAAAATTCTATTTATTGCGCGGTGGCGTCAGAAGATCTTGTGCCGAGATCGACATGTGGGCCCGCACAGTCATGGACTGAGTCCACGGCGCTTTCCGAGTTCACGGTGGACTCGGTGCCTGCGATCTGAGGGGTCTGCTGTTGGCGACCACGTGGGTGACTTGGCCGCCACGCACGCAAAGCAGTGAGGTGGGCCGAGGTGGTCGACCACGTCGGCCGAGAGGGGAGGCTTCGAGGAACCGAGAGTGCCGGCGATTAGCGGCTTGGCGAGCTCGTGGCGCGCATAAAGGTTCGAGGATGATCTTGAGTGTGATCGCTACTGGCGGCGTGAGGGCGTGGCGGAAGATGGTCGGCGGCAGCGAGGCGGCGAGGATCGGTCGTTAGCGGCGAAGAGCTCCGCGACGCCCGAGGAAGTGCGAGTGCGCACGAGTTCGCGATCTTGGCGGCCGGTGGTGCGATCGAGCGGCCGGAGGTTCACCGATGGCGGCGCTAGAGGGCGAGCACAGCTCGGCCGCGAGAGAAGAGCCAAATGCGAGCGGCCGGGAGCGAGGAGATGTGGAGAGTTGGGGCAAAAGCTTGAGGAAGAGAGGCGCACGGTGCTCCTTTTATAGAGCGCGGCGAGCGGGAGATGGAGATCGTGGCGAGGTGGCAGCGGCCGTTTGCGGAGGTGAGGCGGCGTTCTACGAGTTAAGAAGGGGGTAATCTGGGAGCGAGCGCGGTGGGAGCGGCGCTTTCATTGCAGCGTGATGGCGAGAGAAATGGGGAGGAATCACGGATTGATGAGCTCGAGCGGCGGTAATGGCGGCGAGAGCAACGGACGCGGAGAAGACAGCGCGAGGAAGGCGGATTGTCTGGTGGGCCCCTTTGCGATGTGAGAGAGAGAGAGAGAGAGCGCGGCGGATTGATTGTCGGCCGTCCGATTTGATCGGACGGCCCGCGTTATTCAGCGAGGAAGAGTTGGGTCGAGGCGCGCCTGATCTTGGGCTTGCCCGATCTTTATGTGAAGATTTGTAAACCTTTTCAATTGATTTAATTCGAGAAATTCAAATATGCTTTAGAAAATAGTAAATGAAGTCCAAAATTTTGAGAAAATTCACGAAATTCTATGAGGCATTACGGACTTAAATAAAATAATTCCAACTTTTAGTTGGTAATAGATTTTGCACATAAATTCTTTTAGCCTTAATATACTTTATTGAAAAGCTTTTAAAAATTCGGAAAATCCACAAAAATTAATAAAGTCTTATTTTAAATGAAATTGAAATTTTGGGTATTACAAACCTACCCCCTTAAAGGAATCTCGACCAGAGATTGGGCTTAGTCGACAAAAGGTAGGGTACTCGGCTCTCAAAACTTCTTCTCGCTCCCGGTAGCTTCTTCTTACGAATGATTGCTCCATTGAACCTTACAAGAAGCGAATGACTTTGCTTACGGTGGCGCGTTACGCCACATCGAGAATCTTGATTAGTTGTTCCACATAGGTGAGATCTTCACGAAGATCGATGCTCTCAGCGGTGTTTCTTCTGTTGGTACTCTGAGACATTTCTTTAATGGGATACATGGAAAACATTGTGAGCAGTGTGAGAGATCTTTGGTAGTTCAAGCGATAAGCAACTTCACCTCTTTTGCCAAAATCTTATAGGGTCAGACAAATGCAGGTGCGAGTTTTCCTTTAGTCCGAAATCTCTTCACTCCTCGGAGTGGAGTTACCTGAGATAGACAAAATCTCCCATCTCGAAGGATAGTTCTCTCCGACGATTATCGGCATAACTCTTTTGTCGGGTTTGAGCTACTTTGAGACGTTCTCTTATTGTTTTACCTTACTTTGACTTCTTTTATCAATTCAGTCAGAAGAATTGGTGCTCTCCTACTTGATCCCAAAGGAGAGGGTTCTACACTTTCTACCATACAATGCTTCAAATGGCGACATCGTAGGCTAGCTTGAAAAGCTGTTGTTGTAGGAAAATTCGCATAGGGCAAATTCTTATCGACTTCTTCCATAATCTATAGCACAAGCTCGAAGCATGTCTTCTAGGATCGATTTACGTTCGGTCGGCCATCTGTTTGGGGATGATATCTTTGTCTTTGAAGTTGAGTCTAGTTCCCAAAGCTTCATGTAGACTCTGCCAAAATTTTGAAGTGAGCTGCGAACCTCTGTCGGACACAATTTTCTTGGGTATACCATGTAGGCAGACGAGTCTGGCCATGTACAATTCTGCTAACTTATTGCTTACGTAAGTGGTCTTGTTGGAATAAAATGAGCCACTTTTGTTAATCGGTCAATTATTACCCAAATGGAATCACAACTGATTGGGTCCTAGGTAGTCGGTGATAAAATCCATACCAATCTCCTCCCATTTCCACTCGGTAATTGGTAATGGTTGTAACAATCCGCGAGTCTCGATGTTACGCCTTAACACGCGACATACATCTGGCGTGCAACAAACTCGGCGATCTCTCGCTTCATACTAACCCACCAATACTTTTCCTTGGATCTGGTACATCTTGGTACTTAGGGATGAATAGAGTAAGGTGATTCATGAGCTTCTTTCGAATCGGTTATGCGGTTTCATGATGTTTAGGTACAGATCACGGTTGCCAAACCATCTGTGCCTGCTCGTCTTGAGAAAATCACGGGCTTTGCCTCTTCTCATATTCTTCATGATTTCTTTGATGTCTTCGTCTTCTATTTGTTTTTCTCGATCGACCTTGTATGGTTGGTTGGACTTCCCTTGTGTTGATCTGACCTTGGTGACAATTTCAGTTCGGATGCTTTAGTTCTTCATACAATTACGGTTGATTTTCTTGAACTAACATCGTGTTGCGGTATGCCTTCCTACTCGAGCATCCGCTACCACGTTAGCTTTACGGGTGATAATGAATTCCAAGGTCATAATCCTTTATCGGCTCTAACCATCTTATTTGCACGAGATTAAGATCATTGGGTGAAGATATATTTGAGACTCTTATGATCTGTGAAAATCTCACGTGATTTACCAATGAGATAATGCTTGATTTTCAAAGCATGCACAATTCTTGCTAACTCTAAATCATGTGTTGGATAATTTCCTTCATGTGGCCTTAAGCGGCGAGATGCATAAGCCACAACCTTTCCTTCTGCATCGGTACACATCCTAGCCCTGGCGGATCGTCCTGAAAACTTCAAAATCCTTACGTATATCGGTAAACTAGCACAGTGCAGAGACTAGTCTTTTCTTGACTCTTGAAAACTATGTTCACAAGTACTTGTCCATTCAAATTTCTTTTCCTTCTTGAAGTTGAGTCATGGGTTTGGCGATCTTGGAGAAACTTTCAATGAATCTGCGGTAGTACCCAGCTAATCAGAAAACTTCTCATACATGACGGACTTGGGTTGCTTCCAATCCATTCTGACTTCAACCTTTGAGGGTCTCTGCAACTCCTCCTGCTGACACAATGTGTCCAAGAAAAGCCACTTGGTGAGCCAAAATTCACTTTTGCTAAGTTTGGCATAAAGTTGGTGTTCTCGGAGTTTGTCCAAAATAATTCGAGATGTTTTCATGCTCTTCCACATCTCTTGAGTAGATGAGAATATCATCTATGAATACCACCACAAACTTATCCAAGAATTCCATGAACACTTTGTTCATCATATTCATGAAATAAGCGAGGGCATTTGTTAGTCAAATGACATCACTTTGTGAACTCGTCTGATCCATATCCGGTGGTGAAATTTGTCTTGAATATCTTACAGTGCGATTTTTAGCGATGGTAGCGACCCCAAATCAATCTTGGAGAAAACACTGGCTCCTTTAAGTTGATCAAGCGGATCATCTATCCTAGGTAACGGTACTTGTTTTTGATTGTTACCTCGTTGAGTGATCTATAGTCCACACATTCTCATACTATTGTCTTTCTTTTTAACAAATAGTCTTGGAGCTCCCAAGGCGATGAACTTGGTTGAATGTAACCTTTACTCTGTAGTTCTTGATCCGCTTCTTTAATTACGCTAGATCATTTGCCGGCATTGCAGTAGGGTCGCTTGAAATTGGGCGATCCACAGGACTAAGTCAATTAAGAACATTATGTCGGTCGGTGGCATACGAGTAAGTCCTCGGAAAAACATCTGGATATTCTTGTACCACGGGAATATCTTCGAGTTTCACTTCCTTTAAAGCTGGTCAAGATAGGACTTCTTTAGTAGAAGTCTTGGGTTGGAACTCTCTGAAATCCTTTGTTCATTGGTGAGGTTGATAGATCTACTAGCACAATCTATCACCTTACGATTTTTGGCAAGCAGTCCATTCCAAAATTACGTCCAATCCTTGCGAGCAGGACTATTAAGTTGGCGAGAAAGTTACTCGAGATTTCAAAGGTAAGATTTGGACAGAATAAACTAGCTCTCATTTTCGAGCAGGGAATGGATTAACATGGGCTTAACTAAGGGGAGGTAGATAACCCATATTTTCCACAAACTTATTTGACACAAAGAATCGAAGCTCGGAATTAAATAAAGCGATCTTTGATGCTGAGTTGACAAGGGCGTACCAAGAACAACATCTGGTCTTTGCATAGGCTTCCTCTGCGGTGGCGTGATTCACCGTCCCTTCATGAATTGACCGGTGGTCTTGAGGGACATGCCGAGGCTGAAACTCGGGAGTTGGCTTGACGGGGTGGCGATCTGCGCTTCTTGGGACACTTATTGGCATAGTGACCCAACTCGTTGCGATGAAAGCAAGTGATTCTCTTTGTGGAAATAGTAAGCCTGCTGGCTGTCCTCGGATGAACTACTACGGAATCCGGAAGTATTTGGTCGTGGACTTGGGTGAAACTCTTGGTGTAGTAGTGCGGAATCTCCCATTGAGGTGGTGAGACCGAGAAAGCGAGGCTTGGGTAGTCCTCGAGTTAAACTTACGATTGCCATCCTCGCTTGCGATTCTCCATTTCTTGATGTTTGCCTTCTGGCGTATGGCCTTATTACCAAGCTATTTGAAAGTCGGTAAAATCACGAGAAATCAAGCGAGCAGAGAGTTCGTCGTTCAACCCTTCAAATCGCTCTTGCTGTCTTCATCTCTGGCTACATCCTCGGGGCATAGCGAGCAAGTTGGTTAAACTTATGCGGATACTCGCCGGTGAGCGGTTTCCTTGGCGAAGCGGCGAAACTCCTTCTTTTCAAGGTAATCATGCGGATGGAATGTGAGATCGACGGAAAGCTTGCATGAACTCATCCCAAGTGATTTCTTGGGCATTAGCATGAGACATCTTTGAAATTATCCCACCATTACGATGCGGGACCCATCAATTGATGAGAGGCAAACAAAACTCTCTCACGATCGTGCATTGAGCAATATCCGACTTCTTTCCAATGACCACGAGCCAATCATACGCATCCATGGGTTCCGTGCTACTAGAAAGCGTTGGCGGACGCATCCTCATGAACTCGACAAAGTCACTCTTGCGGGAGGTGGAGGAGCATGATAGGTTCGCGCTTGGGTATTCGATTCTTTGTGAAGGGATGGGCTAGCAACTCAATTAGATGAGTCGATTGACCATCATTTAGCGCCCGATCGGGAGCTTGATTGGAGGAGGTGGTGGGTGTTGAACTGGGTTTTCTTGATATTGGCATTCTCATTTCCTTGCCCTCTAGCGACACTTAGGTGCGGGTGGTCACCATCGATGAACTCTTCATAGATTAGACAAGAGTGACAGGAATTATAAGAGTATAGATCTAAAATAGCCCAAATTCAACAAACATAAGGCAAGAACATTTCGGCAAAATAATTTATTTTATTTTATTAATTCATTATGGCTACTACAAAGGTTTGGTAGCTCATAATTACGCAACTAAAGGAAAAATTTAAGGTCAAATCTATGGTGTTATTGGGGTATAATCGGCTCACTAGAACTAGCCTCGCCTTCCTTGTAGGAGGCGGTTCTTTTCTGCGATCTTTAACTTTTCTTACGCATCTTGTAATTTCACTTGCGGGAGAGCGGCTCATCTAGTGTATTCCGTAGGCATAATCCATGGCTCTGGCGGATCCACGATGAGTGAGATCGGGCAGTCTTCATCTCTAGTTGAGCGGAAAGCTTTTGTCATCATGCGGGTTGGGATATGCATTGGGTAATAGTGGAACCCAGTCTGTTGAGGCGGTGATCGTAGATGTAGCGAAGTCTGCGGGTTGCTTCCTGGTGCATCTGGATGCCTTGGCGAAGGTGTCTCGTCGCATTGGGGCATCGAAGGCGTGGAAGTCGTGTTCGGC
This sequence comes from Hsuehochloa calcarea, assembly GCA_036346395.1. Lineage (NCBI taxonomy): Eukaryota > Viridiplantae > Streptophyta > Magnoliopsida > Poales > Poaceae > Hsuehochloa > Hsuehochloa calcarea. Next base: position 29,715,872 of record CM070614.1, read on the forward strand.
GATAGATTGGAGTAGAGGATCACCTCTACTCTCCACCGTTCTGATTTCCCACCTTATACTTGTATCCTTGATACGTCGGTCTTTCTTCAAAGTCCAAGTCTTTGCATCATCTTCGAGAGAATGGCGCCCAATGACCAACAAAGACTCCATGGGAAATGGCATTGAACTTGACCATCTACAATTTTTGAAAAGGAGATGAGTTAGTAAATAATTTTCAAGAGAAAAGTTGAGAAATGACTCGAGAAGACCAAGTTATTTTTAATTTTTAAAATAAATCCTTAAGGGTTTGATTTCTTTCTAGGTCACGACCTACGATCGATATGGCTCGATACCACTTTTGTCGAACACGGAGCGAAGGATCCCGAATTCTCTGTGTTCATACATTAGTCCGAGATTTCCGGTGTACACGATCACAAAATGTTATCACAAACATATCCAACGTGTATATTTAATAAGCATAGTGTTTATTACAAGCGGGGTAGGAGGCCAAATAAAACATTAGCGGAAGCAAATAATAATGGTAAGCCACACGATCGCCAGGCAATAAATGCGGAGGTCATTGCCTAATCGTCCTGCTCCTCACCTTACGGATAGCAGTCTTCTCTGAATAATAATATTCACAAGAGTGAGCACTACAAGCTGTGCTCGCAAATTACACCAATCTGAATTTAGAATGCATGCATAAGTTATTCAAAGGAAGGTTATAGGGTTTATTTGCATAAATCAGCATTTTGGTTTAAATAGTTATACTAAGTTTCAAGGCACATTTTCATTACATAACTAAAATCGATTTAAAATTTATCATTTTATAGTGGATAACCTCCATATGAAATATGGTGAAGGATACCCTCCTATCACAAGGCTACCCGCCCAAATTTACCACAAGGATTAACCATCCTCAAATCATGTCCAAAGTTATTTAAAACCAAAAACAAATCTAACTTAGAGTGGCTTTGCTCGGCATGTCCATAGCAGTGGACACGACTATTGAATAGATTTACACTCTGCAGAGGTGGTACAACTTTACCCACACGAGATAATTTGCAGTTATGTCGGCCAATACACACTTCCTTAGGTGTGTGACTAGGCAATTATCACAAGGCGTTTCAATGCATTACCTCAATACCAATATGCCCGCTAAGGTTTCACTTCCATTAGGCTAACCACTGCTGAAACCCCTCTTGCGCCAAGTGGGAATAAAGTCTAACCGACACCCACACAACAAAAATGGCATAAACAATGCGAGGTAATACAAATTATTAAGCACAGTTACGCCCATACAGAACATGTGGTAGTGCGGTGGAGCTTTTGCAAGATGCGGCTCAAAGGCCGGTCCTTAATCTACTTGGGCAACTTTCAATAAAAACCACAGGTCTCGATCCTAACGAGACAGGCCGTGCATAAACTGCACCCACCAGCGGTCCATGTTTGCCCAAGTACAAACCATTTTCTTTTATTTTTATAATTTTCAAAGACATTTGCAAAAGTCCACCATGACAAAGCAATGTCATAGGCTTTTATAAATTTATGAAATTTTGGCTAAATTCTCCCAAAGTCAAATATTTCATGGTCTAAGCATTTGCTATGCATATATTTATTTTTAAATTCATTTGACTAAGGTTACAAGGAATTGATAATACAACAATCAAATTTGGCTATACAAAGGAATTGGAATAATTAAATATTTAAAGCAGAATTTAAAATAATTAAATACAATTATGCATGCAATAATAATTTAAAGCAGAAATTAAATAATTTTAAATATTAGGGCAAAATGGTCAATGGTGTAACTTGCCTTGCTTAAATTCACAGTATTCTACTTCTTCAATAGGGTCAAGCTCTCCTGAGTCGTCAAAATCTATCTGTGAAAATATTCCAAATTCAAATAGAATTCAAATGAACACAAATTAATTCAAATGAAAATTCAAATTAATTCCAAATTAAATAATTTTGGTTTAGTTAGCTAGATCTTGATTTTATACAAATTTAGAAATTTGAATCACCTAAATCGGAGTTTGTATGAAGAAATACGAGCTCTGGAAGTTTAAATCTAAATTTAATTCCAAAATCGATTTTCCATAATTCCCGAATTAAATTTCTAAAAAAATTCTATTTATTGCGCCGGTGGCGTCGTGATCTTGTGCGAGATCGACATGTGGGCCCGCAGTCATGGAGTGAGTCCACGGCGCTTTCCGAGTTCACGGTGGACTCGGTGCACGCTAACGATCTGAGCAAGGCCGCTACTTGGCGACCACGCTGTGTGGCCGACTTACGCCACCACGCGAAAAAACGGTGAGGTGGCGGCGAGGTGGTGACCACGTCGGCGCCGGAGGGGAGGCGCTCGGAGGCGAGAGTGCCGGCGATTAGCGCGCGGCGAGCTCCGCGAAGCGCGCAAAGGTTCGAGGATGATCTTGAGTGTGATCGCTACTCGGCGGCGTGAGGGCGTGGCGGAAGATGGTCGGCGACGGCGAGAGGCGGCGGCGAGGATCGGTCGTTAGCGGCGAAGGAGCTCGGCGACGCCCGAAGTCTGAGTGCGCGCGAGTTCGCGGCGGCCGAGGCGGCCGGTGGTGCGGATCGAGGCGGCGGAGGTTCACCGGTGGCGGCGCTAAGCGTGAGCACTGGCTCGGCCGGCGAGAGAAGAGCCAAATGCGCGGCCCGGGAGCGAGGAGATGTGGAGAGTTGGGGCAAAAGCTTGAGGAAGAGAGGCGCACCGTGCTCCCTTTATAGAGGCGAGGCGAGGCGGGAGATGGAGATCGTGGCGAGGTGGCAACGGCCGTTATGAGGTGAGGCGGCGGCGTTACGAGTTAAGAAGGGGGTAATGCCGAACGAGCGCGGTGGGAGCGGCCGCTTTCATTGCGCGTGATGGCGAGAGAAATGGGGAGGAATCACGGATTGATGAGCTCGAGGAGCGGTAATGGCGGCGAGAGCAACGGACGTAGAGAAGGCAGCGCGAGGAAGGCGGCATTGCTGTGGGCCCTTTGACGATGAGGCGAGAGAGAGAGAGCGGCGGATTGATTGTCGGCCGTCCGATTTGATCGGACGGCCGCGTTATTGCTAGCGCGCGGAAGAGTTGGGCGAGGCAGCGCATGCAGTCTTTGGCTTCGGCCCGATCTTTATGTGAAGATTTTAAACCTTTTTCAATTGATTTAATTCCAGAAATTCGAATATGCTTTAGAAAATAGTAAATGAAGTCCAAAAATTTTGAGAAAATTCACAGAAATTCTATGAGGCATTCTGGACTTAAATAAAATAATTCCAACTTTTAGTTGGTAATAGATTTTGCACATAAATTCTTTTAGCCTTAATATACTTTATTGAAAAGCTTTTAAAAATTCTAGAAAATCCACAAAAATTAATAAAGTCTTATTTTTAAATGAAATTGAAATTTTGGGCTGTTACACCTTCGTTCACCAGAGTAAGTATACAAAGGACCTTCTTCGGCGCTTCAATATGGGAAGCAGTAGGCCAATGTCTACTCCCATTGCTACAACCACCGTCTTTGGACCACGATGAGGATGGAGAGTCAGTGGACGGAAGAATCTGCATGATATGATTGGCTCCCTCCTCTATCTTACAGCGTCGAGGCCGGACATACAATTCGCCGTATGTCTGTGCGCTCGCTTTCAGGCTTCCCCTCGTGCTTCTCATCGTCAAGCAGTACGTCGCATATTCAGGTATCTTCAAGATATGCTTGACTTTGGACTCTGGTACTCTTCTTCTTCGGCTCTTTCAATTCGAGCATTTTCTGATGCTGATTTCGCCGGATGTAGAGTGGATAGGAAGAGTACTTCTGGCACTTGTCATTTCTTGGGCACATCTCTTGTTTCTTGGTCTTCTAGAAAAGCAGTCTTACATTGCCTGATCTACACCGAGGCCGAGTATGTAGGCTGCTTGATGGTCGCTCTCGAGTTCTCTGGATTTTATCCATTCTGCGGGACTATGGGTTATCTTTGGGAAGTGTTCCTCTTTTCTGTGACAACACTTCTGCAATTAATATTGCCAAAAACCCAGTGCAACACTCCAGGACTAAACACATTGATATTCGATTTCATTTTCTGAGAGACCATGTTGAGAAAGGTGATGTTGTGCTTCACTTTGTAGAGTCTGAGCAACAGCTTGCAGATATTTTCACTAAAGCTCTTGATTCTTCTCGTTTTGCCGCTTATGGGAGAGTTAGGGGTTATTAGTCCTATTAGGCTGTTTTGAGGGGGAAGTTGCTCTTTTTGCATTCATTGTATCATAATGCATGTTTCAATTCATTTGTCTTGCATTGTATAATAAAATTAGTGGAGCTTTGATTATTATCCTTGTATGACTTGATTTCATCTTCTATACTTTGTCATATCAAGTGATAGTCTGCTAGACTTCTTTTATGGCTCTTCGTGTGTGGCTTAGCTGTTGCCTTGCTAGCTTTTTATCTGTGAGCAAATTGAATCAAATCATGTCTTGTTGGATCTTGTGACTAGTTTTGCTCTAGTGATCCTCTTATGATTCTTGCCATGTCTTACAGGTTGAATTGAGTCTTGAACTTATTTTGAGATGAAAAATGAGCCTTTTATCTTATTAAGTCAAGCAAATGAAAAATGAGATTTTCTGTACGAAAAAACTGATCTCACCAATCCTTTCTCATGAGACGGCTTGTCATTGCACAAGGCATGAACTCAGGGGGAGTTTTGGATGACCTAGATCATTCTTTTAAGCTTATCGCTTGAGATGGTCGCGGCAAGGCTTGAGATCTAGCACAGTAAAAAAAAGGGAGAAAAAGAAAAATTGCCCAAAAAGGGCTAAGTGCTTGAGCGTTGCTTCAAAAGAATTCTCTTAATGCTCAAAATGTCTCAATTCTTGTTTTGAGTCTCTTTTTACTTATAGACATGGCTTGACTCATTTTTGGTTGCCTTGAGTGAATCTATGATATTGAGCAACTCTTCATGATTTTAATTCTGTTAATCTCAGATTGCTGCTATCTTGTTTTTAGCTTTGCAGTACATGTTCTGCCATGATTAAATATAGCGTTTACTCTTTATATGGCTTGGTATAATACTTGTACTGTCTTCATGTATAATAGTCATGGCTCCTTTTTACTAAGTTCAAAAATAAAGTCTTTCCTTCATGCTCTTTCTTTTTCATACATCTTGATGAATTCATTGTCAAAGGGGGAGAAAGATTGTGAAGAAAATGATGTTGGAGCTTTTGGTAAAATGATGTTGGAGCTTTTGGTAAGGTTTAATATAAAAGAACTTCATAAAATAAAAATTTTGAACCTTTTGAATAATATAAAAGAACTTCATAAAATAAAAATTTTGAACCTTTTGAAAATTTGTGATCATAGTGAGTTAAGTCTTGTGGTTCTATTGCCTTTTCCTGATTTCATTTGCAATTGAAGAATACTCACAATGATCAAAGGTCAAATAGAAAAATTGTCTTTCATTTGGACCTAAGTGAGATTTTTGGCTACTTTCTGGAAATTGAATCCTTTGGTGCTTTCATTGCCTTATCTCACTTGCTTACACTATTACAAGCCGACTTGGTGGTTCCTAGGCTTTTTCATGCTTATGGACCAAGTTGTGCCTTTATCTCGGCAAGAGTTTTACTTTTTATTTGAAAACCACATTTTCTTGAAAATTGTCAATGTGTTCATCAAGGGAGATTGTGGATATCGTGAGGATATGTGCACGATCTCGGGATGATGAGTCAATTGGCAATGGCGTTGTTGGTTTGCAAAATCTCGCGTTTCGGGTTTGCTCAAAATTTGTCGGACCACGGCGGTCGGCCGGTGGTGTCGAGCGATCGACCGCCGTGGAGGAGTCCGACGGCCATGGTGGCGGTCCGACCGCCATAAAATGAAAATGGGTTTTTGGTGAGCCAAAATAGGTTGTGTAGGCAAGTGAGGAGTCTCGTGGATGTGGTCCCATCATTTTTGGAGCTCCCAGTCAAAAGTTCTATTCGTTTGAAATTTCCGGAAGGTTTGAATTTCATACTTGATTTTAGCTAAGTCTTTTTGACCGGTCGACCGCCGTTGTCGCGGCGGTCCGACCGAACTGAATCGGTCGGACCAGGCCTTGTGGGGTGATCGGGACCGGTGATGACTGGAGGTTAGTCAAGTTTGCATTGAGTTGATTTGAGTGTGTTTCATGTATGGTTATCAATGCTTTATTGATGTATATTGCATTGCGGAGCTAACGTGGGTCAAGTTGTGAAGAACTTATTCTCGAAAACGGTTTGTTTGTCTATTGCTGTGCAGGTGGCTTGCAGGTCAACGATGTCAACGGTGAGTGGATCGGGACTACGCTTGGAGAGCTGAGGTCCAGAACGATCAGGGATACCGGGTGAGGTCGTGTGACACAAGCATGGTGCAGGATGGGCAAGATGGATCGAATGGGTGGTTCGTTACAGCTGGTTGGATCAGGCGGTGCGGATATCGGTGCGAGTCTCTGGGAGGTTTAGATGGGATTCGGACAAAAGAGGCTTGGCGACGCGATGAGAACCGCTGATCAACCTACACGTGGTGAAGCAGGCGATTGCTTCAATAGTTATGTGTGTGTGTGGGTCCCATGTGTAAGTGACCCCAAAAGTGAAACCCTAGCTCTCTAGTATAAATAGAAAGGGGGAGATGGAAAACTTTCTAAGCATTCATTTAGCCCCTTCTTCCTTTTTCTAGGGTTTGGAGGAGAGGAGAGGAGAACTAGGGTTTGGAGTGTGCTCCTTGTTGAGCTCTTGCCCTCCTTGTTGGAGAGGCTTTGTAAGCATCTTGTGTGACCGAACAATCTTGTGATGCTCAATTGAAAGATCGTTTGCTCCCTTTTGTGTTCTTCTCCCTTTTGGATGATTTTGGTGCTTCCTTGATTCAAAGGTTCATGCTTGGTCTCTTGGCCTACTTTATCTTGCTTTGATGTGTGGGATTACTCCTAGAGTCATCTAGATCATCAACCCCCACAAGCAAGTCTTGAATCAAGATTTTTTCATTTCTAGGGTTTGTGCACTTCTTTGGTAAAATCTCGAGAGATCGATTCTGCGTAGTGGATCTGACAGATCGTTGCTAGAAATAGGTCTCTAATATCATTAGGGAGGTGTGCTCGAAATTTGGTCAAGTTTTATTGGTTAAATCAAAAGTTGGATCAAATTTCGTTTTTGATTTGGGTGGAGTTTTTGATCTTGGACTCTACCGGTCCGACGGTCTTTCAACGGCGGTTCGACCGCTTGGTGTATTCGATCATTGGTTTGCGGGTCGAACCACCATCCACCGGTCCGACCGCTAGTTGGTTGCTTGGTCGATCATTGGTTGACCGTCGGTCCGATCGCCCGTGGTAGCCGGTCGGACCGATGAGACCGATCGAGCAGTGAGTTCTTTTCACTATTTGTGTTGTGTGGTTGAGGGGTTTATCGAATCCAACACAAGGCTTCCACTGTGCGCTTACTAATCTTCTTAACTTTCATAGCTAAAGGAGTAAAGTTCATGTTGTATTCGATTTAGGCGAGAAAGTTTTGAAAGCGCCTATTCACCCCCTTAGTCGCCTTTACGGTCCTACACTTTCATCAATTGCTAGTAGTGTAGATTTGGAACCACGACTGGAGATGCTCTGTGCGACAACCTTTTTGTACGTTTTGCTGATTTCTTGTTGTAAAAAACGGTCGGAATGGCCGATTAATCATCCGTTTATGCGGATTATGCAGGGCGACTGTACGGAAATGACCGACTAATCGGATAATACGGCCGATTTGGCATTCACAAACGTTAATTGTGCTCCGATTCATGTATACGTGACGTTTTGCCTAGCGACTCTAATTAAACGGACGATTAATCACCGTTCTGACCGTTTTTTACAACACTGGTAAACCCTACCACATGCCAGTGGGATATTAACTTATTGGAACAAACTCTTGGTGCGAAGTAGATATTATTCGGCGTATTTCCCTAAGAGAGGATACAGATGATTTGAAAAACGCTGACTCGCGCCAGCGCTCGAGCTAGCTTCCCAGCGGTTCCCCTTTCGGCTGCGGGCCCCATAAGTTTTGACGCGAAGACGCAAAGGGACATAAGAAAACAATAATACTCGGTAGAGTAAACTAACAATTCAAAAATTCATACAACCTTACAATCTGAACCGAAGTAAGCAATGCAAAAAAAAAACAAAGAACATTGCATACTTGCTAGATCCTCTTGCTTTTCCCTCTAATTCTTTGCCTTGGTACAAAAATTCCCCAACACAATACTACACGAGAGGTGAGTAAAAATACCAGGTACCTAGACAAGACAATGCCCTCAACTGGACCACCCCAAACCAACAAGGCCCATAAATGAACCCCTAAATCTGCACTCTAAACATGAAATCAGGGATCCTGAGCCCGGCAACAACTGCAACATTCCAACTTAATGCAAGCCTCAATAAACATAAGAGTAGACGTGGCGTGGCAGTGGAACAGAGGCAATAGATGACCCCCTCAAAATTAAATGAAAAAAATCAAATTTCATAATGTAAACAACCAGTCTATGCAAGCAACTAATAACTACTTATGGAAGAGTAATATTTTGCAATTTTGCACACCGAAATTTAACAACAGGAGGTTGACCTACCTACAAATCGAACAAAGATGGGCAATTACCCTCTTCCTGCACGTCCCCTTCTTGAGCTCGAGCTCCTGCAGTGGCTTGAACTCTTGATCCTTGAAGGGCCACTCGTTGGGGATCCCCGGGTCCTCCTCGACCTCGTTCTTGCCCTCCTTCTTGGCCTCACTACGCTTCTTGCGGTGCTGCTTCTTCACCTTGCATAGCACCTTGTACTTCTGCCAAGGAGACACGGTAGCTCCTGCTCTTCTTCACCATCTTGGGGACCGCCTTCTCTTCTTCTTGTGTGAACCCACCACTGCAACCGCTAGTGGGGAGGGGGAGTTAGGGTTTTGGGGGATCTGTGGGAGGCGAAGGTAGGGAGAAGCATACACACTGGGGAGACTCTATCGCCCCCGTCGTCCACGCCGCCAATTATGCACTGGAGGGACCCCCTTTTGTCTTTTGTGCCGAAGCAATTTATAAAGCACAGGCTACTCCTCGTTGGTGGCGTTGTCCCGTGCAGCACAAGGCGACGGAGGATGAGAGGAGACCGGTGTCGGTAGCGCGCGAGCGCGACGGAGCCAGCATGAGTGCAAGGAACATGGCCGGATGGAGAAGAGGAGGCGGTCGGGACGACGACGCCGGGGCTACAGTGTGGGTGCAAGGGCGGGTGAGACAGGGAGAGGAAGAAAGGGAGGGAGGAAGAGGAGAGTGGCTCAAGCACAGGAATAAGGGTAAATACGACCTCCCCCCGAAGCAGTTGCACTGTTGAGTCGAACGCCTGTCCCGTCCAACATCGCCACCCATACCTCGCCGGCACGCCCACATGGCCACATCGCTCCCGCGCAATGCGCGCTGCTGCCCCTCTCTCTCTCTCTCCCCTCACCAAATAATCCAAGCCGCTTGCCTCCACATCCACTAGATCTGATGGCTAGCAATTTTTTGGTAACGTGGCCACTCTCCCCAAGTGGTGTCCAAAATCGGCGACGATTACATGGCTCAAGACGAGTGCATGGCCCGTGTCGAGCACGACTCGATTAGGCATGGCATGAAAAATGAAAAACAATGTAAAAAAGCCCAAGGCCGGTGTAGTTACTCCCACCTCGCACTTAAAAGAGTGCATGGCCCATGTATACTCATATACTAAGCCGAACCACGATTAGTCATATTTGCACTAAAAGGAGTATGTCTAAAAATTTGTACATCGAAAATGTGTGAATACCCTAGGTGGTCTTATATACCATATTAGCCCATATGGCATGAAAAAATGAAAAACAATGTAAAAAAATCCTATATATATATATATATATATATATATATATATATATATATATATATATATATATAATAACAAAATAAATTTATATATACTTATAAAATGAACTATATAAAACTTTAAAAACTATTAAATAAAATAATACAAATATTAACAAAAAAACCTTATATATATATATATATATATATATATATATATATATATATATATATATATATATATATATATATATATATATGTGTGTGTGTGTGTGTGTGTGTGAACAGGCCTAACGGGCTGGACTGGATCAATAATACCGTGCTTTGAACCGGTTCTGAAAACACAACTAAAACTAAAAAAATAGTTCAAAACTCACGAGCCGACTCAGCTCAAACCGAGCCACTCAGACTCATCATTTTTCGAGCAGAACCCAATTTTTGACTCAGGAAAACACGAGCCGATCTCGATCTGCTCGGATCCATATCCTGATCTGGCTCGTACGCCTGCACAGCAGACCCAGCCAGGCAGCTAGCGCAGCCCAGCCAGCCTAACCCTACACTCCCCGTGACCATGAGATCCGTGAGGCCGTGACTTCCCCCAACCTCCCCTCCCATCCCCAAATTCCCAATCCCCATCCCCAAATTCCCCTTCCTCTGGTCCTCTCCCGTCCCGATCCCTAATTCCCCTTCCTCTCCCCGCCCGTCCACCGCGCGCCGCACCCCCTCCTCCCCCCTGGTCTCGTGCAGTCGTGCTCCTCTATTGGATCTTGTGTAGGAAGTGGGCTGTCCGCCGCCGGCGCCGTCGGGCCTCGGCCTCCCCGACGACGTGCTCCAGCTCGTCCACTCTCTCGTCTGTCCCCGCCAATGGGGTGGAGGCTACCACCGCCCTCTCCCGCTGTCAACCTGGATGCGGAGCCCTACAACGCAGCTTGCAGCTTCTTCCTTCTGTCTGGAAATTTGAGCTCCCTGGATTGCCGTCAACGATTGCCGCGAGGCATTGGAGCTCCCTGGATTGCCGCCAACGATTGCCGCGAGGCATTGGAGCTCCCTGGTTTACTGTGCGCTTCTTCCAGCTGCTTGCAGAGTTGTTTGAGAAGAGTGGCGTTGCGAATTGAGGTCGGCAGGCAGGTTCAACCGTCTTGAGGTCCAGCTCGTCAGGTTCTTGGCGGAGATCGCGATGGTTGTAGAAGAGATGCACGTCGACGATGGAAGCAGTAATTTCTGGAAGTATATCGGCCACAGGGTTGCTGCATGGAGAGCAGATTCATTCAGAAGGAGAAACTTGCCAAACAAATCAGACTTTACAGTCTGGTAGTAAGCAGTCACCATGTCTGCATGTGCATGTTCTTTGCACTTCTCAGTTCTCATCAGATACATTGTAGTGAACATGCTTCAACGTTGAGTTGTTCATACCAAGAAATATCTTTTTTGTGAGCTTTCAAAGCGGTTTAATCAAGAGCGACCAGTTGTTTGGTTTAGGTAGGGGATTATGAGAGTGAATTGAGGATCTATGATGCTGATAATCATCTTGGTCTGTGTCTCTTGTTTGCAAGCGTGACCTGCTGACGGTGCCAAGCGTATAACTGATCGATGCTAGTTTCTTGTCCTTGAATGGAAATCTCCCACGTTTCTAGTGTACGAGGTGATTGCCTCTATGTTGTACTGTGATTTATCTGGATGAATTTCTTCTTTCTTTGCCAATTTACTTTGCGGTTCTTTGCCAATTTACTTTGCGGTTCTTAAGCATTTGGTCAAGCTTTTCTTATGGCTTATTAGTTTCTCCCTTTCTGGCTTAGTTTCTACCTTTCTGTCTTTCTGGCTGAGACTCGAAAAGAGCAGGCGTCTTTCTGGTCAGGGTGGTTGCCCGAGCCTCCTTTCGAGCAGAGTCGAGTTTCCAGCTCGTTTTCAAAATGAGCTAAGCCAAGCCGCAGTCAGCCTCGTGACGGCTCGGCTCGACTCGGCTTATTTTCAGCCCTAACGCGACCTATCTGGTCCTGTCTACTCTCGGCTCGACTCGGTTTTATTTAATTTGGTAAATTGGACACTCACTTGTCAAAAACCGAAATAATTTTAGATTGATAAACCGAATGCCCCCGGGTAGAAGATGTAGGGGATTTACGCTTTAGCACCTAGTGTCCGCCAATCTAATGGCTCGATACTAGGAGCTTGAAGCAGCCTGAGTTATCATAGGTTGTTAGACCATGTGGCTAAGTTTAATATAATTTAGCTAATGAATAATTGATAATGTTATTTACTGATATTATTTAAGGTGTTTGTGTTGTGTAGATTTATGTCGGTCAACTTGGAAAGAATTTGTGTCGAGAAAATATGTTGCTTTAGTCTTTGCATGTGTAGGGTAACTCGGAGGCGATCGTGGTCTACGGCGATGACCGGGAGATGGTTTGGTGCGAAGTTATGGTCCAGAGGGTCGAGGATACTGGAAGACGCGGTTGAGCTTGAGTTGGAGCGTATGGAGATTAAAAATGGATGATGCGTGCTAGAGCTACGAAAGTGCGGTCTAGAGATTACAACACGTGATATAATTTTAGAGTGTCTAAAATTGGATGTTTGAGTAATTAGGTGTTAAGTTTACATAGTAAACTCTAGGACTATTGGACTGTAGATATTTGTATGTAAACTTTAGAAGATATGAGTTCTACTGTGTGTGTGTATATATACCGGCTTAGGGTTGGTGAGGCGTTGTTTTTTTGAGACTATGATATCCAGAAATAAAGAGCGCGATGGCGGCGCGTTTTGGATAGCATCGTTCTTCGTTCGACAGCAGTTTTGGTCTTCTCGTTCTGCGTGCGCCGTCATCAGTGCTCCGTCGAAATCTTCTCTCGGCTGCGCACGAAATCGCCACACGCCAGGGTCGTTGGGCGCTGGCCTGCCGCACGCGTGGATTTCGCTGGCCTGCCGCACGCGTGGATGCTCATCTGTTGCGCCGCCTGCAGCTCGTTGCCACGGCCTGCTGACTGAGCCGAATGTGCAGGTGCATGTGCTATCGCTGCTAGTTGCTATGGCTGTGAGGTGAGACGTGAAGTGTTGGGCAGCCTTGATTCTTGTGTGATGTGACATTGCATTGTTGCTATGGCTTTAGTTTCTAGGTTTTTTATAATTCGGTGGCTGGCAGTCCTTGTGCATGCATGCATAAACCCTCACAGTTTTTGTACATGCATGCATAGGCTGTTGAGTAGCTGTGATCTTCTGTGATTAGATCTTTTAACCATTACATGGAGAATTGAAATCGAAGCATTCTTTTAATCTACCGTTGTAGGTACAGCACTTTGCATGTTTTGTTGCAGTACACAAGGTTGCCACAGTACCAGAAAATATTATTGTTCATTTTATTATCTTTTGTTTTTATACTTTTAATTGTGTTGATAGATTGGAAAATCAGAAGATTATAGATTTGAGAAAAAGTCTTCACTGTAAATTACAATCATTCACCCCATCCGATTGCCATCACAATCATCATAGGTTGAACATGCCCCATGCAAGTTGAGACAGGTGGTGAGCGGAAGATGATATGCTATATGGGTGAACATCACACAATTCTCTGCTTTGGAAGCGATCCATCTAAGGAACCATGATACAACCACAAAGGTTAAAGCATTGGTTCACGAAAGTGATAGCATGAGTAGCTTTAACATTTAGATTACGATATATTTTAGCAATAAGTCCATTTTACACTCCAGGATTTTGCAAAAAAATTCACTTAACATCCTTAACTACAAAATTGAGTCAACCTACACCCTAAGGAGGTTTTGGAGGGCAATTTTGATAACGTGGATCCCACTCGATGTGGTTTTCATCATATTGGCAATCATGTCATCGGTTTTTAATAACGGAGATCCAATTTAGAGGAGGGAGGGCGATGAGAAGATGAAAGAAAATGGAGAGAGAGATGGGGGTTGATGATGTGAACACCAAATTGGTGTCCAATGGATCTTCATCAACAAAACTCTTCGATATGGCTACCAATATGACGAAAACCACCTTGAGTGAGATCCATGTGTAGCATGTAGGCCGCTAAGTTGAGTTTTGGTGACTAATGTCAATCAATTTATCAGGACTAATGAGTCTATGGAGCATGTATACAAAATAGGTCCTGGAAAGAAGCAAGTGTATAGATGACACCAAAAAGAATGTACCAAATCCCTTAAGAATGGAAAAGCACCATGAAAGGTAAAATGGAAGATTAAGGATTATTTTTCTAGAATTTTATCGGCCTTGGTGTGTGGAGACCAACGGATTGCTAGTTCCTTTATTTCCTAGTTTGGTCATACTATAAAGAGGAGTTTCAGAATTAATAGCTTGATTCTAGATGGTGTCAAAAAGCTCAAACACATAATTATTTTAGCTATAATCATGTGCATTTAGATTAATTTAGTTGGAGTCTATGAAAAAAGGGTTTTAGATCTTGATCTTTGCTAGACTCAACTAAAGATCTTCTTTGTGCATGTGGTTAGCCTTGTTTAATTTAGTATCCTGAGTGCCCTTTAGCCCTTGTCCACTCCTTTGTTGTTGTTTACTTCTTTTGTGGATAGAGAGCTTGATTGTAATACCCCGGCGTAACACTAAGCCAAAATATCATCTAAACTACTCTAGCTACCAATTTAAAGCTCAATTCACACTAAATTTCAACAAGCATGTATAAAATAAAATTCCATCATTGGGTCACAAGAGATACACTAAATCAAATTAATTGCACAATAATAAAAGTTCACATCTTGGTAACATGTTACCAAGACGCCTCAAGGCACATGCGCTTGAGAAACGCCCGGGATACCCGCACCCGAGAAACGTTTGGGATGCCGCACCTGAGTCACATCGGAACCATGCTTCTGGTACATAGGATGACATCAATTAATAATAATCAACTACTATTAAAGAGAATAAGAATACAACCAATAAACTAAGCATTTAATAGATCAAATTGAATCGAACTAATAATAAATCAAACCAAGTTCCAACTAACAGTTCCAAGATAATAAATACAATCATGAATAAGTCCTGAATGAAATAATTAAGTCACTAGATTATATAAAGCAAACTAATTGATAAAATTTGTGTGATATATTCATGTGATGTTAGTGTGCTACTCCATCTTATGCATGTCACTGTCAACGATTATCTAAAAGCAACAACAAAGCAAAAGTGACTCCACGACTCAGCAAGTACAAGATAGAACGATAAATAAATAGTTTATTAAACATTTAATTCATCATCATTAGCATAAGCATGTTTAAATATCATCAATGTCGTTCTCATCTTTCATGTTCTCAAGGCTCATCAATATCATTCTCATGTACTCATGTATGCAATGGCAATGATTCAACTCTTTCACCTGATACCGGTATAGCGGAGTGTTGACCCGTCAATGACATACTCTTCCCCCACTTTCTTGAGGGTGGGGTTTATACCTCTGTAGGATTTTAACATAGAGCATGCTGGACTAGCCATAAACATGGTAGTACTAACTGTCTTGGCTCTTATGGATGTGAATGATGCAATTGTTCATTATTCATTATTAACATTACGATGTTATCCCTATGGTAAATTGCATCATCATATCATAATCTAATTAAATCATCAACATTATCTTGGTATATAAATAAGCTTAACAAAAGCATAATTAAATCACATGATAATGTAATAACAAGACAACGACAACCACCCGTCGTTCACCGCTCTACCATACACTTGCCTTTTAACCTCTAGAAACTAGGTGACGCAATTGTGGCACTGTGCTTGAGACAAAGCTCCTTGAATACACAATCAATAGCACACTCAAAATATACCACAACAGTACCAAAAAATCAAACAAAGTACTATCGCACATATACGCAAAACCAACACTCCTAACTCAATTTCACCAGACGACCTACCCACTGTCCCAGTGATCAAACGACCATAACATTCATATCTGAACTCCAAATATAGTAAAAAATATATACTTTATGGAAACTATACGAAATTACCCACAGCATCCTAGTTATGCAAATCTTGTGATTTTGCCGTTTAGGTTCCCGTTTCCAACCCCGAAGGTTATACTGGAAATTATCAGAACAGTCAACTTCACATTTTTGTATCTATTTTCTACAACATGAAAAATAATAAACCATAATATTTATGGAATCTATTGATAATTGTATAGCTTATTCTAGTTATGACCATAATTATATAATTTCATATAATGGATGTAATAACTCATCTACGCGACAGCTGTCATTGATAACGAGTTTCTTGACAGCGGTATTCCTGATGCTATATCTTTTTACTCACTTATCCAAGTTTAGTGATCTAGAGCTTCCTAGAAAGATAAGGACGTGTCCTACAACTTTTCTAACTATACTAAATCATGATTCTGAGTAGAGGTACCCCTAATTCCCCCCGCAAGATTTTGCAGCACAGTTTAACGAACTAGGACACCACACAACATCTACCTCCGCCACCAAACCAATCTACGACATGAATAATCATTACTCTATGATCAATCTAGGGACTATCATATCGTTACCCACGAAATTGACAATGAACATTCGTGGAGTTTAAAAACCTAGCTTCCTCCTTCCTCCTTCCTTCCCTTCCCTTCCTCCTCTCCTTGCCTTCTCCTTCTTGTTCATCTTGTGTAACAGCAACCACAGCACAGATAATCAACCACGTTGCCCTCTCTCTTAGCCGTAGGAGGCAAAGGGCAGCACGGCCTGGCCATGCAGCTTTGCACGCAAAGAGCCAGCAGGCAAGGAGAGGAAGCAATGATGACGGAGAAAGCAAGCTTGCAGGGCATCCCATGCAACAAGGCTGGAGGAAAGCTAGCTAGCTAATTACATGCAGGCGCAAGAGGCAAAGAGCGGCGGCATGCAGGGCAGGCAGAGTGCAGAGGCTGGGTGGTGGCGGCGCAAAAGGCAGGGCAGCAGCCGATTGGAAAATAAAAATAAAAAGGCTGAGGGCTTGGCCCCTCCCCCTCCTTTCTTATAAAGGGTGACCCAACCATCCCCTTAGGCCATGGGCGGATAGTAATGGGCTCATTCCCTGTTCTCTAACGAGGAATTCACCTATTAGGGTCGGAGTTTGTGTTATTTATTTCCCCATATAGATGCTAATATGCAAATACAATTCCCCATCGGATAAAGTGGGGACATGGTCATTCCCCTACTCCCCATCCCCGCTACTCGCATGGACCCCTGGTAACTCTATGACATGTGGGTCACTAGTTCTCCAACAGAGGAGGAAGTGGATATGGCCAACCGAAACATGTGTTTGAAGGTGGATATGTCCAGCCGAGTCGAGCTAGCTCCCAACAATCATATTCTTGCATTAAATTCACTAGCCGTTTGAAAATTGGGTGGGCATGTCCAGTCGTAACACTTGCTCGTGCGTGGACATTGTCCTGTGAGCATATTGGAGTGAATAACTGCTAGTTTTGGTTGGTAGGCTATATATTCTTGGTCTTGGCTAGCATTTATTCTCTCTTGGCACTTCTATTGAATACACTTGAGCCTTAGCAAGTCAAGCATGGAGTAGAGCTTTCATTCCCCATCCTCTTGAGCATGATTTAGTGCAAGTGCATTGCATTCAAATCATTTGAGATTTATTAGCACTTGATTGGAGTCAAGTGAATATTCCAATCTTGTTACCCTTGGAGGTTGCCGCCTCCTAGATGGCTTGGTGGAGGTGTGACCGGTGATCTCTTCAAGAATATTATGAAGAGGCCCGATGCTTGTGAAGATCGGTGCTCATCTATCTGGAGAGAAGAAGAGCAACCACTAGTGGATTGAGGAAGGCTCATTCGCGTGTGGAGCCAGTTTGATTCGTTCGTTTAAGCTCCCTCAACGTGGATTAGAAGAGACCGACAAGTCTCGAGGCGACGAGAAAAATTCTCTTGTGTTCATCTTATGGTTTATTTCCTTAACTCTTTACTTTGTGCATTTACAGTCCTTGAAATTGATTTGCTTATCAGTCATCCTAGGTTTGTAAGACTTGTTTAGACTTAGGTTGTCGGTGTACTTTTTTTTAAAAGGAAGTTATTGATGTATTTAGTGAGACTTAGATTATTTAGATCTTGAATTGTGAAAAAACGAATTTTAGTTCACACTTGTGAAAAAACGGGTTTTAGCAAAATAAATAAAAACCTCCTATTCACCCTCTTTAATCTATAATCTTTGATCCTACACTATGTCATCAAAACCGCTCACCAAAAACACATTAGGGCCCCCGGTTTTATAAGGTGGGTCGGGGGTTACGATTTTGTAATTGATGGTGTTAAATTGATTTTTTGCTAAGCTTAGATGTGTAAAATAGACTTCCTATATTTTGTACCCCCTACATTATCTACCCAAGCAAGCAAGTGATCCAAAACCCGATGCGCCAAAAATGTGCATCATTTCTTCGGTGCTTATTTAACATATTTTCGCCTTTTTATCCTTAATTGCTCAGCTAATCCTCTGAGGACCGTGCAAGATGTGTTTATTGTCGCGCAATTCTAAGGCAAAATGTCAAGACATCGCCAAGGGAAGAGAAATCAAGATATCGCCAAGGGAAGAGAAATCGACAAACTAGGTATGGTTGCCCAGCTCGTACCGCTAAACCATGCCAAGTGCCGACGTGTCAATTATGTCAGACAGAGCAACTTTTATGAAGGCACGCGAGTGGAATTCCACCGCACAAAGCCTTCTCGAGCAGAAACCCTACCAACCTACAGGAGAGAGGGACCCGGGCATGGGAGCAACAGCAGATCAGTATCCTAGAGACTCGGTATGAGATGGGAAAATGGCATCGCAACTTACAACAGCAAATCTAGAACAATTTTACCACAGTGCGATTTGTTTGCGTCATTTACCAGCAGGAGCTGTTTCAGACAAAGATAGGTGGGTACAAATCAACCAAGACGCTAATTTCTCTCGGCGAATAGATCTACTTCATCCCAAGCGCAAACGACAACTTCGGGCGCGACTTGTTCTTGCCCAGCAGCTTCATCTGCTTCTGCTTCTGCTGCTCTTCCTCCATCTGTTTTTGCTTCAGGGCCTCCTCCCTCTCCTTCTGAAGCCTCTCCAGCTCCTGGTACCGCTCTAGTTCTTTCTGCTGCTGTTCCATCACTTCCTTCATCTGAGCCTCCTCTGCTTTCTTTCGGTCTTCCTCAAGCTTCTTCTCTAGCTCCTCACACTCTTTCCTTTTGCGCTCCTGCATCAACAAGAAATCAAATAAACAAAAACTCCTTGACAAATTTCTGCAGTAGTATCGTAACAAGAACCCAATAATCAAGCAACAGGTAAACAGTAAGAATATTATAATCTTCTCCAAATATTCTATGGTAGCCTCAATCCATAATCCTGTACTGATCTTGGTTAAAATTCCAGATGATTTTTTTTTGTTTCATCAATGGAATAATGTCATAATGTAAACAAGCAGAAAATGAGCCCATGACAGGACGCTTACCACTCTATGCTTGGCTTCAATCAAGGCTGCCTCCTTTTCTTTCTCAATTTGGGCCACTACCTCCACATGTATACTTTTTCGCCCTTCATCAATTCGTCTTTGTATTTCATGTTTGATTTCCTCAGAATTCAAACTCTTCTCGACTTGTTTCCTAATAGCTTGCTCAACTCTTTTTGTAGTTTCCTCCTCTAATAGTCTCAGTTCAACTTCTTTTTGGCGCCTGCAATTGAGAAAGAAGTTAATGAAGTGTACTTTGCAAAAACAGAACATTGCTAGTGTCAACATTTTCTTCAGATCTTCAAGGCCACAAAAGCAGCTTAAAGCAAAGCGCAAGATTTACAATCTTTAACACTATCTACGATCAACTATGCCATTCATCAGCACAGTGTTGAATACAAGCTAATGCATTTCAGGCATACCTCTAGTGCGATTCCAGATCCAAAAAACGAATTATCAAAACTGGTCAAGAGTAAAGGATCACCAATTGCATCATCAAATATAACAAGTGGAACTATAGCAGTAGCTCCCTTCGGAAAAGCCTGTAGAGAAGAATGTCAAGTAACTTGTGGCAGCTTTAGAGCTAATCATTTCAATATTCCAACTAAATCATATTTTTGTATGCTTCACATCTACTCAAAACACAATTCAAATATTATAAAATGAATTGCTTATTATTACTTGTAAGTGGAAGCAAAAATGATTTAGCACACTTTTTAAACGAAAAGTAAACTGAAACGACACTGTGGTACATATTTGAAATTCTGCCACTTTGGTTTTGTTACCTTCTATAGATTGCATTTCAGTGCACTGAACAAACTAATCCAGATTCAACAACCAGCTGAGTGGTCAGTCCTTAAAATAATACCATTTTTACAGAAAGCCCAAAAACACACCAAAGCTAAGCCAAAAAGGAAAAATAAAAAAAACAAGGAACACTGTATTGGAACCACAGGCCAGTTGCTAATGTCCCCAATTAACACATTACTACATTAGCCATACTAGACTACCTGGCAGTCTGGCATTTTCAACTGAATAAGCATAAGAACATGAGAAATTCCAGAAATAAATTAATTTGCAAATTATGGACAAGCAGGACCTTTCAGAATTATAAGTTCACCCTATCATCTCAATTTATATCACCTTCAGGACCCTTTAATAAGCTTTCGAATTATGCAATAAAGACGCCATCCCATCTCTTAGCAGATAGCATATGACGAAAAAACTGTATAGCTCAGAAGCTAACTCAAATTAGTGGGCATAAAAGAACAACACACAGTGCATTTCATGGTTGGTAGAATTCACTTAAAGAAAAGTAAACTTAGTTCCATGCACTCTGCCCATCATAGATTACTTCTTCAAGCTAGCTTGCAACAACTTAAGGCAACAATTATATCCAAAGAAAACAACAGCTCCCAGCAAACTGGAAAGTTGAACATGCAGTTATTTCATAAACCAACACGATCCAGATTCAATAATTAAGTCATATTTTAAAGAAATTTTCTTTCATCGTTGCTTAATAAAAGAATAATTTAATTGCAATACATGTATTCAGGAAAAAAAACATATATTTTGGAACACAGATAGCCAAATAGAGCTGACCTCGTGATATATTCTGGTGCAAACAGCAGCTAGATGAACACAATTCAACAGCACTTTGAAAATGTTGATTAATGAATAGTTTGCCGACATCGTAAAAGAGATGCGGGAAAGAGGGTAAACAGTAAACAGTAAACAGTTGGTTTGTAGATGGTGTAATCTAAACTCTACATAGCAAAGCAGATACTCCCCACCTTTTCTTTTCTTCTTCTAGCCTTGGCTTATCAATGACATTCTTATTCTCTGCAGACCCAAGGTGAGGACTTCGAGATTTGGTAACTGGAGAGCTAGTGATGCTCCGACTTCCCTTTCTTTTGTAACGTCTTTCTGGTGGTGATTGAATTTTGCGCCTCCTAGGAGTTGGAGAACGGCTTTTGCGCCGTCTTGGGGAAGGTGAAGGGCTCTTCCTTCTGCAATACAAAGATTATCATTGTGAGGATAAAAATAGGAGCATACTAACATAAAACAGGGAATCACTGTCAGTTACTGAAACCCTAAAGTGTGAGCGAAAGCAGTTACCTCAAACATTGTTAGAATAACCTTTGGAGGATTCCACAGCAATACAGCATAGAGTAAAAATCTTTGTAGGTTCCATGCTTTTTACCAAAGGAATTCTTGTTAGTCCATACAGGCAAGCAATGCAGAATATGGGATAACTATACTTAAGCATCATCTGCTCATATATTCCAAGTTGCCTCTTTTTGTATTCCTTCTTTAACATATTTTCTTGGTCTGGACGCAAAATGTCTGTCAAAGATCTTACAGGTTTCTATATCAGATTGATAACATGAGCTATTTCACACCAAGGTGCTGTTTCATTAAGGGAACCCGCATTTGCAGACAGGCTAATGTTTAACACCTCCTGCTTTCATAAAGAAGTTTATTTTTCCTCTTTTAATCTGATCCCCTGGGGATTACCCGGAATGGAGATATTTAAAGAACCAGTCAGCTTTTAGAAAGAAAAAAAAAACTACTTTTCACTGGCATGAAAGGCTGCCGTTTTGCCAGAACATCTTTCCCCACGCATTAACCTAAACCTCCATTGCCCAATGCCCACATTCCTCCCTTTCACCCTTTTTTGGCCTTTGTGGCTCTGCTTACCTAAATATGTTCCACAAGACGGTGTGGCCTGGTATTCCTCTATTGATATGTATTCCACTATTTATATGTCAACAGCTTCCTCTCCGATGGCTTGAACATCCACATCATTAATGATTGCTGCAGCTGAGGTGGGGTTAGGACAAAGGGGCGTGGGCAGCAAGACAAGTCATATCTCACGGGTCAGGATTACTGATTACAGAAGGCAGTCCAGCAGCAAAAAAAGTCCTATCTCATGAGGCATCACCATTAGTGTTACATTTTCTTTTTTCAAGCCACCACTCTACTTGACAGAATCCTTTACTTAATCTTCTCATCTTCCCATATGCCACTGGCAGCTGGTGGCAAATGCAACAAAAGTGCTGTTGCCAAACACAACGTAGTAATGGGTGACAGCTGCTGAATATGCACAGTGAGCAAAGGTGCACCCAAGGCTAAACACACTACATTGCTCTACTCAGTTCTATTCCAATGGCATAGTCCAGATTTCTCTCCTACTGGAAAAAGAGGTGCCAAAAAATTTGAAATAGATTCCGTTCCTGGATGAATCTTATCCCAAAATTTTCAACCAGGGTATGAGTACCGTCTAAGATATCCAAGCAACTCCTATATAAGACATGTACATATCTAAGCAACAAAGAAAAACAGAGAAAATTTTCCTCCGTAATCTTAATTGCTCTTAGCGAGGTGAATACTATACATATCATAGAACAATCACATGAACTGCGATAATCGAAGAGCACACTAACTGTTTGTAAGAATCACGTAATCAAATCATCCACAGATCCAACAACCATGAGGAGCACCACAAGTTCCATTCCATTAAACGAGTTTGCATTATAGTATATGCAATGCCATAACAAAAAAAAACGAAAATTACTCAGCAGATAACCATCGCCTTTTCTCTATCTATACAGTATACACAGCAGTACGGCACACAAGGAAGGACAAGGGGGAGGCGCGCCAGATTGCGATGGCGTGACAGGGGAGATCACCTATAGGAGGAGCGATAGGGGGACCTGCTGCAGCTGGGGCTGCGGTCCCTGCGGACCCTCCAGACGCGGTACCGCGGGGACGGCGACCGCCGGCGCCGGCGCGGAGGCGACCGCGACAGGTCGCGTGGCATCCGGCCGGGGAGCTACAACCTCTGCGGAGTTCGGCGCGATCGGACCTTTCCGGAGACCGGAAGATCGGGGACGGACTGCGGCGGGTTGGACGCCGATCGATGCGTAGACGAGAGGTTTTGTGGGGCGGCAATGGCGACGGAGGCTGGGAAAAGTGGGAGGTCGCGGAAGCGATGAGGAAAACCTAGTCCGTGGGCCCCAGCTACCAACAGGGACCGGCTATATGGCGCAGCTTACAACTGCACAACGTCTCGGCTGTCCAATCGGGAATTGACGGTACGGATTATTTGGCCGATAGTGTCTGTCATGATGATGGTCGAGTACCCGAGGATGAAATCTGAAATCCAATTCTGTTAATGCTACACTTCACTTCTCGACTTGTTTTATGATTGCACTTGTATCACTCAGAAAACAGAACTCGTAACCAGCGATGCCATTGCCTCCTTTCTCGCACCTTCATTCCATTCCTCGTGCCATTGCCTCCGGCTTTACTTTTTCTTTCGTGAATCATAGCGCTACCACTCACGCAGTATAATCTACTTGCATCATCTCTTCACCAACTCCAAAATGTGCCGTTGGTTGATACAATTATTCACTTGGTGTCGCTTACAATTGGCTTCAACACAAATCAAATTCCTGTTGATTTGCTCTCCTTAGACCTTACACGACACTGCGAAGTGCCTTATATGCAAATGATTGGAGGCAGGGGTGTAGCCAACTCATGCTTTGGCCTCGGGCTGCCCAGCTCGTTGTCATGGAAATTTTTGTCATATTTATTGATTTTACATGGAAATTTGAGTCTAGGTCTTGGGTTATTGTCCCGGAAGGTCGAGGTCTAACTCTGCCACTGATTGGAGGGTTAACGTGACTTTTAAGTTGAAGTTACCATCGTCCTAAACAATAAGTGAACATCCGCTGCAAATGGATGCCAATCCATGGGCACACTCGATTCATACGCATGAGATGGCGATTCGTAGAGGGCATTTAGTCACAGGGAAAGATATGGCCGCGAAGTAAGCGTCATAGGAGTGAGATGTTGTCGAGCGAGTGGGGAAGGATGCGCAGAAAGCCGAAACACTGGCGACGCAAGGCTAGAACTTCATCACACTCGTGATACCTGACGGAGAGTATTGTCGTTGTTTATTGGTACCCACGCATGGGCATTTAAAAATAACTAGCTAAATATTTATGCTTTGCTACAGAATAGAAAAAAAAATCGCATATGCTATAAACCCATGTACTGATGTACATCTTGCACGTCAGCCCAACATTTTTTTTTTGTTTCAGCGTTACATTTTTACAATTTACATTACTCCAAACGTTTTCAGTCTCCACAATTAACCTTACCCTACAGTTGCCTACCAGATCCGGTGGCTTCCTACCGTGTGTTTGCTGTGCTCGAGCAACCTCTGTCGCAGCCTTGGCTCCACAGTGCAGCCGAGCGTATTTGGCACTGTTGACATATATTGACGAGGATATAATAATCTTTATCTAATTATTTATCTATAATAGATAATAATATCGTCATATAGTTCTTGAATATACCCCTTAATATTCATAAGGAAGAAGCTGAAGGTTGTAAGTTCTTTTACGACAATCCCGTAGTCGGAGTTCTCCTACGACTACCTCATAGTCGTAAGTATTTCTACCACTAGCTCATGATCGTAAATTATTATACGATCATTTTGTGGTCTTAGGCTTTACTATGACCACCACCTGGTCGTAAGCTTTTCTACAACCAACCCTTGTCGATGAGGCTTACAGACATGTAGGCCTAATCGATCAGGGAATCTTCCGCACCCTATCTAAAGATATGTGCAAATAATTACGTTGTTATTCCCTATAATAATGACACGATTCAACCTGTCATGGTAATAACTGTCTGGCGACGTGGGAACGTTACTACTCTCATAATAATCTCTAGTAGCAGCTCTTTTATCTGAAGCATTAAGGCGCCCTTTGGACTGGAGAAACGGTAGCCTACTTCGAATAATGTATAAAAGGTGGGATCATCAGGACAGATAGGGGAGGATGATAAAAAAAAAAGACGATCAGGAGAGGATCAGAAGACAATACACTAGAGTCTTTCTCTTGATCTGTAACCATCATACTCAATACATATACACAGGAGTATGGTTGTTATTCTCTCCAAGAAGGCCCGAACCTATATAAAAATCCTCGTGTCCTCCTCTCTACATGATTTGAGTCTTGGAAACCCCCTGAATCAAACAATCATTATGTAAGTTCGGTTCTAAAACACCGACAGTTGGCGCCGACCGTGGGTATCTTCTAGTCACCATGTTTTCTTTGTTTTTTTTTCCCAACTCTAATGCTTCAATGGCAGGAGAGTGGAACGAGGAGAACTGGTTCAACTTGGCCGATTACGTAGATATCGACATGGATGCTAGTTTCGACTACAAGCTGAGTATTGTATCATCCGATGGTGATGTTGCCTCCGGAGATCATTCTCCAGGAGACCATAAAATCGATGGAGTTGAGGAAGGATCATTATCCCCTACAACGTTACGTCCAAACGAGGAACCAGATTCCTCAGAGAACAGGGGTCAATCAAACCACCATCAGGGCTGTACCAAGACAAACTCACAATATGACGAGGGTTCCCCCTCCAAATGTTCAAGTCCGTCTAAGACAGTCCGACTTGGCACAGCAAGTCTTGGAAACCATCTTTCCAGAGCTTCATCAGCAACTTGTGGTCGTCTCTCTAGGTTAGCCCCATAAAGGATGGGGTCGAACACGCTTTTCCTGTGAGTTCGGCCATCCCATCGCAGGGCTCACCTACGGACGAAGATGGTTATAACCCGGAATTCCCCTTCCTAGAGGGGTTTGCTCTAAGTCGCCAAACGATATCTTTCGACTACTCCTTAAGCGAGGAGGCCTCGAGCGCATGTGGAGATCATCAATCGTCCTTCCCTCAGGTGATGATCACTTTCCTAGAGGAAGAATTGAGGATGCTCCCAACGATCACACACTGCGACCCCTCGTGGCGATGACGAGAACACCTCCAACGAGGGACAGGGTCAACACTCTAATAGCGTGCGGGAAATTCTCAAAATATTCGCACTCCATTAAGACAACCTCGAGGACCAGGTATGGATGTTCCTAATACAACCCGGCATAGAAGAATCACGTCTCAGAGAAATTTGCCTGAGCACGATCATTATCAGTCGGAGGAAGCTCAAGAACTCCAGCGCATTAATGATCTTCTCGAGAACCCATCTTGAGAACTTGCTCGAACGCTTGGCTACGACCTCTTCGCTGAAGAGATCGCACAAAAGCTTCGAAGCACGATGCCCAGAATCAAGCACCCTCGCCGACATTAACCCAGAAGTCGTGGCGGCACGACTTCATCAGCTTCAAGCCATTCGAATAACTCACCACGTGGAGATCGCCGCGACAACAGGTCACGACGCTCTCCCGACCTTCACTCCAGTCAAAGAAAAGTTCCTTGAACGTCTGGTGATCAACAAGCTCCTAGTAGAGGTAGTCGCTCACCACTCCAACAGATAAATCTGCAACAGCAAATGGAATACGATGAGTATTTCCCTCATAAGGTTGAGACCCACCACCGGTCGGGTCCTCCTACGACCAGGTATCGTCGTATACGATCACCTAGTGACGTCAACCCTTCTTTTCCGCAAAGAAGACGTCGAGAAGTAATTACCGGATGTTGGGCTTTATCACCCGACCTCCGAGCAGTTCGCTGGCCGCCCGATTTCGACCAGTGAACATGGAGAAATTCGTTGGATCTCAAAACCCTATTGAATTCCTCCAGATCTACACAACCGCTGTCTGAGCAGTAGGAGGAGAGCATGTAATGGCGAATTACCTTCCTACTGTACTCAAGGGATCTTCTTGATCGTGGTTGTTAAATCATCCGTTTGAGTTGATCACGAGACTCTGCGCCAGTTCATTCGATGCTTCAGTTGGGTTTTAAAATTCCATTCCTGAAGTATCTGATTCTTCTGTCATCAGAGCTTTTAAGTAGGGAGTTTGTAGTAGAAGGATCACGGAGGATATCGCCTTAAATCCTCCTGCCACCGTCGCCGAGCTCTTTGAGATGGAGATCGATATGCGACTACTGCTAAAGCAGTCGAGTGGAATAACACTATTGATCGAGATGACAAAATTCCTCAAGAGGTGAGCGAAAATGGCAAGAAGGAGGATAAGAAAGCCAAGAAATCCAAGAACAAGATGAGGGATCAAAAGCCTCAAGGCAACAGTTCCAAGGAAGTCTTGGCCGTAAGCGATAAGAAACCTCCATGCTCCAAGCCATACTCCGATCGAGGTAAGGATAAGTGCCCCGAGCGGAAGAACAACAAGCCTAGGTGGTGCCCTTTCCATAAAAAGGAAGGATATGACCTTCGCAACTGCCAAGTTTTCCGACGAAGACTCAAGCACTACTATAACGGCAAAGGACCACTTCCCACTCTCGAGGAGGTAGGGTAGGCAAGTGGTCGTACACAGTCGGACGACAATGAGGAGATGTCATTCCAAGATCCTGAGCATACCATCGAGCATATCTATGGGGGATCATCGGCATATGAGTCAAAACGACCGCTTAAAGCAGTCGAGCGCGAGGTAAACTCCATTGACCCTCCTCTTGTCAATAAGTTGTGAAGTGGTTGGAAGTCACCGTCTCTTTCGAGAAGGGTGACTGCCCGATCCCTTTGACTCGACTAGGTCGTTTTCCGATCGTGGTTGAGCCCACCATCAACAACTGTTGAGTAAATCGAGTGTTGGTTGATGGTGGCAGCTCGTTAAACATCTTGTTTACGAGTACCCTAGACGAGATGCAGGTACGCAGGACTAAGGTAAGACCGTTACGATACTCCTTTTATGGTATTGTACCGGGGTCTACGGCCAAACCTATTGGTCAAGCTTCTCTTCCTTTAACATTTGGTTCACCAAGTAATTTCAGGACATAGAAGATCTCCTTTGATGTGGTCGACTTCGATATGGCATATAACGCCATACTCGAACGTTCAACTTTGGCAAAATTCTTAATGGCTACTCATTATGGGTATGTGAGAACCAGGAGATTGAACTAACTCAAACAAATGCTAATCTGTAATTAGCAGTAAGATAAAAATAAATAAATTTAAACACATATAACACATAAACAGAGTTGATAACAAACACATCGCTAAACAATCTCATGCAAAATAATACATTCGGAAAGTAATACAAGAATTAATCTCTAGAATTTACAATATGAATATTAGAAGTAACAAACACAACATTGTTACAATTTCAATTGGATTACAAGAATTAATTACATTAGAGCAGATTACAGTTTGCAAATTTGAATGCATTACAAATTATTAAAAATGATTAAAACAAAAACTTGCATTGCATGTCACCGAAGCCTTCCTTGAAAATTTGTCCGTCCGTCGCCATCCAGTCAAACCGTCTTCCTCGATCCAATTGGAAGCACCATTCACAGCTCCATCGTCCGCCAACCAACCATAAGACTGTTAGTAGCTCATAATCAATAGAGTAAAGTTAGATTAAAATGAATTGTCGTCAGAGTACCATATGAATCATCGTGGTTCCCAGATCGACTTAGATTACTCAGCACCCTGAATATCGAGACTACCCACACCAACCTAGGTTAACCGGTGGCTTGATTTTCAAGTCACCTGGGCTAAGCCAAATCAGCCGGCACTTGGACACTCACGATACCTAGACTAACCTAAGTAAATCGGCGTCGTCTTATTTTTGTAGGTTTCATCATTTGGCATCATTAGAACCCAACACCCATATTGTATCGACTTAGGTTTACCGCAGAAAACCCAGAGTTCAGCAGCCAAATCACCCTCTGGACTAAGGTCCACAACCCAATAGTTCACAGTGAGGGCAATAGAATCGGATAGGATCATTGTAAATAGGAATAGGGCCATAGTAATAAGGGGAAAGCACAGGCAAGGGATAAGCCAGCCGCACAGGGCAAGGATAAGGGCAGTCAAATGCATTCCCCAGCCATATGCATCCCCGCTGTAACATCCCAAAGTTCTGTTACCAAAATAAAAACAAATAAAGTTATTATTTTATTAGATTTTCTGATTTGCCAAAGAATTTTCTTGATTTTCTTAACCTAAAAAGAGTTTTCAATGTTAAAAGGAAAAACAAAAAATTTAATTATTTAATTTCTTATTTTTAAAGTCAAAAATAAAATTTATTGAGCTTTATTGAATTTTTGGGATTTTATTTGATTTAAAGTGAAAAATAAAATTTTAATAAATTTTTGGAATTTTTTGGTATTTAAAAAGGTTTTTCCTATTTTTCTAGTAAATAAAACTAAAAATAAAAGCCAACTTTAAGTTGGAATTATTTTTATTAAGTTCAAAATAATTCTGGGAATTTTTTTTGAATTTTTCTAGAAATTTTGAACTCTATTTGCTATATTCTAAAAGTGTATTTGATTTATGGTTTAAAAGGTATTTCGAAAATAAATAAAAATAGGATTTCCCGATCGGTCACCCATCCAACTAGTGCCCCACTACCAGCACGCTTTACTCCCACAACCACTACTATCCTTTCTTTCTTCTTTTCATTCACTAATACCTCCCTTCTTTCTTTTATTCCTTCCTTCTTTCTCCTTTCTAAAATAAATCAAAAATCAAATTTCCCAATCGTTCACCCATCCAACCAGTGCTCCACAACCAGCTCACTTAACCTCCCCGCACTACCAACTGGCCTTTTTCTTTTCATTGATTAGAATATCCCCTCCTTCCTTTTATTCCTCCCTCCCTTCTTTCTTCTACCTCTAGCCAACCGAAGCACTTCTTCTCTGTAACTCGTTACTTTCTTCCGTGAGCTTCCATGGCCGCCACCACCCCTTGCCACGGCCACCACCGACCTCACCTCCCGACCCCTCACCCCACCTCCTCCTTCCCCGGCTCTGGCCATCTCTTCCCTTGCTCCCTGCCATGCAACCAAACCACCGAGCTCCACCTCCATTAATGGCTGCCACCACCTCTCTC
This sequence comes from Hsuehochloa calcarea, assembly GCA_036346395.1. NCBI lineage: Eukaryota > Viridiplantae > Streptophyta > Magnoliopsida > Poales > Poaceae > Hsuehochloa > Hsuehochloa calcarea. Next base: position 29,745,934 of record CM070614.1, read on the forward strand.
CTCTTTTCTCCGCACTCAATGCATCAAATTCAATTCCGTCTAAAGCAAAACGTCCGCATTAACCTCACCTACATTACCATACCATCAATTTGGTGTTTCTTCCTTTGCATTCAATCCAGTTTTTAGTTTTCTTCCATTCTTTATTGCACCCAAAATTGTAGCTTTTACTTTGACGATTTTCCATTGATTCAAGCACCTCCTCTCCTATATAAAGTGAGCACCAGGAGCTCCTCTCCATTCTCAACACACCACCAAAACCTCTCCTACCATCTCCCAGCGGTTTGGCCGAGTTTTCGATTTGAAGTTCGTCGGCCGATCGTCGTTCTTCCCCTCTAGTGCCGCCTCCGGTGGAGCTCCACCACCTTCGTCACCTCCACCGGCATCGCGACATCGTGCTCTATGCATGCACACCTTCACACCATCAAAACCTCGCCGAGCACCGCCCCCTCCATGGCCGCCACTACCGTTCGCCGCCGCCGCCGTTGCCGACCGTCCGCCGCCACCTCCTACGGCTTCGTCGCAAGGTCAACAACCCATTTTGCTAATTTGCCAGCCACCTTTCCTCTTTCTTCACCGGTGCCACTATTTGTTGTGCACTATTTTGCGTGTCGCTGCTGCGCTGGACCTCCACCAGCGACGCGACCACCACCATTGGGTCCGTCTCGCTCCCGGGATTTCATTTGGCTAGTTCGCCGGCCGCCCTTGTAATACCCCGGCCTGCTTGTAGCGTGGCCCATGAGGAGTTGTGTGGTGGGATTAGTCCCATATTGCTTGTCTCAAGTGAGTTGTAGTGGTATATAATGCATGTTGGATCCAAACGTAGCACCTCCGGGTTAACCCTTTTACATGAAGCGAGGACGAAAAGTGTAAGTGAGGTGCTATGTGTGGGCGGGTCCGCCCCACGGTGGGCTGGGCATTGAGCCGATTTTGGGTCAGGGTGTTACAGCCCTCTCCCTTCCTCTCGCCGTCACGGTCGATTCCTCCTTGGTGTTGCACTATTCACGTACGTTGCATGAAAATGCTACAGTAGCATGCAACTATCCATTTAATATTTCTGGAAATTCGTTCTCCCTCATACGAACTCCAATTCCATCGATTCAAATTCCTATAAGGGCTCTTTTGTGCAGAAAAAGAAAGAGCAGGGCAATCTTTCAAACTTATAAAGTCGATATATTCCTTCCAGTATTTATTTCATAAATTTTGGATTTTATTTGGATTTCATTTTAATGTTATTTGAATTTGGATCGTTTACGCGTATATATTTCGATGACTTCGGACAACCGAATTTCAACGCCGTTTGAGAACAATATTTAACCAAGCAAGGCAAGTTATATCTTTGTTCATATTTGATCCCATTATTTTAAATTATTTTAATTCTATTTTAAATTATTATTGCATGCTATTTCTATTCAATGTAATTTAAATACCTGTTTTGACATTTTAGTTATTCCCATTACCATTGTATAGCCCACTTTGTTATTGAATCAAAATACCTTGAAACCTTAGATAAAAACCTAGTGGATACGATAGTATGAATTGGGATCATTTGAAAAATTATGCTTAGACCTGAAATATTTGATTTGGGAATTTACAGCCAAAAATCAAATAATTGTTTAAATTATATCTATGGCATTGGTGTGTCATGGAAGTTTACAAATGATTTGAAAAATGAAATGATGGTTTGGACTAGGGCGAAATGGATGCTTGGTGGGTGTAGGTTTATGCACAAACTCAATCCGGGTAGGGTTGAGGCCTAGGGATTATTTTGGAAGTCGCCCAAGTCAGTTAAGGACCTGTTTTGGAGCCGCGTCTTGCTAAGCCACATTGTACTACCACATGTCATGTATTGGCATGATCTAGCTAAATAATTTGTAACATTCCACCATAGTTGTGCCATGTTGATGTGTGGGTGTCAGGATGACATACTTTTATATATTCCCACATGGCGCAAGAGGGGGCTTGAGTCCGGCGGGTGGTTAACCCAATGGAAGTGAAACCTTAGCGAGGCAGGACTACGGTGGGATGACGCATTGTAAAGGCCTTGACACGTGCTCTAGAGTGCTTACCTAAGGTAGTGAGCAGTGGTATCGACGGATACCAAACATACTAGAGAATTCATATCTTGTGGGTAAAGTTGTATCACCTCTGCAGAGTGTAAAACTATTCGAATAGCCGTGTCCACGGTCATGGACATGCTAGCAAAGCCACTCAAAGTTAGACTTTGATTTTGATTTCAAAAGATTTTGACAAATGATTTTAGGATGGTTAATCCTTGTAGTAAAAATTGGGCGGTTAGCCATGTGATAGGAGGATATCTATCACCATATTTCATATGGAGGTTATCCTACTATAAAACTTGAGAATTTATAAACTTAATTTTGGTATAAAATAACTGCTTTGGAACTTAGTACAAATATTTAAAGAAAACATTGCTTTATGCAAAATCAACCAATAAACCTTCCTTTCATATATCTATGCATGCATTAACTCTGTTATTGGGTGTAACTTGCGAGCACGAAAGTTGTGCTCACCCTTGCTTCATGCAAATAAATTTCAGAGAAGGACTTCACCACCAGTATGGATCTCGTCGACAAGGCGGCTACCCCAGTCAATTGCCTATGGCAGATCAGTTGGACTCCACTATTTCTTCGTCTTCCGCTGTGTTTGTTTATTGTTGGCATGTAAACCTCTTTTGTAATAAACTCTGTTGATTATTAATAAAGCTATGCGAATTATGGATGTTACTATATTTGTTTAATGTGTGAACTAGCTACTGATCATGGGACTAGTTCAGAAATGCACAGAGGATTTTGAGTTGTTACTCCCGGGTCCGACACCGGCTAAAAGGATAAGGGCAGTCAAATGCATCCCCTAGCTATATGCATCCCCCAGTCAAATGCATCCCCAGCGAATGCACCTCCCACCAGGGTTCATCTCCCACACATAAACGATTTCATTCACAGCACAGGCAGGAGATAAGAGCAGCCAAAGCTTTCACTCTTAAGCCCCCACATCACACAGAGAGCCACACCATTTCTTCCCAGCCGAAGGTAAGTCTCACAAGAACACCAAACCACACTTCACAGCCGAAAGAGAGCAGCAGCAAGGCCAAGAGCAAGCCAAACTACCAGAAGTAAGAACCACCGCAAGGCATCAAGGCATGCTCAGCATTTTCACCATCACAGCTTGTAAGCCACCCACAGCCAGGGAGAAAAGGAGAGCACCAGCACGAGACCAACGCTGCCATCCTCTTCCCCCACCCCTCATCCCAACAAGAGGTAATCCCAGCTACACCTCCATGTGCACTACAAGTATACACATCATTCACACATATCACCATATCTCAGTAGCATCAATAGGTAGCTCTCAGTTCAGTGTCATCACAGAGCTTAAGCTGAACCCACTATCAGTAGCATCATCCAAGCATCACAGAGCTAGGGGAGGGATCAAGGAGTAGAGAGGAAGGGGAGTGTTACCTCAGTGTAAACCACGACCGAAACACCACCATCACCTTCCATGTGCATCAACCCAATCCATCTCCACCAGTAGCAAGCTGAAAGCATCTAGGCCTCTAAAAATATGTTTTGGTAATTAATGACAATATGTGAATATGGGACTAATATGTATGTCGAGTGATTACAAGGTTTAGTCCTAATGATAAAGTCAACAATATGGAGATGCATGCTAAAGGATATCAAGAGGATGTATTTTGTTTCAAGGGCAAGGTATAAAATAGTCTATGACCCCTTTTGTATTTTACCGGTCTTAGGAGAATATTGGAAGACCGGGTTTTAGAATAAATGTCGTACTACTAAGGGGGATCACGACTAGTAGCTTGAAAGCACATCATTATGCCTTTGGATCAAACTAGGATCATGCATGCATTTTAAATCTGCTTTAAAGAAAAAATTGAAATATGTTTTCTGAAATCGGTAGTTCCGGCATGATAACTGCGGCGCATGCCGGTAGTGCCGAAAAATTGGCGGCATATTTTTTCAGAGAGCACCCTTTTTGGACTTCCTCTGATTTTTGAAGTGCGGTAGTACCAACATTGTAAATGCCGAACTACTGCACATCGGTAGCACTATTTATTTGGGCAGAACGTTTTTCCAGAACGATGCATTTTTGAGTTTTCATGCCCATTTTTCAAGAACGGAACTACCACCATTATATGTACGAAACTATCGCTCTGCAGTACCTCCAAAAAAGAGCGCGGCACATTTTTTCCAGAGAGGGTGTATTTGTGCTTCAACGAAGAACGGTAGTACTGCAAGTGATTTGCGAAACTACCAATCATCGGAACTACCGCTTGTTAGTTGACGGTAGTACCGCACCAATTTCTCAATGGCTTTGTCAAACACATTTAATACCTCTGTTATAGCCATTACTGTGCTGACGCTGGAGGTGCGGTAGTACCGGCCATTACAAGGTGGTACTACCGAATTTCCTGAAAAACTATGAATTTTTCCTCCAACGGTCGTATTTGGTTTTGGGGGGTATAAATACACCACCACCAGCACTAGGACATGTTGTTGAGTATTCATTGAACACTCTTGAGCCTAGAGCACTCTTTTTACTCCTCATTTACTCTTGTTGCATTAATTGTGAGGTTGTGAGCAAAAATCAAGTGTATTTATTTCTAGTTTGATCCAATTGCTCTTGGTTGCCGTCAAGCGAAGGTCAAGATCTATTACTCTTGGTGTTTGTCGACACCTAGACGGCTTGGCGGAAGATTGTTCGGAGATCTCTTCAAGAAGATTGAGAAGTGGCCCAGCACCGATTGTGATTGGTTCGGTGTTCACCAACTCCGGAGAGGAGGAAGAACAACCAAGTGAAAACGATGGAAGGCTTAATTCGTGGAGCCGGCTTGATTGGATCAAGCTTCCTCAACGTGGACTGGTGAAGATCGACAAATCTTTGATACCACGGGAAAAAACCCCTTATGATAGGGGGGCCCGATCTTCTCGACGTAGAACCTCTCGATAACTTGTGTATCCTGATGAACCACTAGCTGATCCCCCGCGCCAATGCACGGACTTGCAACTCTATGAAAAATTCGCCCAAACACACACTTGATTGGATCATCGCTGACTACAAGCGAAGATCGTCGAACCCTCAATTCCCAGCAGAAAAGCAAGAACGACCCCTTGTTCTCAACGCCAATTCCCTCTGTTTTGGCTATAAGCACAACAGGAGAATCAAGCAGAAGCTTTGAAAATATATTAAACGTGATCTGAGGTTACAATGGGGGTCTAACCCTCAATATATAGTGCCCCTTCTCCTCGTCATGGCTGGCCAAGAGGCCCTACTCTTACTCTAATTCGGAATTAGAACTCCTCCAATTCCGACTCAATCTAAAACAAAAAGGAAACTCTAATTTTACAACTGTCATATTATTTCGGTCATATCTTTTGACACAGGAGGAATTTTAGAGTGAGGGAGGATCTGTTGGATCGGGCTTGAAGTTATCTTTCCAACAAGCCCAAGAACACTCGAATCGGACTCCGTTTGTGAAAGTTATGACCGTTTTATTATGGACTGTCCTGCTGATTCCTAATCCGAATTTGATGCTGATTCCGGATCCGAATTTGATTCTGAGTTGATTTCGAATTTGATTTCGGTTGGGGTTATGCGAGATCTGATTTGGTCTTGAATATCTTATCCAAAACTTAAGCTTTAAGTTCTTGGGCTTCCTCCCCTTTTGCTCTCCCATCACACGGCTTCCTTTCTACTTGATCAGCCGCATGGGCTGCTTGACTTTCTCCTTCCCAACCGCTTTGAACTTCTTGTTCTTCATCACTAGGCAAAAAAAATACGGGTACCCTCCTCTTTGTGCTCCTCTATTGCTTTATCTCCGGCCTCCCTCTCGGTTCCAAAGATTTTAAACTTGTCAAACCTGAGAATGCACAAAGTATTGCTTTTACGTAGTATCCAATTCTCACAGAAAATACAAAGAAACTTATTAAGAAATAATTGCACATGTTGTTTGAGAAGTGTAGCTCTTGCTTCATAAACAGCCTCATAAGTAGTCGGGATATCCTCATCATCCTCCCTTTCTTAAAAAAAAAAGCCGTCCGCGGTTTTTAATAGCCTGAAAATGTGCTACACAAAGAAAATAATGTATATGCATGGTATATGTATTTATCATCCAAACAAGTTCCGTGTAGCGCATGGTGATTTGCCGAACATGTATTAAACAAAGAGAACAACGTATATACGTGATATATGTATGAATCAATTGCTTTGTTATTCTCGTTGTTTTGCACAATCGATAGCTCGAAATCACATATCAAATTGCACAACTGACTCATATGATAAAATTTCACCTTCCCAATATCAAAGTCAAGTAAAGTGGGTGAAAACCAATTAATAACATTTCATGCTTCAACTGCGCTACTCTGATTAGTTATACATTTAAGAGATAAACAAGTAAACATCATATTGCGTTCTAAACAATAGACACTTGTATTTAAACCCATCTTAAAGAGATCGTGACATTGCTCAATAGATGGTTTGTGCAAAACATGTAATTTTAAATTAACAAGATTATCACATGTAATGCATATTCGATAAACTTGAAACATGTTGTCTACACCAAAATCTCCGATCAAATTGAATTTATATGTGTGTATGTAGCTATTTACTAGTAATCTTAAATGTGAAATTTCAAGAACCTTCTTAATAACATTAAATACCTCTTTTGGTTTATCGAATATGATATGACACAAAGAATCATTAAGGGATATTCTAGTAAGAACTTCTGTATGAGTAATCAATTCCATATTATGCAAGTTAAGCATATCAAATTTAGAACTTGGAATCGTCAAAGGAATAATGGAGTTCTCAGTTTTACGCACCTTGTCTTGATGATCTATCGATTTAGTACCAATAGTGTTACCTTGATCGCCCTCCTCAGTTGATGTAGGTGCCACGGGTATCGTAATGTCATCATGTAACCACGGGGTATCATGTATTCCCTCTCCAACCATGGTTATATCTTCATCTTTCTCTTCCAATTGGGATTGAGATTGGAACTCATGTCACAAGACCAGTCAACAGAGAATCCAGCAGTAAACCTCAATGAGTCGACACCTGGTCAACCACAAGCTACTACCATACCAGCAGCTAGCTAACTGACACCCCACCAGAGCAGCAGATCCACTAGGAGTAATGGCTGATGTACTCAAATTCTTGGAAAACTCCAGAAAAGAAGCCTAAGAAAACCAAAACCGTTTTATGGAAGCCCTGTTGACCCGAATGGCACCTACTACCTCTCAGCCAACACGCGGGGTTTGTTTGGGTGATTTCCTCCAAACTCACCCTCCTACCTTTGCTAAAGCCACAGATCCACTAGATGCAAGTGACTGGCTGGTTGAGTTGGCAAAGAAGCTAGACACTGTAGGATGCTCGGACACAAAGAAAGTGCGGTATGCATCACACCAATTGATTGGACCAGCAGCTACTTGGTGGCTCAACTATAACCGCAACCGTGTCAGCAAGCAGCCACTCACCGCAGTGTATCAATGTCTTAAGATGCTGGGTCCCGAAGGAGTAATCACAATTCACTGTGATAAGAATATGGTGCATACGTGCGACCGTCGATCCCTCGAGATGGTTGGCCAAATACCAGCTCGAGAAGGAAACAAGGAGCTACCTTCACCCAAGCAATCGAAGTCGAAAGCTGCACCGAATCCGAATGACCAAGTCAAAGAGGTTCCTCTGAATCTAGAGGAGCCCTCGAAGATTGTTCGCATCGGGGATACTTTCGACCCCAAATATAAAGACGCCCTCATCACTTTCCTCCGAGCAAATACAGATGTCTTCTTGTGGCAAGTATCCCACATGCCCGGAGTCCCTATAGAGGTGATTGAGTACAGTCTAGCTTTACGGCTTGACAAAGTACCCGTAAAACAAAAGTTACAGAGATTTGCCCCTGATCGACGAGATGCTATCATATCAGAATTGGACAAGCTACTTAAAGCAGGCTTTATAAGAAAAGTTGAGCATCCAGAGTGGTTGGCTAACCCTATAATGGTTAGGAAGTCTAACGGCAAGTGGCGAATGTGTGTTGACTTCACCGATTTTAATAAAGCTTATCCAAAAGATAATTTCTCTTTACCTCGTATCGATCAGTTGCTTAATTCTACTGTCGGTTATGAAATATTAAGTTTTCTATATGCATATTCTGGCTTCCATCAGATTAATATGTGTTTAGAAAATAAAGAAAAGACAACATTTTTTTACTCAATTTGGAATATTTTGCTATGTCAAAATCTCATTTGGTCAAAAAAAAAATGATGTCGCTTCTTTTCAATGCTTGATGCAATCGATTTTTTTCACATCAACTAGGCCAAAATTTGGAAGCCTATGTTGATGATCTAGTCGTAAAAAGCATCAAGCGGCTTAATCATGTTTTCGACTTTCAAGAAACATTCGACAACATCAGAAAACACCGTCCGAAACTCAATCTTGAGAAGTGTGTGTTCGGAGTCTCTTCAGGAAAGTTGTTTGGATTCCTTGTCTTTGTACAAGGAATCGAAGTAAATCCCAAAAATATAAAGGCGATCGTGCAAATGCGCCCTCCGACCACAAAGAAAGATGTTCAAAAACTCACAGGGTGTGTGGCGGCTTTAAGTCATTTCATCGCACGACTAGGAGAAAAAGGACTACCTTTCTTCAAACTTCTAAGAAAGCACGAGGGTTTCAAGTGGTCAGAAGAGGCAAACACAACCTTTGAGGATGTTAAGAGGTATCTTACGAGTGCTCCTGTTTTAGTTTCTCTGAAACCAGAAGAGAGGCACTTAATTTATCTAGCTGCCATGCCACAGGCAGTGAGCGCAGTACTGGTCGCAGAACGAGAAAACGTCCAACGACCAGTTCACTATGTAAGTGAAGTTTTGCACGGGCCTAAGGAGCGCTACCCTCATGTCCAAAAACTTGTATATGCCCTCCTCATATCTTCGAGGAAATTGCGGTATTATTTTCAGACGCACAAGATAATTGTGGCGTTAGAGTTTCCCTTAGGAGTAGTCCTCTAAAACAGGGAAGCAATGGGACACATGGCTAAATGGTCAGAAGAACTTGGGGAGTTCGACCTCTATTTCGTGTCCCGGACGGCCATTAAATCCCACATCTTAGCAGTCTTTGTCGCCGAATGGACAAATACTGAACCTGTGTAGGATCCCCAGTACGATTCCCACGACCAGTGGACGATGTACTTTGATGGGTCACTTACTTTAAGTGGCTCGGGGGCTAGGGTGTCCTAGAATATCCTACTGGAGAGACCTTAAAGTATGCCATTCAATTAAACTATCAGGCCACTAACAACGTGACAGAGTACGAAGGTTTGCTAGCGGGCATACGAGCTGCGAAAGCGCTCACGATTTGACGACTACTCGTAAGAGGAGACTCTCAGCTAGTCGTGAATCAAGTCGGGAAAGAGTATCAGTGCTCTAACCCGACCATGTCTCGGTACTTATCGGAAGTTCAAAAGTTTGAAAAGTATTTTTTTGGTTTCGAGGTACAATTTATCCCTCGAAAGGATAATTTCCTCGTAGACCAGCTTGCTCGTATAGCTTCTTCCCGAGCAACTCGAAAAGCCGTCTTTGGTCAAAACACTAGAGGCAACTCCTATTGAGATAGCCTCTCTAGAATACGATGATACCTGGATAAAACCCATCTACGAGTATCTTTAGACGGGTACCATACCCGATAATGATCTCGAGGCAGATCGCTTATCCCGAAAGGCCAAAATGTATACTTTGGTCAAAAGTACCCTCTATAAAAGAGGCACTCAAGGGGTACTCATGCGATGCATATCGCAGAAAGAAGGAATAAACCCCCTTCACGACATACACGGAGGCATATGTGGAACTCATGCTTCCTACAGAATGCTGGTCGAAAAAGCCTTTCGATAAGGTTTCTACTGGCCAATAGCCCTCTACGATGCCAAAGAGTTGGTTAAGAAATATGTACAATGCCAGTTTCACAGCAGGCAAGTGCATCAACTGGCTCAGGCATTACAAACAATTTCTCTATCTTGGCCTTTTGCGACCTGGGGTTCGATATCCTAGGACCGTTCCCAAAGGCTCCAGGAGGTTTCGAATTCCATTTTGTGGCTATTGATACGTTCATAAAGTGGATCAAAGCCGGACCTGCGACTGGGATAACAATAGAAGCAGCAAAACGGTTCATGATGAGAAGCGTGATTATTCGGTTTGGGGTCCCAAGTCGAATAATTACATATAATGGTAAGCAATTTTCGAGCACAAAATTTCAAGTATTTTGCGATAAGTTGGGTACCAAGCTGTGTTACGCCTCTGTTGCTCATCCTCAAAGCAGTGGGGCAATCGAAAGAGCGAATGGCCAAATAATATAGGGAATCAAAACTCGAGTCTTCGACCAGCTTGTCAAGCACTCGGGGGCTTGGGTACAAGAATTATCCTCAGATATTGGCGTCAGAGGATCGCCAATGCTACTCAGAAAACACCTTTTTCCCTATTTTTCGGTGCCGAAGTCATGCTTCCATCAGAACTAAAGATCAGGTCAACAAGGGTCGAAAATCTCAACGATTCAATCCAGGAACAAGTTCGAGCGAATGACATCTACCTGCTCGAAAAGAAGAGAAATCAAGCCTTAATCCGTTCAGCAGTCTACCAGCAAACCCTACGCAAATACTACGATCGTAAGGTCCAACCTCGCAACTTTGCTGTAGGTGACTAGGTATTAAGGAGGATTCAATCCCAGTCTAATCGGAATAAACTTTTCCTCAAGTGGGAAGGTCCTTACACAGTGGTCGAAGTTACATGACCAGGTTCGATACGACTAGCAATGGAAGACGACTGAATACTTAGCAATTCTTGGAACATCGACCAGTTACGTAAATTTTTTGTGTAAACGACCAACCCTACAATAAAGTATCAGGTTATTTATATCTTTATTGTCGTACTTTAAGTAATGCTTTGATAATTTTTCAACTATCACATGGTCGTAAATTTTTCTACGACCAGTATCTAGTCTTTCTTTAACTGGTCGAAAGGATGGTAACATCACCTAGTCAAAGCTTTTCCTTTCTGCACGTGGTCCTGCCCACTAGAAGGAACTTCCTAGCATCGACTCGCTCCTCACTTTTGCTACCGATACAAAGAACTGGGATTCAACAAACATGGTCGAAATATTTTCAAGCCAACTCTTAGTACCTTAGTTGATTTCTTCATTCATTTTAAAAAATATTCTAAGCAGAGTACACTTTTGCAATTTGTTTGACTATTCTTGGTAAACTCGGTTGGTTCTAACTGGTCGAAGAAAGATACAACACCTAGTCGGAGTCTTTCCTCTCTACACGTGGTCCTGCCCATTAGAAGGAACTTCATAGTGTCGACTCGTTCCAACTCTTACGACCAGTGCATGATGATCGAGATCACATACTATAAGTTAGCAAAAACTCTCTGTTTCGAAAACCCGTTTCACACTATTTACTTCGTTTATCTAAATAAACGAAGCAAATTGTCGGGGCTTGGATAAAGTTATTAATATAACTTCAATTCTTAGTCTTAATTTATTTTTCTATTCCTTATCTTATGAGTTACTAACTACTCGACAAGATGATTTCCAGGAAGAAGAAAGGATTATATATATCAACAACAAAAACTTTTCTTTACAGGTTTCAAGTTCATACTACTCTAACGAGGGATATCCTATTTGCATTTCCTCGGTGACTTCCTTGCTGATCGACTGCATATCTTCAATCAACCGCCTCGCTTCGCTTCGTAAGCGGTTGAAGTCGCTTTGGATCGTTTGATTAAGATTGGGGTCATGAGCTTTAAGTTATGCCAAGACAAAACTTATTCCATTTTTGATTGCCACTCTTTTCGAATCAGCTTGGTTGGTCTTCAGAGTGGTCACCAACTCTTGCAAAATCCCGACTTGCTCTCCAATGGTACACGTGTGAGCCATATCGTGTCTTCACGAGGTGTAATTTCAAAGACGTAGCCCAACCGAATACATTATTTAGGAGGGAAATGTTATCTCGAAGGTTTACCTTCATCGACTTTATCTCCTCTAGATCACAAGTAGAAGCCTCACGAAGTCGTTTTATTTCGAATGCTTGCTCTTAAAAGAAAAAGATTAGTCAAGTAAAATGACCTCGAAAGGAAAACAAAAATGATCACAGGTAAAGATTTGCTTACCTGCTAGTCGAGAATTTAACTTCTTGACCTCATCGTCATGAGAGACAATGTTTTTTATATAGCGCTCCTCCCATGATTTTGCCTCCTGATCTTTTTCTTTGGCGATCCGGGTAATCTCGTGAACAACCATGGTCTTATCTTTGACCTCGGTTTTGAGTTTTCCCATTCCAACCACTTTTTCTAAAAAAGAATAAATGTTAGAAAAAGAAAGGAATGTCATAAGCGGTTTTAAGTACAACACTTACCTTTTTTTCCCTGCAACTTTTGAATTGCAGAGTTTGCCTCCTGAAGCTTCTTCGGAAGGGCTTCTTTCTCTTCTTTTAGCTTTTTTGTCTCGGCTTTCTCATAGTCGAGCGAATCAGCCAAGGTCTTCTCATCGATCTTGAACCTATAGAGGAAAAGAGTATATATGAGCATAGAACAAGTGGTCGTAAGTATTTCCACGACCAGTACCCTGTTGTAATTTTTTTACGACAATCTTCTGGTCGTAAGGTCTTCTACGACCAGTATCTAGTCGTAAGTTCTTCTACGACAATCTTCCAGTCGTAAGTTTTTCTACTACGTACAGAATCTTCTGGTTATAAGTTCTTCTATGACCAGTACCTGGTCGTAAGTTCTTCTACGACAATCTTCTAGTCGTAAGTTCTTCTACGACCAGTACCTAGTCGTAAGTTCTTCTACGACAATCTTATATGCGTAAGTTCTTCTACGACCAGTACCTAGTCGTAAGTTCTTCTACAACCAGTACCTAGTCGTAAGTTCTTCTACGACAATCTTCTGGTCGTAAGTTCTTCTATGACCAGTAGCTAGTCGTAAGTTCTTCTACGACAATCCCTACAAGCATTGTGCAAGTGGTCGAAACATAAACGACTATGAGTAACAGTGACTTACCATGTCTCTATCTGCTCGCAGAGTTCAGCTTTCTCTTGTCGCGGCTGTCCAAATTGTCGATTGTACTCTGCAACAGTGTCAATTTACTCTAGAGCTCTCCACATAAAGAAAGATAGTGAGAAACGAGAAAAGCCACATATATAAATGTTGGGTAACAACCACATACATTGATGCTCATTCAAGCAAATATGGAGAGTACGCGTGAAACGTCCTTCAGTTCATCAAGCTTGTGAACCCGATCCCACCACAACTTTTCGAGACGCTCGTCATCGAAAACATTCCCTTTGTCAGGAATATCCTTAGGGTGTGGAACTCGGTTACGAGACCTGAAAGTAGCAGACCCCACAGCGGAAGCCGGGTAGAAGAACTCGAAAAAAAAGTTAGCATATTCTTCTTCTTTTGATTCGGTGACGACGGCTCATTGGGGACTGGGAGGAACGTCTACGGTGACTTCCTTCCCAGCGCGGTGGACCAATGATCCATTGCCTTGGCCTAATGCCTCTGTTGCTTCATGCGCTATTTTTGCCTCAGCCCCTACGACCACTCCCGTGGTCGCAGTTGCTTCGGCGGCAACGACTTCTTCTACCACTCGGATGGCGGACGATCCTTCGACCACCGCCATAGTCATTTCTCCGACGACCGGAGAAATAGCAGTGGGTTCCTCGATAGGAACATCCTTGAGGGCTGGAGGAGTCGAGCTAAGATCACAAAAAGGAAAACACGTCAAATGGTAAAAAACAAAAAAGTAAATATTGTTCTTACACTTTGTATTTTTGCATACCTTCGTGTGCCATATTTGATCTTAAATCTGGAAGAAACCATCCCTAAAGAAGATTTCTTTGACTCCTTCTCAACCACATCTGGTCGAGACTCGGGTTGAGGAATGGGATTAGACACGACCACGTCTGGTCGTGGGTCTTGAGCGAGCACTACCGCTCCTCAAGCCTCCTGGCTCTCTGGATGGTCGAGACCTACCTCGACCACCTCAAGGGCAGCACTACCCTCGACCACTGACACTGCTGGTACAACGGTTTTCTTCACAAAAGACATAAAACTCTTCCAGTTCTCCTTTTCTAGTTGCCTGACAAAGCCAGAGTGAAGGATCTAAACTCGCCATTATGAGTTAATGAAGTGTTTTCGTGATTAATGACAAATCTATTTGTGAGACTAACACTTTGATTATTATACTTATTTTTTGAGTCTCATTTGGATATAAAGGTGAAAATCAAGGAGGTATGCATTCGACATTTTATTCTTATATATTGTTGTATTCCTCGGATCCAAAATATAGGTTGAACTCCACCATAAGTTTAACTTAAATATGTGCATATGTTCTTATTACACATTTATGTATGCACACATTTAGCGGGAGTTCACTCTATATTTTGTGATTTCATTAGTATTGATCCATATTCCGTTCTCCACACATACTTGGGATCTCTACTTGAAACATATCCTTTGAGTATATAAAATTTATGTAGTTCATGTATATTCATGTTGCTTTATGTTTATTTATCTATATTCAATTTATGTGCAATTGAAGTGGTTATCATCAATTACCAAAAAGGGAAAGATTGAAGTATTTTGTCCTACCATTATGAGTTAATGGTATGGTGTGGTGATTAATGATGGTCATATTGTGGAACTAACATTTTTCATGAGTTGGATGATTATGTTATGTTCTAGGATGATGAAGACTTTGGATGACATCATGAGTTGATTGTCATCATGTTAAGACTCAGGATGAAGGAAATCATCATATGTTGATGATATTCAAGTCAAGATCCCGAAGTGAAGAAGATCATCATGTGTTGATGATATTGAAGTTAAGAGTTTGGAGTAAAGGATGCATCATGTGTTGATGCGTTTCAAGATCTCGGAGAAAAGGAAATCATCGTGTGTCGATGATGTTCAAGAAGAGGAGATGATCATGGGTTGATCATCAAGCTAAGAGAAGACCCATCATGTGTTGATGGAGGTCTAGTGAATGATGCATCATGTGTTGATGCATATCAAGACTCGGGATGAAGGATGCCATCATGTGTTGATGAGCATCATATCAAGATCCCGAAGTAAAGGAGATCATCATGTGTTGATGATATTCAAGTCAAGAACTCGGACTTGAAGTGAATATGTGCGTCATGAAGCTTCAAGAAGATGCTTAAGGCAAAGGTATGACTAGTTAGGGTTAAGGGTGTGTTCCTAGTCTTTTACCGGTCATGGTGTTTGGTTGGTAGATCGGATTGCTAGTATATGTTATCATACTATTGAGAGGGGTCTTGACTGGTAGCTTGAGTTAGTCATGTGTTGATAGCTCATTGTGCTCACTCTAGCTCATCTATGCATAGTGCTATTATTTGTGAATGTGTTTTGCAAATAGATGAAGCTCATGCATAATCTTTGTAGCATGAGACTATAATTTGTAAATGTGTTTTGCAAATTATTGAAGTCCATGCACCTACTCCATGTGGCATGTTGCCGATGTTTGCGAATGTGTTTTGCAAATAGTCGAGGCTCATTCATAACCCTTGTAGCATGTGACTTCAGTTTGCAAATGTGTTTTACAAATGGTTGAAATCCATGTACCTACTCCTTGTAGTATGTTGCCGATATTTGTGAATGTGTTTTGCAAATAGTCAAGGCTGATGCATAATCCTTGTAGCATGTGACTTTAGTTTGCGAATGTGTTTTGCAAATGGTTTAAGTCCATGTACCTTATTCCTTGTGGTGTTAATTCTAAAAGTCGCCAAATGTGTTTTGTAACTTGTTAAGAATCTTGCATTTAATCCTTGTTGGCATGGCTCATCAATTTCCAAATGTGTTTTACATTTGAGTTTGTTTTGAAAGCCATTGCTGTCTTTTTAAGGATGATCGGTAGTACTAACGTTATGTCGGCAGAACTACCGCTGCGCGGTATGACCGGATTTCCCTGAGCGGAACTACCGCAACTCGGATGGACCGATATCCTGCGGTACGTGTGTTCCAAATAGACGCATTTTTTATTTTATTTTGCTCTCTTGGAAATGTGGTAGTACCAGTGTGTTGAGAGCGAAACTACCGCACTCAGATTTTCTAAGAAGAACGACGACGTTATTCTCGAGATGTGCCATGTGTTGGACCAAAGTGGAAGCAAGAAGACGACCCTTCGTAAACGGAATGACCGGAGATCGGAACTACCGTATGATCAACGTCGGTAGTACCACGCCGCATTTCCAACGACTAATTCAGAGGTATGATATAGCCGTTACTGTGCAACAGTTGAGGTGAAGTAGTACCAGCCGATAAACGGCAGTACTACTGCTCGTGCTGATGTTTCAGCAACTTTTCTTTCCAATGGCTAGTTCTTTAGTGTGGGCTATAAATACCCACCTTAGCCTGTAGTGGAGCTGTTGCAAGGTTTATATATATTCTATTGAGCAAAGAGCAAGCCCTCTCATCTCTTATGTGCATGTGTTGTACTTAGTGAGCTTGGAGAGCAAACCTTAAGTGTATGTGTTGCCTTAGGTAGTGGATTGTGTATACATTGAGCTTAGACACTTGATTAGTTCAAGTGAAAGTCATAGACTTGTTACTCTTGGTATTTGCCAACACCTAGGTGGTGTGGAGGCTTCGTGTCCGGTGATCTTTTCAAAGAAGATTGTGAAGAGGCCTGGTGTGGTTGTAAGTGGTTTGGTGCTCGCCATCTCCGGAGTGAAGGAAAAGCAACCCCGAGTGGATCGAGGTGTTGGTTCATGTTGGAACCGATCCAAGTGGTTGGACTTACCTCGGAGGTGTTGGCTTAATTTGTGGAGCCGGTCCAATTGCTTGGACTTACCTCAACGTGGATTAGGGAGGCCTAAGTCTCCGAACACTACAGTAAAACATCGTCATATCGTTGTTGTTTGCCATCTTGTGCTTTACTTTGTGCAATTTATATTCCTTGTATTAAACTGCATATATGTCTTTGTATGATTGCAATAATTATCAATAGTCTTATATTATTGGTGCACTTAGTAAAGACTAGTTGATTTAGGCTTTAATGGTGCAAAACCAAATTGTTGTTAGCTTCCGCATTAGATATTGGTTTCAGCCAAAAGAATTTTAAAACCGCATATTCACCCTCCTCTAGTTGGTCTCCTCGATCTTACAAGTGGTATCAGAGCTTGGTCTCTTATTTTATTAGACTTAACCGTCTAGAGGGTAAATGATGGTAACTAGTGATATAGTGCACCTAGGTGAAGCACCTCAATTTGATGGCATAAATTATGCACATTGGAAAATCCGTATGTCATGTTATATTAAGGTTATGAACCAAAAAATATGGTGGATTGTAGATGTAGGCCTTTTTTCCTCTATTGGATCCTCCTGCTCCAAGTATTGAGGAAGAGAAATGTTTACATCTCGACTATCAAGCAATTAACACTTTATTTAGTGCTTTGAGTGTAGAGCTGTTCGATGAGGTATGCAATCTCGAGAACGCTCATGCGATGTGGACACAACTTCAAGATAATTATTAAATGTCCACCTCAACGATGGATGATTGCATAGAAGAGTGGATGCCAGGATAAGAATGCTGAATCTTCAACTCCGACGACGATGTGTCCACAAGCCCCTCCACATCAACTCATTGCTTTATGGCTAAAGGTAATAAAGAGGTAAATAATGATGAGCATTCATATGATGAGTTGATGGATATGTTAGAAGAGCTAAATGAATATTTAGGAAAGGAGAAATCTAAATTCAAAGTTTTGAAAAAAGAGTATGTCTCACTTCAAAATAATTATAATGTTCTAAAAAATTAACATGAAACTCTCCTCCAAAATGAGATATATAAGTCTAAGGTGGATATAGACATTGCATAAAATTTATTAGATGATATGTCATGTATTGCTTCTAGCTCTTGCATTTCATCTAAGGTTAGCATATCCACCTCTTGCGATGATTTGCTTGATATGCCTTGTTTCTCCAAAATAGATACTCATATTTCCTCTATGTCTTGTGATACTAATCTTGTAGAGGAAAATAATGAGCGCAAGGCCCAAATCACAAAATTGACTAATGACTTGGAAAAAAGCTTCAAAGAGAAGGACACCCTCAACGATATATTGAGCAAGTAAAGAAGCTTGCAAGACAAGAGTGGAATTGGCTTCACTCCTAAGAAGAAGGAGAATAGCAAGATAAGGCATAATGAAAGACACACGAAGAAAAAATATCAAGTGCCATGGATGCAATGGAAAGGGCTACTATGCCTCGGTGTGCCCTAATCAAATGGATGTCAAGACAAGACATTCAAAAAATAAGGTAAACCGACAAGGAGCAAGTAAAGAAGATAACAAGGGGAAGCAAAAGTCCAACTTGCTACAATTACCAGGAAAAGGAACACATTGGTAAACAATGTCACAAAGGTATCACTCCTAAGCCTTTTATTTATAATAATAATTATTTGCTTAGGAATGATATAAATGGCAATATGTTTGCTAGGAATGTTAGCTCACATAAAATTATCGCTAGAGCAAATTGTCACTCATACTCTCCATATTTGCTCGAACGACCATCGATGTAAGTGCTTGTTACTCAACATTTATATATGTGTTTTTTCTCGCTTCTCACTGTATTTTTTATGCAGAGCGCTCCAGAGCAAATTGTCACTATTACATAGTACAATCGACAACTTGTACAACTGTGGCAGGAGAAAGCAGAACTCTACGAGCAGATAGAGAGATGGTATGTCACTGTTACTCGTAGTCATTTATGTTTCGATCATTTGCATAGTGCTTGTGGGGTTAGTCATAGCATAGTGCTTATGGGGTTAATCATAGGAGAACTTACAACTAGGTGTTGGTGGTAGAAGAACTTACGACCAGGGAAATATCGTAGAAAAACTTATGACTGGGAAAATATTGTAGAAAAACTTACGACTAGATACTGGTCGTAGGAGAACTTACGACCAGAGGATTGTCATAGAAAAACTTACGACTGGATACTAGTCGTAGGAGAACTTACGACTAGAGGGTTGTCGTAGAAAAACATACGACTAGATACTAGTCGTAGAAAAACTTACAACCGCTTGTCTTATGCATATGTCTACTCTTTTGTTATGTAGGTTCAAGAGTGATGAGAAAACCTTGGCTGATTCGCTCGACTATGAGAAAGTCAAGACAAAAAAGCTAAAGAAAGAGAAGGAAGCCCTTCTGAAGAAGCTTCAGGAGGCTAACTCTGTAATACAACAGTTGCAGGAAAAAATAAACGGTAAGTGCTGAACTTAAAACCGCTTATGACCTTCTTTTCTTTTTCTAACTCTCATTCCTTTTTAGAAAAAGAGGTTGAAATGGGGAAGCTCAAAACCAAGGTCCTAGACAAGACCGTGGTTGTCCGTGAGATTTCCCGTATCGCCAAAGAAAAAGATCAGGAGGTTAAGTCATGGGAGGAGCGCTATGCAATGAGCACTGCCTCTCATGACGATAAAGTTAAGAAGTTAGATTGTCGATTGGCTGGTAAGTAAGTCTTTACCTGCAACCAGTTTTGTTTTCCTTAAGGGGTCACTTTATCTGACTAGCCTTATTCTTTTCAGAACAAGCAGTCGAAATAAAGCGACTCTGTGAGGATTCGATTTGTCATTAGGAGGAGATAAAGTCGGTGAAGATCGAACTTCAGGACAACATTTCCCTCCTTAACAATGTACTGTGAGCTACGCGTCGAGGAGGTCACTCGTGAAGACACGATAATCGCTAACTCGAGTACCATTGGAGAACAAGTCGACTTTGCAAGAGTTGGTGACCACTTTGAAGACCAACCAAGCCGATTCGATAAAGGAGGCGATCGAAAATGCAATAAGTTTTGTTCGCAAAACTTAAAGCTCATGACCCCAATATTAATCTATACCAATCAAAGCCGACTTCGATCGCTCCGCGAAGTTTGAGCGATTGATACAAGATAAGCAGTCGATCAGCAAAGAAGTCACAGAGGAGATGCAAATAGGCTCTCCCTCGTCAGAGTAGTCTGTAATACAAACCTATAAAGACAAGTTTTTGTTGTTGATATATATAATCATTTCTTCTTCTTGCAAATCATCTTGTCAAGTAGTTAGTAACTCATAAGATACGAATGGAAAAAGAGAATAAGACTAAGAATTGAAGTCATATTAATAACTTTATCCAAGCCCCCTATTTGCTTAGTTTATTTAGATAAACTAAGTAAATAGTGCGAATGGGTTTTTGAAACATAGAGGTTTGGCTAACTTATAGTCTGTGATCTCGATCATCATGCACTGGTCGTAAGAATAGGAACGAGTTGACGCTAGGAAGTTTTTTCTAGTGGGCAGGACCAAGTGCAGGGAGGAAGGACTTCGACTAGGTGATGTCACTCGTAAACATGATATTTAACGAGCTTTTACATCAACTAACACTCGATTTACTCGACAGTTGTTGATGGTGGGCTTGACCACGATCTGAAAAAGACCTGTTCGAGTGGAAGGGATCGGGCAGTCACTCTTCTCAAAGAAGATGGTGACTTCCGACCACTTCAGCAACTTATTGACAAGAAGAGGGTCAATGGAGTTTACCTTGCATTCGACAGCCTTAAGCTGTCGTTTTGACACATATGCCGATGATCCCCCATAGATATGCTCGATGGTATGCTCTGGATCTTGGAATGACATCTCCACATTATCGTTCGACTACATACGGCCACTCGCTTGCCCCACCTCTTCAAGGACAGGAAGAGGTCCTTTGCCGTTATAGTAGTCCTCGAGTCTTCGTTGGAAAACCCGGTAGTTGCGAAGGTCGTGTCCTTCCTTTTTAGGGAAAGGACACCACCTAGGCTTGTCATTCTTTCGCTCGGGGCGCTTACCTTTGCCTCAATAGGGATATTGCTTGGAACTTCGTGGTTCCTTGTCGCCTACGACTAAGACATCCTTAGAACTATTGTCTTAAGATTTTTGGCCCTTCGCATTGTTCTTAGATTTCTTGGCTTTTTTATCCTGCTTGCTACTTTCGTCTGTCTCTTAAGGATTCTTATCATCTCGATCAATGGTTTTGTTCCACTCGACTGCTTCTGCAGCAGTCGCATATCGATCGGCTATCTCAAAGAGTTCAGCAACGGTAGCCAGAGGATTCAAAGCGATGTCCTCTATAATTCTTCTGCTGCGGACTCGCTGCTTGAAGGCTCTGATAACAGATGAGTCAGAAACCACCATCAATGGTACGACCTCCTGGATCTGAAGAATGATCTCCAGAGGCGACATTACCATCGGATGATTCAACACTCGGCTCGTAGTCGAAACCGACATACATGTCGATATCTCACAGAATCGGCCAGTCGAACCGCTTCTCCTCGCTCCACTCTCTTGCCATGGAAGCATTAGAGTTGGGAGAAAAGAAGGAGAGCTAATGACCAGAAGATTCCCACAGTCGGCTTCAACTGTCGGTGTTTTAGAACCAGTCTTATGTAAAGATTATTTGATTCGGGGATTCTCCAAGACTCAAATCATGCAGAGAGGAGGACACAGGGATTTTTATACAGGTTCAGGTCTTCTCCGGAGAGAATAACAACCCTACTTCCTGTATGACTGTATTGAGTGTGCTGGTTACAGATTAAAAGAAAGACTAAAAATGGAGTGTCTTGTGCTCCTGACAGGCCTATTGGTTCTCTTCTCCTCCTCCTGATGATTCTACCTTTTTATACGACACCCGAAGTGGGCTTCGGTTTCTCCAGTCCAAAGGGAGACTTAATGCTTTAGATAATAGAGCCGTTACTAGAGATTATTATGGGAGTAGTAATGTTCCCACGTTACCAGGTTGTTATCACCAGGGTAGAGAGTAAAATCATGCCATTATTCTAGAGAATAACAACGTAATTGACTGCCCATATCCTTAGATACAGGCGTAAGATTCCTCGATCGACTAGGCCCACATGTTTGTAAGCCCCATCGACTAGGGACTGGTCGTAGAAGAACTTACGACCGGTGGTGGTCGTAGTAAAGCTACGACCATAGATCGATCAGAGAATACCTTACGACCATGAACTAGTCGTAGAAAGACTAACGATAATGGGGTGATCGTAAAATAACTTACGACCATAAACTAGTCATAGAAAGACTTACGACTATGGGGTGGTCGAGAATAACTTATGACCATGAACTATTCAGTAGAAAGACTTACGACTATGGGGTGATCAGAGAATAACTTACGACCATGAACTAGTCGTGAAAAGACTCAATACTATGGGGTGGTGGTAGAAGAACTTACGACGCCCGCTTTCCCCTTATGAATATTAAGGGGTATATTCAAGAACCATATAATGGTATTATTATCCAGATTTAAATGAGGATTATTAGATCCTCGTCACACATATACCAAAAAATTTCTACAAAATTTTTCACAAGAAATCACAGTGCATCACAACACAATCTCCTTAATGCAGCAATGATTCCCCAGACGAGGCAACAACAGCGAGCAATAGTACACCATCACCGGCCATATTGATGGGCAGTAGTACCCCATCACCGCCGGCGGCGGCGGAGGGTGCATGCGCACCCATGCTTTGTGCAGAAGCGCGGGCACCCCATCCCTCAATAATTGCTCATAAGTGCAGCACTTGGTGATGAGGACATGAACCCTATTGATACAACCATATTTGCTATGCTTGTTGTTCCAATTACAAGAGCACATACGCTTCACTTAAATTATCAAGTGAGCTCATTTTTAGGAGTGCTTTTATATTATATGAAATATATGATGCTACCTAATGATGAAAATATATGTTTTTACAGCACCATGTCACTTTTTATCCAAGCCAAGTAAGAGTTCGTGCTGGACATATTTTGGAATCCAATTCGGCCTCCGGATACAGCACCGACTTCAAACGTGCAGAACTTATTGATCATGGTGCTATTATCACTCAAGGTGAGTATGCTTGTGAAGAACTACAATTGTCCACTGTTCATGCTATTTTAGACTAAAAAATAGTGGAAAACAATTTGGATCTGCACATATTTCTAGTAGAGAATTCTGACTACAATGATTTGAGTGCACCATGTGATAAACTTGTTGATTTACCTACAGACTTGAGTGCACCATGTGATAAAATAATTGAATTGTCTGCCGTTTTGAGTGATTCATGTGATGAGTTACTCACATATAATGATCATGTGGGTTTGGTTAGACATAAAGAAGTTTTGACTAGAATTTCTTTGGCTGATTCTTTATGTTACATTATGTTGGATCCACCTATGAAATTGTCACATGCTATGGAGAAAGTTGTTGTAATTGCATGTTTGAAATCCTTGTTTAATGCCTACACCCCTGGATATAAGTTTAATTTGATTGGAGATTATGGTGTAGACAATCAATTTCTTGTATATCGAATATGCATAACTTGTGATCACATGGATGAATTGAAGCTTATTGTTTTGAACAACAATTCTTGTGTGCTTAATTTTGTTGATCATCCAATGCATATGTGTTCGTCTCTTATTGCATCATCTAGTATTGACAATCAATAATTATGTTAAAGTATGAAAGAACTTACAAATCTTTTCACTCTTGCTAGACGAATTTGCTATTGCTCGATTGAAATCTGATTATATGAATGAACTTTGTTTGATTCCAAAAGTTGTAGCTTTGCCCATAAGTGCTACCATTGCAAGTTTACAACTTCAGAGATTTGAATTGCATAAGTGCTTCACTTACAATTGCAAAACTAGTTGCAATAATTGTTGTGTGAGAAATTTTGCTTTGCTCATTAACATATATGATTATTCTTCAGGTAATAATACAATGAGCTTGTATGATCGCTACTGTTTTATAATATTAATTATGCAACAACGAAGAACGTTAAAACGGATGACATATACATATACCATGCATACACATTGGATTCTTTGTTACCCTTTTTTTAGCTTATAAAAAACGAGAATGGCTTTGTTTTCAAGAAGTGGAGGATGATGAGGATATGAACCCTATGGATACAACCATATTTGCTATACTTGTTGTTCCAATTACAAGAGCTCGTACACTTCACCTAAATTATTATGTGAGCTCGTTTTTAGGAGTGTATTTATATTATATGAACTATATGATGCTACCTAATGATGAATTTTTTTTGTAGCACCATGTCACTTTTTGTCCAAGCCAAGCAAGAGTTCGAGCTGGACACGTTTTGGAATCCAATTCGACCTTCGGAGACAACACTGATTTCAAACGTGTATAACTTTCACATACGGAGTGCGTTGGAGCTCCACAAGTACTTGATAAAAAGCTTATCTCGTCCTCTTTCCAATGAATCCAGTCCTATCTCCAAATTCCTTCTAAGCGCACCGTAATCGCCAAAACAGTCTAGCGCTAATTCTGATTCCGAGAGCAAAGGTGCTGCACCACCTCCACTTGGGCCCAGGGTCCTTGCAACCCTAGGCCGTACAGTTCACGTGAACAATGCCGCTGCCCCTCCTTTCTCCGACCACCCTTAGGGTTCGTTGGATTTCTTTTTTGTTTAGTTAGCCTCTGCTGTAACTTGTATTTTTGCGTGTGTCGACTAGACCACCCTGGCCAAGATCCTTATTCGTAATCCCACCATATTGAGTATTTTAATCCTATTTTCAATTTTAGATTGCTTATTATCTTGTTCTTGCTTATTCTTCGATTGCATGTAGAAATAGACCTTCGTGGTTTGGTCGATCGTGCTTCTAGTAAGGACGATGACAATCTCGAGTTGGTTCAACGATTGGTGTATTGGTCGATATGATTGGTAGCCAAATCGTGAAAGTCGTCTCCACCCAAATTGAATTATCCTTCTCATTAAAAGATTGAGACATCAATTGTCGCATCACTTGGAGGCGAACTGTGTGCCGCACTGGTTCTATTTGGAATGCGACCTATTCTATGATTTCATGTGTGGGTGCAACATTTGAAGGATGGGTGCACATGCACCCCGCCATCGCCGGTGATGGTGTACTATTGTCGGCACTGCGACATGTTGTTTTTGTAATTATTGCAATAGAAAGGCACTTTATCAACCTACGAGAATATCAACTTGGACTTAGGAAAAACAGAGAAGCAATTCAAGAACCTCAATCAAAACAAATTATGAAGAACATCGCCTAACCAAATCACGACTGCAGTCTCTACCGCTTAAAAAATGTTATCCTAGGCATTTCATCGACAATCTCTTAAGTAGCAGCAATGTCAATGCGGTGGGTATCCGTCTCCTAGGTATGTCCTCGGTGACAAATTCTCTTGAACGAGACCTGTACAAAATATGTAAAATTGTACCAAGTTTAGAGGTGGTCAAATGGACATCACAGCTCAACACGGACTGGTTAGCCCGGTTAATTAAATGGGTCGTGCCATGCCGGCCCATGGGCTCGGCCACCAACCCAAACAAGGCACACCGAGCTCACGGGCCATGCCGTGCTGGCCCAAGCACGATTAGCCCGATCGGCCGGGGTTAGCCCATGTAGCCCATCTCAGTCTGAAAATTTGAAAAGAAATTCCAGAAAAATGTATAGAATTCAAAATAAGAATTTAAATTTTAAAAATATGTTTCATACCCATAAAAGAGACAAATATATTTAAAATGTAATAATGAACTTTATTAACGTTTACATGACCGCCTTGGTAAACATTTGCCAAGTAAATACTCAACATGAGAAAACCTAGGTAAAGAAAAAAAAAGAGTACATCGTATAGCTCTACATACATCTATACTCTAAGTGTCGTTGTCTAGGCAAAGATTTTCGAACACGTCCGCCAACTCTGGATTTTCTACAGAGTGTTGATGATGAGGACATCGACACCAACTCCATCAACTCCAAGGAGGGCCAAGTCACCTCCATCACGCCCAAGGGACCCATGACAAGAGCGCGAGCACAACAACTTAACATTGAGGTGAAGTCGCTCTTACTTGAGTCTCGCTTTGATATCTCTGAGAGCTGGATGCTACCTCATGCTCCATATGTATGTTTAATCAGCTTCGCGGGAGAAGATGGCAAGAGGAATGATGACCGGAGACAAAGGGTCGCCCTTGTTTTCAGACGGTCCGGCCGGCCTCCCAGCCGATCGGCCGGTCCCACGCCGGCCGCCGGCCGCCCACTCCGGCCGAGACCGGCCGACGCTGGACCGAACCAAACTTCCCAACTCGATCGTTTACCGGCTGCTCTCGAGAATGGTCCGACGCCGGCCGAAGCAAGTTCAACGGCGGTCGACCTCCGACGACGGCCGACCGACCACCCACTCCGGCCGGCCGGCCTCCCACGCCGGCCGACCGAGCCGCCACGCCGGCCGATCGGCCGACGCTGGGGCGAACCGAACGCCTCCAACCCGACCCCACTATAAAAGGGCCCTCCACCCCACAAAGAAGGGAGAGAAAACAGAAGAAGACTTGAGCTTTGCTCTTGCCTAGGTTAGATCCCTAGGTTGGGAGTTCCCCATCTTGTCCTTGTATTTCCTATGGATTGTAAGGAGCATCGTCACGACGGATGTATGGACACTATCGCTCAATTAGAGATTGTTGATTGAGTTCTTTGTTGGAGGCTATCTCATTGGAGTGTGTTGCCAAGATTTGCTTCTCAATAGGCTTTCTATTTATCCCCTCGATCCTACGACGTGAAGACCCTGTGTCCGTATCATCTTGGTATCGAGCTCTTGGTTGCCACAGTAGGATCGATCTATCACTTTTCTTGTTTCTAGGGTTCATGTGTTCTTCCCCAAATTTGACAACCCTAGCTCGATTCGAGTTTGATTGTTGAGTTTTGCTAATTTGGATCCAATAGATACTTTGCTTATGTGCCGATCTACTTCTGTGATTTTTGTGCCATTTGGACCGAGGAATCGCTCGAATCGAAGAAATTCGTCTTTGCGCCGATTGGATCCGGGCTCGCTCGTGAAATCGTTCGACCGGCCAACCAACGGTTGAACCGGTGCGAGACCGTCCGACAGCTGGACCGGACCGTCCGACTGTTGACACACTTGATCGGACCGCCTGTGGAAAAACGAGCGAGAACTTTCCGTAAACCGCAACGCTTCAACCTCGACTTTGAGCCTTGTAAGCCTTTATCTAACCTTTGCGAATACCTTTGCTCCTAGTCGACTAGTTCATCCATGATTGCTTGGCTTTGCATGTGTAAAATAATCGGTGCACCTAGATCCATTCAGAGAGCGTGAATCCGCTCTGGAATTCATATGATTTGAGTTGGGCAACAAAGAAATACCTTCCTCCAAAACAGAACGTAAAAGAAAAGTCAAGAGAGTTGTCCCAACAAGGCATCAAAAAAAAAAAGAAAGAGAAAAGAAAGAAAAGGGGGAAGGGAAAGCCAACTCAAATACCTTTCCGGGCACGCTCCCTACATGTTGGTGCATTCTTATTGACATATGCAATCTATAGCCATCCAACTTTGCAATCGAACTAGCGTCTTCCCTTACTAGTGCAACACGAGCTAATTCTACCTTCACTTCCATCATTTGCTTTAGCTCATTACCTTTGGTTGCATTCTAGTACCATCATCTTTGGAAGTGTGAGTGGGTTCTTTTGACTTGGGATGGCACTCAGGCTATTGCAATCTAGTTTGGATTCCTTTTAGCATTATTTCACTTGAAATTGCTTTGTGTTTGTTTTGTTTACTCACCCCTTCCAAGCTCCACATAAATTGTGTGTGTTCAAGGTCTCCAGCAAAGAACTCTCTCAATCCTCTTCCACAATCCGTGAGGGAGTACAAGGACTTGGTTGGCAGGGAAGGTGAGGGAGAGTGAGATTTCACATATTTTCTTTACAAGCTAAACTTTGTTTCTCTTTGTTGGCTACTAACCATGTCAGGAGGAGGCCACCCTGCAAAGCAGGAGATGAGTTGGGCACTGATTGTGTCACTCAAACGCAGCTCAATGCGCTGAAGGGCCCGCCGACAAGAGATCCAGAAACAATGGCCAGTACTCAAAGGGACTTGGAAATCGAGATCAACCAACAATTCGGGGTTCTCCGAGCCAACCTCGTGGCCGACATCATTAGGGAACTTCGAGCGACTCCGTTGGGAGCACAAGAGGTTGAATTGGATGAGACCGATGCAGAAACCGCCGAGCGCCTGGCTCGAGAGCGGCAAGCAAGAAGGGACCGCACCCACCATCACCAAGCTCACCCACCTCCACCAAGAAGAGCAGAAGGCATTGCCGATCACTATGATGATGGATGGGAGCCGAGATCGCGGATGGCCCCCCGCGGAAGGTACCAGATGAGCGTGAAGAGGAAAGGTTTGGGAAGCTAAAGTTCACCATACCCAAATTTGATGGAGGTCCGAATCCGAAGCTTATCTCACTTGGGAGTTGAAAGTGGATAAAATATTTTCACGCATAATTACTCAAGAGAAGAAACTAGCAATGGCATCGGCTGAGTTTGATGACTATGCACTCATATGGTGGAGCATGTAATCAACCAAAGGGAAGCCGCAATGATGAGGCCTGTGAGCGCCTTGGGTTGAGATGAAGCATGAGATGAGGGCAAGATTTGTGCCCAAGCATTACAAGAGGGACTTGTATGACCAATTGCAAAACATGAAGCAAGGCAACCGGTCTGTTGAGGAGTACTATAAGGAGATTGAGAAAGCCATGATACGAGCCAACATACAAGAGGCGTAAGAACAAACCATGGCCTGCTTCATGTCGGGCTTGAACTACTCCATCAAGAGGATCACAGAGTTCCAACCATACAACAGCGTAGTCGAGCTAGTGCACCAAGCTACCAAGGCGGAGAGGCAAGTGCAACAAGATTCAAAGAGTGCCCGCATTATACAACTTTCACGCCTGAGGCTACAACATATAGCAACAAATCAACCTCCAAGAGCCCACTCGAGAAGAGCTACACCCAAGGGAGTGGTGGAGGCCTCAAGCATAAGGCCTTCAACCACCACCACCTGCACCAAAGAAGCACCCACACCCCTTACCCGTGAGTTCCAAAGAACAAGTGGGTCTTCTTCATCGGATCCACCGCCAAGAGCCGTGAGATCCAATGTTTCAAGTGTTTGGGCCGTGGGCACATTGCAAGGGAGTGCCCAAACACCGAACCATGATTGTGACCAAGATGGAGAATATGAATCTGATAGTAATGAAGAGGCCGAGAGATTAAATGAGATTGCTAACCGTGAAGATGCCCAAGAAGAAGAGGCCCAAGACCCACTTTTTGTGACTTTGATATGAGCCCGCTCTCATTGTCACAAAGAAGACTTTGACGATCGAGAAACAAGATGAGCCCGAGCAAAGGACCAATTTATTTCAAACTAAGGCTGGCATACAAGGAAAATCCATCAAAGTGATTATTGATGGCGGGAGTTGTCACAACCTTGCGAGCCAAGAACTGTGCTCGAAGTTGGGACTCAAATTGGAGAAGCATCCTCACCCTTACCATGTACAATGGTTAAGTGATTGTGGTACTGGCCAAGGTGCAATACATGACAAAGGTCACTTTCCAAATTGGAGCCTACGCCGACTCGGTGGAGTGTGATGTGGTGCCCATGACGGTGTGCCACCTCCTGTTGGGGAGGCCGTGGTAGTACGATCGAGCGGTGACACATGAGGGCCGAACCAACCACTACAAGTTCAAATGGCATAACCAAGAAGTGGTGCTCAGTCCCATGACTCCCGGCGGATCATCACGACAATGCTCCACGGGTTGCTACCGCCAAGGAGAAAGGGTAAGAATGAGAGCCACCCTTGATTGTGTGAGAACCACAAAACCCACAAGAGCGGCAAAAGAAAGGAGAGAGAGAGCTTTAGTCATGCTAGCTACCAAATCGGATGTGAGAGGAGTGAGGAGGGACTCCACCATATGCCCCTCTTTTAGTGTGCAAGGACCTTATTCTTTCAACTAATGACTCACCCTCTTCCAAGTGCTCTTTCTTTTCTCTTGCGAGAATTTGAGGACGTCTTCCCGAGGAGATTCCGTGGGGCTTCCTCCTTTGAGAGGATTGAGCATCGAATTGACCTCATTCCCGGCTCCACTTCCCAACCGGCCGCGTGCTGCGCCAATCCCGAGGAGACCAAGGAGATCCAACGTCAAGTGCAAGCCCTACTTGACAAGGGTATGTCCATGAGCTTGAGCCCATGCGCCTGCACTGTAATCCTTGTCCCTAATAAAGATGGCACTTGGCGCATGTGTGTAGATTGTAGGGCTATCAACAATATCACGGTTAGATATAGGCACCCCATACCTAGACTTGATGATATGCTTGATGAATTGAGTGGCTCCATCATTTCTCTAAGATTGACTTGAAGAGTGGGTATCACCAAATTAGAATGAACGTAGGAGATGAATGGAAGACCGCTTTCAAGACCAAGTTTGGCTTGTATGAGTGGCTTGTTATGCCTTTTGGTTTGTCCAATGCTCCTAGCACCTTTATGCGTCTCATGAATCATGTCCTGCGTGCTTACATTGGGAAATTTGTGGTTGTTTATTTTGATGATATTCTCGTGTATAGCAAATCCTTGGATGAGCATGTTGAGCATGTTAGGCTTGTTCTAGAGGTGCTTAGAAATGAGAAACTGCTTGCTAATCTTGAGAAATGCACTTTTTGCACCAATAAATTGATCTTCCTCGGATTTGTTGTCTCTTCTAAGGGAATTGAAGTTGATGAAGCTAAAATTGAGGCAATTAAAAATTGGCCAACCCCTTTGAATGTTAGTCAAATTCGTAGCTTCCATGGCTTGGCTAGTTTTTATCATCGGCTTGTGAAAGATTTTAGCACCATTGCCGCCTCCAATGAACTCACAAAAAAGGTGTTAACTTTGTTTGGGGTAAGTCTCAAGAAAGGTCTTTTCAAGAGTTAAAGTTAAGATTAACAAAGCTCCTTTGCTTGTTTTACCGACTTCACCCAAACTTTTGAAGTGGAATGTGATGCTAGTGGGTTGGGCATTGGGGTGTTTTGATGCAAAATGGCGACCAGTAAGCGCATGCTAGCGAAAATTACATGGCGCCCAACTTAATTACCTGTATGATAAAGAATTATATGCTTTGGTTAGGGTGCTAGAAGTTCGGCAACACTACTTTTGGCCCAAAGAATTTGTCATCCACTCCGATCATGAATCTTTAAAATATCTTAAGGGCCAATCAAAATTAAATCGTCGTCATGCTAGATGGGTCGAGTTCATAGAAACTTTCCCTTATGTTGTGAAGTATAAGAAAGGGAAGGAGAATGTGGTATCTGACGCTCTTTCTAGAAAACATATCATGCTGGTGCAACTAGAGGCCAAGGTACTTGGCTTAGAAAGTTTGAAATCTTTGTATGCGAATGATCCACGCTTTCTCTATGCCTTTTACGCAATCTGTGTGATGGGAAGGGTTGGGAAAAGTACCACATGCACAACGGTTTCCTCTTTTATACTAACAAGCTTTGTATTCCCGAGTTGTCGGTTCGTTCATTCCTTGTGCAGGAGTCTCATGCTGGTGGCTTAATGGGACACTTTGGAAGGGAAAAGACCTACACCATGCTCTCCGATCACTACTATTGGCCTAAAATGCGACGAGGCGCTCAGAGGTATGTTCAAACTGCATCACGTGTCACAAAGGTAAGTCCAAGCTCAATCCCCACGGCTTGTATACCCGCTTCCCATTCCCGGTGCTCCTTGGGAGGACATTAGCATGGACTTTGTATTGGGCTTACCTAGAACGAAGACAGGTAAGGATTCGCTTTTGTGATTGTTGATAGATTCTCCAAAATGGCTCATTTTATTGCTTGTCATAAATGCGACGATGCTTCCCATGTAGCTAACCTGCTTTTTTTTGGAGATTGTACGCCCATGGAATGCCTAGGACGATCGCCTCCGACCGCGATGTCAAATTCATGAGCTATTTTTGAAGACTTTGTGGGCAAAACTTGGCACCAAGTCGCTTTTCTCCACCACCGCCACCCATGATCGACGGCCAAACCGAGGTTGTGAATCGCATTACATCGCCAAGTCTTTTAAGGACCATGATCAAGAAGAGCCTCAAAGAGTGGGAAGAATGCCTACCTCACGTGGAGTTCGCCTACAACCGCGTCGTGCTCACTCCACCACCAACATGTGCCCTTTCAAAGTGGTGTATGGCTTCAAACCATTTACACCACTTGATCTTCTTCTACTACCGCTACAAGAACGAGTCAACATGGAAGCCTCCAAGCGAGCCGACTTCGTGAAGAAAATTCACCTCAAAACCCGGAGGAAATTGAAAAGAAAACCCGCTCTATGCATGTAAGGCCAATATGCACAAGAAGCAAATGCTATTTGAGCTCGGCGACTTGGTATGGATTCACCTTCAAAGACCGCTTCCCACCGAAGCTCCTCCAAGTTGAAGCCACGCGACGGACCTTTCAAAGTGCTCAAGAAGATCAATGACAACGCATATGAGATTGACCTTCCAAGCGACAAGCACGCGGTGAGCTCTACCTTTAATGTGGCTGACTTATCACCATTCTTAGAGCTGAACACATCGAGTCGAGGACGACTCCTTTCCAAGAAGGGGGATGATGAGGACATCGACACCAACTCCATCAACTCCAAGGAGGGCCAAGTCACCTCCATCACGCCCAAGGGACCCATGACAAGAGCGCGAGCACAACAACTTAACATTGAGGTGAAGTCGCCTTACTTGAGTCTCGCTTTGATATCTCTCGAGAGTCGGATGCTACCTCATGCTCCATATGTATGTTTAATCACCACGGAGAAGATGGCAAGAGGAATGATGACCGGGAGACAAAGGGTCGCTGCTGCTCAGACGGCCAGATAGAGGCCTCCCACGCCGGGCAGAC
Organism: Hsuehochloa calcarea; assembly: GCA_036346395.1. Lineage (NCBI taxonomy): Eukaryota > Viridiplantae > Streptophyta > Magnoliopsida > Poales > Poaceae > Hsuehochloa > Hsuehochloa calcarea. The sequence continues at coordinate 29,778,751 of CM070614.1, forward strand.
CAGTCCCCACGCCGGCCGACCGGCCGCCACTCCGGCCGACCGCCGACACTGACCGAACCAAACTTCCCTAACTCGACCGTCACCATTGCTCGAACGGTCCGACGCGGGCCGAGCCAAGTTCAACAGTGATCGACCTCCGCGCGACGGCCGACGACCACCCACTCGGCCGACAAGCCTCCCACGCCGGCCGACGGCCGACGCTGGGTCGAACCGAACGTCTCCAACCCGAATTTCACTATAAAAGGGCCCCTCCACCCACACAGAAGGGAGAGAAAGCGAGAAGAAGACTTGAGCTTTGCTCTTGCCTAGGTTAGATCCCTAGGTTGGGAGTTCCCCATCTTGTCCTTGTATTTCCTATGGATTGTAAGGAGCATCGTGCACGGATGTATGGACACATGGTCGCTCAATTAGAGATTGTTGATTGAGTTCTTTGTTGGAGGCTATCTCATTGGAGTGTGTTGCCAAGATTTGCTTCTCAATAGGCTTTCTATTTATCCCCTCGATCCTACGACGTGAAGACCCATTAACTGTATCAGCTTGATCTCGTGCATAAGCTTGTTCCCATTCTTTCGCAGCTAGAAGTATCTCCACCATCTATCTCACTCATAAGACTTGTTCTTCTCCCTCCAATATTCTTCCAAAAAGATTGAAAGCGGACTTAGAGGAAACCGTGGAGATAGAAACAATTAATACATCATGTGCTAATATGGATAATACTAGATATGTTACCTTATGGTCATGCCACAATTGGAAAATTTTGAAGAGCATTTCACAGTAATATATGGTATCATTGTCCGTGATAGGTGGATAGTTTCTCACTACTTAGCAATATTGTGTCTTGCTTCGTAACTTGACGTTGTAGACCATGTACCTGGACATGGAGGAAGAACTTGCATCCCATATTTTGCCCCACACAGCTTGTCTTCTTACATGGTGGGTGATATTGAAGGTCGTTGCAAGCAAACTCCCTGGAACTTATGTTCATACTTATGATAAACATCGAAAATTTAGTATGTACATCTGAAAAATAGTTAAAATAGTCTATGCATGTAGCATCACTCGGAAGTTGGAGAACGTTAGCAAATCCTCGAAGTTTAGCTCCAGGATCTAAAATAAATGCAAATGCATAACATAATGTGATTTCTTTCTAATATTTAAAGTATTTAGCTTTCATAGCAACGATAGCCTCTCGTAACACTATTTCATTTTTATGAGCGTTCAAGTGACTAACAATTTCAAGAATATTATGCACAATTAAAGGAGATATTGGATAATATACGTCAGATAAAGCAACAGTGGAATCATAAAAATGTTCTAAAAAAGATAGTAATTTCTTAGCAACAAACCAATGCTGCTCAATCAATGGTGTGCTACTGTCATGGTTGTGATAGTGCGGTGAATAAAAAATGCTCTTACATAGTAAAAGGCTCTAAGCATCAAGTAAGTAGAGTCTCATCTTATTAGCATATCCAAGCCATTTTTTGACGCACATTCATTGTAATGCAAAAGTTTTTATATGTTGTTATTCGTTGGTTAGAATTATTTGGGAAAAATATCGCATCACAGAAAGCTTTAATATATGGTTCCAATCTCTTTAAACCACATTTAACTAAAATATTAATAATATGACAAACATATCGTTGTTGCATCAAGAAGGATTTAGCGTATGTACTAAAAAACGAGTAAGAATATCAATTGCCCTAGAGTTTGCGATAACATTTTCTAAAGTTATTGATTTTTATTTCTAAGACCAAAATCTTCCACGACTTTGATAATACAATCTACAATATTATCACTTGTGCTACACCAATTAGTTTGAGCCCTATAATTTTTTTTCCATTTCCTAGTTGTCGTTACATAATGAGCAACTACACTAAGATAATACTCCCTAACCCGACCAATCTATATGTCCGAGGTCAAAGCCACCAAAAAATGTATAGGCACTAAAGAGTTCTTTTAATTTAGCACAAAAATCATTATAGTATTTAACTATATCTCTAGTTGTTGTTCGTCTATAAACGGTTGAAAATCTAGGATTGTGCGATGTCCTAATGTAATTTTCAATGATTTAGTTTCACCAAAGTTTAAAGGTAGATAATGTGAAGTAATTAATGACAAAGAGATTGATGAGCTACCTTATGACTATAATCCCCGATCGCATCATAGTACCATCGAGTTGTTTGCAGCCTACATTTGCCTCATGATCTCAATCCTTGCTTTGCTTTACATCTTGCGTCATGTCTAATCAAATGTCTCGATCCACCTGAAGACTTTGTAGACAATTCATGATGACAAATTTTACAAATAACATATCTTACCCGAATTCCATTTTCGTCTGCTTGAAATTTTATCGTAATCTTCCTAGACTCCCAATGTACTTGACTTGGATCTCTTTGCTGGGTGCTTGTAGACATAGAGGCACTTGTAGAGCCTAATGATGGTATAGCTTGCTCTTCCAGTTAAGTTGGGGGCCACAACATTCTCAAATGATGCAAGATACTTGATGAAATTCCTAAATCACCAATGGCAAAACTATCGTAAATTTCCATAACAAAATCTACAAATTGAAAATTACACTATTATTTATTTCACCTTAGTATAACAAAAAGAACAATAAAATTTGTATTGTACATCTTTTCCTAGCCGCAATTAGGGATGGCAATCAGCGCCATGGCACGGTAGTGCTCGCCCATACCCATGCTCGCGACCGATTTCCCCACTGTATGCCGCTTCAAGGACGACAGGCGAAAACTTCGCCATGCCCATCACCCATGGGCATGCCTGTTTACTCCGCTGAATAATGCATCGCCGCACAGGCATGCTCGTTACTCACAAGCAATGCACACATCAAGTTCATCATAATTCACACATCAATAGTGCATCACACATTCAACAACTAATAAAGTTCATCACAATTCACATATCATGTTCGACAAAACAACTAATCAAGTTCAACAAATAAAAATAAAAATACAAACCGATATAGTTCCTTACACATGCGTAGGTTACGGCACTCCAGGCGAAGTGCACGTGGAGCTTACCTATGCCCACACCCGCTTACTCGACGGGTAAGAAATTATGCCTGTTTCATGCCCGTGAGCAAAGAAAGATGCACATACCCACCTCCATTAGGGTATTCGTCCGCGGGCACACGGGTAATCGGGCACAATTGCCATCCCTAGCCGCAACTGGATTTCAAAATTTTGAATATTTTGCACAAATATTCCAATTTTTGCCATATTATCACAAAAATGATCTAATTTTTCACAACAGAATTCAGAGAAATGAGTGAAGATTAGATGATGACTGAATGGGGAGGATATGCTGCCAATGTATAGTTTTTTTATATTTTTCTTGTATTTTTAAAGCCACCAAACAGCTAATTTTTTAAAAAAATTCTACTGTTACCGTGCCGAAATGGACTAAATAGGTATAATCGTGCCTAACAAGTCTAACCATACCAGGCCATGCCTAGTGGGCTAAACAGGTCATGCCTAGCTCGGATGGCCCGCCCCAAAGACGACACGTTACATCAAACTATGCATAAACTAAACCAATAATATCATACTTCGAACCAACTCAACAGATAGGTCCATTTGGCCACCTCTAACTGAATTCACCTCGTTATGGAAATCCAATTTTCACCTCCACCAATCGATCGGCGTTTGGCCTGGCCCCTCCCGACGGCGCACATTTTCTTGAGAGGAGTAAAAGACTATACAAGATTCCGCCAAGACTATAGGTGAGTAATGACTAGTGACCAAGGCCGACCCAGGCCTAGCGAAACCCAACAAGCCAACGAACCAACCATAGCCGATTCCACACCAGCACGCCCCGTCCCACTGTTTTTTTTTTCCGCGTGTTTCTTCCTATTTTATCTGTGCGCCTGCGCCGAGACGACAGAACCGGCAGCAGCAAAGCAATCGAGGCAGGCAAGCGCGAGCGACGGGACAGTCGCAGCAGTCACCTCACGACCACCACCGCCACCACCACCACATGGAGGCGGACGCCGCCGCCGCGCGCGGGAAGGAGGTGGAGATCGAGAAGGCCATCCGCGCCCGCGTCCCCGACTTCAAGAAGCAGGCCGAGTGAGCGCCTCCCCCCGCACCCCTCCCTCGCTTCCTCCCTCCTCGGGATGGCTGGTTGTTCCGTGCGGGCGGGTTTACCAGGGTTTTGGTGGTTGCTGCGCTGCGCGAGGTTCCGTCCTAGGGTTTTGGGCGGCGGGGCTGGGGCTGCTGGGGGGTGTGTGCGGCTCCGGGTTTCAAATTTCGATTGGTTGATTGTTAGTGTTCGTTCGGTTGTTTTCGAACTGGGAGGGTTTTGGCCGGGTGGGTTCAATTTGGTCCGATCAGGGATTATGCTGCTGTGGTGTCTGGTAGGGCTTGCTAGAAGAAGCAAGGGATGGTACCGATTCCATGGCCTTTGAGAATGCGGCGTAGTTTTCGCAGCTCCTAGGGTTTAGGGAGGGAAACGAAAATGTCGCGGGCGCACTGCTGTTTTTAGCAGTGTTGCTGGCAATGTGTTGTTGTGTATAGGCTCATGGATTACAACTTACAAGAGGGATTAGACCGTGTTGCCTCGTAATGTGGCGTGCAGGGTAGGTTGTTTTTGCTCCGCACGGTTCTGCAAAATCATGTGCAAGCTCTATCTTGAATTCTACTATTTAAGGATAGTAATGGCTGGGCAACAGATTTCCCCTTTAGGTATGCAAATTGTAGGACAAAAAAGGGTGACTAGTGAAGGAGGGATGGTAAATGTAAGGTGCTGCTGCAGATCTGGCTGCCTAGGATAATGTCCTTCCTCCAGCTCTGCCTGCGGGCAGGAAAGGCTGGCAATTTCTTCTTATTCCTTTACTATAAGAATTTGAACCTTTTTCTGCTCTCTTATTTAGTAGTCTGGTTAACGAAGGGGAATATAACACCAGCATTTTCTTTTTCAGCAACTTGACTCTCGAAGGTGTTAGGAGAGCACTGGAGAAGGACATGGGTTTGGAGATATATTCACTTGATGCCCATAAAAAGTTCATAAAGCAATGTGTAGACAAGGTACGATGGACATTAATGTACATGAGGCTTGCTGTGGCATAATAATTAGCATGGAAAAAATATGACCAGTGCAATTGATGTTTTCCCTCTGTGAACACTATAGTCTGCAGCATTTCCTAGTTTAACGATGTTTTTCATAACTTCTTTACTTCTAACATTTATAGAAGCCATTGGACAGATGTCTATACACACATACATTTCCCTCAGTTGATCTTACTGCATGACAGGGTATTTTAGTATTTCTTTATTTCCTACTAAACTAGTGTTGAGTATTATGCAAGTGTAGTTCTGCGGATTTACTGAACTGGTTAGACTAATAAGATCATTTTTTTTTCTTCTCAAAATTGTTGGATCTTATTTCAGAAACATTTAACCAATAAATTATCAAGTAGCTATTTTAGGATATTTTAGATTATATGAAATATATGACTCCTAATGAGAAAATTATTTTTACCCACGTACATTTTATCCAACCAAGTGCGTTTGGAAGAATTGCATCACTTTGACATTGCACAATTGATTACTTGTATTATATCAAGGTGAGTATCTTGTGAAGAATACAATTGTCCACTGTCACCTTTTTGAAAATAGTGGAAAAAATTTGAATTTTTGAAATTCGACTACAATGTTTGAGTGCCATTGTAAACTTGTTGATTTACTAGACTGATGCCATGTGATAAAATAATTAATTGTCATTTTATATTCATGTGATGACTACTCAATATAATGATCATGGGGTTTGGTTAATAAAATTATTTGAAAATTTCTTTGTGTTCTTTATTTAATTATTTGGATCCACCTATGAAATTGTCACATCTATGGAAAAGTTGTTGTAATTGCATGTTTGAAATCCTTGTTTAACCTAACCCTGAATAAGTTTAATTTTGAGATTATGGTGTAGACAATCAATTTCTTGTATATCGAATATGCATAACTTGTATCACATGGATGAATTGAAGCTTATTTTTTGAACAACAATTCTTTTTAATTTTGTTGCATCCAACATGTATTGTCATTATTGAGCATTCTGATTGAAATAATAATTATGTTAAAGTATAAAGAATTACAAATTTTTCACTCTTTGAAATTTCTATTGCTCGATTGAAATCGATTATTGAATGAATTTGTTTGATTCAAAAGTTGTAGCTTTGCCCATAAGTTACCATTGAGTTATTCGAGATTTGAATTCATAATTTCATTACAATTGCAAAACTAGTTGCAATAATTGTTGTGTGAGAAATTTTCTTTGCTCATTAAATATATGATTATTCTTGTAATAATACAATGAGCTTGTATGATATGTTTAAATTTTTTCAAAAAGTGAGACTGAAAGATCATATCTATATGCAACATTGATTCTTTGTTACCTTTTTTAGCTATGTGCGAAACTATCGCTCTGCAGTACCTCCAAAAGAGAGCGCGTCACGTTTTTTTTTCCAGAGAGGGTGTATTTGTGCTTCAACGAAGAATGGTAGTACCGCAAGTGATTTGAGGAACTACCAATCATCGGAACTACCGCTTGTTAGTTGACGGTAGTACCGCACCAATTTCTCATTGGCTTTGTCAAACACATTTAATACCTCTGTTATAGCAGTCAAAACTCGAGTCTTCGACCAGCTTGTCAAGCACTAGGGGGCTTGGGTGCAAGAATTATCCTCAGTATTATTGGCAGTTCGTATGACTGCTAGTCGGGCTACTCGCAAAACACCTTTTTTCCTAGTTTTTGGTGCCGAAGTCATGCTTCCACCAGAACTAAAGATCAGGTCAACAAGGGTTGAAAATCTCAACGATTCAATCCAGGAACAAGTTCGAGCGGATGACATCTACCTTCTCGAAAAGAAGAGAAATCAAGCCTTAATCCGTTCAGCAGTCTACCAGCAAACCCTACGCAAATACTACGATCGTAAGGTCCAACCTCGCAACTTTGCTGTAGGTGACTAGGTATTAAGGAGGATTCCATCCCAGTCTAATCGGAACAAACTTTCCCTCAAGTGGGAAGGTCCTTACACAGTGGTCAAAGTTACGCGACCAGGTTCGGTACGACTAGCAATGGAAGACGGCCGAATACTTAGTAATTCTTGGAACATCGACCAGTTACGTAAATTTTTTTGTGTAAACGACCAACCCTACAATAAAGTATCAGGTTATTTATATCTTTATTATCGTACTTTGAGTAATGCTTTGATAATTTATATCTAGTCTTTCTTTAACTGGTCGAAAGGATGGTAACATCACCTAGTCAAAGCTTTCCTTTTCTGCACGTGGTCCTGCCCACTAGAAGGAACTTCCTAGCATCGACTCGCTCCTCACTTTTGCTACCGATACAAAGAACTTGGATTCAACAAATATGGTCGAAGTATTTTCAAGCCAACTCTTAGTACCTTAGTTGATTTCTTCATTCATTTTAAAAAATATTCTAAGCAGAGTACACTTTTGCAATTTGTTTGACTATTCTTGGTAAACTCGGTTGGTTCTAACTGGTCGAAGAAAGACACAACACCTAGTCGAAGTCTTTCCTCTCTACACGTGGTCCTGCTCATTAGAAGGAACTTCCTAGTGTCGACTCGTTCCAACTCTTACGACCAGTGCATTAGGATCGAGATCACATACTATAAGTTAGCAAAAACTATCTGTTTCGAAAACCCGTTTCACACTATTTACTTCGTTTATCTAAATAAACGAAGCAAATTGTCGGGCTTGGATAAAGTTATTAATATAACTTCAATTCTTAGTCTTAATTTATTTTTCTATTCATTATCTTATGAGTTACTAACTACTCGACAAGATGTTTTCCAGGAAGAAGAAAGGATTATATATATCAACAACAAAAACTTTTCTTTACAGGTTTCAAGTTCATACTACTCTAACGAGGGATATCCTATTTGCATTTCCTCGGTGACTTCCTTGCTGATCGACTGCATATCTTCAATCAACCGCTCTGCTTCTGCTTCAGGGCAGTCGAAGTCGGCTTTGACTGGTTTCAGATTAAGATTGGGGTCATGAGCTTTAAGTTTTGCCAAGACAAAACTTATTCCATTTTTGATTGCCTCTCTTTTCGAATCAACTTGGTTGGTCTTCAGAGTGATCACCAACTCTTGCAAAATCCCGACTTGCTCTCCAATGGTACACGTGTGAGCCATATCGTGTCTTCACGAGGTGTAATTTCCTCAGCACGTAGCCCACCGAATACATTATTTAGGAGGGAAATGTTATCTCGAAGGTTTACCTTTATCGACTTTATCTCCTCTAGATCACAAGTAGAAGCCTCACGAAGTCGTTTTATTTCGAATGCTTGCTCTTAAAAGAAAAAGATTAGTCAAGTAAAATGACCTCGAAAGGAAAACAAAAATGATCACAGGTAAAGATTTGCTTACCTACTAGTCGAGAATTTAACTTCTTGACCTCATCGTCATGAGAGACAATGTTTTTTATATAGCGCTCCTCCCATGATTTTGCCTCCTGATCTTTTTCTTTGGTGATCTGGGTAATCTCGTGAACAACCATGGTCTTCTCTTTGACCTCGGTTTTGAGTTTCCCCATTCCGACCACTTTTTCTAAAAAAGAATAAATGTTAGAAAAAGAAAGGAATGTCATAAGCGGTTTTAAGTACAACACTTACCGTTTTTTTCCCTGCAACTTTTGAATTGCAGAGTTTGCCTCCTGAAGCTTCTTTAGAAGGGCTTCTTTCTCTTCTTTTAGCTTTTTTGTCTCGACTTTCTCATAGTCGAGCGAATCAGCCAAGATCTTCTCATCGCTCTTGAACCTACAGAGGAAAAGAGTATATATGAGCATAGAACAAGTGGTCGTAAGTCTTTCCACCACCAGTACCCTGTTGTAAGTTTTTTTTACGACAATCTTCTGGTCGTAAGGTCTTCTACGACCAGTATCTAGTCGTAAGTTCTTCTACGACAATCTTCCAGTCGTAAGTTTTTCAACTACGTACACAATCTTCTGGTTATAAGTTCTTCTATGACCAGTACCTGGTCGTAAGTTCTTCTACAACAATCTTCTGGTCGTAAGTTCTTCTACGACCAGTACCTAGTCGTAAGTTCTTCTATGACAATCTTATGTTCGTAAGTTCTTCTACGACCAGTACCTAGTCGCAAGTTCCTCTACGACAATCTTCTGGTCGTAAGTTCTTCTACGACCAGTAACTAGTCGTAAGTTCTTCTACGACAATACCTACAAGCATTGTGCAAGTGGTCGAAACATAAACGACTATGAGTAACAGTGACTTACCATCTCTCTATCTGCTCGCAGAGTTCAGCTTTCTCTTGTCGCGGCTGTCCAAATTGTCGATTGTACTCTGCAACAGTGACAATTTACTCTAGAGCTCTCCACATAAAGAAAGATAGTGAGAAACGAGAAAAGACACATATATAAATGTTGGGTAACAACCACATACATTGATGCTCGTTCAAGCAAATATGGAGAGTACGCGTGAAACGTCCTTCAGTTCATCAAGCTTGTGAACCCGATCCCACCACACCTTTTCGAGACGCTCGTCATCGAAAACATTCCTTTGTCAGGAATATCCTTAGGGTGTGGAACTCGATTACGAGACCTGAAAGTAGCAGACCCCACAGCGGAAGCTGGGCAGAAGAACTCGAAAAAAAGTTAGCATATTCTTCTTCTTTTGATTCGGTGACGACGGCTCATTGGGGACCGGGAGGAACGTCTACGGTGACTTCCTTCCCAGCGCGGTGGACCAATGATCCATTGCCTTGGCCTAATGCCTTTGTTGCATCATGTGCTATTTTTGCCTCGGCCTCTATGACCACTCCCGTGGTCGTAGTTGCTTCGGCGGCAATGACTTCTTCTACCACTCGGATGGCGGACGATCCTTCGACCACCGCCATTGTCATTTCTCCGACGACCGGAGAAATAGCAGTGGATTCCTCGACATGAACATCCTTGAGGGCTGGAGGAGTCGAGCTAAGATCACAAAAAGGAAAACACGTCAAATGGTAAAAAGCAAAAAAGTAAATATTGTTCTTACACTTTGTATTTTTGCATACCTTCGTGTGCCATATTTGATCTTAAATCTGGAAGAAACCATCCCTAAAGAAGATTTCTTCGACTCCTCAACCACATCTGGTCGAGACTCGGGTTGAGGAATGGGATTAGACACGACCACGTCTGGTCGTGGGTCTTGAGGGAGCACTACCACTCCTCGAGCCTCCTGGCTCTCTGGATGGTCGAGACCTACCTCGACCACCTCAAGGGCAGCACTGCCCTCGACCACTGACACTGCTGGTACAACGGTTTTCTTCACAAAAGACATAAAACTCTTCCAGTTCTCCTTTTCTAGTTGCCTGACAAAGCCAGAGTGAAGGATGTAAACTCGCCATTATGAGTTAATGAAGTGTTTTCGTGATTAATGACAAATCTATTTGTGAGACTAACACTTTGATTATGATACTTATTTTTTAGTCTCATTTGGATATAAAGGTGAAAATCATGGAGGTATGCATTCGACATCTTATTCTTATATATTGTTGTATTCCTCGGATCCAAAATATAGGTTGAACTCCACCATAAGTTTAACTTGAATATGTGCATATGTTCTTATTACACATTCATGTATGCACACATTTAGAGGGAGTTCACTCTATATTTTGTGATTTCATTAGTATTGATCCATATTCTGTTCTCCACACATACTTGGGATCTCTACTTGAAACATATCCTTTGAATATATAAAACTTGTGTAGTTCATGTATATTCATGTTGCTTTATGTTTATTTATCTATATTCAATTTATGTGTAATTGAAGTGGTTATCATCAATTACCAAAAAGGGAAAGATTGAAGTATTTTGTCCTACCATTATGAGTTAATGGTATGGTGTGGTGATTAATGATGGACATATTGTGGAACTAACATTTTCCATGAGTTGGATGATTAGGTTATGTTCTAGGATGATGAAGACTTTGGATGACATCATGAGTTGATTGTCATCATGTTAAGACTCAGGATGAAGGAAATCATCATATGTTGATGATATTCAAGTCAAGATCCCGAAGTGAAGAAGATCATCATTTGTTGATTATATTGAAGTTAAGAGCTTGGAGTAAATGATGCATCATGTGTTGATGCGTTTCAAGATCTTGGAGAAAAGGAAATCATCGTGTGTCGATGATGTTCAAGAAGAGGAGATGATCATGAGTTGATCATCAAGCTAAGAGAAGACCCATCATGTGTTGATGGAGGTCTAGTGAATGATGCATCTTGTGTTGATGCATATCAAGACTCGGGATGAATGATGTCATCATGTGTTGATGAGCATCATGTCAAGATCCCGAAGTAAAGGAGATCATCATGTGTTGATGATATTCAAGTCAAGAACCCGGACTTGAAGTGAATATGCGTGTCATGAAGCTTCAAGAAGATGCTTAAGGTAAAGGTATGACTAGCTAGGGTTAAGGGTGTGTTCCTAGTCTTTTACCGGTCTTGGTGTTTGGTTGGTAGATCGGATTACTAGTATATGTTATCATACTATTGAGAGGGGTCTTGACTGGTAGCTTGAGTTAGTCATGTGTTGATAGCTCATTGTGCTTACTCTAGCTCATCTATGCATAGTGCTATTATTTGCGAATGTGTTTTGCAAATAGATGAAGCTCATGCATAATCTTTGTAGCATGAGACTATAATTTGTAAATATGTTTTGCAAATGGTTGAAGTCCATGCACCTACTCCATGTGGCATGTTGCCGATGTTTGCGAATGTGTTTTGCAAATAGTCGAGGCTCATTCATAACCCTTGTAGCATGTGACTTCAGTTTGCAAATGTGTTTTACAAATGGTTGAAGTCCATGTACCTACTCCTTGTGGTATGTTGCCGATATTTGTGAATGTGTTTTGCAAATAGTCAAGGTTGATGCATAATCCTTGTAGCATGTGACTTTAGTTTGCGAATGTGTTTTGCAAATGGTTTAAGTCAATGTACCTTATTCCTTGTGGTGTTAATTCTAAAAGTTGTCAAATGTGTTTTGTAACTTGTTAAGAATCTTGCATTTAATTCTTGTTGGCATGGCTCATCAATTTCCAAATGTGTTTTACATTTGAGTTTGTTTTGAAAGCCATTGTTGTCTTTTTAAGGATGATCGGTAGTACTGACATCATGTCGGCAGAACTACATGTGTGCATATGACCGATTTCTTGAGCGAATCGCCGCAACGCCTCGGATGGACCGATATCCTGCGGTACGTGTGTTCCAGATAGACGCATTTTTGAGTTTATTTTGCTCTCTTGGAAATGTGGTAGTACCGGTGTGTTGAGAGCGAAACTACCGCAGCTCGGTATTTCCGGAAGAAGAACGACGATACGTTATTCTCAGTAGGTGCCATGTGTTGGACCAAAGTGGAAGCGGTAGTACCTCCCTTCAGAAACGGAATGACCGGAGATCGGAACTACCGTATGATCAACGTCGGTAGTACCACGCCGCATTTCCAACGACTAATTCAGAGGTCTGATATAGCCGCATCGTGCTTGTTGAGGTGCGAGAGTACCGGTAGATAAGCGGCAAGATTCATTGCGTCGTCCGATGTTTCAAACAACTTTTCTTTCCAACGGCTAGTTCTTTAGTGTGGGCTATAAATACCCACCTTGGCCTGTAGTGGAGCTGTTGCAAGGTTTATATACATTCTATTGAGCAAAGAGCAAGCCCTCTCATCTCTTATGTGCATGTGTTGTACTTAGTGAGCTTGGAGAGCAAACCTTAAGTGTATGTGTTGCCTTAGGTAGTGGATTGTGTATAGATTGAGCTTAGACACTTGATTAGTTCAAGTGAAAGTCATAGACTTGTTACTCTTGGTATTTGCCAACACCTAGGTGGTGTGAAGGCATCGTGTCCGGTGATCTTTTCAAAGAAGATTGTGAAGAGACCCGGTGTGGTTGTAAGTGGTTTGGTGCTCGCCATCTCCGGAATGAAGGAAAAGCAACCCCGAGTGGATCGAGGTGTTGGTTCGTGTTGGAACCGATCCAAGTGGTTGGACTTACCTCGGAGGTGTTGGCTTAATTTGTGGAGCCGGTCCAATTCGTTTGGGCTTACCTCAACGTGGATTAGGGGAGGCCGGCAAGTCTCCGAACACTACGGTAAAACATCGTCATGTCAGTGTGGTTTGCCTTCTTGTGCTTTACTTTGTGCAATTTATATTCCTTGTATTAAACTGCATATATGTCTTTGTATGATTGCAATAATTATCAATAGTCTTATATTATTGGTGCACTTAGTAAAGACTAGTTGATTTAGGCTTTAATTGTGCAAAACCAAATTGTTGTTAGCTTTCGCATTAGATATTGGTTTCAGCCAAAAGAATTTTAAAACCGCATATTCACCCTCCTCTAGTTGGCCTCCTCGATCTTACAAGTGGTATCAGAGCTTGGTCTCTTATTTTATTAGACTTAACCGTCTAGAGGGTAAATGATGGTAACTAGTGATATAGTGCACCTAGGTGAAGCACCTCAATTTGATGGCATAAATTATGCACATTGGAAAATCCGTATGTCATGTTATATTAAGGTTATGAACCAAAAAATATGGTGGATTGTAGATGTATACTTTTTTCCTCTATTGGATCCTCCTGCTCCAACTATTGAGGAAGAGAAATGCTTACATCTCGACGATCAAGCAATTAACACTTTATTTAGTGCTTTGAGTGTAGAGCTGTTCGATGAGGTATGCAATCTCGAGAACGCTCATGCGATGTGAACACAATTTCAAGATAATTATTAAATGTCCACCTCAACGATGGATGATTGCATAGAAGAGTGGATGCCAGGAGAAGAATGCTCAATCTTCAACTCCGACGACGATGTGTCCACAGGCCCCTCCACATCAACTCATTGCTTTATGGCTAAAGGTAATAAAGAGGTAAATAATGATGAGCATTCATATGATGAGTTGATGGATATGTTAGAAGAGCTAAATGAATATTTAGGGAAGGATAAATCTAAATTCAAAGTTTTGAAAAAAGAGTATGTCTCACTTCAAAATAATTATAATTTTCTAAAAAATTAACATGAAACTCTTCTCCAAAATGAGATATATAAGTCTAAGGTGGATATAGACATTGCATGCAATTTATTAGATGATATGTAATGTATTGCTTCTAGCTCTTGCATTTCATCTAAGGTTAGCATATCCACCTCTTGCGATGATTTGCTTGATATGCCTTGTTTCTCCAAAATAGATACTCATATTTCCTCTATGTCTTGTGATACTAATCTTGTAGAGGAAAATAATGAGCGCAAGGCCCAAATCACAAAATTGACTAATGACTTGGAAAAAAGCTTCAAAGAGAAGGACGCCCTCAACGATATATTGAGCAAGCAAAGAAGCTTGCAAGACAAGAGTGGAATTGTCTTCACTCCTAAGAAGAAGGAGAATAGCAAGATAAGGCATAATGAAAGACACACGAAGAAAAAATATCAAGTGCCATGGATGCAATGGAAAGGGATACTATACCTCGGTATGCCCTAATCAAATGGATGTCAAGACAAGACATTCAAAAAATAAGGTAAACCGGCAAGGAGCAAGTAAAGAAGATAACAAGGGGAAGCAAAAGTCCAACTTGCTACAATTGCTAGGAAAAGGAACACATTGGTAAACAATGTCACAAAGGTATCACTCCTAGGCCTTTTATTTATAATAATGATTATTTGCTTAGGAATGATATAAATGGCAATGTGTTTGCTAGGAATGTTAGCTCACATAAAATTATCGCTAGAGCAAATTGTCACTCGTACTCTCCATATTTGCTCGAACGACCATCGATGTAAGTGCTTGTTACTCAACATTTATATATGTGTTTTTTCTCGCTTCTCACTGTATTTTTTATGCAGAGCGCTCTAGAGCAAATTGTCACTATTACATAGTACAATCGACAACTTGTACAACTGCGGCAGGAGAAAGCAGAACTCTACGAGCAGACAGAGAGATGGTATGTCACTGTTACTCGTAGTCGTTTATGTTTCGACCATTTGCATAGTGCTTATGGGGTTAGTCATAGCATAGTGCTTATGGGGTTAATCATAGGAGAACTTACAACTAGGTGTTGGTGGTAGAAGAACTTACGACCAGGGAAATGTCGTAGAAAAACTTACGACTGGGAAAATGTTGTAGAAAAACTTACGACTGAATACTGGTCGTAGGAGAACTTACGACCAGAGGATTGTCATAGAAAAACTTACGACTGGATACTAGTCGTAGGAGAACTGACGACTAGAGGGTTGTCGTAGAAAAACATACGACTAGATACTAGTCGTAGAAAAACTTACGATCGCTTGTCTTATGCATATGTCTACTCTTTTGTTCTGTAGGTTCAAGAGTGATGAGAAAACCTTGGCTGATTCGCTCGACTATGAGAAAGTCAAGACAAAAAAGCTAAAGAAAGAGAAGGAAGCCCTTCTGAAGAAGCTTCAGGAGGCTAACTCTGTAATTCAATAGTTGCAGGAAAAAATAAACGGTAAGTGCTGAACTTAAAACCGCTTATGACCTTCTTTTCTTTTTCTAACTCTCATTCCTTTTCAGAAAAAGAGGTTGAAATAGGGAAGCTCAAAACCAAGGTCCTAGACAAGATCGTGGTTGTCCGTGAGATTTCCCGTATCGCCAAAGAAAAAGATCAGGAGGTTAAGTCGTGGGAGGAGCGCTATGCAATGAGCACTACCTCTCATGACGATAAAGTTAAGAAGTTAGATTGTCGACTGGCAGATAAGTAAGTCTTTACCTGCAACCAGTTTTGTTTTCCTTAAGGGGTCACTTATCTGACTAGCCTTATTCTTTTCAGAATAAGCAGTCGAAATAAAGCGACTCTGTGAGGCTTCGACTTGTAATTAGGAGGACATAAAGTCGGTGAAGATCAAACTTCAGGACAACATTTCCCTCCTTAACAATGTACTCTGTGGGCTACGTGCTGAGGAGGTCACTCCTCGTGAAGACACGATAATCGCTCACTCGAGTACCATTGGAGAACAAGTCGGGACTTTGCAAGAGTTGGTGACCACTTTGAAGACCAACCAAGCTGATTCAATAAAGGAGGCTATCAAAAATGCAATAAGTTTTGTTCTGGCAAAACTTAAAGCTCATGACCCCAATCTTAATCTGCAGTCAATCAAAGCCGACTTCGACTGTTCTGAAGCAGAAGCGGAGCAGTTGATACAAGATAAGCAGCCGATCAGCAAAGAAGTTACAGAGGAGATGCAAATAGGCTCTCCCTCGTCAGAGTAGTCTGTAATACAAACCTATAAAGACAAGTTTTTGTTGTTGATATATATAATCATTTCTTCTTCTTGCAAATCATCTTGTCAAGTAGTTAGTAACTCATAAGATAACGAATGGGAAAAGAGAATAAGACTAAGAATTGAAGTCATATTAATAACTTTATCCAAGCCCCCTATTTGCTTAGTTTATTTAGATAAACTAAGTAAATAGTGCGAATCGATTTTTGAAACATAGAGGTTTGGCTAACTTATAGTCTGTGATCTCGATCATCATGCACTGGTCGTAAGAGTAGGAACGAGTTGACGCTAGAAAGTTTCTTCTAGTGGGCAGGACCACGTGCAGGGAGGAAGGACTTCGACTAGGTGATGTCACTCGTAAACATGATATTTAAAGAGCTTCTACCATCAACTAACACTCAATTTACTCGACAGTTGTTGATGGTGGGCTTGACCACGATCTGAAAAAGACCTGGTCGAGTGGAAGGGATCGGGTAGTCACTCTTCTCAAAGAAGATGGTGACTTCCGACCACTTCAGCAACTTATTGACAAGAAGAGGGTCAATGGAGTTTACCTTGCGTTCGACAACCTTAAGCTGTCGTTTTGACTCATATGCCGATGATCCCCCATAGATATGCTCGATGGTATGCTCCGGATCTTGGAATGACATCTCCATATTATCGTCCGACTGCATACGGCCACTCGCTTGCCCCACCTCTTCAAGGATAGGAAGAGGTCCATTGCCGTTATAGTAGTCCTCGAGTCTTCATTGGAAAACCCGGCAGTTGCGAAGGTCGTGTCCTTCCTTTTTAGGGAAAGGACACCACCTAGGCTTGTCATTCTTTCGCTCGGGGTGCTTACCTTTGCCTCAATAGGGATATTGCTTGGAACTTCGTGGTTCCTTGTCGCCTACGACTAAGACATCCTTAGAACTATTGGCTTAATATTTTTGGCCCTTCACATTGTTCTTAGATTTCTTGGCTTTTTTATCCTGCTTGCTACCTTCGTCTATCTCTTAAGGATTCTTATCATCTCGATCAATGGTTTTGTTCCACTCGACTGCTTCTGCAGCAGTCGCATATCGATCGGCTATCTCAAAGAGTTCAGCGACGGTAGCCGGAGGATTCAAAGCGATGTCCTCTATAATTCTTCTACTGCGGACTCCCTGCTTGAAGACTCTGATAACAGATGAGTCAGAAACCACCATCAATGGTACGACCTCCTGGATCTGAAGAATGATCTCCAGAGGCGACATTACCATCGGATGATTCAACACTCGGCTCGTAGTCGAAACCGACATCCATGTCGATATCTGCGTAATCGGCCAGGTCGAACCAGTTCTCCTCGTTCCACTCTCTTGCCATGGAAGCATTAGAGTTGGGAGAAAAGAAGGAGAGCTAATGACCAGAAGATTCCCACAGTCGGCTTCAACTGTCGGTGTTTTAGAACCAGTCTTACGTAAAGATTATTTGATTTGGGGATTCTCCAAGACACAAATCATGCAGAGAGGAGGACACAGGGATTTTTATACAGGTTCAGGTCTTCTCCGGAGAGAATAACAACCCTACTTCCTGTATGACTGTATTGAGTGTGCTGGTTACAGATTAAGAGAAAGACTAAAAATGGAGTGTCTTATGCTCCTGATTGCGTCTATTGGTCCTCTTCTCCTCCTCCTGATGATTCTACCTTTTTATACGACACCCGAAGTGGGCTTCGGTTTCTCCAGTCCAAAGGGCGCCTTAATGCTTTAGATAATAGAGCCGTTACTAGAGATTATTATGGGAGTAGTAATGTTCCCACGTTATCAGGTAGTTATCACCAGGGTAGAGAGTAAAATTATGCCATTATTCTAGAGAATAACAACGTAATTGACTGCCCATATCCTTAGATACAGGGCAGAAGATTCCCTGATCGACTAGGCCCACATGTTTGTAAGCCCCATCGACTAGGGACTGATCGTAGAAGAACTTACGACCAGGTGGTGGTCGTAGTAAAGCTTACGACCACAGACTGATCGTAGAATACCTTACGACCATGAACTAGTCGTAGAAAGACTTACGATAATGGGGTGATCGTAAAGTAACTTACGACCATAAACTAGTCATAGAAAGACTTACGATAATGGGGTGGTCGTAGAATAACTTATGACCATGAACTATTCGTAGAAAGACTTACGACTACGGGGTGGTCGTAGAATAACTTACGACCATGAACTAGTCGTAAAAAGACTCAATACTATGGGGTGGTGGTAGAAGAACTTACGACGTCCAGTTTTCCCCTTATGAATATTAAGGGGTATATTCAAGAACCATATAACGGTATTATTATCCAGATTTAAATGAGGATTATTAGATCCTCGTCACACATATACCAAAAAATTTCTACAAATTTTTTCACAAGAAATCACAGTGCATCACAACACAATCTCCTTAATGCAAAGAATGATTCCCGGATGAGGCAACAAGTAGCAAGATACACAAATCACCGCCATATTGACGGGCAGTAGTACCCCATCACCGCCGGCGACGACGGAGGGTGCATGCGCACCCATGCTTTGTGTGGAAGCGCGGGCACCCCATCCCTCAATAATTGCTCATAAGTGCAGCACTTGGTGATGAGGACATAAACCCTATTGATACAACCATATTTGCTATGCTTGTTGTTCCAATTACAAGAGCACGTACGCTTCACTTAAATTATCAAGTGAGCTCGTTTTTAGGAGTGCTTTTATATTGTATGAAATATATGATGCTACCTAATGATGAAAATATATGTTTTTACAGCACCACGTTACTTTTTATCCAAGCCAAGCAAGAGTTCGTGCTGGACATATTTTGGAATCCAATTCGGCCTCCGGATACAGCACCGACTTCAAACGTGCAGAACTTGTTGATCATGGTGCTATTATCACTCAAGGTGAGTATGCTTGTGAAGAACTACAATTGTCCACTGTTCATGCTATTTTAGACTTAAAAAATAGTGGAAAACAATTCGGATATGCACATATTTCTAGTAGAGAATTCTGACTACAATGATTTGAGTGCAC
The DNA here is from genome assembly GCA_036346395.1 of Hsuehochloa calcarea. NCBI lineage: Eukaryota > Viridiplantae > Streptophyta > Magnoliopsida > Poales > Poaceae > Hsuehochloa > Hsuehochloa calcarea. Next base: position 29,798,061 of record CM070614.1, read on the forward strand.
TATGTGATAAACTTGTTGATTTACCTATAGACTTGAGTGCACCATGTGATAAAATAATTGAATTGTCTGCCGTTTTAAGTGATCCATGTGATGAGTTACTCACATATAATGATCATGTGGATTTGGTTAGACATAAAGAAGTTTTGACTAGAATTTCTCTGGCTGATTCTTTATGTTACATTATGTTGGATCCACCTATGAAATTGTCACATACTATGGAGAAAGTTTTTGTAATTGCATGTTTGAAATCCTTGTTTAATGCCAACACCTCTGGATATAAGTTTAATTTGATTGGAGATTATGGTGTAGACAATCAATTTCTTGTATATCGAATATGCATAACTTGTGATCACATGGATGAATTGAAGCTTATTGTTTTGAACAACAATTCTTGTGTGCTTAATTTTGTTGATCATCCAATGCATATGTGTTCGTCTCTTATTGCATCATTTAGTATTGACAATCTGAATAATTATGTTAAAGTATGAAAGAACTTACAAATCTTTTCACTCTTGCTAGACGAATTTGCTATTGCTCGATTGAAATCTGATTATATGAATGAACTTTGTTTGATTCCAAAAGTTGTAGCTTTGCCCATAAGTGCTACCATTGCAAGTTTACAACTTCAGATATTTGAATTGCATAAGTGCTTCACTTATAATTGCAAAACTAGTTGCAATAATTGTTGTGTGAGAAATTTTGCTTTGCTCATTAACATATATAATTATTCTTCAGGTAATAATACAATGAGCTTGTATGATCGCTACTGTTTTATAATATTAATTATGCAACAACGAAGAACGTTAAAACGGATGACATATACATATACCATGCATACACATTGGATTCTTTGTTACCCTATTTTTAGCTTATCAAAAACGAGAATGGCTTTGTTTTCAAGAAAGGGAGGATGATGAGGATATGAACCCTATGGATACAACCATATTTGCTATACTTGTTATTCCAATTACAAGAGCTCGTACATTTCACCTAAATTATTAGGTGAACTCGTTTTTAGGAGTGTATTTATATTATATGAAATATATGATGCTACCTAATGATGAAAAAAAAATATTTTTGTAGCACCATGTCACTTTTTGTCCAAGCCAAGCAAGAGTTCGAGCTGGATACGTTTTGGAATCCAATTCGACCTTGGGAGACAACACTGATTTCAAACGTGTATAACTTTCACATACGGAGTGCGTTGGAGCTCCACAAGTACTTGATAAAAGCTTATCTCGTCCTCTTTCCAATGAATCTAGTCCTACCTCCAAATTCCTTCTAAGCGCACCGTAATCGCCAAAACAGTCTAGCGCTAATTCTGGTTCCGAGAGCAAAGGTGCTGCACCACCTCCACTTGGGCCCAAGGTCCTTGCAACCCTAGGCCGTACAGTTCACGTGAACAATGCCGCTGCCCCTCCCTTCTCCGACCACCCTTAGGGTTCGTTGGATTTCTTTTTTGATTAGTTAGCCTCTGTTGCAACTTGTATTTTCTGCCTGTGTCGACTAGACCACCCGGTCAAGATCCTTATTCGTAATCCCACCATATTGAGTATTTTAATCCTATTTTCAATTTTAGATTGCTTATTATCTTGTTCTTGCTTATTCTTCGATTGCATGTAGAAATAGACCTTCGTGGTCTGGTCGATCGTGCTTCTAGTAAGGTCGATGACAATCTCGGAGTTGGTTCAGCGATTGCCGGTGTATTGGTCGTATACGATTGGTAGCCAAATCGTGAAAGTCGTCTCCACCCAAATTGAATTATCCTTCTCATTAAAAGATTGAGACATCAATTGTCGCATCACTTGAGGCTAATGCGTGCGCCGTGACCGGTTCTATTTGGAATGCGACCTATTCTATGATTTCATGTGTGGGTGCAACATTTGAAGGATGGGTGCACATGCACCCCCGCCACTGCTGCCGGTGATGGTGTACTATTGTCGGCCGCTACGACATGTTGTTTTTGTAATTTTTGCAATAGAAAGGCACTTTATCAGCCTACGAGAATATCAACTTGACTGCTTAGGAAAAAACAGAGAAGCAATTCCGAAGAACCTCAATCAAAACAAATTATGAAGAACATCAGTCTAACCAAATCACGACAGAGTCTCGGCCTGCTTATAAAAATGTTGTCCTAGGCATTTCATCGACAATCTCTTAAGTAGCAGCAATGTCAATGCGGTGGGTATCCGTCTCCTAGGTATGTCCTTGGTGACAAATTCTCTTGAATGAGACCTGTACAAAATATGTAAAATTGTACCGAGTTTAGAGGTGGTCAAATGGACATCACAGCTCAACACGGTCTGGTTAACCCAGTTAATTAAATGGGTCGTGCCATACCGGCCCATGGGCTCGGCCACCAACCCAGACAAGGCACACCGAGCTCACGGGCCATGCCGTGCTGGCCCAAGCACGATTAGCCCGACCGGCCGGGGTTAGCCCATGTAGCCCATCTCAGTCTGAAAATTTGAAAAGAAATTCCAGAAAAATGTATAGAATTCAAAATACGAATTTAAATTTTAAAAATATGTTTCATACCCATAAAAGAGACAAATATATTTAAAATGTAATAATGAACTTTATTAACGTTTACATGACCGCCTTGGTAAACATTTGCCAAGTAAATACTCAACATGAGAAAACCTAGGTAAAGAAAAAAGAGTACATCGTATAGCTCTACATACATCTATATTCTAAGTGTCGTTGTCTAGGCAAAGATAACGCGTCCACCAACTCTGGATTTTCTACAGAGTGTTGATCTCGTGCATAAGCTTGTTCCCATTCTTTCGCAGTTAGAAGTATCTCCACCATCCATCTCACTCATAAGACTTGTTCTTCTCCCCTCCAATATTCTTCCAAAAAGATTGAAAGCGGACTCGGAGGAAACCGTGGAGATAGAAACAATTAATACATCATGTGCTAATATGGATAATACTAGATATGTTACCTTATGGTCATGCCACAATTGGAAAATTTTGAAGAGCATTTCCTGGTAATATATGGTATCACTGTCCAGATAGGTGGATAGTTTCTCACTACTTAGGCAGTCGCTGTGTCTTGCTTCAAAACTTGACGTTGTAGACCATGTACCTCTGGACATGGAGGAAGAACTTGCATCCCATATTTTGCCCCACACAGTTGTCTTCTTACCTATAGTGGGTGATACTGAAGGTCGTTGCAAGCAAACTCCCTAGAACTTATGTTCATACTTATGATAAACATCGAAAATTTAGTATGTACATCTGAAAAATAGTTAAAATAGTCGATGCATGTAGCATCACTCGGAAGTTGGAGAACGTTAGCAAATCCTCAAAGTTTAGCTCTAGGATCTAAAATAAATGCAAATGCATAACATAATGTGATTTCTTTCTAATATTTAAAGTATTTAGCTTTCATAGCAACGATAGCCTCTCGTAACACTATTTTATTTTTATGAGCATTCAAGTGACTAACAATTTCAAGAATATTATGCACAATTAAAGGAGATATTGGATAATATACGTCGGATAAAGCAACAGTGGAATCATAAAAATATTCTAAAAAAGATAGTAATTTCTTAGCAACAAACCAATGCTGCTCAATCAATGGTGTGCTATTGTCATGGTTGTGATAGTGTGTGTGAATAAAAACAAAAAAAAATGCTCTTACATAGTAAAAGGCTCTTAAGCATCAAGTAAGTAGAGTCCCATCTTATTAGCATATCCAAGCTATTTTTTGGACGTACATTCATTGCAATGCAAAAGTTTTTATATGTTGTTATTCGTTGGTTAGAATTATTTGGGAAAAATATCGCATCACAGAAAGCTTTAATATATGGTTCCAACCTCTTTAAACCACATTTAACTAAAAGATTAATAATATGACAAACATATCGTTGTTGCATCAAGAAGGATTTAGCGTATGTACTAAAAAACGGAGTAAGAATATCAATTGCCCTAGAGTTTGCGATGACATTTTCTAAAGTTATTGATTTTTTTTATTTCTAAGACCAAAATCTTCCACGACTTTGATAATACAATCCACAATATTATCACTTGTGCTACACCAATTAGTTTGAGCCCTATAATTTTTTTCCATTTCCTAGTTGTCGTTACATAATGAGCAACTACACTAAGATAATACTCCCTAACCCGACCAATCTATATGTCCGAGGTCAAAGCCACCAAAAAATGTATAGGCACTAAAGAGTTCTTTTAATTTAGCACAAAAATTATTATAGTATTTAACTATATCTCTAGTTGTTGTTCGTCTATAAACGGTTGAAAATCTAGGATTGTGCGATGTCCTAATGTAATTTTCAAATGATTTAGTTTCACCAAAGTTTAAAGGTAGATAATGTGAAGTAATTAATGACAAAGAGATTGATGAGCTACCTTATGACTATAATCCCAGTTGCGTACCGTACCATTAGAGTTGTACTGCAGCTACATTTGCCTCATGATCTCAATCCTTGCTTTGCTTTACATCTTGCGTCATGTCTAATCAAGTGTCTCGATCCACCTGAAGACTTTGCAGACAATTCATGATGGCAAATTTTACAAATAACATATCTTACACAATTCCATTTTAAATCAGGTTGAAATTCTTATCGTAATCTTCCTAGACTCCCAATGTACTTGACTTGGATCTCTTTGCTCTGGTGCTTGTAGACATAGAGGCACTTGTAGAGCCTAATGATGGTATAGCTTGCTCTTCCAGTTAAGTTGGGGGCCACAACATTCTCAAATGATGCAAGATCCTTCGATAAAATTCCAAAATCACCAATGGCAAAACTATCGTAAATTTCCATAACAAAATCTACAAATTGAAAATTACGCTATTATTTATTTCACCTTAGTATAACAAAAAAGAACAATAAAAATTTGTATTGTACATCTTTTCCTAGCTGCAATTAGGGATGGCAATCAGGCGCAGCGGGTACGGGTAGTGCTCGCCCATACCCATGCTCGCGACTCCGATTTCCCCCCCACGGGTATGCCCGCGAAGGACGACGGGCGAAAAACCTCGCCCATGCCCGTCGCCCGCGGGCATACCCGTTTACCCGCGAATAATGCATCGCCGTCCGCGGGCATGCTCGTTACTCACAAGCAATGCACACATCAAGTTCATCATAATTCACACATCAATGGTGCATCACACATTCAACAACTAATAAAGTTCATCACAATTCACATATCATGTTCGACAAGACAACTAATCAAGTTCAACAAATAAAAATAAAAATACAAACTGATATAGTTCCTTACACATGCGGGTAGGTTACGGGTAATCGGGCGAAGCGGGTACGGGTGGAGCTTACCCATGCCCACGCCCGTTTACCCGATGGGTAAGAAATTATGCCTGTTTTCATGCCCGTAGGCAAAGAAAGATGCACATACCCACCTCCATTAGGGTATTCGTCCGCGGACACGCGGGTAATCGGGCACAATTGCCATCCCTAGCCGCAACTGGATTTCAAAATTTTGAATATTTTGCACAAATATTCCAATTTTTGCCACATTATCACAAAAATGATCTAATTTTTCACAACAGAATTCAGAGAAATGAGTGAAGATTACATGATGACTGAATGGGGAGGATATGCTGCCAATGTATAGTTTTTTTTTATTTTTCCTGTATTTTTAAAGCCGCCAAACAGCTAAATTTTTTAAAAAAACTCGACTGTTACCGTGCCGAAATGGACTAAATAGGTATAATCGTGCCTAACAAGTCTAACCATATCGGGCCATGCCTAATGGGCTAAACAGGTCATGCCTAGCCGGGACTGGCCCGTCCCAGCACGACACGTTACATCAAACTATGCATAGACTAGACCAACAATATCATACTTCGAACCAACTCAGCAGACATGTCCATTTGGCCACTTCTAACTGAATTCACCTCGTTATGGAAATCCAATTTTCACCTCCACCAATCGATCGGCGTTTGGCCTGGCCCCTCCTAGGGGTGAAAACGGATCGGATACAGACGGATAAAGACTCTGTCATATTTTTTTCTGGATCCGGATACGAATACTTATACTCCGGATACGAATACGGATACGAATAATATCGACTACGAATACGGGACGAATACGAATTGAAACGAATACGGTCACGGATTATTTTCAGAATATGAAAACCCCTTAAATTGTATGCTAGAAATTAACGAAAACATATAACTAGTTCATTTGATGCAAACATTCATGAATTGTTCATATTTTCAGCAACCACACATAACATTAGCACTAGCAAGTTGCATTAACTAGTTCATCGTAAACATAACACTTAGTTTACCATATTTAGCTTATAAGTCATAACTCACAAAGTCACAAGTCATCACATATTCACACTTAATTCATCACATACATAAAACTTAGTTCACACTAACATTGATCAGGCTAGATGGTTAATCTATACATAAATGATTGTAACATCCCAAAGTATGTTACCAAAAATAAAATTAATAAAGTTATTATTTTATTGGATTTTTTGAGATTTAAAAGAGTTTTCTTGGTTAAAAAGAAAAAAATGAATAAAATAAAGTCAATTATTTAATTTCCTAGTTTTCAATGTCAAAAAAAGTTATTGAGATTTCTGGGATTTTATTGTATTTAAAGTGAAAATAAAAAAATAATAATTAATTTCTTGATTTTTTTAGATTTTAAAAAGGTTATTTATATTTTTCAAAAATTAAAAATAATTTATGTGTAAAAATAAAAACTCTTGAGAGGAGTAAAGACTATACAAGATTCCGCCAAGACTATAGGTGAGTAATGACTAGTGACCAAGGCCGACCCAGGCCTAACGAACCAACCATATCCGATTCCACACCAGCACGCCCCGGCCCACTGTTTTTTTTTTCCGCGTGTTTCTTCCTATTTTATCTGTGCGCCTGCGCCGAGACGACAGAAACGGCAGCAGCAAAGCAATCGAGGCAGGCAAGCGCGAGCGACGGGACAGTCGCAGCAGTCACCTCACGACCACCACCGCGACCACCACCGCATGGAGGCGGACGCCGCCGCCGCGCGCGGGAAGGAGGTGGAGATCGAGAAGGCCATCCGCGCCCGCGTCCCCGACTTCAAGAAGCAGGCCGAGTGAGCGCCTCCCCCCACACCCCTCCCTCGCTTTCTCCCCTCCTCGGGATGGCTGGTTGTTCCGTGCGGGCGGGTTTACCAGGGTTTTGGGTGGTTGCCGCGCTGCGCGAGGTTCCGTCCTAGGGTTTTGGGCGGCGGGGCTGGGGCTGCTGGGGGGTGTGTGCGGCTCCGGGTTTCGAATTTCGATTGGTTGATTGTTAGTGTTCGTTCGGTTGTTTTCGAACTGGGAGGGTTTTGGCCGGGTGGGTTCAATTTGGTCCGATCAGGGATTATGCTGCTGTGGTGTCTGGTAGGGCTTGCTAGAAGAAGCAAGGGATGCTACCGATTCCATGGCCTTTGAGAATGCGGCGTAGTTTTCGCAGCTCCTAGGGTTTAGGGGGAGGGAAACGAAAAATGTCGCGGGCGCACTGCTGTTTTTTAGCAGTGTTGCTGGCAATGTGGTGTTGTGTATAGGCTCATGGATTACAACTTACAAGAGGGATTAGACCGTGTTGCCTCGTAATGTGGCGTGCAGGGTAGGTTGTTTTTGCTCCGCACGGTTCTGCAAAATCATGTGCAAGCTCTATCTTGAATTCTACTATTTAAGGATAGTAATGGCTGGGCAACAGATTTCCCCTTTAGGTATGCAAATTGTAGGACAAAAAAGGGTGACTAGTGAAGGAGGGATGGTAAATGTAAGGTGCTGCTGCAGATCTGGCTGCCTAGGATAATGTCCGTCCTCCAGCTCTGCCTGCGGGCAGGAAAGGCTGGCAATTTCTTCTTATTCCTTTACTATAAGAATTTGAACCTTTTTCTGCTCTCTTATTTAGTAGTCTGGTTAACGAAGGGGAATATAACACCAGCATTTTCTTTTTCAGCAACTTGACTCTCGAAGGTGTTAGGAGAGCACTGGAGAAGGACATGGGTTTGGAGATATATTCACTTGATGCCCATAAAAAGTTCATAAAGCAATGTGTAGACAAGGTACGATGGACATTAATGTACATGAGGCTTGCTGTGGCATAATAATTAGCATGGAAAAAATATGACCAGTGCAATTGATGTTTTCCCTCTGTGAACACTATAGTCTGCAGCATTTCCTAGTTTAACGATGTTTTTCATAACTTCTTTACTTCTAACATTTATAGAAGCCATTGGACAGATGTCTATACACACATACATTTCCCTCAGTTGATCTTACTGCATGACAGGGTATTTTAGTATTTCTTTATTTCCTACTAAACTAGTGTTGAGTATTATGCAAATAGTGTAGTTCTGCGGATTTACTGAACTGGTTAGACTAATAAGATCATTTTTTTTTCTTCTCAAAATTGTTGGATCTTATTTCAGAAACATTTAACCAATTCACTTACAAGTAATGGGTGATTTCCTACGATTTAACCAAATTAATTTCAAGAACAGGTATCTAGTTGACTAGTTTATCTTCAAGATCAATTTACGACTTTTCATGTGCATGTGAAAGCTGAGTAAACATAACTTTTTTCCGAATAAACATTTACTTGATATAACATGTTTATTGTAGAAACAAACACTTGGGGTACATTAACCTGTACCTGGTAGCTGGGACTTGTACTGGCTCAATTGTATGACCTATTCTGATACACGCATCTAAGCACTTCTTAACTATGCGATAAAATGCAGTTCTGGCAAAAACAAGTATTTTGGTTAATCAGACCTGTTGCTGAGAATGAAATCTATTAAACTTATATGCATTGAGATCATCTTTTTTCTTTGAGGACTATACATTCAGATCATTTATCCATGAGCAGGAGTTGGGAGGATCTTTAGACATTATCTTCTGTTGATATGTTCTTATAGAGAGATAAATGAGGAGGATTGAGTTTACCCATTTGTATATGTTAGAAAAATGGTGTTGCAGCTAAATAGCTTATGTATTGTTATTTCAAATGTTAAGCCTTGGTTTTCATGTTTTTAGTCAAGTCGTTGATCCTTGAAACTCACTGCACCCTGTTTCTATAAATTGAGAAACTAAGGTCCTCTAATTATATTTATTTTCAAAATGGTGCCAAGATAGTTGAGGCTTGTTCCCTTGATTTTTATTATTTGATGTTAGAAAACTAGTTCCCTTAATATTTATACTTTCTATTCCTAGCTGGAATCTGTTAGCTTGTATTTTGGAATATTCAGTCAAACTTGATTTTGCTCAGCTTTCTGTAATACTCACTTTTACTTTTCTTTTTGGTTAATCACAATACCAGGTGTTTTCTGGTTCTGATGATGAGAACACAAATAATGATGCATCAGAGAAGGCTGAAACTAAAGATGACCATTCATCTAAAGAAGGGTCAGAAGATGCCCAACCAGTGTCCGGATCAAACAAAATTCCCCCCAGTGCTTATGAGCAGGGGGCAAGATCCAGTGAGACAGAAAAAGATCCAGAGGGACAAAAAGAAGCTTCTGGAAGTGATATAAGCGAAGCTATGATAAAAAAAGCTATTGACAAAAGGGCTTCTTATTTTAGAGAGAACTCAGAGTATGTGTCCTCAACTTGTCATTGTTAATGTATGCTTCTCATTAAAAGTTGATAAGCACTTCAAAATTACCATGTGTCAGATTTATTGATCAATAAGTCATCTTACTCCTGGCCTCGTAGGCTTATGCTCTGGCATACATGCAATAAAACTTTTCAACTTTGTCCAATAATGACTAGAAAATATCTAACTTTACCTCACGGCGTAAGCATATCTGCCATATTGCCATCAACAGTACTGTCATGATGTTATAATTTTGCGGACTTGCAGTACTATGATAAACAAAATTAATGGTTAAAGTTGCATCTTGGAGGTTGTGGAAGGTAAAAAAGTGTCAACCTTTTGTAACTGTTATTTAATTATTTCTCATCTTCTGGTGAAATAGCTGAAAAAGAGTTCAAAGCGGAGGTGCAGTGCTCTCTTTCCATGACCGTTGATGAATGTCTCAAGTAAAGGATTGTGTTGCATGAGCAGTAAGCAGGGAGATTGCATTGTCACGGTAGACAGATTGAATTTCGAACTGGTCGATATTACTGTTAGAGTGGGGGATCTTGTATACGCAATGCATAGCCTATAGGATACTGAGTGCCAGATATGTGGGGCTGTGTGGGTCGTATCTGGTAGAAACTTTAGGTCATTCTGATTTCTGACGTTGTGAACTTGTAAAAATCAATGGGCTTTAGTTGTTTGCAGTGGCCTGATTATTCTTTTGGAACAAAATGATATGAACTGTTGTAGCTTTACAGAGCATGCTTGCCTAGCTGTCTGTTTTACATTTCACATTTCTTGTTGTTAGAGTGGCAAGTTATCAAAATTATTTAGAACAGCTGACTAAGGGGTGTCCACCCTAGAGCTTAATTGACCTAAGTTTGGTTGCATTCCTTGGATAATATGGATAGGATAGCATGAATGCAAAATGTGGAAACTGAAGAATAATCAAAATAAGTTGCAATTGCAATGGTGCTTTATGTTATGAATAGTGTTTGTATTCATCATAAGGCCAATAGGCTAATATATATACAAGTACATGTATGACATATATGCAGATAACCCCTTATACAACAGGGAAAATACACAGGTAATAATACAACATGAAGTTTGGAAAGATAGAAGCTGTGATGGGCTCGGGTCTGTGTCTTTGTGAAGAAGTCTGCCAACTGAAGCTCTGAAGGTACATACTGAAGAGCAACGCAACAACTGGCCCTGCACCTGTGTCCGCATGTAGGAAGCATGAATACCAATATGCTTGGTAAGCTCATGCTTCATCGGATTTCTAGCAATGCTAATAGCACCTATATTGTTAGACAAAAGAGGAGTTGGTGCTGAAACAGAAACGTCAAAATCCTCAAGTAACAACCGTAGCCAAGTAACCTCTGCAGTCAACAAAGCCATAGCTCGCAATTTAGCCTCAGCACTCGAACGAGAAACTGTTGTCTGCTTCTTAGTTTTCCCAGCAATGAGAGAACCACCAAGAAAAACACAATAGGCAGAGAGAGATCGGCGATTACAGTGATCACTAGCCAAGGTGGCATCAAAATATATCTGGAGCTGTAAAGAGCTGGAGCTAGGGAAAAAGAGACGACAAATGATGGTTCTATGAAGATATCATAGAACACGAAGAAGATGACTATAGTGGAGCTGAGTGGGAGCAGAATACAAAATGTCAGGACGAGTGACACCCAGATAAACAAGACTTCCAACAAGGTAACGATAGCGAGTAGGATCAGTAAGAGGCTCACCATCAGTGGGCCGAAGATGAACATGAAGCTCCATGGGAGTCTCAGTTGTGCGCTGATCAGTAAGAGAAGCATGATCAAGACGATTCTGAATATACTTTTATTGGGACAGATAGAAGTCCTCAAGCGTAGAAATAACCTCAACCCCAAGAAAGTAGCGAAGAGGACCAAGGTCAGACATGAGAAACTGCTTATGAAGATGCTCCTTGACAAAAGTGATGTACTGAGAATCATCTTCAGTAATGATCATATCATCAACATATAAAAGATGAAGCGTCCGACCGCGAGGCAAAATATAAATAAAAAGGGCAGGATCATGAGCACTAGCAGAAAAACTAGCTGCAGTGACAACAGAAGAGAAACAATCAAACCGGGCACGAGGAGCTTGCTTGAGGCTATAAAGAGATCGGCGAAGGCGACAAACTATACCATCAGAAACAAAATACCCTGGTGGTGGTTCCATATAAACCTCCTCACGCAGCTCACCATTGAGAAAAGTGCGAACAGTGGTCATGCGAGCCACATGAGTAAAAGTCTCATCATAATTATGACCATACTCCTGCTGAAACCTACGTGCCACGAGACGAGCTTTGTAGCGCTCAAGAGAACCATCAGAACAGGTCGTAACTTTATAGACCTATTTGCACGTAATAGGAGTAACGCGTGGGAAGAGGGACAAGATCCCACGTGCCAGTACACTCAAGGGCAGCAATGTCCTCTGCCATCGCATGCTGCCGCTCCTGATGAACAACAACATCACGATAAGAGGTCGGTTCGGTAAAAGCAGCAGCAGCAAAACCAAAGCGCGCAGGAGGCCGAATAAACTGATGATCACGAAGAGCATATCGAGGAGAGTTCGAAGAAAATGACCCATTAGAAGATAGCGCATCAGAAGAATCCTCAACTCGCGGACAACGACTGTAGTAGAGAGGATAAAAAGAAACAAGGCCAGGAGGAACCTCTAGATAGGGTATCGGTGGCGAAGGAGGCGCCGACGGTGAAGGCGCCGCCGATGGGGAAGGAGGCACATGAGAGACCAAAGGCTGTAGTGGAGATGTGGTGGCTCTGGGGGTGGCAGGAAAAGTCAGAAAAGAAAGTGGCTCGACAAGAGATGCTGGAGTGATGGAAGAAGGACGAGGGTAGAAAGGACGAGACTCATGAAAAGTGACTTCCCGAGAAATCTGCATCCGTCGGCTAACAGGATCCCAACAACGATATCATTTATGCTCATAGCTATAGCCCAGAAAAACACACTTGATGGACTGAGCGGCCTGCTTGGTGCGCTCACGAGGTGCAAAAACATAGCGCGCACACCCAAAGACGCGAAGATCAGAATAATCAGGAGTCTTGCCATAGAAACACTCAACTGGGATCCCTCCCTGAAGAGCAGAAGAAGGCTGAATATTGATCAGGAAAGTGGGAGTAGAAACAGCATCAGTCCAGAAGTGTGGTGGAATAGTAGAGACAAGTATAAGAGCACGGGCTATCTCAAGAAGATGACGATGCTTTCGCTCAGCCACACCTTTCTGGGAATGAGCACCAGGGCAAGAAAACTGAGAGAGTGGCCTGCTCAGCAGGAAAACTACGAAGAACTCCCGACAAATATTCCCGGCAGAATCAACACGAAAAACGCAAATAGGAGAGTCAAACTGAGTACGGATCATGATGGCACAATTCTTGTAGATAGATAGAACCTCACTACGAGATAACATAAAGTATATCTATGTGTCTAGAAAAGTCATCAATAAAAATGATATAATATCGATGACCTTTCGAAACGAAAGGAGCCGGACCCCATACATTATAATGAACAAGATCAAAAGGACGCTGTGGCACTGATTCACTGGAAGGATAGGGGAGTTGAAACTGTTTACCAAGCTTACAACCCTAACAATTTAGAGAAACATTACCAGACACAAACCCTAAAAGACCACAATGAACTAAAGAAGATAGACGTGACCCACAAAGATATTCCAAACGATGATACAACTGAGCAAAAAACGCAGTGGAGGATGCAGCAGAAGCGGAGGCGGTGGTGGAGGCGACAAGACTAACAGGGGCAGCAGAAGGAAGATGAAGCCAGTCGAGCTCCCAGAGTCGTCGTGAGTCACGTCGGTGAGGGCCAGTAAAACCCTAACCCTAGCCTAGCTCTAATGTTATGTTATGAATAGCGTTTGTATTCATCATGAGATTAATGGGTCAATACATATATATATACAGATAACCCCTTATACAATAGGGAAAATACACAGGTAATAATACAGATCTAACACTGTAAATATCCAATTGATTAGTACTTTTGTTGGAGTAGAAGTGGAAGCTATAGGACTGGACCATACGTTAAGCAATTCTTGGAATCATGGAGGAACTGTGTATGAACTAAAGTTAGGAATTTGATTGCATTATACATTGCTGGTCTTGAGATGAATTATAAGGTACTGACTATTCATGTAGGAGACATATCACATTGAGTTTAAATTACAGTATTACCCACTTTTAGCTTCTTTCTTTAATATTAGGAGATTTTGCAAGAAGTGCTGTAAGGATATACTTCGGATTTCTTCGTATTTCTTTCCTAAGGATGTAGTTACTTCCAAGGCAAGCATTTTAGTTTTGTATTTTACTTTATTTTGTTTGAACTCTGGAATTTTGGACTGTACAAATGCTGCCACCGAAGAAAAAATCCCTGATTTTTTGGATATATTCGAGGTCCATTTTACCTGTTTATAGTGCATTCGGCTATTCAGCATGTATTCACAAAATGAAAGCAATGCAGAACTCTTACTTTACTAGGAGTTCGTCGGACTTTAGAAGAAGATCTCAAGCTTGAGAAGAAAGCTTTGGATGCTTACAAGAGCTTTATTACCACAGAATTAGACAAAGTAAGTTTCTGATGTGGTTTAAGAACATGTATTTGTTTAGTTCAGATATGATTTGTTGCTTGAATGAACTTTAGGTTATGAAAACTCTTTGACTGTGTTTCTTTTATTTTTGTGTATGCCAGGTTTTGGAAGAACCTGCAAATGGGACAACAAAAATAGTAAAAGGAGTCTCGTAAGGATGCTGACCCAAAATAAGCAAAGGCTCTAAAAGAGCTCATCAAGGCTCTGATACATCCGAAATAAATGATAGCCATAGTGAGAGGGAAGATGGTGATGAGGATACAAGGCCAAAAAAGAGAGGGTCTGAAAAGGGTAAAGCTAAAAAAAGGCAGAAGATAGCTAAAGAGGAGAAAAAACTGTCAACTCCAAAGGCTAAAAAGGTTGCAAAACGAGATTTAGATAAAAGTACTGAAGAGCAAGGTGGAAATTCAGCAGAAGAAGATAATTCCCATTCATCTGCTGAGGAAGATAACAAGGTTTTTAGCTTGAGCTCTGGAAATTTGATTCCTCGTTATGTTAGCTTGCTTATTTTATATCTTGATTTGCAGAAAAAAGGACAACTAGCTCCAGCTTATGGGAAACGAGTAGAACATCTGAAGTCAATAATCAAATCTTGTGGAATGAGGTACTTTCGCATACTTGAATGCAAGTTTACGAATTTTGGAATGATAATTTACTAATATGTTTCCTTTTTAACTAGTATCGCACCTTCTGTGTATCGGAGGGCAAAACAGGCTCCTGAGAGCAAGCGTGAGGCCTGGTTGATAAAGGAGCTAGAGGATATACTTGAAAAGGAAGGATTGTCTAAAAATCCTTCTGAAAAAGGTGTGCTTGCTTTTGAATTATTTATAATAAATTATGTGGGAAGGTTCTGTTAATTTTTCCTTTTTCTACTTATATGGGTAGGGTTAGGATGTTTGGTTATCAACATCGTCCTTCACTTTTCTCCCAAACTATGAACATTATAGAAGGTGTGTGTTCCCAATAATAAGATGTTACTGTGAATGGTGATGGGATGATCTCATCTCTCTCTCTCTCTCTCTGGAATTCTTGTTGTTGATTATGTTTTGTTCATTGTGTAGTATGTTTTATATAACCACTAACCAGTTGACCGTCTTGTTATACTTTCTTTGCACAGAAATTAAAGCAGTGAAAAAAAGAAAGGAAAGAGCAAAGGAACTTGAGGGCATAGACATGAGCAATATTATCACGAGTTCTCGTCGGAGAAGTACATCGAGTTTCATACCCCTGCCAAAGCCTAAAATAGAGGCTGATAGTGATGATGATGACGATGAAGATGATGCAGAAGACGACGGTGATGATGAGGAGAATGTAGAGGGTGGAGATGAAGATGATAATGATGACGCAGAAGCTGGTGATGGTATGATTCAATAATCTGTCTCATTTTGTGTCTTGCAAATGCAACCGAGTTTGATCCCGAAACTTTGTAGGGCCATAGGCATCTAATAATTTTTCTAAGAACTTTTGGTAACTTTTGTGCGAAGTTAACACCAAAGGTTTTTGCTCCTGGATACACCAACATTTGCATCTGTAGAATCATATGCTGGTTAACAAATTAAGGAATGACCATCATGGTGTTCTATGATTAGCATGGTTTAAATTCAGCCTAGATTTGTGCAGCTTGTGTGAACCTACAATCTAATGAATTAAAATAACCTCTCAAGCAAGTTTTTTTTTTACATTTCTGTATGCCAAATCTACTAATTCGAAAAGTAGCAGCCGGCAGTAAAAGGGAAAAAAGGTGCACCAACAATCTGTGCACTCTGGAGTTTCCACATTTCTTTTCTGAATGACTTCTATGCATGTGCAGAGGCTGAAAACGAGAGCGATTGATTCTTGCGGTGTACAAGATGGAAGCAGTTCTGACCACAGGTTCATCTTCATGTTGACTCTGCTAGTTGGCTGTGTGCTTGGATGGAAATGGAATCAGTTGTTCAGAAGTTTACTTCTGACGTTTATCTATATGTACGGGACTTTAGCGTTCTTATTTTATTGGCCAAAACATATTTGGTAGCGTCAGTGTCGGGGAAACATTAGGCAGGTTATTCTTGTAGTTCATCTTATGTACAATACCAGATTTGTTATCTTAGCGTCTTGGTCCCAATCGTGTGTTCGTGTAGTTTGAAATCGGCACCAACATTTCTGTAATGGACGTTTAGCGGTAAATAAGCATTGTATTAATTTATTAGTTCTAACTTCGAATAGTATGATTAGTGCTTCTATACTCCCAACCAGTAACAGCTTAAAAGTATTTGCTTGTTCTAGTTAAGAAAAAGATAAATGCACAACTTACTGTTGAAGTTAAAAATGTTATGAATATTGTGTTTATATTCAAGATGCCCAGTAAGCAACATATATAGGGAGTGCAAGGGAGTATGTTATATACAGATAAGGAAATAAAAAAAATCCAACACCTTCTCAAACTCATGGTGAATCACGCAAACTGAGTTTGGAGAGAAAATATAACAAATGTTGTACTCTAGTCTGGGGTTCGTAAAAAAGTTAGTAATCTGTAACTCTGAGGGCGCAAAATGTAAATCAAGTATTCACTCCTGCAACTGTGAGCGAGTGTATGAAGCATCCACACCAATGTATTTTTTAGACTCATGCTTCACTATGTCACGGGCAATACTGATCAGTATTTGTACTGTCAGATCAAAGAGTCATAGATCCCACCACATGCACTTCAAAATCAGTAAGTAACTATCTCAACTAAGTAGCCTCTGTTGTCACTGCTGCATAGCTCTCAACTCAGTATCTACATTCGAACGGAAAACTACAGTCTACTTCTTTGTCTTCCAAGCAATCAGAGTGGAGCCAAGAAAAACACAGTAAGTAGAAAGAGAATGACGATAAGAAGGATCACTAGCCCAGGTCGCATCGGAGTATGCTTGAAGCTGTAGCGAGGTGGAAGTAGAGAAAAACAAACGACGAGAGATAGTCACACACAAGTAGCGAAGAACACAAAGAAGGTGACTGTAGTGAAGATGTGTAGGACGATGTAACATCCCAAATGTGGATTTGTATTTCAAATGTATAAAAATGAGGATAAATTAAAACTTTTCTCACATCCGATGTTTTTATCGCCCATAATTCTTGTACAGGGATTGTGGAAAAATCAAACTCAAAATCCCTAATTCCCTCAGGTCCTAAACCCCCTTGGTAAAAATCTTGTGTCCAACCCCCTGAAAATAATTTTCCCTGGATCTAGGACTGGTGTGTGACACCTCTGAATTATTTGATAATTTTTAGAAATTATTTGATAATTTTTTGAGGCAAGTCAAACCAAGTCAAAGATTGGTCAAACCCTAACTCCAACCTTCTGGAATTTCTTGAGAAGAATGCAGTGCATGAAAATCTCTGGAAATTTTATGTAAGGTTAATCCTTAAGTCAGCCACCTCCAGTTAAAATTTTATAATTTTTGGAGCTGGTTTGCTACCTTAAGCAAATCCTCCAAAAATCAGTTGTTTAATTCAAACTCTATCTGGTTTTCACTGTTCCTTGGGCGCGAGTCAAACTCGGGCTCGAGCCAAGTGGCTCGAGCCAAGTGACTTGGTTCAATCAACTAACTGCACCCGGCGCGGTCGCTCGGGCGCAAACATTGTGGATCGTTGGATCTTAGATCGACGGCTCATGCTGGAGTGAACGTTCGGACCATCCAAACGTTTCGATCAACGAGAGTCGTTGGATCTTAGATCAACGGCCCCTGCTGGAGTGAACGTTCGGACCATCTGAACAGAAGCCATTCGATCAGAATCCAACGACAGTCTCATCGTCTCCTTCCTCGCTCTCGCGCTGGCGTCGGCCAAGTCAGAGCTATGGCGTGCGCAGAGGGATGGGGCAGTGCCCTGTCCACTCCACACCCTCGCCAACGGCTCTAAGCATTAAATGCACAATGTGCTGCCACCCCCGAAGTCATCTTCCTCTGCTCCTCACCTGCTCCCATCACTCTCAAAGCTCCCATGGCAGGTTTGACCCGAAGGGGATTTTGTCGTTGCTCTCTTCCATCTTCGCTACTTAAAGCCTCATTGCTTCCCATTTGGCTTCCTTTAGCATTTCCGCAACTCTAGCTAGCACCACAGTGTTTGTTTGAACTGCATTCACCCGAAACCACTTCTGCCGCCATTGCCGCACCTCGGTTACTTTGGGGAAGGTGGTACCACAGTGGCTCTCCCTTTCCAATTCTTGCTCCCTCTGCTCTTTCTTGATTCTCTAAAGCTTAACCCTCGCTCAATTTCACTTATCTTCCTCAGGGCTTGACTGAATTGGAGATTCCCCAATTTTTGGCCGAAAGCACCACATTCGTCACCGGAGCAGCTCCAACCTTCTCTGTGTCTCTTCCGTGTTCAGGTAGCTCCACTTTAGTCCTTAGATGCTTGGCACTTGCTTACTTGGACCGCAGCGGAGCTTCTTTGCATTTTTCGTTTTCGACCGTTTTTGGTCACCATTGTCAACTCCGGCTTGCCGGCGTTCTAGACCGCCGCAGCCACGGTGAATAGTCCCATTGTGTGCGCAAGGTTATTGCGGACCTATTTTGGGCCTTAGCTCGCGCCGACGTGACCAGAGTCGCCGGCCGTGAGCCTCCCTTCGCCGTCGAGT
This sequence comes from Hsuehochloa calcarea, assembly GCA_036346395.1. NCBI lineage: Eukaryota > Viridiplantae > Streptophyta > Magnoliopsida > Poales > Poaceae > Hsuehochloa > Hsuehochloa calcarea. The sequence goes on from CM070614.1 coordinate 29,816,867, forward strand.
TTGTCGGACGAACTGTGCACGAGCGTTTAGAACGTAGTTATCTGTGGACCGTCGATCTCTAGATCAACGGCTCAGGCTCGCGTGAACGTTCGGACCGGTCGAAAGCTCCTTCGTTGTGAGCCGTCGATCTTTAGATCAAGCGCTCAGATTCGAGTGAATGTTCGGACCGTCCGAACGTTTCGATCAACGTGGATCGTTGGATCTAAATCCAACGGTGGGGTTTGTGAGCCGCGTAAGCCGCGTGCGCGCGCGCGTTGTCCCGTGGAGTTGGGTCATTGGATCCAAGATCAACAGCCCAAGTTCGTCCACGTCGTTTTAATTTCGGATTTTCCCGAAAGGATTATTTGTTAACTTGTAAAATGCATAACTATTTCATTTTAATTCCTTTTCAGTTGATTCAAATTTTGTTAGTTATGTTTTTAACTAAACTTTAATCTAAAAATGGTTCTAACCTCATTATAGCTCCATAAATTTTTGCGAAGATTTTAGTTGCAATGATTAGTAGCATTGTGATTTATAAGGCTGAGCAGAATTATTTCGCTCATATCTTTTGCATTAAGAATCCAAATCAATTGGTTCTTGTTGCTAAATTCCTTATAAATCATGCTCTTGCTGCTGTAAAATTTTCAAGGCATTCAGAGAAGGTTCGCTGTTGAGTCTTTTTGTTTTCTTGGTTCTTATCGATTCTTTTGCGTTTTCTCGTTAGGTTCCGAAGAGCACCTTGATAACCTAAGTGATCCTCCGCAACATCTTGAACGGCAACGACAAGGCAAGCAGTTTGATCATAAATTTCTCATTACTTTCAAGTCTAATATCTTGTTTACAAATCATATGTATGCATACTTTTGTGTCAAATTAATTTTTCCGATTAGAGGTAGTTACTCCTATTGCATTGTTGCCCTCAAATTGTTATCCACTACCACAAACATAAGTTACTAATATCGCTAGTGAATTAGAGCCCGGTGATTTAATTATGCTCTTGTATTGTCTTTTCGATGTCATGCTTAGCAATGCTTAGCTACCGGTAGAATTGGGCGGTTATCGACTTAGTCGATAACCTTGATCATATAAATCATTTTATTATTCTTTGTTCAGCACCTTGTGCTAAATTGTTTTGAAAAACAAAAAGTGCAAATGAAATGATTTAGACTTGGGCAAGTGGTTGGATGTTGGGTTATTACGTTTGTGGATGTCTTGCCCAGGTCAACAAGGACCGAACATCTTGTTACACTAAACCAAGCATTTTTGCGTGCTAACCACGCGAGAGGGATATGTGACCTCTCTTGACTGAGTACTTTGGCATGTGTTAACTCCGAGTCGCAGGAGGTGGGTTGTGTGTGTTGTGTGAAAAAGGATCTGTGTTATTGTGTTGGGTGTGCGGTGGTGGAGTTCTGGGTAGGTTCTCCACCTCGAGGGGCATCGTAGTTGTCCAAGGCTTTGCCCGTGAGGGGCAGTTGACCGAGGCTTTACGATGACTCCGACACAACGTATGGGGTTCTATCCATACGGGCGACTCGCAGTTATTGCATAATATTGGAAATATCTCGTAGGACTTAGCCGTGTCGGCATACCTAAGGAAGTATGCTTAATAGCTTGGCAAAAAGGTGGTCTGGCGTGTGGGTACATTTGTACACCCCTGCAGGGATTCAAACTATTCGAATAGCCTCGTCATAGGTTATGGACACGCTTGGGGAGGTCTTCCAAGAGTTAGACTACAACCTTTTATTTAAAATTTGACATGGTTGGCACGAATGGGTAATTCATGCTATTGTTGTGGTGACTACGAGTTTAGTCACTTCTAGGATTGTTGTTGTCATCTATTTATCGTTATTATTGTTGTCAGCTGTGTTTGAACAATAAAAACAGATTGTAAACTTGCTTTTAAATGTACTACATTATTGCAAACAAAACTTACTTTATGCTGAAAATGAAACCTACAGCCTCCACTCAAATAAGCTTGCATGTAGCATATGTATAGGTTTGTTATTCTACACGTAAGTCTTATGAAGTACAATTTTTTGTACTCATTTGCTTTGCTTAACTATTTGTTGCAGAGGAGGAAGGTGAGCCCCTAGGGTCTCACTTTTGTGAAATGTGCTTTGGGTTCGACGACTAGCTTGGCAGTCCAGTCGGTTGCCTTGTGGGTAAAGACACACTGATTGGCGCTTTTGTTTATCGCCATCTTATGGAATTTCGCTTCCGCTGTTTATTTTGTATTTGTATGTATTTGGCCGGTCGGCCTCTCTTTTGTAATAACTATCCTTTATTTATGTTAACTTCTGATTTATTGCTGTGCTTCTGTTCTATGTGAATGAATGGAATTGATGCGCGAATTTTCTAAAGGGGTGTGTATACTGCATTTCTGGGAAGTATACATATCTCGAGTCTTGGTTTATTTGATTTGTGATGCTAGGACCAAGTGGATGGTTAAGCATTACAAGCCAGGTAAACCGGGGTCTCACAGAGTTTGGTATCAGAGCCATACTGACCGTAGTAACCCAAGCTTGGTCGTCTTTAGGATATTTTAGAAAACCTTAATTTCAAAGTATCCAATGATTTATGAAAGCTTAAGTAATTCTCAAATTTTACTCCTTACCTATCTTAGGTTTCTCTTCTCATCTTACTCTAATTTAAGTTTTAAAAATTGTTTACCTCTCCTTTCTTCAAAGATAGTGGTTATCGTTTAATTGGGTTTTGGGAACTAATAAGTTTGGCAAATTGAAGTGTTGGCTGCCCTCTACAAGGTTTTAAAGTTTCTGGAATGGATAATTTTGACTAGAAGCTTGGATGCAAAACCTGGACAGCGATCTTTCAATTTCTGGACAGCAAGCTCAAAGGTTCTAAATCAGGTAGAAAATGAGAGCTTAATCAACTAAAACTTGTGAGAATAGAAGAGTAAGATGTGATACTAGTTAGCTATGTATCTAACACTAGTTTCGCTGATTTAACCTTGCTCTCTAGTGGTATTAGATCTTACGTTATATTCTGATTTTTATCTTCTCAATCAATTACTCGTTCATTCAATACGGGTTAGTTGCATTGGGAAGTTGAGCTTTGGTTTGGTGATTCCTTGCTGTTTTTGGAGTCTTTCTATAAGCCTTTTAAGTTTATCTACTTGTTGTTTTTGGCTTTCGATTAGGGTGATATTCCATTCCCCTAGTCGTTAGCTTTTTACTTTCTTTCGGCTTTGTTTTTCGGGACTAGTTGTTAACCAAAGTTCCTTGTACCAGGATGGCCAGACGCACTCGTAGCGGCCAAGGCCAGTCAGCTGGTCCGGACGAGGAGCTTCCTCTTCCTCCGACCATGACCGAGGTCCTTCTTCGATCGAGCGCAACCGCGTAAGACAGGAGGGTTCTTCGATGTCATCGCACGCAACACCTCCGCCCTTACCGGTGCTTCAGGATCCGGGCAAGGGAGTGGACATCAGCCTCGTGGGGGACTTGCGGAGTTTCTTCGCACCCAGCCCCCACCTTCTCTAGGTCTGAGGACCCGCTTGATGCAGACGACTGGCTTCGGCTGGTTGAGCGAAAGCTTCGCACAGCGCAGTGCCAGGAGCACGAGAAGGCGCTATTTGCATCGTACCAGCTGGAGGGTGCAGCTTTGTCTTGGTGGGAGAGCTTTCTCGCCATGCAGCCTGATGGCCACACCGTCACTTGGGAGGAGTTTCGTATTGCCTTCCGTCGATCTCATATTCCTGCAGGCTTGATGAGGTTGAAGAAGGAGTTCTTGTCACTCAAGCAAGGGCGTTTCTCAGTCACTGAGTATCTATACGAATTCAACCATTTGGCTCGTTATGCTCCGGAGGAGGTGGCCACTGATGAGGCCAAGCAAGAGAAGTTCAAGGATGGCTTGTCTGAGGAGCTGCAGGACAAGCTATCCGTCATTGACTTTCCTGATTTCCAGACCTTGGTGGACAAGGCCATCGTTGCCGAGCACTCGGGGAAGCACTTGTGGATTCCCGCAAGCGTAAGTAGGAGGCCCACAAGTCATTTAGGCCGCCTATCCTCGCCTGGCCGGCCTCGGGGTCACATCCTCGAAGCTTGAGCACTTCGAGGACGCCGGCACTCGCCTCGTTCATCGCAGGCCGTGTCCCAATCACGTGCACCTGTGAGTCAACGGAGTGGTCCCCGCAGCCTTGCGTACATCACTTGTTTCTTCTGCAAGCAGAAGAGCTATTATGCAAATAATTGCCCTAAGAAGACAGGAGCGGCCCCTCGTCCTAATGGAGGACGCGGGCAAGGAGGTGGTTCTTCTCAGGACCAGAAGATCATTCCGGCTACCCAAGGCATGGGTAGTGGTCGCGTCAACCTCATCTCCGCGGAGGAGGCACAGGAGGTACCCGACGTCGTGCTGGGTACACTTTCCATCAACTCTCATCTCACTATAAGAGAGCATGAGCTATCAGAGTAAATCCAAGACGATCAGGTGGTCGAAGGGATGTCCGGTCACGAAGGACGTAACGAGAAGTATCATCAGGAGGATCAGATATGAGTGTCGGCAAGATACTAGAAGAGGAGACTGGTGAAGGACGAGGATGCCTGGAGTTGTGAATACCAGAGAAACAAGACGGTGGTGCTGTAGGAATAAGAGGCGGTGCTGCAAGAGGCAACACCGGAGGCGGAGGTACAGAAGGAACCACTGGAGAGAGACCAGGGGAAGACTATGATAGTGGACAATTGGGTGAAGAGTCGGAAAGAGACAACCATGAAATGGACTCAACGGTGGAAACATGTGTTGGAAATATACCCTAGAGGCAATCATAAATGTGATTATATTTCGTTATGTTCATAATATTGGATAATATGTTATCATGTTCCTTGAATGAATCATCATTTATATAGATCAATGAGTATGTGACTTATTGGTGATACTCTTTAACTTGTATGATGTTGTTCTAAATGTATCCCTGGTCGGATGTCATTGGTCGGAACACTAGTGACTCCACGACCAGCACATGTATTGATTGATGACCATGTTTCACCAGTCATGGATATAGGGATATCGAATCAATAATGTGAGCACATGTTAGAGAACATGGGGTTGGATTGACCCATCTTGAGACACTATTGAGATTGTTATGATTCTATGTGTCATTAGTTGGTCTCAAGTAATGATGATGTATAAATCCTTAGACCTGAGATCAGCATGGTTTCCTACATGTGTAATAATACTCTTAGGGGTTTCCAAACGCTACTCGTAACTGGGTAGTTATAAAGGTAGCTTTCGGGTGTGCTATGAAACGTGCGGAGGGATGCGATTGGTCGGATATGGGATTTGACCCTCCTAACAAAACAAGAGAGATGTCTCTGGCCCTTGTTGTGGTTGGATAAAAAAAGTGCATGGCCATGCCACTAGTGGTCGAAGTGTTGACCACATGAAGTTATCCGACACTCGATCGAGAAAGTATTGAACAGTCCATGGATGACACAACATCTCACCTGGAGTTCAATCAGATATCGCGAGGCAAAGGGAGAATACACGAGAAGGTTTTTCAGTTTGATCAGATACAGATTAGTCGTATGGAGATATGAGCTGGTCGTAGGCTGGTCGAACATGGTCACTAAGTGGTCGAAACTTGGTCATAAGGAGTTACGAATTAGTCGAGAACAATTATGAACTGGTTGTATAGAGATACGAGCTGGTCGTTAGTGATATGGACCTGGTAGTAGATCATATTGCATTAAGGTTCGTCCGATATATTCTATGTGTGTTCGGGAATCGTTATGTGCTGCTAGGTACCGATGAAGTTTCGTTGTTGGAAAAGAGTTTTCGAGTCACGACCGATTACACATGAACCTATAGGATCACACACTTAAAGGGCTAGGATTTGTTTTGGATAGTGATCCGAATTCATATAGGCCACGAGTTCCTAATGGGCATTGTAACATCCCAAATTTCAGAGTTTTAAAAATCTTTTAAATAATGGTAGCAAGAAAATTCATCATTTGGATTTATTTGAATATTAAATTAAAAAGCTTAATATGGACTTTAAGGACAAATTGATTTAATGTGCTTAATCCCAACATCAACAATTGTCAAAACTATTTTATTTAGATTCTATATGCTTGGATATATTTTATAGAATTTTCTGGGATTTTTCCAAAGTCATTTGCTATTTTCTAATTGCTATTTGTATTTTCTAGATTTATTTAAAAGAAAATCTCGAATAAAGATCGGGCCAAGCTCAAAGACTATTCCTCGCTCGCCCACTCTCGCCACGCCTTCCTCGCTTTCGGATGGACGCGCGTGTCTCCTCCATGATCGCAGCCTCGCCTCACCTCGCCGCTCACCATTGGATTGAAATCGAACGCCGGCTCGCCGCGCCAAGGCTCCTCTCGTGTCGCCGATGGGCCCGCCGCGCCGCCAAGATCGCCTTCCTCCCGATCTCTCCGCTACCGCCTCCGCCTTCACACCGAAAGATCCGCACCGCCATTATGAGTTAATGGATTGTTTTGGTGATTAATGACAAATCCAAATATGAGACTAACTCTTCTATCAAGTATTATCTTCGTAGTCTCATTTGGATATAAAGGTGAAACACAACGAGGTATGCAATCGACATCTCAATTTATATAATGTTGCATTTCTGATCCAAAATATAGGATTGAACTCAACCTTAAGTTAAACTTGAATATGTGCATATGACCTTTTACACATTTGTGTATGCACACATTTAGGGGAGTTTTATCCTATACTTTGTGGTTTCATTAGTATTGATCCATATTCCATTTTCCACATATACTAAGGATCTTTACGTTGAAACAAAACCTTTGAGTATACAAAACTTGTGTAGTTCAGATATACTCATGTTATGAGTATATAGAACTTGTGTAGTTCTTGTATACTCATGTTAGAGTATATATAACTTGTGTAGTTTATATACTCAAATTGTTCTCTCATTTATCATCATTAAATTTATGAGAATTTATGGTTATCATCAATTACCAAAGAGGAAAGATTGAGGTATCTTGTCCCACCATTATGAGTTAATGGTATGGTGTGGTAATTAATGATGATCACATTGTGGAACTAACATTTTCCATGAGTTGGATATACGTGTTATGTTCCAGATGATGAAGACTTGGGATGATCATGAGTTGATCATTAAGTCAAGAGCTTGGTGTAAATGATGCATCATGAGTTGATGCTTATCAAGAAGAGATGATCATGAGTTGATCATCAAGACAAGAGAAGACCCATCATGTGTTGATGGAGGTCAAGTGAAGGATTGCATCATGTGTTGATGCATGTGAAGACTCGGGATGGAGAGATCATCATGTGTTGATGATGTTCAAGACAAGATCCCGAAGTGAAGAAATCATCATGAGTTGATGATTGTCAAAGTCAAGGACCCGGACTTGAAGTGTTGATGTGCGTCATCAAGCTTCAAGAAGATGCAAAGGCAAAGGTATGACTAGCTAGGGCTAAGGATGTGTTCCTAGTCTTTTACCGGTCTCGGTGTTTGGTTGATAGACCGGATTGCTAGTATAGGTTTGCCGTACTATTAAGAGGGATCTTGACTAGTAGGTTGAGTTAGTCATGTGTTGATAGCTCATTATATTTGCTCTAGCTCATCTATGCATGGAGCTATTATTTGCGAATGAGTTTTGCAAATAGCCGATGCTCATGCATTCAACCCTTGTAGCATGTGACTTAAGTTTGCAAATGCGTTTTGCAAATGGTGTAAGTCCATGTACCTTTTTCCTTGTGGTATGATTCCAAAAGTTGGCAAATGTGTTTTGCAACTTGTTGGGAATCTTGCTTGTGACTCTTGTTGGCATGGCTTGTCAATTAGCAAATGTGTTTTGCAATTGAAGTTGTTGAAAAGCCATTTCGACTTTCGTCAGAAAATCGGAAGTTCCGTAGTTTAACGGCGAAGTTCCGCACTTTGACCGTCCGATTTTCCGCGCTTGATTTTTCCAGAGAGCGGCCGGTTTAGGGACTTAGCCGATTTTCCAAGTGCGGAAGTTCCGGAGTGTAACTAGCGGAACTTCCGATTAATCTGCTGTTCAAATCCGCTGTTGGTTTTTACAGAGAAGCACCATTTTGGGGACTTAGCTAAAATTCTATGTGCGGTAGTTCCGCTTATGTGTTGAGCGGAACTTCCAAGAATCGAACTTCCGATGTTTAGTTGGCTGTAGTTCCGACTAAAAATCAAACGGCTAGTTTCTCGTCCGACATAGCCGCTGCGGTGCCTTTTCTTCTCTGCAGTAGTTCCGCCTTTGTACGGCGGAACTTCCGATTTCCCGATTTTTCAGGGTTTGTCTCCCAACGCTAGTTTTGTGTGTGGGCTATATATAGACACCTTGGCCGGTTGGGAGAGGTTTGGTGCTATTGTTAAGTGATACACTCTTTCTTTGAGCTAAGAGCAAGCCTCTATTCTCTTTGTGCATGTGTTGCACTTGGTGAGATTAGAGAGTAAACCCTAAGTGCATGTGTTGCCTTAGGTAGTGGATTGTGTATCCACGTGAGCGCTGACACTTGATTAGTTCAAGTGAAAGTTTGGATTTGTTACTCTTGATGTTTGCCGACACCTAGACGGGCGTGGAGGCGTCGTGCTCGGTGACCTTCTCAAGAAGCTTGTGAGAAGGCCCGACGGTTGTGAGTGGTTTGGTGCTCGCCATCTCCGGAGTGGAGGAAGAGCAACCATAGTTGAGCGAGGTGTTGGTTCGGTTTGGAACCGTCCAAGTGTTGGACTTACTCTGAGGTGTGTGCTCATTTGAGGAGCCGGTCCAACGCGGGTTGGGCTTACCTCAACGTGGATTAGGGAGACCGCAAGTCTCCGAACACCACAGTAAAACATAATCGTGTCATCTTGTGTTTACTTGTGCTTTACTTTGAGCAATTTACATTCTTGCTTTAATTGCTTATATATCTTGTATGATTGCTCACTTTGTATTGTGTTCATATTGTCGGTGCACTTAGTTGAGCCTAGTTGATTTAGGTTTTAATTGTGCAAAACCAATTTGCTATTAGCTTCCGTGATTTATATATTGGTTTAGCCCGATAAAGTTTTTAAACCGCCTATTCACCCCTCTAGTCGGCCACCTCGATCTTACAAGTGGTATCGAGCTTGGTCTCTCATTTATTAGACTTAACCGCCTAGAGAGTAAAGGATGGCAACTAGAGATTTAGTGCACCTAGGTGAAGCACCTCTATTTGATGGCACAAATTATGCTCATTGAAAATCCGCATGTCTTGTTATTTTAGGCCATGAGTCCAAAAATATGGCGGATTGTAGATGTTGGCTTTTCTCCTCCATTGGATCATCTTGCTCCAACAATTGAGGAAGAGAAAGCTTACATCTCGACGCCAAGCAATTAACGGTTTATTTAGTGCTTTGAGTGTAGAGATGTTTGATGAAGTGTGCAATCTTGAGAGCGCCATGCTATGTGGACACATTTTCAAGATAAATATGAAATGTCCACACCTACTAGTGATGATTGCACACAGGAGTGGACATCTAAGAAGAATGTTCAACTTCTAGCTCCGATAATGATGAGTCCACAACTCCCTCCACATCAACTCAATACTTCATGGCTAAAGGTAATGATGAGGTAAACGAAAATGAAGAACCCACCTATGATGAGTTGATGGAAATGTTAGAAGACTTAAATGAATATCTTGGCAAGGAGAAGTCAAATTCAAAGTCTTGAAGAAAGAATTTCTTTCTCTCAAGGATTCTTATGAAGAGCTAAAAGAAGCTCATGAGACTCTCCTTCTCAAGGATCTTAATAAGTCCAAGGTGGATATAGGCATTACATGCAAGTTATTAGATGATATGCCATGCATAGTTCCTACATCTTGCATTTCATCTAAAGTTAGCATATCCACCTCTTGTGATGATTTAATTGATATGCCTTGTTGCTCTAAAATGGATACTCCTATTTCCTCGATATCTTGCAAGACTAACATTGTAGAGGAAAACAAAGAACTCAAGGCCCAAGTCAACAAATTAAAGAATGACTTGGAAAGAGGCCTAAAAGGGAAGGCCACTTGACGATATATTGAGCAAGCAAAGACGCTTGCAAGATAAGAGTGGAATCGGCTTCACTCCTAAGAAAAAGGAGAATAGCAAGACAAGGCACAATGCAAGACACACGAAGAATGTCAAGTGCCATGGATGCAATGGAAAGGGCCACTTCGCCTCTGTGCCTAAACAAAGTGAATGACAAGAAATTGTCATCAAAGAAGAGGCAAACCGCAAGGAGCAAGTAAAGAAGGTAAAAGACGAATACAAACTTGAACTTGCTACAATTGCCGAAAAGGGACATATGAGTAAGGATTGTCCTAAAGGTATCACCCTAAGCCCATTATTTATAATGATCAATATTTGCTTAGGAAGGATATTTATGGCAATGTGTTTGCTAGAATAGTTAGTACACATAAAACTAATGCTAGGGCCATTTGGGTGCCCAAATCTATTGTGACTAACATTCGTGGACCCAACCAAGTTTTGGGTACCAAAGTGCTTAAATGATGAATAGGTACTTGGAAAGGCATTGGATGTTTGGCTCATATAAAGAGGTGGACGGATCACCATATGCGAAATTGGAGCCAAGCCTAAGGATAATCATGTCGTATCATAAGCCAATGCCATTTCGGTAACAAGTACTTACATTGAAGTATCTAGCCCCTTTTTGCCTTGTGTAGGTTGCATTTCATGAAAATTATTTTAAAGGGGGTGTTCTTGCTCTATGTTCATAATGTTCATTATTAATATCTTGAGCAAGTTGAAGTGGCACATTAAGGGGGAGTGCTAAATCATAGTCATGTATTTCACATCCCTAAGTGTGCCCAAATAAATTAAGTGCTAGTATTGTTTTTCAAAAATGAGCCTTTTAGCCAAAAGTCAAAAAAAAAATTCATAATTATTAGTAATTCTTTGAAAAACTAGTTGCAAAAGGTATACAAATGCTTTTCAAAGATTTACCAAAGGTTTTGGCTCTAGAAAAACCTATTTTAAGTGAAAATAAGTTTATGTCCAAAATCTTACATTATGGTATCTTGTTTTTGACATAAACTAGATTTTTGTGTAAAATCTATTCTAAAAGGAATTTAAAAATCTTGACAAAAGAAAAATCCTAGAGTTGGTTATTCTAAACATTTTTGGTATTCAAAGAATTTCCAAAAGACCAACCTAGAAAAGGTTATTTGATTTTGAAATTCGTCCAAAATCCTACTTTGACCTAAGTGGTCACTTTCTAGCACTTAAGTGAGTTTTTCCATATGAACCAAAATTATTCACATGAAAAGGTTCAAAATGGTATTTATGACTCATACACAAAATTGGATGCTTTAAAATCAACAAAATGTTTTCTTTGAGTTGTTTTGATAAATTTCATGAAAATGAGGCTTCATTTGCAAAATCAAAACTTAACTCATAAAAGGTATTTTCTTGGATAGACATTAGTCTTTTAATGTATAATGATCCTGAATGATATTTATTTGAGTGCAAAACTAGGGATCATTTGCATAAAAATCAAATTCCAAGATCTTTCTGAAGTGTCAGATAATCTAACTTCCGCCTTCTAGGCGCGGAACTTCCGCTTTTCCTAACGTCCACGTTGATTTATGAGCTTCCGCGGCTCTCTTCCAAGGCTCAGAAAATCGGAGCTTCCGCCTCCAGCGCGAACTACCGATGTCCGAACTTCCGCTTTCAAATGCGAACTTCCGATTTCCAGAGTCGAGAGCATTTAATTCTCGCGGTTCCTCCGCTTCTTAACTCCTCGGTATGCATCACTTCTCTCCCGAGCCCTCTCTTCTCTCCAAGTCTCCACCAAAAGCTTTGATTGATCTTCGTTTTTCTTCAAATCTCAACCGATCAATCTCTTCCCTGTGGTTCAATCACTCCCTTGCTCAAGGTATTTCCAATTCCTTTCTTGGATTTTTACCTCTCATGAACCCTAGGTTAAGATTTTTGGGGAAAATGAAATGTGGATGAAATCTGTGGGAGATTCTTGGGCAAATTAGTTTATTCAGTATTGTATGATGTTTATGCATCGATTCCATGGACTCAATCCATCAAAATACTGAAAAATCAAAAATTTTCATTGCCCTAGATTCGGCCCAGGAAAATCGGAACTTCCGCTGTTAAGAGCGCGGAACTTCCGCTAGCGTAGTTCCAAGTTAAACTTATGAGCTTCCGATTATCTCGATGTAACTCGAGAATTTCATTTTCTTTTGAATCATCCTTTGACACTTCATCCATTGTTGTTCTTGAAGATGCCTAGGATGAATATGTCAGTCCCGAAGCACTATTCAGATGCTGGCGCATCTTCTTCAAGAAATGAGGAAGAATCTGAAAATTCAGAAGAAAGTGAATCAGGAGAAGAATCTGAATATGAATCTGATGAGGAACTAGGAGAACCGGAAGAGATTGAAATTGATCTTAAGGGACTCACAGCAGACGACTACACTATTCTTCGGGATAAAGATCAATATTCACTTCCAGGAAACTGTGATGACCCTCGTTTTCATACCAAGTTTCAAAGACAAGTCTATGATCTTTTTTATGGACCAAACAAACCATTTGCTGATCACAAGTACATCAATTGGTCCTACCTCAACGGACTTGACAAATATGAGGGTACATACAGGCTCTTTCAGCGAGCTGGAATTCACAACTTTGTGGCTATAAAATGCAATTATAGTGACGAGATCATCCGTCAGTTCTATGCCACAGTATGCATTCCCCGCATTTTTCTCACCACCGGATGATGTGGACAGTGAGGTATTCTTGCACAAAGCGTGCTTTTGAACATGCATTGAATATCCAATAAGCTTAATATGAGAAAATCTATGATGGAACAGCTTCTCCTCTTTCTCGCTGGATCAATTTTATGACACCACACGTAGATTTGTCCTCGGTAAGATCACAGACTTCTTCCCATTCCCAGCTTGGTAAATAGGATCATTAATCATACTATGTTACCTAAGAGTGGGAATTATGATGCCATTAGAGGACATGTTTGGAATATATTGGAATGCATCATGCATGGAAGAAAGTTTGATGTTGTGGATGTTATCATAAGGGAGATAGCAGGAACAAAGAATGATCGAGTCAAGAGAATAAACTTTGCACCTTACATTATGGCTTTGATCATTAAACAAACTGGATACAATGGAGCTTTACCTTCAAAGACATAAAGCCTATAAACCAAGAGAAGGTCCTCCTATTCTCGCCAATCTTAGGCGTGCTCAGCAGAAGCACTGGCCGCACCTCCCGCCGCCGCCGCCGCTCCTCCACAAGGTATAGCCACTATGGATCAGATTTATGCCACCTTGTTAGAGATGAAGGCATCCCAGGATACCTTCCAGGCAGTGACCACCTCTAGACTGGATGCGTTTGAGGCAGCGACCACTTCCAGACTCGACGCCACTCGCCGGCCTTGACGAGCCACCAGATTTGCAGAGCGCTTCTCCACCTATGCGGGATGGACGGCGCCGCCGCCTCCTCCCGGTGGTCCTCCCGCTGCTCCTCCCGGTGGTCATCCTGCTGCTCCTCCCCCGCTCCTCCAACGATCATCCTCAAGACCCTCCTGCTGAGCAGTAGTCGTTTGTTTTATTTAGGTCATTAGACCTTGTATGCAAAAATTGTAATATCTTTTATGACTACTTGGTTGTATGACTTTCATTTTGGCTATGCTATCTTATGCTACTCTGTGTGAGAACATGTTTTTTATGCCATGATTTATGTTTGCATGAGATATGGATGAGATGTGATTATGAATGAATATATTTGTGGTTGATTATATCTTCTTGTCTCCTGTCGTGGATGTCCATTCTTTACAAGAGAAATTCTGCCAAAATTTGAAGGTATTTCGACTTGAATTGGAAAAGTTTTGACTTTTTCTCTCTTTGCTCAAAAGCTGAAATTTCAGATTTGTGCATGGTTTTGAGCAGATTTGTGAATTTTGTATCTTTAAATGGGTTCATAATTAGAGGAAGCTATAATAATGAAATTTGATCCTCTATAGTGGTTCTATGTTAAAAAAAATTTCTCAAATTTATTGGAACCATTTTACCCATTTTCTCAGCGGTCTTTTGAGGCTCAAATGAATTGTCAAAATCTGAAAATCCTGAATTTTTCAGTTTTATGAAACTTTGTGATTTTCATATCTTTAAATTAGTTGACATTTGGTTAAGCCTCCCAAAATGAAAATTGTGTGAATATGCCAGCACTAGCTCCATGATTAAGTTCATATTGTTTCTGAGCTTGCTTCCACATATTTTCAGTATTGGCCATCTTTGATCTTCTCGTTTTGGAATTTGAAAATATTCTTGAGAAGACTTCAAAGTAGGAGGTTAGTTGAATATGTTTCAACTATCATTTCAAGTGGTTCTCAATGTTTTGATTTAAAATGGGAGAATGTTATGATCATTAGGTTTGTAACCTATCCTTGTTTCTCCTCTCATATCTTGAGAACAAAATTCCCCCCTTGGTCATATAAGTTCAATTCATACTTTTTGTGACCAACCTCATTGTTTTTGCGAGTGGTATCTATTTGCAAATGCTCCTTTTGGCTAAGGTTTATCTTGTGTTTTTTTTGGGTGATTTATGCCAAAAGGGGGAGAATGTTTATCAATACTCATTTGGATGTTTGATGTGTTTAGACATGCCAAAGAGGGAAAATAGACCAAAGAGGGAAAATAGATGCATTAGCTGTGTAAGGGGGAGAATGTTTTCATATGTATTTTGTTTTAATGCTTTATGTTTCACCTCATATGACGCATAGACATAGTTCATTAGTTTAAATTCTTATCTTATGTCTATGAATATCCAAATGTTGTTATTGATAATGGATTTGTCATCAATCACCAAAAAGGGGGAGATTGAAAGATCCAGACCCGCCATTATGAGTTAATGGATTGTTTTGGTGATTAATGACAAATCCAAATATGAGACTAACTCTTCTATCAAGTATTATCTTCGTGTAGTCTCATTTGGATATAAAGGTGAAACACAACGAGGTATGCAATCGACATCTCAATTTATATAATGTTGCATTTCTCGGATCCAAAATATAGGATTGAACTCAACCTTAAGTTAAACTTGAATATGTGCATATGACCTTTTTACACATTTGTGTATGCACACATTTAGGGGGAGTTTTATCCTATACTTTGTGGTTTCATTAGTATTGATCCATATTCCATTTTCCACATATACTAAGGATCTTTACGTTGAAACAAAACCTTTGAGTATACAAAACTTGTGTAGTTCGTATATACTCATGTTATGAGTATATAGAACTTGTGTAGTTCTTGTATACTCATGTTAGAGTATATATAACTTGTGTAGTTTATATACTCAAATTGTTCTCTCATTTATCATCATTAAATTTATGAGAATTTATGGTTATCATCAATTACCAAAGAGGAAAGATTGAGGTATCTTGTCCTACCATTATGAGTTAATGGTATGGTGTGGTAATTAATGATGATCACATTGTGGAACTAACATTTTCCATGAGTTGGATATACAGGTTATGTTCCAGGATGATGAAGACTTGGGATGATCATGAGTTGATCATTAAGTCAAGAGCTTGGTGTAAATGATGCATCATGAGTTGATGCTTATCAAGAAGAGATGATCATGAGTTGATCATCAAGACAAGAGAAGACCCATCATGTGTTGATGGAGGTCAAGTGAAGGATTGCATCATGTGTTGATGCATGTGAAGACTCTGGATGGAGAGATCATCATGTGTTGATGATGTTCAAGACAAGATCCCAAGTGAAGAAATCATCATGAGTTGATGATTGTCAAAGTCAAGGACCCGACTTGAAGTGTTGATGTGCGCCATCAAGCTTCAAGAAGATGCAAAGGCAAAGGTATGACTAGCTAGGGCTAAGGATGTGTTCCTAGTCTTTACCGGTCTCGGTGTTTGGTTGATAGACCGGATTGCTAGTATAGGTTTGCCGCACTATTAAGAGGATCTTGACTAGTTGGTTGAGTTAGTCATGTGTTGATAGCTCATTATATTTGCTCTAGCTCATCTATGCATGGAGCTATTATTTGCGAATGAGTTTTGCAAATAGCCGATGCTCATGCATTCAACCCTTGTAGCATGTGACTTAAGTTTGCAAATGCGCTTTGCAAATGGTGTAAGTCCATGTACCTTTTTCTTGTGGTATGATTCCAAAAGTTGGCAAATGTGTTTTACAACTTGTTGGGAATCTTGCTTGTGACTCTTGTTGGCATGGCTTGTCAATTAGCAAATGTGTTTTGCAATTGAAGTTGTTGAAAAGCCATTTCGACTTCGTCAGAAAATCGAAGTTCCGTAGTTTAACGGCGGAAGTTCCGCACTCTGACCGTCCGATTTTCCGCGCTTGATTTTTCCAGAGCGGCCGGTTTAGGGACTTAGCCGATTTTCCAAGTGCGCGAAGTTCCGAGTGTAACTAGCGAACTTCCGACACCTGCTGTTCAAATCCGGCGGTTGGTTTTACAGAGAAGCACCATTTTGGGACTTAGCCAAAATTTATGTGCGTAGTTCCGCTATGTGTTGAGCGGAACTTCAAGAATCGAACTTCCAATGTTTAGTTGGCGGTAGTTCCAAGACTAAAAATCAAACGGCTAGTTTCTCGTCTCGACATAGCCGCTATGTGCCTTTTCTTCTCTCTCAGTAGTTCCGCTTTGTACTGGCGGAACTCCGATTTCCGATTTTTCAGGGTTTGTCTCCCAACGGCTAGTTTTTGTGTGTGGGCTATATATAGACACCTTGGCCGGTTGGGAGAGGTTGTCGGTGCTATTGTTAAGTGATACACTCTTTCTTTGAGCTAAGAGCAAGCCTCTATTCTCTTTTGTGCATGTGTTGCACTTGGTGAGATTAGAGAGTAAACCCTAAGTGCATGTGTTGCCTTAGGTAGTGGATTGTGTATCCACGTGAGCGCTGACACTTGATTAGTTCAAGTGAAAGTTTGGATTTGTTACTCTTGGTGTTTGCCGACACCTAGACGGCGTGGAGGCGTCGTGCTCGGTGACCTTCTCAAGAAGCTTGTGAGAAGGCCCGTTGCCAGAGTGGTTTGGTGCTCGCCATCTCCGGAGTGGAGGAAGAGCAACCATAGTTGAGCGAGGTGTTGGTTCGGTTTGGAACCGGTCCAAGTGTTGGACTTACTCTGAGGTGTGTGCTCATTTGAGGAGCCGGTCCAACGCTGGTTGGGCTTACCTCAACGTGGATTAGGGAGACCGCAAGTCTCCTAACACCACCAGAAACATAATCGTGTCATCTTGTGTTTACTTGTGCTTTACTTTGAGCAATTTACATTCTTGCTTTAATTGCTTATATATCTTGTATGATTGCTCACTTTGTATTGTGTTCATATTGTCTGCACTTAGTTGAGCCTAGTTGATTTAGGTTTTAATTGTGCAAAACCAATTTGCTATTAGCTTCCGTGATTTATATATTGGTTTAGCCCGATAAAGTTTTTAAACCGCCTATTCACCCCTCTAGTCGGCCACTCGATCTTACACCGCCGCTGCCGCTTCGGATTCGCCTCCTCCGCCTATAAAAGGCCCCGACCCCACCAATCTCTTCGCCCGACCTCCTCCACTAAAACCCTAAGGCGCCGCTTTCGATTTCCGCTGCCGCTGCGCCAGATTGCCCGAAGGTTCGCCGGCCGGCCGCAACCCCTTCGCCGCAGATTCCGCCGCCTGTAACCTCGGCGCCCGTGCCACCACCGCCATTGTGAGCGCAATAGTCCCAGCCTCGCCACCGCCGCCGCCCGAGAGCTCCCACTCACCGCTGTTGCGCCGTCCGACAAAGGTTGGCCGTGCCGCCGCCGCCTCCCTTGTCGCCGGTGAGTCTCGCTGCCTCAGCCCCGCCACCATCCACCAAAGCAGCCTTCACTGCTCTCATCAAGAACCCATTTTTGTCCTCCGCCGCCGCTGCCGCCGATCACGGCAGAAGCTCCTGGCCCCAGAGCGCCGCTGCCGGGCCGCGGCGTCGCAGCAGCCACGCGCCGTCACCTCTCGCGCTGCGTGTCACCGCGTGGTCGCCACATCAGCGCCGCGTGGCTCACCCACCGCCACTCACTCCTCGGGCGGTGGGACCGAATCCACCGTGGAGTTGCCACACCGACAAATGGGTCCCACCTGCCGCTTTTAATTTAAATTTAATTTTTTCCGGAATTTCTACCGACGCAAGCATTGCGCAATAATCCGAATTTCCTTTATAGAAATAATTCGGGAAATTCGAGAAAATCCAAATTAGGGTTTAATTGATTTTCAAATCTTCCAAAGCCCATATCTTTTGCATCCGAAGTCCAATTGAGCCCATTCAAATTTGTAAATTCATATAAAATTTAGATCTATTTAATGGTGAATTTTATTTGAATTTTTGGAGTTGTTTTGCCACTGTTATTTATTTGTTTTTGTTTCTTTTGTCTCGTTTGCAAGTAGACATCGATACTTCGGGGAATTTTGCAGAAGAAGGAGCACCTCAAGACCAAGACCAATATCTAGATCTATTCCAAGGCAAGTTATACCTTTGATCATATTGAATCCAGTTTTCAAAATACTTTGTTTTCAATGTATTGCATTCTATTTCAAGTATTTATTTAAATGCTTTTGGGATAGTTATTAATCCAATTTGTTATACCACCTTGTCTATTGTATGCTATGATCTTTTGTCACCCTAGGTTGGTTAATAATTAGTTGGTATTATCGTAGCACCAACGTGGGTTGGTTAGATACGATTAGACTGCTTAGCCATGCCACGAGTCATCATTTCATGTGAGAGTTGCAATTATAAATTTGACTAAGTGATTATGGAACCGTGATGAATCGTGTGTGTTGTGTGTCGTTATTCGTTGATGGCATGTGTTGCACTTAACCAACAGGGTGGGAAAAGATTTAGACTGAGGCAAGTGGTGGATTCTGTGTGAATGGTGGAGCTGTGTGCTTATTAAACTTTGTGATTTGGGTTAAAACTGGAAGTCTTGCCTTGGTCAATTAAGGACTTAACTTTGTGCGCCATTGAACTGGCTTACTGCACGACCACATGCCTAGTATGGGTCGGGCCCGATTTAGTAAGTTATGGAGTCTTGACATTGATAACTCAAAGTTGTATTTAAGCTATGTGATGGGTCGGAGGTGTGTACCGCCGTGTTTGGGTCACATCGCGGGACGGTTCGTCACGCATCCTCGCCCAATGGTGTGTGTCGCTCCAAGGGTCGTGTGTACAAATTGACGGCAGAAAGCACACCAGAGTGTCATTGTTTGAGATGAAGTTTCAAAGGTTTTGTTATGGTCGCTGATCGCTACACCGATTGTATCGTGTGGGTAAAGTGTACAAACTCGCAGAGTGTTTAAACCAATCTATTCAATAGCCGCGCCTCTGCTATGGACATGCTCTGAATTTCACACGAGGGGTAGTTTTTCATAAAACAAATGGGAAGGGTCAGCTGTGTGAGATAACTTGTTCAGCTGTGTGAAAGAACTTGATTAGACTATGTGTACTTTGTGAAATCAATTGTTAACTTATTATTGTCTATTTGTTTTGAATTATGCTTTCAATCTATTATTTGTATTCAATTGCAAATGTTGCATTCCTGCAAAATAACCACAGAAGCCATTCCTTTGGAATAAGCCATCATGTATAAATGCATTCTGTGGTATGACTTGCGAGTACGGTGTGTACTCACTCTTGCTAAACAAATCCACAGAAGTGGAGGAGTCGTCGCCTGCTTTTGAAGAGGAATTCTACGAAGGTTGAGCGTTAGGGTCTTGATCCCACGGCTGTTCGTGGTAAATTGATGGGAGCCACCGAGTTTATTTCGCTTCACCGCAGCTTTATTCTCTTATTGTCAGCCTTGCATGGCTTAATAAAGGTAAAACTCGACCATAAGGTCCCAACAGTTATTTGTTATTCAAAGTACTCGTTTATTCTTATATTCGTTGTATGGATGTGATATTTCATCGATGTTGATACTGTGTGCACTAGCGTGATCCTGGACTAGTGCAGAATACACAGAGGGTCCAGATTTGCATATTTGGGTCCCGACAGGCATCAAGTTCGAGACCCATCATGGATGCTTAGATATAGAGGGGCGGTGGCATGGGGTTCATGATGATCTTTCGAAGAACTCCCAAAACCCTAACAGTCATGCCTTCCTCAACTACGCCGCCAGTGCTAGCACTCCAACGCTGCGTGGTGTCCTCGCCCGCACGTGTGGATACCTTAGAGGTGTTGTTGCGAAGTATCAGTACTAGGACGATCCGCAACTCGTGACGATCATAGGAGCAGGAGGAGAAGACACGCGGCGAGTACGACCACTCAGAGGAGAAGACGTGTGGCGAGTACGACTACGACTGCATCAACTCACTACATCGACTCTACTTCCGCTACGAGTCGACGTGTCTAGTGGTAATCTCGTGATCTATTACTAGTAGAGGTTCCTTGGTTGCACGGTAAAATTTTATTTTGTGCTATCATAGCCTTCCCGCGATCCTACAACAGGAGGAGCCGAATCTCGATAGAAGAAAGGTCGAGATTTGTCAAAGACAACGCCTCGTGAAATCTCGATTCGCTGAGCGTATGATCATAGCAACGATAACCCTTATACTAAGAACTATAACCAAGAAACGCACACTTAATCGAATGGGTCGATAGTTTAGTGCGCCATGAGGCAAAGAAGAAAGATAAAACAAGTACAACAAAAAATACGAAAGTGAGTGTACTTGGGGGCTTGAGAGTAGACACGCTCTATAGGACTGACACCCTTAAGAGTAGTGGAAGACTCAATATTGATGAGATATGCAGCCGTGGAAATAGCCTCAGCCCAGAACTGTGGTGGAACGTGAGAAGCAAGGAGAAGAGTACGGGCAGTCTCAGTCAGATGACGGTGTTTGTGCTCAGCAACCCCATTATGAGCATGGGCACCAGGACAAGAAAACTGTTAAAGAGTGCCCTACTTAGAAAGAAACTGTCTAAAAGCGTCAGAACAGTACTCGCCAGCAGAATCACAACGAAAGGTACAGATGGAAGAATCAAACTGAGTACGAACCATCGTTGCAAAGCTACGATAGATCGCAAGAAACTGACCACGATTAGACATAGGAAAAATCCATATAAAACGGGAATAATTACCAATGAAGATCACATAAAACTTATGCCCACCTTTAGAGATAATATGCGCAGGTCCCTATATATTTGAATGAACTAAGACAAAAGAACAAGAAGACAAGGACTCACTAGAATGATAAGAAATTTGTAGCTGCTTGCCCAGCTTACAACTCTGATAAAACATGGTCGTGTCAATAGTAACATGTCTAAGAACACCCTGACGAACTAATGAAGAAAGACAAGACCCACACAAATGACCTAAACGGTGATGCCACTATGCAAAAACTCTAAAGGTGGTGGCAGCAGTGGCGGTGGAGGTAGACGTAGATATGATAGGAGCAACTAAAGTGGATGGAAAGTGGAGGCGATCAAGGATGTAGAGACCCTGACGATCCCTACGACGTCGACCAGTCCCAAGTAACGTCCCTGCCTGTCAATTTTGGACGAAACAGGAGTGGGAATCAAAACCAACCCTACAACCGAGATCGGTAAGCTGACCCATCGAGAGCAGCTGCATGGTAAGTTGGGGAACATGGAAAACAACTCGAATGTAAAAGTTTGTGGATCTAAAGAGTGCCCCGACAAATGACAGATAGAGGAGTACCGCGCTTGTCCGAACAGATAAGAAAAACAAGATGTCCCATCAAGTGAGAGATGTGGAGTCCAGATCATGTGGAAAGAGACACCGAATCTAGAACCCAAGAAGTACTGGAGGAGACGCTCGAGCTAGACTAGCGTAACTCGCCGAGCCGTGAGAGAGTCGCTAAAGTAGAGCCCGCGTAATCGCCGAATAGAGTCACCTCGCTGAGAAGGTCCTGACATGTTAATCTATCCTCCCGTTGAGGAGTCAGGGCCTCCCTCCCCCCTTGGATCGTCCACCTCCACACGCTTTGTTCTGTTTTTTCGCACCGCACAACGCTGGTAGTCGTACCTGAAGTTCTTGCAATAATTGCACTCAACCCCAGCTGATGCAAAATAGGAGCGTAAACAGATACCGAGGAGGATCGTAGTCGGGTAGAAGTCGCTTGTAGTCGAAGAAGAAGGGCAATGAGCACACCAAACAAATCGGCCGCTAACCCACGGCGAAGCTCCTCAGCATGAAGCGTCGAAAGAGCCTTGACGATTGTCGGTCGTAGTGAGCGGCTCAACAGTTGAGCCGTGTCAGGCTCAAACTATGGGCGAAGACGACAAACGAAGTCATAAATGCGAAAGCGATCACGATCCGCCTTCTGCACCTTATGACACTCCTGGTAGTGCGGAGAAGCCACCGCCCAATCAAGCAGAGCGGAGAAGCCACCGCCCAATCGGGCGCTAGAGACTGGTTAGAGCTCGAAAGAAGTCGTCGACGGAGGAGTACTCAGCGGCGCTCTCGCGACCTCCGGCTTCGGGTGCAGCTGGATCGGGCGGGTGGAGGAGGAGTCCTCCTCGGCGGCACTCTTGCGACGGGCAACGGCGTCAGCCTCAGGTCGACGTGGCTTCGGGCGCGACGACGGGAGCGGCGATTCGCGGCGGCGTTCAGGCTGGACGACGACTGAGCGGGCAACAACATCGGACTGCGGGATGTGGCAGCGGAAAGAGTTAAGTTAGTGCCCTAGCTGTAATATCATGTTATGAATATTGTGTTTATATTCGAGAGGTCCAATAGGCAACATATATAGGGAGTACAAAGAGATATACCATATACAGATATGGATATCATATACAAATTAATTTTTTTTTAAAAGAACTCCTATTCTAACAAAAACATACTCGATTATGCCATTCGGTGGCTTAAGTATCTGTTCGGATATAGTAACCACTAGAAAGTATATTTGGTTGGGCATAACAGCAAAATTATAGACACCACGATGAACTCTTTGGCTGTTACTGTAGTAGTCTATCCCGCTGTTGCTTTTTATTCGATATATATCTTTCTTACTAACTAAAAGTCTGAAATTTGTTTTTGGGTATACGAGTGTTTTGGATACGTTGGGTATCGACGTGGTCTTCAACATGCTATTTGACTATTACTTTTCAAATTTATTTATAAAATAATATAAATTATTATATTATAAAAACATTTTTCATGATACTATTTGCGTGATACAGTAACAAATACTTTATAATTTTTTATATATTAGTGGTCATGTTAGGTATGTTTTCTGAAATGTACGGAGGGAGTAGTTACGTCTAATCCTATGCGATTCTAATGCTTCTGTATATGTATTTTTGCGAGTATAAACATCGCACATTCGTATATGCAATTAGACATTTTCTTTTAGAAAAATACACGGAGGACGCGCGCGGCACGCCCCATTCATACGCTGAGTCGCTGATTCGCACGCAATTAGCCAATTATTAGGCGTGGGTTTTTCACCCCAATCCAGGCCTTAAACAGAAACGGGCTCAAAATTATCGGCCCGGCCCACTCCCCCGCCTCCTTGTCAGATGCGAAGTTGCGAACACGAATGCCTCGGGAGACGTCGGCGTGGTTGTGCAAGTTGGTGGAAGAGAAGAAAAGAAGAAATCGAAGCGTCCAAAAAAGAGAGAAAAAAAAAGAAAAAAAAGGCTACGATAGCATCGAGCCGAGGCGGAGGCGGAGGCGGAGGCGGAGGCGAGGAGGAGGAGGAAGAAGAAGAAGATGAGGAAGAAGATGGGCACCAGGTTCCCCGCGGTTTGTGCTCCTCTCCCTCTCTCCACTTCCTCCTTGTCTCTCTCTCTCTCTCGCTCTGATCTGCGCGTCCGTGATCAGATCTGGGCGCTCGCTCGCTCGCCGCCGCGCCAAGGTGGATCTTGGTTTCTTTCCCGGTGGATCTTGCCGTTTACTCGCGTTTTCTGCCTTTTTTCTTTGTTCCGTTTCGTTGCTGGGGCGCAGCCGGGGTGGAGGCGCGCGGGGCGAGGAATTGTTGAGTCGTTCGTTTGCCTCGCTAGCGAATTGAATGAAATCTTTTGTGTTGAGTTCTTTGGTCGTGGTGGATGGAGGGAGGCTAGGTGGACTCGGTAGTATACTGGGTTTGGTTTGGTGGAGGGGAGGATTCTTGACCACTCGCTCGTAGGTGACTAGTAATAATTAGTCCTGTTAAGTGCAAGTTCGCGTTAAAGGAGCAGTATAGTGTGATGTTGCTCCGCTATATGCACTCCGTTGCTCGGCCTCCAAGATGCGTAAAACGAACTGAATTTGTGGTCTAGTACTGCTGTTAGCATGGGCAGTTAGTTACGAGATCTCCTGAACATACAAGTGCGTATTGATGGTGATAATGAAAAATTACGACAGGCTCTCTAGTGCTTCAGTGCTTAAGCAGTACAATTTGACATGTGCAACCATCGTGAGCTTTCATGTTGCCGGGATCCTTCGAAACCTTTCACTGTTCTATTGTCTGTCATGAGGTGGATAGACATCGGTCGAGGTTTCAAATTACACGAGACCTGCATGCTTTGCTTTGTAGGAGTGCCTAGTATGATTTTTAGCCGAATAGTCATTTGATATTTCTTTGCGTGACATAACATGCTGTTAACTGCCTTTTGGTGTCTCTACTGATTACTGCAAGTTTTGTTTTGTTTTGTTTTTATGTTGTCTGTACTGATTACTGAAAGTTGGGGTTTCCTTGTTAGTTTTGCTTAGCATGCGCCTTGTGTTGGCTAGTTTGGCTCTTTGATGGTACATGATGCACTAATTCCGTATTATTTTTTATGCTGGGGCATTATATATTTGAAATACTGCCCAGTTGTAAATTGTGTGAAATGTGTATATGCCCTAATTTCGTTCTTTGTTGTGATAGTCACGGATCAAAAAGATAATGCAAGCAGATGAGGATGTTGGCAAGATTGCACTGGCTGTTCCTGTTTTAGTTTGTAAGTTCGGCAAGAATCTTTGTGTTTTTTTTTGTCATAAGCTGCAGTAGTTAGTAGTTACAACTTACAACTGTCATTTTTCTGTCATATTTTTTTTACATCCGGGTAATAATTTTTGCCCATTAGAACAAATTTGTTTCACATTTCATTTCTGTTACACTAATTATACAAAATAAACATTCATATAATAATTATGTTTGGTCAATATTTTTTGTTGCTTTGTAGATTTTTTGGGCATCATTGCTTTCATCGTATATCTTATAATGATAGTTAATACCATGATGAAGCTTTTGAGTGTCTGACATTCTGAATTTATTGTTTACATGCAGCGAGAGCCCTTGAATTGTTTTTGCAGGATTTAATTGACCAGACTTACGAAATTACTCTTCAAAGTGGTGCGAAGACATTGAATTCCTTCCATTTGTGAGTTCTATACCGACTGGATTTTTAAAAAAATCTTATTATGTCTTTATGTTGTTTTGTACTGTATCCTTCCATGTTTTGGAGGCCTATGAATAGCTTGGAAGTGTCTTGATTTAGAGGTCTAACGGTGTACTTTGATGAATTATTCTTTATTAATATGGTGGTTTTCTCTACTGTAGTTTTCATTTACCAAGTCTGCTGACCTTAAACCTAGAAATTGTTCCATTGTTGCGTTTAAAGTTTGGATGCCTTGACGTAGATATTAGACAATCTCATAAGCCTAAAATTCTAGGTTTATTCTTGTTTGGACTTTTTGAGCTTAAACCTTTTGAAATGCCATTCCTTTGTTGTATGGACTATCAACATGTGGAGTTTGAACTTAATGTGTTTGCCAAAAATATCTTTTTCATGATTCTCTTAGAAAACTTGAGACTAGGGTTTTGCTATTCACAACTATGTTAGAAAACTTAGACTAGGGTTTTGCTATTCACAACTATGCATCTTATTCATTATTGAAAAAGGCATATATAAACATGGGTTACATCGGCCATATGGGCCAAGAGGGAGAGAGAGATAGAATGTACTACTCTTAACACTCCCTTTCAAACTCAAGGTGGATCAGGAGGATCTGATGCACTGAGTTTGAGTAGATGAAGCCGATGCTGTTCTCGAGTCTAAGCTTTAGTGAAGAAATCTGCAACTTGAAGCTCTGAAGGTACATACTTGAGTTCGATGGTCGACTGCTCACAATGAGATCGTGTGAAGGATGCATCAACGCCAATGTGCTTTGCCAACTCATGCTTGATTGAATCACTAGCAATCTGAATGACACTTGTATTGCTACAAACAGAGGTGTAGAATTATCACAATAGACACTGAGATCAACTAAGAGCCATCGAAGCCAAATGATATATGAAGTGGTAGGCAGAAGAGCTCAAGCTCACCTCTGCACTAGAGCGTGATATTGCTGTCTTCTTCCTGGACTTCCAGGCAATGAGCGAAGTACCAAGAGAGATGCAATAGCCAGTAATAGATCGGCAATCAGCAGGACCACTCACCCAAGTTGAGTCAAAGTAAGCGTGAAGCTAGAGCTGACTCGAACTGGCATAGAACAGACGTCTTGACGCAGTCCCCCTCAAATATCTCAGCACATAAGGAGCATGACCATAGTGGACTAAGGTGGGAGCACTGACAAACTGGCTGAGCATATGAACAGCATGAGCAATGTCTTGCCTGTAGGGGTGAAAACGGATCAGATACGGACGGATAATGGCTTTGCCATATTTGTTTTCATATTTTTTTTTCAAGATCCGGATACGAATACTTTGGATACGAATACGGATACAAATAATATCGAATACGAATACAGAGTGAATACGAATCGAAACGAATACGGTCGTGGATATTTTTCGGAACATGAGAACCCCTTAAATTGTATGCCAAAAATTAACAAAAACACATAACTAGATTATTCAATGCAAACATTAATGAATTGTTCATATTTTCAGTAACCACACATAACAGTGGCACCAGCAAGATGCATTAACTAGTTCATCACAAACATAGCACTTAGTTTAACATATTTAGCTCATAAGTCATAGCTCGCAAAGTCACAAATCATCACACATTCACATTTAGTTCATCACATAAATAAAACTTAGTTCACACTAACATCGATCAGGTTGGATGGTTAATCTATACGCAAATGACTGTAACATCCCAAAGTATGTTACCAAAAATAAAATTATTATTATTTGGATTTTTTGAGATTTATAAGAGTTTTCTTGATTAAAAAGAAAAAATATTTTATAATAAAATAAAGTCAATTGTTTAATTTCCTAGTTTTTTATGTCAAAAAGAAAATTTATTGAGTTCATGGATATTAAGGCGTCGCCTAAGCGACGCTTATGCGTAAGGCTGGCTTAGCAGCCGCTGCCGCTCGCCGCCGCTTGCCAAGAAGGCCCAAGGCGTCCGCCTCAAGGACAAGCGCCGCCACGGTGTCGATTAGGCGACATATGGCGTCGGAAGCTCCAAGCGCCACCATAAGAAGTGGAGGAGATAAAAGAAACGGGATGAGGGCAAGCGGGAAAACTCGCCGCCGCGGCGTGGCCGAACAACCAAGCCCTAGCGCCGCTTCCATCCCCATCGCGCCTCCATCCTCGGCGGCACGCCAATGACCATCTGGCCGCGCCACCGCCCCGCCCATCCCCATCGTGGCGCCGCCTTGCGCCTAGCCTCCAGATCCAGATTTGCTCCATCCTCCCTCCCGCCCCTCCCCGGCCAGAGCTCCCCTCCTCCCTGCCTCCACCTCCACCTCCTCCCCGCCACCCTACCCTCCTCCCTTCTTCCTGGCTGGCACTGCCTCCTTCTCCTCCCGCCTCCCCGCATATAGAAGGAGGCCGGGAGGAGGGAGGCGGGAGGCTGTGATGCTGGGAGAAGGCTGCCGCCGATCAAGAGAGAGGCGTAGATAGAGCCGAGCGAAGGAGGCGCAAGTCAAGATGAAGCGGCGCAAGTGGCATAGCCTTTCATCGAGCTCTCACGAAAGCAGGTTAAAGAGAGGCGAGGCGCGGTAAAGGCAAAGGCGTTGGCCAAAAGGCAGTAGGGCGGCCGGCAGGGGATCTTCTGTGGCTTCCAGCCGCTGTCGGGATCTTCTACGGCCTTCGGTCACGCTGCAGACCGCGCGCTTAGGATTTCTAAGGCGTCGCCTCGCGCGCTTACCGCTTAAAAGGTGTGAGGTGAAGAGTCGTCGCGCTCGCCCTTACCACTTTAATAACCATGATTGAGTTTTCTGAGACTTTATTGGATTTAAAGTGAATTTTTTTAATTTATTTCTTGAATTTTTTGGATTTTAAAAAGGTTTTCTCTATTTTCTATAAATTAAAAATAATTTATGTGCAAAAATTAAAACCAACTTTAAGTTGGAATTAATTTTATTAGGTTTAAAGTAATTCAAGGAATTTCTGTGATTTTTTCTAGAATTTTGAACTATATTTGCTATTTTCTAAAAGGCTATTTGATTTGTTGCATTTCCTTAATTCAGAAATCAATTAAAATATACTTTTCTTTAAATAAATTCGATATATTCTACTCGTGTTATCTGGATAATCCATATTCGACTGATAATAGGCTATCAGATTCGTGATTCGCTTCGACAAAAAAATATATGTATTCGCTTTCGATATGAGAATTATCCAGAAACCGAACTGCTTCCGACGGATCCGTCGAAAATTGTCCGATCCGTTTTCACCGATTCTTGCCTGGTGACAGTGAAATAAACAGGGCTCCCAACAAGCTGACAAGAGTAGGAAAAATCTGTCAGTGGTACACCGTCTGTAGGTCGAAGTTGCAGGTGGAGCTCCATGGGTGTGACAGCATTGTGAGTATCAGTCATCCCAGAGTGAGCAAGCGATTCGAACGAAGCGACATCGAGAGAGGCAATAGCCATCACCATCAAAAGGAATCTCAATCCCTAGAAAATAGCTAAACGGTCCCAAATCTGACATCATAAACTGTTCACTTAATTTCTTATTCACAAAAGCCTATTCACAAAAGCCACAGTCCATGTCATCTGTTGTGATTAGCAAATCATCTGCATATAGCAGAAGAAAAGTATGACCTCGCTGAGAAGTGTGAATGTACAAGATAGGGTAATGCTCACTTGGAGTGAAACCAGCAGCTCGAATCAATGAACTGAAACGCTCGAACTAAGCACGAGAAGCTTGCTTGAGACCATATAGAGCACACCTAAGACGACAAACTTAGCCTGTAGGAGTCTCAACACCAAGGGGTGGCTGCATATCGACCTCCTCATGTAAATCACTATGAAGAAAAGCATTCTTAACATCCATTTGAGATATAGTCCATGAGCGTACCGCTGCAATAGTAATGAGAGGACGGACTGTAGTCATGTGAGCAACTGGAGAAAAAGTCTCATCATAATCTCAACTATAAGTATTCTGAAAATCTCTTGCAACAAGACGAATCTTGTATCGCTCCACTGAACCATCTAACTTGTTCTTTACTTTGTACACCCACTTGCAAGTTATAGGATTAGCTCCAGATGGAAGCGGAATAAGATCCCAAGTGCTCAGAGACTCTAATGTTGTAATCTCCTCACCATAGCTAATCGCCACTCGTATACTCGCCGCATCCTGATAGTACTTGGCTTAGATACTGCACATGCATGAGACCCCATCTCTTTAGTGCCTGAAGAGGAACTATCACGTAGGGCATACCGTGATGTAGTAGAACGATTATCAAAGTCCGTGGTATTAGCTAGAGGGTCAAGTGGAGAGAGATGATATGGCGTGGGAAGGCCGCAGGAGATCCTTCCCATTGAACCAATAACTCCCATGTGTCGCGATTCAATTGAGCTCGAACAATAGATGCCGTGGGAGGAACAACTCGACCATGCACAATCTCGTGAAATCACCCCATGTATGTAGGCGCTGACCTTGGTACGATTTCAAAGCGCAACATGAAAAGCATTATGGATATGTGCCTTAGGTGGAAGTTGAAGACGTTAAGCCACTGATCCAATAAGTTCTTGTATGAGAAAAGGCCCATAAAAACGAGGAGCCAACTTGGATGCGGAGATGTAATGCCGACGAATCTGTTGAAAACGGTTTACTCAATCACCAACCTCAAAGGTAACTTGTCTCGATGCTTATCATGGCGGTCCTTCATGTAATCTTGAGCTTGAAGAAGCCGGCCTCAATTTCAACAAGAAACTCATCACGATCACACATCCGCGATCTATCGCCACCACACGAGCAAGATAGGTTGATAAGTCAACAAAGTAGGAGGATCACACCCATAAACCACCAAAAGGCGTGGTTTGCAAAGAAGTCTCAGTGGGATGAATTGTACCAAAACTCAAAGACAAGGAAGCCATTGAAGCCACTGCTTAGCAATGGTCCGATTAACAACTTTGATTGTCCATGAGATTGAGGATGAAAAGTCAACTCGTGAAGTTTGACACTCGAAAGTTTAAAAAGTTCACCCAAAAGTTACTTCAAAACCGGATCACGATCGCTAACAATGGAACACGGGATACCGTGGAGACATACTATCTCACAAAGAAAGCACGGTGACCGAATTAGCGGTGTAGGATGCCCAAGATGAATAAAGTGATCGATTTAGAAAATGATCAACAATCGTTAACACCACGCTTTACCGCCGCTTTGGGAATCCATGTAAATATCTTCCCACACCACCAAAGGGCACCACCAATGGTCAAGTAGACCCGCAGGTGTAAGTGTTCCATTTTATTCTTCTAGCAAACCACACACCCTTTGACTTGTTCACTAACCTTCGGTGAGCACCATCGTTGTAAAAGGAAGCACGAAAACGGTGTAAAGTCTTTTGAATTCCTTCGTGACCCATACCAAGAGCATGAGCCAAGAACTCTGGCCAAAGAAATGAAGATTCAGCGAGAAAATACGCCCTTTATACTATATCAAACCATCAACAAAAGTCCACTCAGTTCGGCAAGACGCCGAATCCGATCCCAAGAATCGCCGCAATTCGCAACGCAGAAACTTCTGCTAGAAGGCCGCAAAGAAAGAATCGCGTCCGTAGATGGCTCAGATCGCCGGCGTCTCTTCATCCCGACGGGATAATGCATCAGCGGCAGCGTTCTGACATTCGGGCTGAAATTCAATCGAAAAATCATAACCAAAGAGTTTACTCACTCAGGTGTGCTGCAGAATTGTGGAGAGACGTTGATCCAAAGAAAAATTTGAGAATGTAGTGATCGACACGAACCACAAAGGCACTTCCCAAAGATATGGAAGCCAATGAAGAACCGCTTAACGAGCCCAATCAATTCACGCTCATAAGCGCCAATTTAACGTGATGAGGAGCAACCGCGCGACTAAAGAAAGCAATGGGTCCACCACCTTGATGAAGAATCGCCCCAAAGCCAAAGACCGAGGCATCACAATCCATAGTAAAAGGCTTAGTGAAATCGCGATGTAGCATCGAGTTGAAACAAGAGCCGCTTTAAGGCGCGAATACGAAATCACCAGACGCCCAAGAAAATGCCTCTTTTGAACAATTTGGTGAGGAGCCGCAATGTAGTCGTACTGACTTAATAAACTTACGATAATAACCAATGAGACCAAGAAACCCGTGAAGCGTGAAGGAGCGAGAGTTGGCCATGCTTGAACAAACCTCCACCTTATCATTATCCATGGCCACGCCTTGGCATGAGATGGTATGACCGAGATAGGCCACAGATTCCTCACCAAAGAGACACTTAGACTTCTTGAGGGCCAACTGATGATGACACATAAGCTGGAAAGTTGTGCGAACTTGCTGACGATGTTCTGCCCAAGATGCACTATACACCAAAATATCATCAAAGAAAATAAGCACAAAATGACGAATAAAAGGCTTGAGAATGTCGTTCATCAGGGCTTGGAAAGTAGCCAAGGCGTTAGTCAGGCCGAATGGCATGACTAAGAACTCGAAGTGGCCGCAATGTGTGCGAAAAGCCGTCTTCTCAATATCATGACCGTGCATAAAAACTTGATAATAGCTTGGTGAAGAAATAGCACCATTTATGTCGGACCCCAGGTGTCAAACAACCCTGAGACCCTCTATGCGTACCGAGCTAGTCCCAGATCAGTAGCTAGCTCGTACAGTTGCAACAAAGATGATAAATTATCCATACCACAACGAAACTAATGAAGGAGACAAAGTAATATAATTAACAGCAAAAAACCTTATGGTCAAGTTTTTACAAAAGTTGCCACACAGGGCTTAGCAACAACAGAGTTCTTACAGTGGAAATCCAAAATACGTGGAGCCCAATCGACATACCCACAGGCAATCGAGTGGAGGACACGACCTAGTTCGCGAAGTCTTCATAGTAGCCTTCCTCGTAGAACTCAATATTTTCTGTTTCTTCTGCTGGGACTGATCAACAATGGGCATAAAGCCGTGAGTACATAAAATACTCAGCAAGTCGTAGAGAAATATATGCACATAGTATTCATGCAAGGCTTAAACACGGATGTCTTTATGGTTAATTTGCAGAAAGCAAGTTTGACAGTAAATACAATAATTAGATTGCAAAGCAAGATTTTAAAAGATTAATACATAAATAACCAAGTTCCTTTGAAACAAGCAGTGAACTTCCCGTTCACTTCCCAACCATTCCAACCAAACCTTTCCATCGAACCAAAACCACAGTTTTGAAAATGCTACCCCTTGCGTGAAATCACCAGGCATGTTCGAAACCGCGGACATGGCTATTCGAATAGATTTTTGAAACTCTGCAGAGATTGTACAGCTTTACCCACAAGAGATAGATCACTTGTAATGTCCGTCTGACACACTTCCGAAGGTGTGCGACTAAGTGATTATCACAAGGCTTTTACAAAGTTCTATTTTGCCTCGGTTCTGCTCGCTAAGGTTTCGCCCTCACGGCCCCTTCTTGCCCCAATAATCAACCCAAACAGAACCGACTCAAAATTTTCCTAATTAGTTGGCCAGGTCTGTCCCATACCGGACTTGTGGTTGCACGAGGTGGCCTAGATCAATGGCTTGCAAAGTTAAGTCCTTATTTGGCTGCTCAGACGAGACATTCCGCATCCCAATGTGCCTCACGCACCCACCTTCACCCCCTACCACAAGCCCGAGCATAAATCATTTTTGTTCATTCTCGACCAAATGGCAATCCCTGCCATGGCACAACATCTTTTAATAAAAGTGGCCTCACACCACAGTTCCATAGTTCTTTAGTCAAATTCATTCATTTTGAGCATGTGATCGTGAGTCCCGCGATAACTATAGCAATGCTAAGCCATAATACGCGCCCATGTTGGTAATACAATTATGCCCAACTAGTAATAACCATCCTATGGTGTCCGAGGATATATATCATTCAAGGAGATATTTCATTTTCAATTTATCAAGGAGGCATAATTGCAATTTGGTAAATATCTACTCCCAAAATCATTTTTAATAAAATCAGCCATGCATGATAATTTAAAACAATATATATTTGTAAAATGGGTTCAACATGGTCAAAGGCCTACGACTTGCCTTCGTTAACGAGTAGAGGATCTTCGGTCGTCGGGTCGAAGAAATCTTCATGAGCACAGGAATCCACACGTGCGAAAAGAGCAATAATAAATAAAACAGCACCAAATGAACTCCAAAAATTACAAAACCAGAACTAAATGAAAGAGCTTGATTTTAGATGAATATAGAAATTTGGATCACCCAAATCGGAGTTAGGATGAGAAAGTTATGGCCGATTGAAGTTTCAAAACAGATAAAATGATAGAATTTAGATTTTCGGGATTTTTTGAATTATTTTTCAACAGATAATTCGAGAAATGGCCAACACAAGCGCATAGCAATCACGCGAGCCACATTAAGTCGGGATCATTAACGCTTAGCTACGGCCGATACGACGCAAGGCCCACGCGCGCCACGCCGATCGCTCGTGTGAGCGCAGAACCCGAGGGTCGCCGGCGGCCAAGGCGTGGCGGAGGAGGCGCCACCAGAGGTAGAGGAGTTCGGAACCAGTGCGCCACCTTTGGGGACTGGCAGAAAGGGCGGCGGCAGAACGAGAGGAAGCGCAGCGGCGAATCTGAAAGCGGCACGGCTGGCGGAGGCGCGCACTGCAGATCTGGTGATACTTCGGGTAAGGTGATTGAGGGTCGCGCAGACCGGAGGCGCGCGCAAGCATGGCGTGGCTTCTGGCACTGGAGGAGGAAAGCGAAATGTCACGGAGAGGCGAGGAAGAGAGGAGGAGGAAATGGGGAGGAGGAGAGAAAGCAGCAAGCTTTTATAGCGGTGGAGGAGGGTCACGGGGCAAGACCGGAGGAGGCACGCGCGAAGAGAGAGAAAGCAGAGAGAGGAGAGGAAGGAGATAGCTCACCGGTGAAGTCCCGCTTAAGCTCACGGCGACGATGAGGATGACTAAGATGGATCGAAATCTCTGACGGATAAAATCCTCCCGGCGTGAATTCAGAATCACCTACATCGAAATTTAAAACCGGTGAATTCAAAATTTGAATTTTGAATTAAATTTTACTATCGAGAATCGACCAGAATCCTACGAACCGAAAAACCTAAAAACGAAATTGGTGAAAATGGTAATTATGAAATTTAAATTTGGAATAATACAAATATTAATGAGAAAATGTTTCAATGTGTACATAAAAAGTCATCCTTGGTTGCTTCACTCTCCAGAGCAGTCCTCTCGTCCAAGTGTTCTAAAGCATGTAACATAATAAAAAACATAAGTTAATGATAATGAATGATAGCTTGACTAGCATACAAAAAACAATAATGAGAAGTAATTCATACCAATACATTATCGAGAAACGCGAAGGTTGTGCAATGTGGTCGTTGTTATCATAGAGTATAAGTCCTTCAAATTGTGCTAGGTGAGCCTTGTGTTGATCCCAAGTGTGTGTTTCGTGTGCATATTGTAACCAATGATTGTAAAGTTGTTGGTAATATGTGGGTTCGACCAACCGTAAACGCTTCGCATTGGTATTGAAGGACACAAGACCATAATGGAAACTAGGATCAAGAGACGTCCGACAAATGAGAATCATCTCCGTAAGGCAATAGATCGACATCTCGACGTCCATAAGTCCGAGCGGATCTTGAGCTAGCATGCGATTCATAGGAAGAAGAGTCATGTGGTCGAGATTGATCTTTTGGCGCACCATTACCTCTCGTAGGTCTTATGAAATTGTTTTGAAGCATGACAACCATGGTCTTCATCCCGAGTAGCATGCGTGAAGTTTTGCTTGCGGTGAATTCCAATGGTTGGTCTTGCCTCGCATCATGAGCGCCCCACCATCGCACCATCATCTGGACGACGGAGAGCTACTATCACTGCACTCTTGCATCTGGACTTCATCGATGACTGACTCTTCGCTTCTTCGCCGCTGCCACAATATCCTCCTTAATGGCCTTTTCTTCTTCCCGCCGACACTTGTTTCCCTGTTTGTGTAAGTGAGGCAAAGTCTTCAGCTAATTTTTCAGTTGGTTGGCTACAATATTTCTTTTTCCCAAGATGACTCTGGCCAATATTTTTCTTTGTCCACTGCTTCAATGGTTCATCATCTAGTGCTTTATTCAATTCCTTTCGAGGGATAGCATCAACTACAACTGTAGATGGCATTGGGGGCTCACCTTCCTCGTCTAGTAGGGGCTCTGATTGTATCATGGAGCTATCAAGCCACTCGTGGATTGAGTTCTCTATGTCGTACAGAGTGGCATTGATTAGATCGCCAAAAGGATCTACATCCCTATCTTCATTTCTAGTCTCATGCTCTTGCAATCGTAGCCTCATATTGTAGTGGACATTAACGAGTTTATGTAGATTCTTGTATCCAAGACGGTTCCTCAATTGTGTATGTACCAATGCAAATGTGCTCCAATTTCGTTCACATCCACTGGACGAAACACATTGCGAGACAATCCCCAAGGCATATTTTGTTAATGTCGGTGTCTGCGCTCCAAACGTCATCCACCATGTAGCTACAAGTAACATAAAATTTGTGTTAAACTAATAGTGATGGGTCATTTTCCATGTATATGTAAGTTCGTGAATAACCTACCGCAGAATGACGATTAGCACTCATGTGAACCTCATTGGAAGCAAATAAACCTCGCTGATTACTGATTGTCCTAGTCGCCTAGAGCCCCTGATCAAGCGCCCCTGTGTATTCGCTATTCTTTGAATCGCCATTGTCGTGAAGCGACGAGGGTCGGATTCTTCCCCACATTATAGAAGCGGCTCTGCGGGTTTAGCAACGATGCTGTGCAAACAAACACACTTAGAAAGTTAGAAAAAAATACAACAAATATATGATATTTATTTGGATTTAGGAAACTATGAACTTGCTCGAACTATGTACGTGCGGTCCTTCATCATTGCAATTCTCCTATTAACAATCTTTATGACACAACCATAAGTGGCATCATCTTCTTTCAAGCGCCTTGAAGTTCAAATTGAGTTCGCACGCCTTTCCAACCATTCCCGCCATCGCTATGGTTTCGTTGGTTGACATATCCGAGTAGTCGGTAAATTGGTTCTACCAATTTTATGACCCAATCCATACTCGACCACCATTGTCTACTTGTGAAGCAGAATACATGTATTCTCCTTCCTGGGTCGTGCTCAAATGGTTGGAGCCCCATACATCGACACCATCCACTTCGTGAACTTTGCTTTTCTATCCCTAAAACTTTTCAAGAAAATGAATGTGGTTCCAAACCTTGTGGCGCTTGGACTAACTATCTCCTCCAATTTGTTGGCGATTTCATTATGGAGGCGATCGTGGTTGTATAAGAACCGACAAATCCTCTTAGCCGCCTTTAACAATCGTGATCAACCTCCTCGAATCGACCAATATCCTTCAACATAAGGTTGACGGTGTGCGTTGCACACATCGCCAGACTAAAGTTGGGTACTCTTCAATTACCAGTTGGCATGCTTTCTTATAGTTCGCATCATTGTCGTGACAACTGCATGACCTGTTTACTCCAACTTCTTCCACAACTCTACTTAATCTCACGATACAAAAAGTCAAGATTTTGTATGTCACTAGTTGCATTCATCGACTTATGGAAAATATTCTTCCATTGCAAGACAACATGAAGTTAATGATACTCATTTGTGTAGGCCCACCCAAGAATCACATAATAGAGACTCCATATATATCCCACTCTTCTTTGAACTGTGATATGCACTTCTTGACCTCTTGTTCGCTGGCATCAAGATATGTCCCATCGATTTCATGCCCTTGGTGACGGAACCCCTGGCCAAGTTCTTGTGTCTCTTTAATGGCGCACGAAAATAAGGACACTGTCTTAACTCCAAAGAATGTCATTACTATGGAACTACTTTGACCAAATTTTCCCAAGTTTTGACTTTGCTTCTCCGCCAAGTGTTGTATCAATGCGGGTTGACTGGTGCCCGATCACGCAGCAAAATATCGTGGATCAACTCTCATGGACGGTGACTCGCCAAACATCCTCGAAAAGCATTGCTTCTGTATCACTACCTCCGCCACTTCCACTTCCCTTTCCACTCCCACTTCCCGCACTACTTCCACTACCACCACCATGTTCAAACGTCGCACTCGGCTCTAGCTCTTTGTTGCATCCGATGTAACTCTAACGACTCCCGACGAGCCCATTCCATTTGCATTTCCTCGTTATCATCAAATGCATCTTCATATGATGGATCACGAGCCATGTGCTCTCTTGCGCTTCTTCCATTCGCAATGCTCATCTTTAAGAGATTTCTTTCTTACCTTCGCTTCTTCAAGACTTGCCAAGATGAGCCTTCTGACTTCACGAACCCCATTGCAAGCAACATCTCCGTGTCTCCAAGAAGATGTTGTTTTAGGCGTGACACCTCCGCCGATTTTGTTAGATTGCAATATCCGCACTTCCAACCAAAGACCTCCTAGTCTCTCTCCATAGTCCCAAACATTGATGGATTTAGAAGTCATCACCTACAATAATCCGCATGGGATGGAAATTGTTAGTCATGGATCATATTGACAAGTGATTTCATCTTCAGATATGGATATATGCTATACAAAGTTATCAAGGCATATATGTTGTTTTGTGAATGGATAGCATTCTGTAGTCTTGCATACACTGATACACAACATGCATGGACTTACACATTGATTCACAATTTCATACAGCATGCAAGGATAGCATTATGTGGTCTTGCATACACTGATACACACAGCATGCTAAAGCCTTTCACATGACCACTAGTAATCCAAATGTGCAACCCTCCACAAATGCTAACCACTTCAACAAGCATGTGCTAACCACTAGTAATCCAAATGTGCAACCCTCCACAAATGCATTCAAGATGGTTTCCTACACTACAATCTCTACTTGGTCCTTACTCCCTAGTCCCTACAAACAATGAACTCAAAAACTCCACAAGTAGAAAAACTTTCAGACCTGCTGCTTGTGCTTGTGCTGCAGCTAATGTTGCTTGCTTGTGATGTGCTGCTTTGGTGCTTGCTTAAACTAATGGAAATAGAGAATGAGAGGGAGGGAAGCTACTGGAAATGGAGAATGAGAGGGTGGGAAGAGGCCAAGAGGGAAACAAATGCTAGTGGGGAACATGCTGCAGCATAAAGGGGATGAGGGGGCTGCTACCCATATGGGAGAAAGCAAAGGAATCCAAAGCAGCCAAAAAAAAAAATCGGCCGGTTTTTTGATACCGGTCGGGACCGGTAAACCGGTAACTGGCCGGTTGACCCATGGATGACGGCGGCCGGACAAAAAACGTTTTAGGTTTAACCTATACAAAAACAAAAACAAAAAAAGTTGTGAAGACCGTCGATTTAGTTAGTAAATTTGTTGATATGAAAGAGCATGCTATTAGTTTTAAAAACTGGGCCCTTGTCAATAACCAACTAATTGGTATACTGATAAACAGTTACTCAAATTACACTGAACTTTTTTTTTGTCTGACTTCTGGATGGACAGATTGTTTTCGGGTCTTGGCTTCAAAATAGCCTACTTAAATTCTGAATATTAAATTTGAAAGTGGGTCAGTTTCAGACTTGGAAACTGGTATATGCTTTTCACTAGAAACGTATATTGCTCCGATACGCGATACCTGCACGGCGATATGGATACCGTGATACCGCAATATGCATTTTCCTAAAAACAAGGATATGTCGATACGGTGAGTATATATGTATTTAAAAATTAGAAAAATGTAAAGAGGCTACGAAAGATTGCGACAATGAGATTATCTTGATGAAAACTATGTATTTCATGCATCCTAGCCAATAGCCATTTTTCGGGCTGACCGAGCTCCTCAATTCCTCCTTAGTCCATGCAAATAAATCATGTAGAGTGGAATATCAGGGTATCGCCGTATCCCGGTGTATCACCGTATCAGTGTAGTATTGTGTACGGGAACAGTTGCAAAGTGGAGTACCGGGGTATTATAGTGGAAAGTTGGAAACTACTCGTGTGATTTCTGGTTCTCGAGCTCCAGGATATTTGCAAATATGGTATGCCCTCCAAATTGAAACTGGGTGGACAATGAGCCGATCCTACTCGTAGGTCTCAAACATGTATTTGTCTTTTTTTTTTCTGAAGGGAGGCAGGACCGCAGGAGCACTGCCAATTCTTTACAGAAGAGTAAAAAAACAGATTGTCATGTACAGGAGGGACAAAAAAGCCGTAGTAAAAAAAGAACTAACAACTCAGACTAAAACCTCTTTCTCCCAAGCGCATGAGAAAACTCCAGTTAGGTCTCAAGTAAACACCTCCGGTTAAACTTTCATCTTTAAATTTTAGCTATTGTATTGCGGTTAATATAGATGAATGGTTAAGCCTTTTCTTCTTTTGGTGTTTTTTTTTTCGAGTATGGCTATATGGTACCTTTTGTTCTTTTTTGTCAGCTTTATAAGTTAAACAAGTGAATGAATCACGACCTTTTATATTTATGTTCTCTTCAAATTGCTTGCACAATTAGTTTATGGAATTTTTTACTATTTAATCCTTTTTTAATTTTGTTTTAAAGTTAACCCCTCGCGAATTTTATTTCCAATTCTGACCCATTTGACCACGCCACCACTTGTGGTGTTGCCAAACCGTTCTGTCACGTCACCGGAAGCGGCGTGACAAAACATGCTACGCAAGCCCTCGTCCTACCGCCGTACCAGGTGGAGGCTTGTGTGGCATCTGTCACGCCAGATCCCATGGCGTGACAATCCTTTCATGTCACGCATGTATATGTGGCGTGATAGGGCCTAATTCCAATCGTCCGATTTACTCTGACAATCCGACGGAGGGGACGTCGGATCGTCCAACAGCATTCTCCGACGGACGGTCCGATTCGACGGACGCCTCCTTTGTCATGCCAGTTATCACGGCGTGACAAGAGCCGTGTCACGCCATACATATTGGCGTGACAGGGCCTAATCCCAGTTGGTTTGTAAATTATGCCAATTCGACTTGATTTATGGAGTCGAAACCATGTAAGATGGTAACAAAGGGTCTTCCTTTAATAGATCAAAACAATTGAAGTTACGGTGATACATAACACCATATACATGAACATTTAACAACCCATAACTTAAAAATAGTTACCTCTCTACGTAACCAAACATAACACCATCCTTTTAGCCGAGAGTAAATACATATATGAACCGATAATCTTTTTGTGGATTGATAACCTTTGACACTTCAGGTATATATCCATCATAAACACCCGCACAAAATTGATACATACTGCATCCTGGAAAAAATGAATAATATATGGACTGTGTGGTACAACATGAGGCACAAGTATGGAAATATGCTAGACAAGATCACGATGAAAGATGCGATACATCCCTCGGAATGATAGGTGGTACTCTTCATCACTTTGTGGTCGAGACCATTCGTGCCTACTTTCCAACTCTTTTTTCATGTTGTTGGATGTTTGCTACGCGAAGAATTGAATGCGAAAAGACGACGAGATTTGAAGTTGCGAATTAAAATAGACTCTATAATAAAGCTTGGAAGAACACGACGCGCAGGGTTTGGTTACGTGCATAAGAAACAACATCATGCACGATGCAACAAACCGAAGTACTCCTATGATACATATGCACCTTTTTGGAATGGAAATAAATTTGACTTTCCGGGAACTAGTACGGAATGGTTCGACCTACTGCGTGGATCGGGGCCATTTTTCCTTCCTTGCGAGCTCAGCGTTGAACTCCTCGCCGGCCTGTTTGGCCTTGGCCGTCATTTCCCTCTTTTTCTCACGCTCTCTCTTGCGAGCCTTGCGCCTCGCTCGCAGACGCTGAGATGAGCTTTTCGCCTCCGACGGATACGCTGCTTTGCTCGTTGTTGCGCGCTCCTTCCGGATCTCACGGGCTCTTTTGGCATCCCACTCGTCAGAGTCGAGAGTCCATCGGTCATGCCGGTCGATCTCTAAGTCAATCCACTGCGGTAGCCATATAGCCGATCCGGGGACTACAGGTAGACGGGAGAGGTTGTTAGTGCATACTTTGAAAGAGAAATAGTAGGGGAACGCACTGTAATTAGTCCTTACCTGCTGCCGATAGCTTCTCGTGCCCCACGGCGGTCGGGATAGTCATTGGAGCAGTTCGCGCGACCCCATTAACGCATGTTCAGCCGAGCATTGCTTGGATTTGAAGAACTTACATGGGTCCTCGCACCAACAGAGGGCGATCCCCTCCGGCAGCAAAGGCGCGAACGCCGGCTGGAACGCTCGTAGGTGTTGTCGCTATGGGGCGCCATTGCGAGAGTCGCCATCCTAGCAAGCTCCTCTTGCCAGACCCGGGCCGCAGCAGCCCTTGCTTGGTCGTCCCGTGCCCCAGCAGCCCTTGCTTAGTCGCGGATCTCGTCCCATTGCTTCTGCATCTTGTCCATCCCGACGTAGTGAAGCAAGCTCTGGTGTAGTGTTGGGTTTGGTTGTGTAGTGTTCTCTCCCAAATATTTTCCACCTCCTTTTATAAGCCACAAGTTGGCATGGTGTGGTTAATTTCATGCATAGTCTTGTCTTTCGGTCTGAAAAGCTGAGGAGGTAGAGTGTTGTCATGTCGATCTGAAAAGCTAGTGAGGCAGAGTGGTCACGTCTTACTTTGCAGAGAGAAGTCGCCGGGTCAAGTCCTGCTTTGTAGAGATAAGTCTTGTCTTGCTTTGCAAAGTGATGTCTTTTCGGTCCGAAAAGCTGGCGAGGCAGAGTGTTGTTACGTTTGTCTTTGCAGAGTCTTGTCTTTTTGGTCTAAAAAGCTGAGGAGGTATAGTGTTGTCATGTCAATATGAAAACCTAGCGAGGTAGTCAGGGTTGTTAAGTCGATCTGAAAATCCTAAACCTAAACCTAAACCTAAACCCTAAACCCTAAACCCTAAAACCATAAACCCTTGACCTAAACTTAAAGCCTAATAGCCTAAACCCTAACCTAAACATAAACGTAAACCCGAGCCTAAAACCCTAAACCCTAAAACCTAAGCGCTATTTCATGTGGTACAGCTTTATCCATCTATATCCAACAAAAAATTGCAAAGTCAGTATCGCATGCCATATGTATGAAATATCACAATCTCTGATGCGTCGATACGCTCCCAAAGTCACAGACGTCAGATCCGACACGATCGGATATCGGTACGGTTCGACACTGATCCCGATACGTATCGGGAAGTATCGGAAATTCTTTTCATTAAAAAAAAGAAATACACCCCGGTACGGCCCGATACACCGGAATACACCGAAACGGCCTAGAAAGAAACCCAGCCCAAGACAAAAAAAAAACTATTGTTCCTAGCCCAAGCCCATCGCAGAAGATACTAACCATGAAAGTTTTACTAGTGGTGTGGGCATCATAGAGATTGCTAATCTCTCACTTGATGAACCAAAGTTGGAAATGGAATTATGTGAAGATGCAACAAGAGATGATGATGTTGAAACTACTATGGATGAGTGCGATGAATAGAAGTGGTATTGATTTTGTTTTGCTGCTTTGTGAACATTGTTGAACTATGTTCTGGGGTATGTACCCTTATGGTTTGTGATTGGGTGTGCTTGAATTATGTAATATGATCTATCTATCTATGTTCTATCATTAGTCATGCAGAAGCTAAGTCTTCTATTGTTCATTTCATCTTGATTCTTGACATACGTACTGCCAAAATTTACATACATTGGTAAACCCTTGACTCAAAGTCTCAAACTTACCAAGCATCTTATTTTATATTTTAACTATTTTTAATACACACATCCGTATCGCCGTATCGGGTTTTTCTGAGAAACGGGTATCGCCAGATCACGCATTCAGATCGCGATCGGCAGCATCCTAGATCGCAATCAACATTGCACATGACAAGATTTATGTTGTACTTACAGCAACGAGCATGATGGATTACAGTAATCATGGAACACTTCGTCTTGTTAAATGAAGTTTTCGGGTTGTTTGACAATGATTGACAAAGACATACTCCATTGACAATTTTGAATGGGGGCAATTGTGATCTATAACTCTCATATTTCTCTGGCGGAGACTAACCCTTTATTAAAGTGTGTTAGGCCATACACAGTGGACGAATAACACTAAGAAACAAGGAGATGTAAAAAGATCCAAAACCTACACTGCCAGAGTCTCTCGTGCTCAATCACGCTCGAGATCCCATTCTCGAGACCACCCAAACCATGTGTTTGGGACTGTTCAGAGCTTGCCTTTAAGTGCGACCTACACTACCCTGGATCCACGTACCCAGGTACGCTTGAGATTCCGTTCTCGAGACCGCCCAAACAACGTGCTTGGGACCGCTCAGGGCTTATTCCTGAGTACGCCCAGGACTTTGCTTCAGGTACGCGAGCTACACGCCGAGTGCCACGAACTACTCGTTCGGGAAAACTAATATGCAAAAAGAAGATAAGGCATATTTTTTCGCCTTCAGCCTATATTTCATTTCACACTTGATTACTTTTAGAACGCTGACGGGTTATTTTAATTATACAGACCTCAATTGTTTCTAACCGGAACATCATGTTTCAGACTTCTAGATACAATGTCAAAACTCATTGTGAATTCTACATGCCACCTAGCTGCTTCCATTCCCAGTGTAGTACTGATAAATTTGTGTTAGGGATTTCGAGATTGACTTATAACACATCTAAGCATGCCTTTTGGCAAGAATGCCTTTTGGTATCCTAAATTTTGATACCATAAGACATGATTAGAATGAGCAATTAGCAACATGGATCATGTTAACTAGCATGACAATGATGAAGAAAGATGATAACTTCAGCTTTGCTACATATTTGCCATATATTCTATCATGTCCGTGTTCTCACATTCAAGAGCTAGACATAAATTACTAGAGTAAGAAACTGAGAATAAGGACCGACACACACTAGTTATTTTCGAATTGACAATAGGCATGTTCTTGCTAAAGAACTTATGTTAGTTCTTGATAAGAACATGATACTTCACAAAGATCTTTGCAACCAGCTCAATGGAAATAAAAAAATCTGAGAGCAATATACATATACAACCTATGTATTCTAGTTTCTCTGGCAACCATTCATCAATCATTTCAAGGACGCATTCACCACACAAGTATTCAATACCTTGGGGGCGGCAGGGACTCGTGAGGAGGCGCGGAGGAGGAAGCCGCGTCGGGCGGCCGGAGGCGCGGAGGCGTGGGGGCTGGGAGGCGAGGCCGCCTGGCCGGCACGAGGGCGTGAGGGCGAGCCGGCATCGGGAGGATGCACCGCCACAGGAGGACGGCCGACAGGGAGGTGGCCGCGGTGGAGGAGGAGGCTGGGCCGGGCCAGGCGAGGGTTGGAGGAGAGGCGCTGTCGGGGAGGATGCGCCGCCATGGGGAGGGCGTTCGGCGGCGGGAGGACTCAGCGTCAGGAGGAGCGCAGCGGTGGAAGGCGAGGCGGCCGGGTCGGGCCAGGCGAGGGGCGAAGGGAGTGGCCGGCGTCAGGGAGGGTGCGCCGCCATGGGGAGGGCGGCCAACGGCGGGAGGACCTAGCGTCGG
Organism: Hsuehochloa calcarea; assembly: GCA_036346395.1. NCBI lineage: Eukaryota > Viridiplantae > Streptophyta > Magnoliopsida > Poales > Poaceae > Hsuehochloa > Hsuehochloa calcarea. The sequence goes on from CM070614.1 coordinate 29,861,722, forward strand.
GGAGAAGCGCAGGTGGCGGGAGGTAGAGAGGCGTCGGGACGAAGATGGGGGAAAATGGGCTGCTTGCCACATTTAGTGCCCATTGTCACGCCATGTATCCAGGTGTGACAGGGAAGGTTGTCATGCAGTGGATTCCGGCGTGACAGATGCCACGCAGGCCCTCCACGCTGGCACGGCGTGCGACCGAGGGTTTGTGTGGTAGCTTTGGCCACGCCACCGTATTTGGCGTGATAGAACGTTTTGGCCACGCCACTGGTGGTGGCATGACCAAAGGGGTCAGAATTGGAAATAAAGTTTAGGGATTAACTTTAAAATATTAATAAAAAAGGATTAAATAAATAAAAAATTCTAGTTTATGCTGGTGTTTCAACTTGTGCCTTTAGTGACCAATGGTTTATTCTTTTCTTCTGAGATGCTCAGAAAGCAATGTGTGAAGAGGTACAGCTCTTTTGACTTCCTAACTGAGGTTGTCAACAAGGTACCAGACCTCGGTGGCGCTGACTCTTGTGGAGATGAAAGAGGATTACCCAAAAGAAGGTAAATTCATTTATATAGTTGACTTTGTATGACTCACTGTAACAATTAACTGGCAACTGATTAATGCTTGAAATTCACTTTTCAGAAAAGCCTTGTCAAATGGAAGCGACCCAGAGAATGAGGAATCTCGATCCAGCAAAGTGGTATACCTTCATCACATATCGTCGAGTAAAGTTTTCTTAATGGAGGAGTTGATAACAGAATTGTTGCTTTGCAGGCCATAAGAAGCTCAAACATCAGTCCCAGAGGACGTGGCAGAGGTCGAGGTAGAGGACGGGGACGACCGCCAACTAAGAGAAAGGAAGTTGGTTACGTACAATTCGAGGATGAGAGCAGCATGTTTGCTGAACAAGGTGAACCCTTACCAGGAGATGATACAGTTCCAGAGACCATCGATGGTAATGAGAGCATACCCCAAAGCACACATCCTCCAGTAGAGGATCCATCAGCCACAGCGCTAGCTGCAAATTCAAAGGTGGAAGAAGCCAACACCGACCATCAGCCAGATTGGCCTATGCCAGAGGGCATCGGAAACATTGGTGTCGGACCATCTGGTTTTGGACATCTGACAGTGCAAGTTGACGAGGATGAGGACTACGACAACGAGGATTAGGCATTGTCATCCTCTCATTATATGCACTAACAGGACAGTTCTCCTGGTGTTGTAAAATGTAAATATAGTTAAGTAGTTGCTGCAGCTAGCTGCGATGTGCTGCTGATATTACGCAGTTATGTAGTTGTCCCGTGTAACTTGTCTGTTTCCCAATAATTGCATGCTAGTTGCCTGACCTTGTTGACATGTTTGACTACTGAAGTGTTTTGTCAGATTTAACCCAGTATTGAAGCAGTAATTCTCTGTTGTAATGTTACATTGTAATCAGCAGTAATTTTATGTGACCATATTACAGTGTAATCTTAAACTAGAATATGTTGTGATTGCCTTCCTCAAATCATGAATTCATGTTATTCAGATGTTCAACACATGCAATTTTTTTAGTATCCTATGGAGGATAAATATGCTACATCCATCTGTACTCATTAGCTCGAGATAGCTACGATCTGGCATTTTTCATGGACAATAATAAATCAACTTGTAGCTACAACAAAATCCACATTTTTCATGGGCAACTTACACTTTGTAAAGACTGCATGAAACTGTTCCCGGAAAAGAGAAGACTAGAGCATGAAAAAAAAACGGGAATTCAAAGAACACTATGGTGCAATCAGAGTGGTTACAAATGTAAGTCCTTATAAAAAAGGAGTTTACAGCTGTGTACAGTTGAAATGTAAATGAACACAAGAACTGGCAACCCGTACAGTTGTGTTACAACCAGAGTTAGAAATCCCGGCCGGTTACCAGCTACTGGCCGGGGGCCGGGATCTAAAATCCTGGCCGGTTTTTTCCAATTTCGCAAATTCAAATTTTAATTTTCGAATTTTGGTTGGTTTTTAAGAAAATTCAAGCGAATTTCGTCTGGGTTTTTTTTTCGGGAAATCCGGTTACCGGCCGTTTTTTTTTTCCCGATCAACGACCGGGATTTCCCCCGGGAACGGGTTTTGGATCCCTGGTTACAACCAAGGAGAAAAAACCGGTGGGAACCGGGAGGAAAAAAAACCGTTCTATTTTTTTTTCAAATTTAAATTTATATTTATGATTGCATAATGCACTTCCTATGTTAGTTTAGACCTTTTTGTGCTAGATTACATATTGTACGAGCTAAATATGCTTAAATTATTGTACTCCCAAATCCCAACATTTTTTAGACAATCTAGCCTAACTAGTACATGCTAGTTGGAATCTTGGAAAAGACCTTGGGTAGCATGAGCAGTAGGGAATCCTGGAAAGCACCTTGGAGGTTTGGTCTTGGACTCTTTTACAGCACTACGACAGTAAAGAAAAGAGCAGCAGAAGCAGCAAGGGGAGAAGAGCAGCAACAACAACTGGCTCAACAGAGCAGCAGCAGCAGCAGGGGAGAAGAGCAGCAACAGCTAGATCTGTGAGTTTCTCACCATCTCTTTTACTCTTGCAAATAGTTATGGAAAATCAGTCCCATGAGCTAGAGTGTCATTTTCAAATGGCTTCCTATGCTATATTAAGTTTTCTTCTTCTTTGCCTTAAAACCAGTTATGGAAAATTAGTCCCATGAGTAGATAAATTTTAAAAACAAATTACATTAGTTCCTAAACAAATCTGAACCAGTATATTTCTGTCCAGCAATCATAAATAAAGTTAGAACACAGATCTTAGATTTGGTTGTTAGATTTTGGGATGCTAATGCTGCTACATGATATTGTAGGTGATTGCTCATAAATCTATCAATGTTTCGGAGCATGGAGAGAGACTAAGAGGTGCTGGTTGGAAGTGCAGATATTGTAATCTTACCAAATCAGGCGAAGGTGTCACCAGCCTAAAAAACATCTTGCTGGGAAACACGGGGATATTATTCCTTACGGTGGGGTTCGGCAGAAGTCCGAAGGCTCATGCTGGCAAGTTTTGAAGAAACGAAGAAAGAAATCTATTAAAGATGAACGACTGCGAATGGACCAAGATGCTTCAAAGCCTGTAGCACGTGATCCATCATCTCAAGATCTCTTCGATGATGACGAGGAAATGTAGATGGAATGGGCTCGCCGATAGTCGTTGGAGTTACACCAGCTCCAGTAAAGAGCAAAAGCCAGCGGTGCGACGTTTGAATATGGTTGTGGCAATGGAAGTGGGAGTGGTAGAGGAAGTGGAAATGGAAGTGGTAGAGGAAGTGGTACAGGAAGCAATGCCTTTTCTAGGATGTTTGGCGGGTCACAGTCCATGAGAGTTGATTATAACATTTTGCGCAGTCGGGCACCTCTCCAACCCCGCATTGATACAACACTTAATAGAGAATCAAAGTCAAAACTTGAGAAGATTTGGTCTAAGTTGTTCCATAGTAATGACATTGCTGGGAAAAAGGTAGAGTGTCTTTATTTTCGTGCTGCCATCAGAGTTACACAAGAATTTAGTCAAGATGTTTCATCACCTAGAGGCCATGAAATCGATGAGCCATATCTTGATGCTAATGAATAAGATATAAAGGAGTATGTACAACAATTCAAAGATGACTGGGGTATATATGGAGTCTCCATCATGTGTGATTCATGGACAGTACCTACACAAATGAGTATTATTAACTTCATGCTGTACTGCAATGGAAGAATATTTTTTCATAAGTCAGTGAACGCAACTGGTGACATACAAAATGCTGACTTTTTGTATCGTAAGATCCGTAAAGTTGTGTAAGAAATTGGGGTTCAACATATTATGCAGATTGTGACTAACAATGGTGCAAACAACAAAAAAGCATGTGAACTGATAATTGAATAGTATCCAACTTTAGTCTGGCAGTCGTGTGTAGCGCATACCGTCAACCTTATGTTGAATGATATTGGCTACTTCGAGGAGGTTGCTGGAGTTGTCAAGATAGTCAAGAGGATTTGTCGGTTCCTATGCAACAACAGTAACCTTCATAATGAAATGTGAGAACAAATTGGAGGAGAGATAGTTAGTCCAAACGCCACAAGGTTTGGAACGATATTTGTTTTTTTTTTTGAAAAGCTTGGGGGATAGAAAAGATAAGTTTATAAAGTGGATGGTATTAAATGTGTGGAGCTCCAACCATTTGTGCATGACGAAGAAGGAGAATACATGTATTTCTGTCTCACAAGTAGACAATGGTGGTCCAGTATGGATTGAGTCATTAAAGTGGTAGAACCGATTTATCGACTACTAAGATTTGTAGACCAGCAAAAATCGCAACAGTGGCAGGAATGAATGCAAAACCATATGAACTATAATTTGAATTTAAAGATGTATTGAAAGAAGATCAGACTACCTATACTCGTGTTATAGAGGTAGTTAATAGAAGAATTACAATGATGAAGAACCACACCTATATGATTCCAGACAACTAGATAGTTTCCTAAATCCGAACACATAAAATATAGATATTTTCCTAAATCCAAACACATAAAATATATTTTTTGTATTTTTTGTAACATACTAAGTGTGTTTGGACATCATCGTTGCTAAACCCGCAGAGCCACAACCTATATGGTTTGGGGAAGAATGCAGGCCTCGTCGTTTCCCTGACAAAAGCAATTCAAAGAATAGCTGATACACCTAGTGAGACAGTGCAGGCTCTAAGCGAGGTAGAATATTATCGTAATTGACGAGGCCTATTTGCTTCAAATGAGGTTTATCTTAGTGCTAATCGTATAACTGTAGATATGTTGTTATCAACTTATATATACATACAAAATCAACCACCACTATGAGTTTAATATAATTTTCGTGTTACTTATAGCTACATGGTGGATGACGTTTGGAGCAGAGACACCAACACTAAAAAAATATGCCTTGCGGATTGTCTACAGTGTGTTTCCTCCGGTGGATGTGAACGTAATTGGAGCACATTTGCTTTGATACATACACAATTGAGGAACCATCTTTTGTACAAGAAACTGCATAAACTCATATATGTCCACTACAATCTAAGGCTACGATTGCAAGAGCATGAGACTACGAATGAAGATAGGGATGTAGATCTTTTTGGAGATCTCATTAATGACACTATGTACGACAGAGCGAACCCAATCCATAAGTGACTTGATCGCCCCATGAGACAATCGGAGTCCCTACTAGAAGAGGAAGGTGAGCCCCCCATGCCATCCACAATTGTAGTTAATGTCATCCCTGAGAATGAACTAGATAAAACACTAGATAATCAACCGTTGAAGCAATGGACAAAGAAAATTATTGGCAAGAGTCATGTTGGGAAAAGAAAAAATTGTAGTCAACCAACTAAAAAATTGGCTCGAGACTTTGCGTCACTTGCACAAATAAAGAAACTAGTGGCTCATAATAGAAGAAAAAGGTCATTGAGGAGGATATTGTGGGAAGCGGTGAAGAAATAGAAAGTTGATCATCTGATGAAGTGGAGTACCAAGAGTCTGGTGATAGTAGCTCTTCATCGTCCGATGATGGTGCTGGTGGTGGGACAGCTTATGATGCAGTACAAGATCAACAAAACAAATGTCAATCATTGGAATTCACCTGTGAGAAAATTTTCACGCATACTACTCAGGATGAAGACCATGGCTGTCGTGCTTCAAGAACAATCAATAAGACCTACAGGAGGGCTAAGGATCGCCAACAAGATTATTATTGACCACAAGACTCTTCTTCTTATGAATCCTATGCTAGCTCAAGGTCTACTCGGACTTATGGACGTCGAGATACCAACCTATTACCTTCTGGTGACGATTCTCATTCGTCAGACATTTCCTCATCCAACTTACCATTACGGAAATCAAGCTAATGCAAGAATTATTTACCAGTGGGTGAAACTCGCATATTACCAACTAATTTATAATCATTGGGTAGAATATATCCATCAAACATACACTTGGATCAATACAAGGCATACCTAGCTTACTCTGAAAGACTTCTCCTAATTGATAACAATGAGTACATTGTACAACATTTGCGTTTCTCAACAATATATTGGTATGAATTGCTACTTCATTATGTTTTGATTATTTTAGATGTTTTAGAACACTTAGAGGAGAGGGTTTCACTGGATAGTTAAGCTAGCAAAGAAGATTTTTTATAAACATCAGACTCCTTACAAATTTCTAATTAGACATCAAGCTCCTTATGTATCAGGATTGTTACTTCATTAAACATTTTCTAATTAATATTTGCATTATTCTAATTGCTAATTACTCATAACCGATTTTCTCTTCTTCTTTTTTCGATTTTGGTAGCGGTTTTTCCGGTTTTAGGTGGTAACCATTCCAGTAACCAGGTTTAAAACATTCTCAATTAAATTTTCAGTATTCGAATTTCAAATGTTACCAGTCGCTGGACAAGTTTTCCACCGGTTCCGATATTTGTATCCTTTGTTACAACAATTCGAAAATTAATTCACTAAACCATGATGGAGATTGCTAATGATAGTTTTGGGTCAAAAGCACTTGGTCCCTCTGCTACCCGTGGTGATCTTGTGATCAGAACCCTTTGACAACAAGAAGCTTATGCAAATGATTCATCTTCAGCTCAGGTATGCTATCATAAAATACACAGGTCAGCACGAATGCATGTATCATTCATCTTTGCATTATGTTAACTGGACTGTTTTTTACCAAATTCACTCTTTATGGAAAAGAAGGGAAAAATAATCACATTCTAAATTCAAATTACAGTTACAACTTACAACTACCAAACTAGAATTAGGAATTTCTTCATAAAAAAAAGTGGTTCCCAGCAGCAGGATCTCATTTGATGTTTCCACTCTTCAAGGACTACTTCAGATTCTCCGTGTGCCAAAAACCCCCTCAACTATTGGCATTTAACTTCTCCCCAAGGATCTTGTTCAACAAAACAGGGTTGGCTTTACCCTTCGATGCTTTCATCACCTGGAATCAATTGAAAAATAATATGATAAGCACTCTCAATTGCAGGGGCTAACAAATGCTACCGAGGGGAACACATTCAAAATCGACAAACCTGGCCAGCGAAAAATCCCTGCAACTTAGTTTTCCCAGCCCGATACTGCTCAAGTTGCTTTGGATTGCCAGCAAGTACTTGATCTACCATAGCCTCAATTGCTGCTGGATCCGCTATCTGCCATTTCCAGTAATACAAATTTTCACTTCAAAAAACCCAACCAGAAACCAAAACACTGAAATTGTATCACTTCAAAAAACCCAACCAGAAACAACAATGCCAGATCTCATAAAGATATAAGAACAGCCAAGTGCACAAACTGATGAAATCAACATGACACGCCATTTATTTTCTCATTTTTTTTGAGTTTACAATATCATAAAGGCATCAGCATTGTTCGGTTTTTCCCAAGGATCCCAACCAAAGGAAAAGGCTGAAAGCTGGCACATATGAGTATATCTTCACAACACACTAACACTGGTGGCAGGGACCATAATATTTTTTTTAGATGCTCATAGTACCATGCAAGGTTGTCACGGCGCTCTGGCAAGTCGCGGCGAGCTCGGAGCGCCAGGACGCCTAGGTGCCTAGACGCCCGCCATGGCGAGGGTTAGACGGTGGAAAGAAGCAAAGCAGAGCAGCACAAATACCATGTAGCAACACAAATCAGAGCAGGAGGGAGGAGGGGAGGAGCAGCACCAGCAGCGCAGGAGGGAGAAGCAGCAGCAGCGCAGGAGGGAGGATGGGGAGCAGCACCAGCAGCGCAGGAGGGAGGAGAGGGAGGAGCAGCACCAGCACAGGAGGGAGGAGGGGATGAGCAGCACCAGCAGCGCAGGAGGGAGGAGCAGCAGCAGCGCAGGAGAGAGGAGGGGAGGAGCAACACCAGCAGCGCAGGAGGGAAGAGAGGGAGGAACAGCAGCAGCGCAGGAGGGAGGAGGAGAGAGGAGCGGCGGCAGCACAGGGGGGAGGAGGGGAGGAGCAGCGGCGGCAGCGCAGGAGGGAGGAGCAGCGGCAGCGCAGGAGGGAGGAGGGGAGGAGCGGCGGCGGCGGCGCAGGAGGGAGGAGAAGGAGGAGCGGCGACAGCGCAGGAGGGAGGAGGGGAGGAGCGGCGGCGGAGGCGCAGGAGGGAGGAGAGGGAGGAGCAGCGGCAACGCAGGAGGGAGGAGAGGGAGGAGCGGCGGCGGCGCAGGAGGGAGGTGAACTGACCTAGACGAAGGAGGTCGGCGTCCCCCTCCGGCCGACTGGACGCCAAGGCATCGACTAAGCGTCCGTGATAACCTTGGTACCATGGTTCCAAATACTAAGCAAAGTGACCAGTTACCTGAACCAAATCTTTCTCCTCTATCACAGATTTAACAGTGCCGCCTTTGGCAATGAGCTCAACCAGAATCTGCAAGACAGATTAACAGAGATTGTATGACACAACGATTAATAGTAAAACCTACAAAGATTGTAACAGAACACAGCCAGGAAAGGCATGCGAAATACTTCAACAGCACAGCCAGGAAAGGCATGCGAAATACTTCAACAGCACAGCCAGGAAAGGCATGTGAAATACTTTGGAATAACTACAGAATTAAAGTTCATTTTGTGCAATCTGCAAACGCTTTCACTGGTAGGCGGAGGTGGAAAGAGGTGAAAGTGTTTTTTTTCTTTATTTAAAACCTATTTGTACCATAGCCACCCCCCAAAATTGTACAGACAACACAAGAATAAATGTATAAAATTAAATAACTAACACACTACGCAAATGTTCAGACAAAAATAGTACAAAAGAAACTGTCAAAACTAAGTTTTGGCCATCATATTAAGTACAGCAGCACAATCAAAAGGAAGAGAGTGCATATAACCTACAAGTGCATAGAGTGCAAAAACTACAGGCTTCAACCAAAATATAGACCCAGAAGGCATAACACAAAAATAATGAAGCAACAAATCAGTTAAGCAAAGTTACCTCCTTGCCAATCTTCCCACTGATAGTTGCATTCTTTATGGATGCGATCAGTTCAGAAAGCTCCAGAGGTGTCAATTTAATTTCATCAATGGAGAGTTTTTCATTTTTCAGATAAGCAGCGATGTCACCCATGATCCAGTTAGCAGCCAGCTTTGCATCAGCCCCATGCTCAAGAGTAGAATCAAAGAAACGGGCAACCTGGGAGGAACATACAAAGATCAGATCACCTAAGCTATTGTGAACAATGGAAAAATATGGGTTCTCAAAAAAAAAAGGAAGAAGACATTGGAGGGATTATTCCATGCATGATAAACACAAGGCATCATGTGATCCAATAAAAATATATGGACCTCTAGCAAGCCTGATGAAATAAACTCTTTCAATTACATAACCAGTTCAAGACCAGGCCCTCTTGGTTTAGAAAATAGACACTTCGAAATAAAAGCATAAGATGATTACATTATCGTCATTAGCAAGGAAAAGAACATCTTGCATGCTGAGTCCCATATTCTCGTAACGCCTACGCTTTGCTTCTGGAAGCTCCGGCATTGACTTACGAATTACATCAATGTAGTCACTAGTGAGAACAACTTCAGGAAGATCAGGCTCAGGAAAATATCTGTAGTCGGCAAGTCCCTCCTTTTTCCGCATTGTAAAAGTTTTCTGAGAATTTACATAAAAAAGAATTTAGAAATGGTAGCAAAAGGCCAATAAGTGAAAACACAAGCTAACCAACAAGGTGGCACACAGCAACCTGAGAAGATTCATCCCATAGACGAGTTTCTTGTACAATTTGATCAGCCTGGCCTTCTTTATGAAGAAGAATCTGCCGGGAGATTTCATAATCTATTGCCCTATTTATCGCAGAAAATGAGTTCATATTCTTTATTTCAACCTGTCAGGATTTAAAGAAGCATGTGATACCATATCTAGAATAATAGTGAATAGATCAATGAACACACTTGAACTTATTGCCTCAAAATAATGAGACAAACAACTAATGATGCAAGGAACTGTTGCTCTCAGAAAATAGTTCCATTGTAAATGTCCATGTTCGCTACGAGTTTCATGGTCAGTGCCAATGGTCCTAACAATAAAATCTGTTGTAGTCTGTGACTCCATGGTCACTTTTCTCTAGGACATGATATTTTAAAATAAAGAAAAATAACTCACAAAGATAAAATAGAACACATCTATAATTCTCACACACAGAATTAACAAGCATGCATGAAGTATGTTTGTACAAACCCTCCGTACAAAGAAGCGAAACTCTGAAGTGTGGGAACATTTCATGCACTTCACTAAATGGCTAACTAAATAACTGCATTATGTATGTTCCCAAAATAATTAGCATGCAATGTCTTTTTTTATGCAGGGCTGTAAGTCTGTAACAATAAAAAAAAAAATCTATCATATTTTCCAAGATAAAAGGAATTTCATCATTTCAATCTGATAAATTTGTCAGGACTAATCTAGGCCCTACTATATGTGCTCCTTACATAAGTTTGTTTAGTGGCGAATCATCAAATCATAACATGTTGAGAACAATTGCTGTCAACATGGAACATAGCATAACGATCAGTTGGGAAAGTTCTAAAGCTATGGTCATTACCTTCGTACCAAATTTTGATTGTCCAACTGGCCGAACAGAAACATTCACATCACAGCGAAGGGAACCTTCCTGCATGTTACCATTACTCACTCCCAGGTACCTAACAAGCCTTTGTAGCTCAGCACCATACTCAGCAGCCTCTATCCCTGTTCTCATATTTGGCTCTGAGACAATTTCAAGCAAAGGAACGCCTGCCCTATTTAGGTCAACCTAGCCATCCAGAATAGCAAACACTGATTAATCACTTTAAATTTATAGATCCTGATATGACAAGCCATTATGTGATTGTTTGATGCCGAATTTGCTTTGTTTTCTTTTCCTTGACTTTCTGTCAATATTGGTGGTAGTGCTTATTTTTGTTATTTATATGCCACCTCTAGCATGATCACATGTATAATAAATCCAATCCCTTATGTTACTTGATCTTCTGAGTTCATAGCCAGAGGTATCGGAGAATTCTTCTCTTGAAAAGTAACTCCTGACTTCTCATCTTTAACATTTATCAATCCATTGCATTGGTTTAGAAATCTACTATTGCTCTGTGGTGAATGTCAACTTTTCCATGGTTCCAGAGTCATATTATATTATTATGTAGCATATCAGAACAGCATGGTAACTTGACAAGAGAATAAAATTTTAATGGAAATTAGATCACTAGCCAGGAACAAGGGAAACCTGAGAGTAACTCCCGGATTCAGAGTGAAGCAGCTTGCCAGCATCTTCTTCCATATGAACCCTTGTGATCCCAAATTGCCTGTGCCCACCGCCAAACTCCACTGGAAGGTCCAAATCAAGGTAACCCTTCTTGGCAATGGGAATGTCAAACTGCGAAATCTGATACCCCTTGGGCAGATCTGGGTAGAAGTACTGTTTCCGATCAAACTTGGATGTCATGGAGATCTCGCAGTTGAGAGCTAGGCCCAGCTTCACTGCGCTTTCAACAACCTTTGCATTCAGAACAGGCAGCGTCCCAGGGTGGCCCATGCAGGTGGGGCAGACAGTGCTGTTCGGTTGGGAGCCGTAGTTGTACGGGCAGGAGCAAAATGCCTTTGTGATGGTTGAGAGCTGGACATGGGTCTCAATTCCGATCACCGCTTCAAAACCTTGCGTCTTCTGCTCCGCAGCCTCCTTGGTAGCCAGTTGAATTGACTTGGGTGCTACTTTGGGCTCAGTAGCCTGCGCACTCTCTGCCCGGGTGGTGAAGCGGGCTAACGGAGGATGTAGAGTGGTAAAGAACAGACCGGCATTCGTTCTAAACAAGGCTGGTGTTTTAATCCCTCGGAGAAGTGTTAGAGCCATTGTGGCCAATGCACCTCCCGTGAATCGCAATCTATCGGGCAGGTCACAACCTGCAAGGAAGAGAACGAAAATCTTGAATACACCGAGATTGTATGACAGAAGAAACTGTACAATTGAAATTTCACGTATGATTCTACCTGTTAAACCTACCCTATCAATCGCAATCAGATGGACCAGTTGTACATTTGCGCTAACTGCTAAACCAAACCTTAATTACCGTGCTTCAATGGGGATTTCGGGCTTGTTTGGTAGGGCGCCTGCTCCCAGATTCTCAACTGGAGCAGCCGCAGCCCAACCAAACGCCCCAACTCCTTTTTTAGAATCAGGATCACCCCAGAATCGGAGTTGTATCAGAGTAGAAAATTGGGCCAACTCGCCGCAAGAATCAGCTTCTCGGTTAGCAAAATACCCCTTAAGTTGAGGGTTATCTACCCACCTTTTGCCACTACATATAAACCCAGTTTTTCCGCATTTTCCCCCTCATTTCCCAATCCCATCGCCTCACTCTCCTCGCCCTTGGCTCTCGACCCCCTCGCCGCTGCGCCTCCCGCTGTCCCAGTCGCCGTGCCTCCCGCCGGACCGGTCCTCGCCGCCGCCTCCTCCCCGCGCCCCCCTGCGTCGGCCTCCTCCCCGAGCCCCCTTGCGCCGGCCTCCTCCCCGCACCAGTCCTGGCGGCCCCCTGCACCAGCTTGCTCTGTCGGACCGGTGGAGGTAAGAGTTTTCTGTCGCCTCCACGTCGTCGCCCCCGCCCGCGCGCCCACATGACCTCGTGTTCCCAGGCACGCCGTGCAAAACCCCTAACGCCATTTCAGGAGTCCTCCACCGGACATCGCCGGTGCTGTCATTCTCCTCTGCTTGGCCGAAAGCCTCCATTGTTACCCGAAAGCCTCCACTGTTACCCGATGAGTCCCCTCCCCAATTCACCCCTACCAGAGCACCCCACACCTCCTTCCTCCTCCCCAAGCATCGGAGTTGAAGTATCCCACACCCAATCGTTGCCCCTACGGTGGATCACACGCGCCGCCCCAGGTCCTCGTTGCCGGGCCGCCTGGGTTCACCCCAGCCTCCACCAACTGTTCCCGTGAGTTACCCTCCACCAACTGGTCCCGTGAGTTACCCTCACCTCTCTGGTGCTCGTGCTACCCCTATTCTCCTCCCTCTGCTACCCGAGCGCCGCCGCCCCCATCTCCTTCCCCGTACCCGGCCGCCATACGCCGCCGCCACACCCCACACAACGTCTCCGGCAGCGCCACCACCACCCACTGGACTCGCCTCCCCCACGGTGGATCACACGCGCCGCCCCAACTCGCGGGACTCCTCCGAATCGCTTCCCCGCCTTCACTATCGACGGCAGCGATGCGGCGCGTTCCCCGGAGCTCTACTACCTCGCCGGGGACCGCGAGCGCACCCCGATAGGGCACCGCCGTTAACGGTGGCGACGTGGGGCAATGGGAGGCCGGCGGAGACGAAGGTTGAGGGGGGCAACAGAAGGAAAGAGAGGCTGAATCCAGAAGCTTCACCTGCTCGGTCGACGGCGCCTAGCTAGCACCACGGCCGCTCCTCCCGCCGGCGGCGCCTAGTCGTGCTACTCCGCTGACCCACCCACCTCAACCCCTCGGCGCCATGTACGATACCTTAAACCCTATACCCTCCTCCCTTCGCGTGGGCTTCTTTCTCTGGGTGTCGTGAGGAGAGGAGGGAGGGTGCCACGGCTGAGGTTGGAAGAGGAGATAAGTGTGGAGAAAGGGATTGGAGAGATGCTGCGAGGGTACTGGGGAGCAACGAGAGATTGATGGAGGCAGCAGTGGTGGCCAAACGGAAGGCTCGTCCCGGGCCAAACGGAAGGCACGCCGTGGGCTAGGGGGCAAAATTCTAGGGAATTTCCAACACAGCGCTGAAACAGTACATAGGAAAATAAAGGAATTTTACCCCCTATAATGGCGTGCTATGTTGTACTAGGATACAAATTTATCCAAGGTTTCTTGAAAGCAAAGTAGGAACCTCAGGTTGTAAATTTTCACATAGAAAGCTACGGCTTCAAATTTGTGCTTGCATTTGTATGACATACATTTTGTCAGCAATAGTCTAGACTGGAAGTTGGAGGCCACCAACCGGTGCTCAATTCGCCTACCAAATCCCCCCCCCCCCAAATCACAGCTTGCAAACTTACATCTCACAAACTCCGCATGAAAAAAATTGTGCACAAGAAGCTTCGGCGGACAAAGCAACACGAACACCACATACAAATTCTCACGCAGATCCAAGCAGCTTGAAGAGGAGCAATGAAACATAAGCAGTAGATCGAGAGGAGGAGACATACCCCGAGCTGACCAACTGAAGCTTCGGCGGCAAAGGAACCTCCGATGCTTCTGCGGAACAACAACTCCCTCCTCTCGCTTCCTCAAAAGATCTAGGAGCACCGGATCCATGAGAACAAGAAGAGATTAGGGATTAGGTAGACTCGCTACACGTACGAACAGATCAGGAGAACGAGGGGCTAGGAGGAGGAAGAGATGGATGTCAAGAACCGAATGTTCAAGAAGAAATCGCGAGGCTCTAGACATCGATTTTTGTGATTGTTAGAGGAAAAATGGAAACCAAGGAACTAGGACTAAGCTATTGCGGCTAGGGTTTATATTGATCAAAAGATGATCCCAGGTTTTAAGCCATTACAAGCTTATATAGCCCTCGCCTCAGAACTGAATTAAAGTTTTTCAGATAAGAATAAAGCTAAGTTACTTGATGCAGTGAAAACAAAGCAATGGCGAGTCTGATGATAGCCGTAGGATGACGATCTTGTGAAGGAGGAAAGAATGTCACACGCATGGAGCGTTAAGTGAAGTCGGTGCCGAAATGCTTGATGTTGCACCTGCACTTGATCTTCAAACTCTTTACATCTCAGCCGCTGGCCAAGCCACAGGTTCTCTCATTCCAGTTCTTCGGTTCTTGACATTCCCCCTTTCTTGAGTTCCTTGTTCTCAAGGGACAAAACTGGGAAACACTCTTTGAATGAAGTCTGCATCTTCCCAAGTTGCTGCTGACTGTGGTAGATTCATCCAATGTATCAACCACTGAATTACGGGCTCATTGTTTCGAGGAATCATGCGTCTCTCTAGGACTGCTATAGGTGCTACCTTGATGTTACCTTCTCGATCAACCAGAGGAAGTTCAGGGCTTGGTACTGTCTTTTCACCTTTATGCTGCTTCAATTGGCTTACATGAAAGGTGGAATGCAACTTGCATCCTTCAGGTAGCAGTAATTTATAAGCAACCTTCCCAATTTTCTCTAATATACGAAAAGGACCATAATACTTAGAGTGAAGTTTGAGTGACTTGTGTAAACTTAGGGATGTATGTCTATAGGGTTGAATCTTCAAATATACCATGTCACCTACAGAGAATTCCCTTTCACACCTCTTCTTATCAGCATAAGATTTCATTCTATCTTGTGCCCTTAACAAATTATCCTTGATCACTTGCATGGCCAATTGTCTCCTCTGCAATATTCCCTTAACCTCTTCACTTGGAAAGTCTGGTAGCACCACTTCTGTAATCTGAGGAAAAGGAAATCCATACAAGGCTTGAAAAGGTGTCATCTTCAAAGAAGTATGGAAACTGGTATTGTACCACCATTCTGCTGTTGACAGCCAACTGCACCACTTCTTTGGATTAGCAAAGACCATGCATCGCAAGTATCCCTCTAAGCACTGATTAACCCTTTCGGTTTGACCATCTGTTTCTGGGTGATAAGATGTGCTTAATCTTAGTTTGACTCCCAAGGTCTTGAACAAGTCTTGCCACAAATGGCTAGTAAAGATCCTGTCTCTATCTGTGATAATGACTGATGGTAATCCATGGAGCTTAAAGACATTATCAACAAATACCTTAACTACATGTTGCACTGTAAAAGGATGACTCAAGGCAATAAAGTGTGAATACTTTGTAAACCTGTCCACTACTACCAGAATTACCTCTTTGTCTTCAGATCTTAGTAATCCTTCAATAAAGTCCATGGAAATGTGGGTCCAAGCCATTTCTGGAACTGGAATGGGTTGCAATAACCCAGGATAAGGTACATGCTCACACTTGTTTTTCTGACAGACAGCACAAAGTTTAACAAATTCCTCAACTTCTTGTTTCATTCTTGGCCAATGAAATATTAACTTGAGTCTTTGATAAGTAGCCCTTTCTCCTGAATGTCCTCCAAGGGCAGAATCATGAAATGTCACTAACAATTGTCTCTTTAATCCAGTGTTGGACCCTATGTACAATCTTCCCTTATATCTCAGTATGCCATTCTTTAGAGAATAATTAGGTTGCGCTGTTGGACTGATACTGATTTGTGTAATAAGATCTTTGCACTTTTCATCACCATCATAACTTGTCAATACCTCTAAAATCCACACCGGGTTTACTGCAGAAATGGCTGCTATTTGGTCATTATATCTGACTCTAGAAAGAGCATCTGTCGCTTTGTTTTCCCTTCCTCTCTTGTACTCAACCTTATAGTTGTAACCCAAAAGTTTCACCAACAACTTGTGCTGCACTCCCTCAGTAATTCTCTGTTCTTGTATGTATTTAAGGCTTTGTTGATCAGTTCTTATAATCAAGGTTGAACCAGCAAAATAATGTTTCCACTTCTTGATTGCTTCTAGAATTGCCAAAGCCTCTTTATCATAAGTAGACAGAGCAGCTGCCTTTGGACCAATGGCTTTGCTCATGAAAGAAATAGGTCTTCCACCTTGCATCAACACTGCCCCAATACCATACCCACTAGCATCAGCCTCTAGAATAAAAGGTTGGGAATAATCTGGTAGAGTTAGGACTGGAGCTGAGGACATTGCTGTTTTAACATGTATAAAAGCTTCTTGTTGTTTACTTCCCCCACACAAATCCACTCTTCTTAAGGGATGCAAAGAGGGGTTTACAAATAATTCCATATCCTTGAATGAATCTCCTGTAATACCCAGCTAATCCTAAGAAGCTTCTCAAATGAGTAATGTTATGTGGTTCTGGCCAATTCCTTATAGCTTCTACTTTCACAGGATCTGTAGCCACCCCATTATCCATAATTATGTGTCCCAAATACTCTACTTGAGGCTGTCCAAACACACATTTGCTTCGCTTAGCAAATAAGTTTTCCTTCCTCAATACTTGAAACACTAATTGTACATGGTGGACATGCTCTTCTAGTGATTGACTATATATGAGAATATCATCAAAAAAATACCAACACAAATTGTCTCAAAAATTTCCCCAGTAATGTGTTCATAAGAGCTTGGAAAGTGGCTGGGGCATTTGTAAGTCAAAAGGCATAACAATGAATTCATAATGTCCCTTGTGGGTGCTAAAAGTTGTTTTCTCAATATCACTAGCTTTCATTCTTATTTGATGATAACCAGATCTCAAGTCTATCTTAGAGAATACCTTGGATCCATGTAATTCATCAAGCAGGTCCTCAATCACAGGAATAGGATATTTGTTCCTTATAGTAGCTGAATTTAATTGTCTGTAGTCAATGCACATCCTCCATGATCCATCTTTTTTCTTTACTAGTATGGCAGGGGAGGAGTATGGGCTTACACTTGGTCTTATGGTCTTTGCTTTAAGCAATTGCTCTACTAAGTTCTCCATGACATCCTTCTGATAATGGGGGAGCCTATATGGTCTTAAATTGACTGGTTTAGACCCAGGAATAATTGGGATGGCATGGTCACAATCTCTGCTTGGAGGAAGATGACTAGGCTCCTCAAAGATATCTTCATATTTCTGGATAATTTCTTGCATCAATTCTGGTATCTGGCTTGCTTCAGCTGACTGGCAGACATTGGTTTCAGCATATATCACAGCCCCCACAACTCCCTTCTTCATCAATTTTTGTAGTTGATTAAGGCTGATGATAGAATTCTGATCTGGTTGTGTCTCATCCTTAAATGTGATTTGTTTTACTCCATACTTAGTTATAGAGAACTCTCTTGTCTTCAAATTTAATCCAATAAGACTGTGTGTATATATCCAGTCAGCCCCAAATATGACATCATAACCTCTCAAAGGTAGCACTCTCATGTCATCAGAGAATTCCTCTCCTTGAATCTCATACTTGTTCTGACAGAAAGTATCGCTTCCCATCAGCCTTCCATCAGCTACCATCACTGTAATGGTTGTGTGATTCACAATTTCACAAGGGATCTTGGTCACTATCTTTGGGCTGATAAAAGTGGCACTGCTTCCACTATCCACCAATGCAGTAGCTTTTACTCCTCCTATCTTTAATGCCAATGTAAATGTATTGCTAACTGAGCTTGTACCTTGTACAGCATGCATGGATATTTGTAACATTGTTTCCTTCTTTTGATGCTCAGGGCTTGATGGTGGAGTTATATATTGTGTATCCTCTGTTACTCCTGTTGCATCCCTTCCCTCTTCATCATTTTCACTATCTTGATCATCTTGAGCAATGGTGAACAATTGCTTCTCATTCATTTTACACTTATGACCAGGAAACCAAGATTCAGGACATTTTCTACATTTACCATAATCCTTTCCTGCTTTGTTGCCCTGATAAACCCCTTTATCTCTGCCTTCTTTCTCATTTTTGTAAATCTTGTGACCAGTATAAGTCCCAATTTTCGTTTTGTCTCTGGAATTTCCCACTTCACTCCTATTATAATTAGAATATGCTCTCTGCTTTAGAGGGTGTGACTGCTCTATCCTTCTAGCCATCCAAATGGCTTCAATCAAATTTCTGGGTCTATGGCATTGTAGGTGATTCTGCACATAATCTTGCAAACCAGCAACAAAGCTGCATACATAATTATCGGTGTATTAGAACCGATCTTATGTAAAGATTATTTGATTCGGGGGGTCTCCTAGAGATGAAATCACGCAGAGTGGTTGACACGGGATGTTTAGACAGGTTCAGGCCTTCTCCGGGGAGAATAACAACCCTACTCCTGTGTGTGTATGGTATTGACTGTTTTCTCGATGATCAAGCAAGAAACTAAGACTATTACAGAGAACAGTACTTGTGTTTCTCCTTGACTTGCTCTGTTTTTGCCTTCCCTTTCACCCTCTGATTGATGTCTTTATATAGTCGTGAAGAAGTAGCCGTTTTGTCCTGCGGAAGAGGCGCCTTAATTAAGCCAGTAATGGGCGCATGATGGCAGTAATTACCGGCGCATTGGCTTCTTCACGCCGTCCGCGCTTATCATTCGAGGTAATGGGGTATTTAAGCACTATTACTACACAGAATAATAGTGCGTATGGACCGTTCGGATTCCTTAATCAATTGGACCCACTCGCTTGTAGGTTTGATTATAAGGTGGTCGTGGTTTACTTGGTCGTAGTATGACTTACGACTGGGTATAAGTCGTAGTATAGCTTACGACTGTGCAATAGTCGTAGAAGGACTTACGACTGGGTAATGGTCGTAGAAGGACTTACGACCAGGTAGTGGTCGTAGAAGGACTTACGACCATGACATAGTCGTAGTAATACTTACGACTATGGGGGTGATTGTAGAAGATCTTACAATCACTTGGTAGGTCTCCCCCTTATAAATATAAGGGGTACTTCTGGGGACTATGTGACATCATATTTACCCATAATAAGAATTATAGATAAAAGATAAAATGAGGATTATTAGATCCTCGTCAATAATATTCATCTGGTAATAGTGGATTATCTCTCCTTACCAAACTCATGATTTCCTCAAACTGATCTACATAAGCCTTTACTGAACCAGTTTGTTTAAGCCAGTGAAACATTCTCACATTGTCATAAATTGATGTCTCAGCAAACCTATCCCCAATCATCCTACAAAACTGGTGCCAAGGTAAGATTGCTGCATTGCATCCAGTACCCCTCCACCAATAGTTAGCTCTGTCTTTCAAATAGGTTACTGCATAGTCAGTTCTTTGCTCTAGAGGCATTCTAGCTGCTTCAAAGTACTTTTCTGCCTTGGCTATCCAACCATCTGGATCAGTCCCATCGAATTCAGAAAAATGCAATTTTGGTGATTTAAGAACTGCCTGTGCTCTATTGTTTTCAGAAAAATGATGTGGTCTATTACCTGTAGGATCCAAATAGTTTTCAAGAGATGGTGAACTTTGGGGTTGGGTCAGAATCTTTGTTGCTCAACGCATTGGCCGTAAGCAGCATCGCCTCGAGCTAAGTTGTGGAACTGAGGTCCATTGTAATGATAATCTGAATTCATCATATACTGAGATAACATAGGTGAACCATCTATTCCCATTGGTATGTTGGGGTTTAAGCTAATAGCAGCAGATGTTGGTACTACCAGATTTGGACTCGTCTCCGTAGTAACCATCACAGCAGGAGTACTACTTGGCTGTAGAGATATGGCGGAATGCATTACATTAACTGTTGGGTTTCTAAAATTACCTTGACAGCTTGACTGCTTGTCAGAAGGTTCTCTGGCCCTTGAACTATTCATGAAATTAGTCATTGCTCCCATCATCTTGTCCATCTGAAGTTGCATCTGTAAGTTGCTTTCTTCTTATGCCTGCTTGAGATCTTCAATACTCCTTTTTAAGCCTTCAACCTCAGATATGGTCACATACTCCTTGTCATCTTCTTCAGCCCCAGCAATCTTGTTAGTTTTACCCATCTTTGATTAATCACCCAGATTTTGGAAGGGATTTTACAAGATGGCAGGGTGCCTATCTCAACCTCCAGATCTATGCGGTTTCACCCCAGCTTTTCCCCGATTCTTCTCTAGATTTGTTTGGTCATGAATCTCGCGGAAGACAGAATCGCTCCCAAACCCTCACCCCAAAGCAGAATCCAAATCGAAATCGAGGTTAAGATCAGAGCTCTGATACCATTGTCAAGAACCGAATGTTCAAGAAGAAATCGCGAGGCTCTAGACGTCGATTTTTGTGATTGTTAGAGGAAAAATGGAAACCAAGGAACTTGGACTAAGCTATTGCGGCTAGGGTTTATATTGATCAAAAGATGATCCCAGGTTTTAAGCCATTACAAGCTTATATAGCCCTCGCTTGATGAAACGGAATTACGCTTTTTCAGACAAGAATAATCTTTGAGTTACTTCAATGTGAAAACAAAGCAGTAAAAACTGAGTCTGATGATAGCCGTAGGATGACGATCTTGCGAAGGAGGAAAGAATGACACACACATGGAGCGTTAAGTGAAGTCGGTGCCGAAATGCTTGATGCTGCACCTGCACTGGATCTTCAAACTCTTTACATCTCAGCCGCTGGCCAAGCCACAGGTTCTCTCATTCCAGTTCTTCGGTTCTTGACAATGGAGCAAACCGATGAAGAGGCGGCGCCGGATTGGTAGGAGATAGGTCGCGGTCGGCGAAGGAGAGGGGTCGCGGCAGGCAAAGGGGAGAGGTCGCGACCTTGCGCGATGCAGCGGCCGGCGAAGGAGAGAGGTCGCGGGAGAGAGAGTCGCGGCCGGCGAAGGGGAGTGGTCGCAGCCTTGCGCGATGCAGCGGCCGGCGAAGGGGAGAGGTAGCAGCCTTGCGCGATGCAGCGGCCGGCGAAGGAGATGTCGCGGGAGAGAGCCGCGCCTCGCGGCCTTGCGCGATTGAGCGGCCGAGGCGAGGAGAGGAGGGGATGAATCGTCACGGGAGGCGAGGGGTGGTTTTCTTCCCCGGGATGTCGCGTGATGGAGGAGCTGGGAAACCCCGCGCCAATGATTCCCAAACGCCTGAAACACCGTCCGGTGAAATGGACCCGTGGGAATCAATCCTGTGGTTTGGCGGGGATCCCGGTCGGAAACGGGTTCCCAAACAAGCCCTTAGACACGGTCTGCTAAAGCCCGAGAAGTAATTGGACCGTCTCGTGCTGATCCACAGGCCGAGTAGCCAGTTCAAGTATAGTACGTTGGCACTTCGGACCATGTCGTCTTGACCCAATCACATTTGGCTCTGCTAAGCCCTAAATATAATAAATAATAATAAAAGTGTGTAGAATTCAGAAATACATATAAAAATTGAAAAAATGATACAAATATATTGCAAATGTACTGAATAGCTTTATTAATATTCAAACGGTTGTCTCGTTAAAACATTTGTCAAGTAAAAACTCAACATGATAACATATTGGCAAAAAAAAAAGAGTACAACATATAGCTTTACATACATTCTTGTTTTAAGTGTCGTTGTCTAGGTATAGATTTTCAAACACCTGCGATAACTCTGGATTTTCTATAGTGTTATGTTCGTGAATCAGCTTGTTCTCAGTCTTTCACAGTTATAAGTATCTCCACCATCTTACTTATAAGATGTATTCTTCTCTCCCCCAATATTCTTCTAGAAACACTAAAAGCAGACTCGAAGAAAATCATCGAGGGAACAGTTAACACATCATGTGCAAGTATGGATAGCACGACATATGTTAACGTATGGCTATGCCACCATTGCAAAATTCCAAAGCCTTCAGCATTGAAATACACCGTATAGCTGTCCAGATAGGTGGATAGCTCTCCACTCCTTAGGTGAGATATTAGTCTTTGTTGAGAAGGTGCTGTTGTAGAAGAAGATATGGTCCTAGAGGAAGAGCTTGCACCCCAGATCTTGCCCCACAGATTTATCTTATTACTTGAGGTGGTGCTAGTGGAGGTCCTAGAACTTATTTTCATACATTTGAAAAACCTCATGTAATCGAGAACGAACATCTGCGAAATAGTTATAATAGTCTAGCCCCGTAGCATCACTTAGAAGATCAAGAATATCAGCAAATCCTTGAATTTTAGCTCTAAGATCTTAAATAAATGCAAATGCATATAGGAAATGGATTTCTCTCTAATACTTAAAGTATTTATTTTTATATCAACAATAGCCTCTCGTAAAACTATGTCATTTTCATACAATTTCAATTGACTAGCAATCTGTAAAATACTATGCATAATAACAGCGGACAAAGCAACATTGGCCTCACAATTTTTTTTAAAAAAAACTGAAGCATCTTCTCAGCAACGAACCAATGCTGCTCAGTCAATAGTACAGTACTGTCAGTGTTCTGATAGTGCGTTTGAATAAAAACAGAAAAAGTGCTCATACATAGTAAAATACTCTTAAGTATCAAGTAAGTACAGATTCATCTTACCGGCATATCCAAACCAAATTTTCTTGGATGTACACCCATTGCCCTGCATAAGTTCTTATATATTATTATTCTTACGTTAGAATTATTCAAGAAAGATATTGCATCGCGAAAAGCTTTAATATACGAAGTCAGCCTCTTCAAACCGCATTATACTATAAGGTTAATACTATGACAAGCACATCGATGATGTAGCAAGAAGGAATCGGCGTATATACTCAACACCATAGTAAGAATATCCATGGCTCGCTATTGTTCGACAGAGAGATTGAGGAATGGAAAGGATTGAGGAATCCATGGCCCAAATTATCTCACAAGGAATCGAAATTTGCACAATAGAATCCAAAAGAGAGATTGAGGAATGGCTCGATGCCAAATAAGGGAGTATGGTGGCTATTTATAGAGGAAAAAATGATTTTTTTGAAATTTTTTTTTTGCTATTTTAAAAACCTCAAATGGTTTAAAAAAATGTTGTTTTTTTTCAAAAATCGGAACATTACCAGGCTAATAAGGCCAAATGGCCGTACCGTACCGGGCACAGCCCCAACGGGCAAAATGACCTCGTGTCGTGTCGTGCCTAGCACTGCCCGCCGTACCGACACGAGCCCCAACGCCCTTAAACGTGTCATACTGGCCCGGCTCGTCACCCAACCCTCCTCTTCTCCCCTAGGCGTGTGTCACGTGCGGCATAGCGGTAGTGCCACAGTGGCACTGTGACCAAGCCATGTCGCTGCCCCTCCTCCCCTGCCTCCTGCGCAGCTAAACTCGTCCCATGCCAGCCTCTCCGTCTCCGCGCCGTCTTCCCTCCCCGTCCCCTCTTATATAAATTTTAGCAATTTTAAGTTATCTAAGTTGTTAATCTATTTAACACGGACTTAAAGCCCGCTCTGATACCAACTGTGACACCTTGGCCCAACACAGAGCCCGGAATGACACTAAACTATATTAACTATCAATTTTAACATCAATTATCAATAAATTACAACAAGCATATCAATGATAAAACCCGTCCATGGGTCACATCAACACAAGCAAAACGATATGTCAATTATAGGTAATTATTTCCTAGGAAGCATAGCAAGATAATAAACAAAGATCAATGCAAAACCAAACAAACAATGTCTATTGAATGAATAATCAACTCCAACCTATCAACTAAGGCTAAGCAATACTATCATGTCATAATTATAGATCACCGAGCTATAAAATGAGTTCTCATATCCAATGAATCAAGTAATCATGTGAATGACGTGGATCCAAGTACGCTAACCCTTTCCATGTGCAACGTCGTAGAGCAAGGTTGAGTTCACGACTCAGCAAACACAATAATAAATAATGATTAATGATTAATCAACTTAAACCATATTATCATCAACATCAACTGGTTCATTTTCTTTATTTTCATACTCAATCATCAAATTCTCTTTTCATTCAATGCATCTCTACGCTACATGTCTACATGCACTTCTTTCGCGTATACCGATATAGCGTGAATGAACACTCGCAATAATATTCACTCTCAAGCCCGTCCATCAAAAGGATTGAGGACCTTCTCCACTCCCGTGGAGTCTCTACCATCAAGGTAAATGTGTGATCACTATGATCACCTTATCTTATGCAATGATGCTTATGAATGCATAATTATTCATGTATTCGTCAAGTATACCATCATCCAACATTTTTTTCAAATTCATCAATACGGTTAATATCATGATCATTCACATTGCTTGCAATTAAATAAGATACTAGCATAAACAATATAATAGTAGTGAGTGATAGTGAACACGGCGATCAACCATTGAATACTATCAACCATACACTTGCCTCTTTATCCCCATGAAACTGGATAGCGAAGCAGCGGCATAGCACTAGAAGCCACCAAGGTAGTCAGAGTCGAGATCCTAAGTTGGATCGATTTGCCTCCGGTAGGATCGAATTTTAGTATCAAATCGTAGAATCAGTGATTCTACGGATTTATAAAAATACACATATTTAACATATATACTATAAGTTTGTATGATTCTTATATGGTTTACCACTTACTTATAACCGAAGAAGGGACAAATCACTTTTTATTGCACAACAGAAAAGCATAATGGTACTGACATGATAGGTGATATAGTTCTGAACTACAGGAGAACAACTAATGACCATGACTAGTTTAGTACAATTACATGAGAAATGTCCATAACTTTTGTAAATCAACACCTAATTGCAACACTTGCATATTCCTTAAAAGCAGCTAGACATACTCCAGGAATAAAAATATCTTATCATTATCAATTTCAAGATTCCTCATGTCATATTATAGATATTTGTACTAGCATTACCACATTGATATAATATTTTTGCATGCTCCTTGCTTATTTATAGTTTCATTCTTATAAATTAATATCAACAATTTTGCTCTAAAATAAAATATCAGCAAACCCTGGCCTCTAAAAAATATTAAAAAAATTACAAAAAAATACAATTTTTTTTGCCCAAACGACTCTACCACGACTCTACTCTACGATTCTATACGATTCTACGCGATTCTACTGTTTGGATCGCGACTCTACCACAATTCTACCTGATTCCGATTCACGGTGCGATTTGGATCGATAGGCTATCGTGGATTCGTAGAATCGTAAGATTCTAAGAGTATGATCGCTATTCTAACTACCTTGGAAGCCACACTCTTAGGACAAACATGACAATACATAACTCAAAATCATAACATCACATCACTTACACGTTATACTTATCGTCATCGTGCATCTAAGCCAAACCAACCCAATTAACCCAAAACTACCAGACGCACTACCCGTTATCCCAGTAGTAAAATGGCTCTAACTTATTCACCTGAACTCCAACTTCAACCAACCAAGATTTTCTGGAATCCTCACGAAAAAGCCTATAATTTTCTAGTTATGACAAACCTTTAATTCTACCGTTTTATGCACCGTTTCTTTCCCCAAAGACCGTCTCATGATCTATTAGGACAGTATGTTTCATAGTTTTATATCTTTAATTCTAAAACTTGAAAATATATTAACTATACCAGTTCTGGAAACTACTCAAAATTGTATAAATTATTCAAGTTATCACTGTATTTTAATTTTGTCAACTACTAGATGAAACCGACCCATCGTCACGACGTCTGCAAGCTTCGTTCAAATTCTAGACAGCGACCTTCCCGAGGCCGTAATATTTCACTCGCTACTCCGATTCTAATGATCATCTTACTAGAAAGGTCACGAGATTATCTAACTTTTTTCTAATTGGACTAACCTCTGAACCTGAGTCTAAATACCTCTAATTTTTCCTGCAAAGTTATGCGTCGAGACTCGACGAAACATGGCACTAATTAACACTGATCTGGTTCTCAGTCTGATTAGCAACTGCCCAGCACTAATTATTTAATAAACCAACCGACATGTGCAGCCTGAAGGAGCGCTACACGCGGGAACAGTTTGCCCTCACACACTGTGCAAACCATCATAAACTAGTACACATCTAACGGACACTAACTAGTTCACCCAAGAAAAGAATTAATTTGCAATGGATGATGGACACGAACCGAACTGCAATACGTAGATCAACTTCGGCTACAGCACCTGGCGGTCTCCCCACCAAAGATCCTGGACAGCGGGCGCTTCCCTTCCGACGTGCGGCAACGGCGGCTCCCCGGTGCAGCAGCAACAGCAGTACCCGTGGCAACGGCGCTGCTAGGGCTCTCGCGGCTCGACTGGAACAACAAGGACACGTGGTACTAGCTATCCACTAACCAAAAAGGATAAGGCACTAGTTAAATTGGATGCATTAGCATGGTACCAGGGCTTCCTACGGGCGTACTACTAACTCAGATTAATAACACCCATGGAAAATATGTTACTCCTTTAATTAGCTAGTTAGTAAAGAAGGGTCATGGTATTACAGCCCGTCCCGCACTGGCCCTGCTGCCTCCGCGCTAGCCTCGTCCCGCCCGGTCGTCGCTTCCGTGCCGTCTCCCCTCCTCGTCCCCTCTTCTCCCCCGTGCGACCACCGGCCCTGCTTCCCGCTGGCCGTGCCCGTCCCACACCGGCCCTGCCTCCGCGCCGTCTCCACCTGTGTCCCCTCTTCTCCCCCATCCCCTTCTCCCTCCGCTCCAACCACGGGCCATCTCCCCTCGTCGGCCGCGTCCCCTCTTCTGCCCCGCCCCCCTTCGCGCCTCACCCAACCTCCGCCACCTCGGCGTCAACCTCGCCTCGCCCGCCCCTGGCTCCTGTCCTGCCCTCCTCCTCCTCACCCTCTTCAAAGCCGAGCCGTGTCAGGTTCGTATCGTGTCTAGCACGGTCCGATACTGTTCGTGTCATGCTGGAGTGCGGACCCAGACACGGCCTAAGCTTTTGTGTTGTGTCGGTCTCGCCCATGAACAGCGCAGGCTGTGTCATGTCTAGGTTGAGCCAACAGTGTCGTGCATTCGGAACGAACCGACTGACACGGCCCATCTAGCCACCTCTAGATGGAGGTGTGAAGAACATAGGGGTAATTTCATCTTTTCCTCTCTCAATAGACTCGAATTGAACCAATTCATCTCACAAACTAGAGAAGTGACAAGTAATCGGGGAGTCAAAGAAAGTAGTGGCAAATAATGTATTACGATATAAAGGGTGACAAATCATAGAATGGCGATGAACTAGAGGGCAAATAATCAATTATATTGATGAATAAGGAATGGTTCGAGCGTTGAGTTTGATCAGACGACTGCGGTAGGTGAAAGGAGATTTTTTTTTATTTAATCTTTTTTTATTTTATTTTAAAGTTAACCCCTCGTGAACTTTATTTCTAATTCTGATCTCTTTAGTCATACCACCACCCGTGGCGTGATCAAACCGTTCTCACACTACCCATAGCGGTGTGGCCAAAGCCGCCACGTAAGCCCTCGTCCACCCGCCGTGCCAGCGTGGAGGCTTGCACGACATTATTCACGCCATGGGATCTGGCGTGACAATCATACCTTGTCACGCTAGATCCCATGGCTTGACAATTGTATCTTGTCACGCCATGGGATTCTTGTCACGCTAGATCACATGGCTTGACAATCGTGCCTTGTCATGCTTTTATATGTGGCGTGACAAGGCTCAACATGTAATTGCAGTTGGTTTGTAAATTTTGAATTGAGCTCATGGTTGAATTTAGTTCGGACTTGATTTATGAATTTCGAACCTTAGGATTTGGTGGTAAGATAGTAACAAAAGGATTTCCTTTTGAAAGATAAAAAACAATTGAACGAGGACGAGGCCCGGCGGAGGGAGGAGGGCCGACGGCGGGAGGAGGACGTCCGGCAGAGGGAGCAGGGGCCGGCGGTGGGAGGAACGGGAGGGAGGAGGGCTGCCGGCGGGAGATGGGGGTGACGGGGAGAAATAAAGAGGTGCCTGGGTCCAAAGCCTTAAGTCACCACTGTCACACCACGCGCGTTGACGTGCCAAAGGCCATTGTCGCGCCATGCGCGTTAGCGTGACTATTATCACGCAAGCCCTCCACGCTAGCACGAGGGTGACGGCTTTGGCCACGCCGCTATGGGTGGTGTGACAGAACGGTTTGACCACGTCACGGATGGTGGTGTGGCCAAAGGGATTATAATTGGAAATAAAGTTCACGAATAGTTAACTTTAAAATAAAATTAAATAAATAAATTCATGAAAGAACTGTCTGTATACACTGACCGCTGTGGCCGGGTGAGAACAGGGCATTCCCCGTATCGTCTCCATGTCTACGCATCTCCACATGATTTTCATAAATTTTACAGGAAATAATTTAATTCTTAGCCTACGCGTCTCCACATGAATTCCATAATATTCATATAAACAGTTCAATTCTAGTAGGAATCGCAAAAATTTCTCGGGTTCAAAATGTAGCCTAAGACTACTTGATATTGTGTTGGCTTTAAAATGCACTTATTTTTTTAAAAAAAATGGATACAATAATAAGTGAAAAACGTTTTGTGAGTATTTAAGCAAAATCTTACTGAAAATTGGTGAAGACTCTCGTGACTAATGGGATTCGACAGTGCAAACTACTGTAATGAAAACATCACAATCATTTGTCACTACACATTGGAGATTTTTTTTGCCGGTAATTGGGTTCTTCAATTTCGATTTGTTTTTTTGTAAGAACATTCCCAATATATTATATCTATAGCTTGTATATATACCCTCTACTTCATCAGGTACAACACTATAACAATCTTTCTAATAACTTATACGTGTTATAGTATTTATTTCTTTTTCTTTCTTCTCTCACACTTCTCTCACCTTCCTTTGACCACTCACCTTCCTCATTCCTCTTTTTTCAAACCCCAACTCCCCCTCTACCACTCACCCTTCTCATAAGTCATAACTAGACATGTTCAAACCTCGGGTCAAACTAGATCTAGGAAAGCCCGACTTTGAAAACACATGCCCGAGCCTGGACTGGTCTGAAACCTGTGTTTTCCCCATAAAATATTTATTTATTTGAATTCTTTTTTGAATAAATATTAATATTTAATTCATTTTAGGAATTAAAAATATTTTTTATTATCATTGTTGGGCTTTAACCTTCGAACCAAAAATCAAAGCATGAGACCAAAAAAAATTGGGCCAGGTCACCGGATCGGCCGTCCATGAGCGGGCCTACTCACGAGAAGGTCTACTCATGGCTCTTTTTTATTAGGAAAAAGTCTACATTATCCTTTGAACTTTAATAGTGTGGCTACTTAACCCTAAACTACAAAAACCAGACATATACTTTAAACTTTTAATACTGGTACAAATAAACCTCTAGGATCGGTTTTGGAGGTGGTTTTGCTGCTGGACTGACGACGCGGAGTGGTTTTGCCACACAAAAGACGACGTGAACCTTTTCAAGCATGGTCAGCTCATCAAATGAAAAAAGCTGTCCTCTACTCTCAACTTCTCTCCTCTCTGTGTTGTGCTCTGTAATATTGGCTGCGGGCTGCAAGGCATTCAGGGGATGGCGACGAGCCGCGCGGCGATGAGAGGGTCTCGTGCATGGTGGCAAGAGATGGTGAGCTGTAAGCTCCGCTGCATCAGAGGCATTTAGAAGGCGTCCTTTTGAACCCTGCGACTGCGAGGCTACCAAGCTCTACAATTGAGTAGGCGCCATCCCGTGTTCACAAAATTGGGCGTTTATATGTTTCAAATCAAAACGTTGCGATTCTTTAATCTTCCCTCTTTAATTCCCTCTCTTTTTTGCAGCTAATGATTCGCATAGTAGGCAGTTAGAAGCATTTGTAGATTGAGATAAATCAATGGGAAACTGGAAGAAAATTTTGCTTCTTTGATCCAAGAAACAAAGAAGGGAGCTCAAACCACGTTTACAATTGAGATTTGAAGGCACGGCAGACGGACGGGCTCGAGTGCCGCCGGTGACGCAGTTAGTGCAAGAG
Source organism: Hsuehochloa calcarea (assembly GCA_036346395.1). NCBI lineage: Eukaryota > Viridiplantae > Streptophyta > Magnoliopsida > Poales > Poaceae > Hsuehochloa > Hsuehochloa calcarea. Next base: position 29,892,112 of record CM070614.1, read on the forward strand.
GGCCGTCGCGCGGGGGAGCGGCGCAGCTAGCTCGCGTGGGCCTTTTGCGGCGGGCGGCGCAGCGCGAGAGGGCAAGACACGGTGAGTCGCAGTAGGCGGCGCATTGAAGGCACGGCTAACAAGGATGGGTTGTGCGTGATGGCCTGATGGGAGGCGCAGTAGACCGCGCGGGGGAGGGTCGGTACGATGGTACGACAGCGCAGTGTCTGCCGGCTGAAATCCCCGACGGCCTGCGAACCCGAGTCCAGTGGACGGGGCAGCGTGGAGACGAAGACACTTTCATGAAAACTTTGGGAAAGCATAACTTCATAACTTCATATTAATACAAGAAATTCATAATTCATGTAACTCGTGAATAGAAAAACTTGATTAGTAAATATAAGTAACAATATAACAAATACAATGCAACAACAAACACCTAAGTACCTAACATTCTAACAATCTAACATTATAATAACCATCAAATAATTGACAAATGACCGAGTACAACCAACAATCCAACAAGAAGTAGCAAGTTCAAACATAGAAAGTTAGAAACTTAAAAGAGAGTACAACCAACATAGGAGTGGTTCAACTTAAGTTACATAACAAACTCAAATTAAAGGCTTATGAAAAGATAGCATGAGACTCCTCCTAGACTTCCTCTTGTTCATCCTCATCCGGTTCACCACATTAGACCCATCTTCAAAAGACACGCCTCCAACTCGGTTCTTCAAGAGAGATTAGCAACTTCTAGAATGCCGACACCACTAAGAGATTCAAAGCTATCTCCCCACATCCCACATCCTTCGCCCCGTTTGTAAGATGTCGTTCTCTGACAAAAGTCTCAAATTATTGTGCACAAAGACCAAATCTTAAAGACGCTCGGAGTTAGCTTGTTTCTATGCATACTGTGGATGAAATTATATGTGTTCCAATTCCTTTCGCAAAGAAGAAGATGAGGCGTTGGTTGACTATTTTGAGAGCCAAACTTTGCAACATAGGAATAGATTGTCCATGATTTGCCCACCAATTCATTGGATCAAGGATCCTCTATCGTAAATGGAATCAAAGTCATTAAATTCTAGAACAAGTCGAAAATCTAGCATATTCCTCTTTAACTTGTCCGAGGTGGTCAAGTATAGGAAAACTTCTTAAAACACTTCATTCTCATTTGTGAAATCTCAAGATCCTTGTGGGGGTACACGCCAACACCTTGTTGATCCACTTTCACTATAATATCTACAAAAGAAAATGAATGGATTAAAACTTTGCAAGAACTAAATATTAGCAAATAGCAATCACAAATAGATTTTTATATCACCTTGGATTAAGTGAATGCACCAAGCAATGGAGGGAGTGTTGCCTTTTGCCCACCGATCAACCAATATGCTATGAACAACCGAGTAAAAGGTAGACTCCTCATTATCTTGCTTTCCTTCCCACTTATATATTGCTTTCTTTACATTCTCTATCATTGTGTCCCACATCTCATAAATCGATGAAGACATGGTGTGTCGTTCCGCCACACGAGCATTTCATATATAGGCTCAGAATTCAATAATGTAGTTCATCTTGCCCACCACAATCATTGAGCACTTTGTCTCTAACAAATTGTGCCATCCCACATTGTCATCTTTGTAAGCCTCCCATGCTTCACTAATTACCATTCTTTGAAGTGCCTCTTGACCATGCAAAACGCTTCAACATGACCACAACGAGGCAAATCTTGTTTAGAATGGCAAGCATCTTGATTGCTAAACTCATTGAACATTGAAAGCCTCATGCCATGGTTCATTATGAAATTCTTGATCATATTAGCATCCCGAGCAATTTCGTTATCCAATGGCACTCATCAAAGATGAGGACTTCATCATCGTTCTTGGCATTTTAGCAGACAAATACTTTTCAAAGCAAGATTAAGAGTATGAACAACAGGTGTCCAAGATGTGATTGTACTTCTGAATAATCAAACCCGACCTTTGCAATTTGCAGATTGTCGGATGACTTGGACCACATTTCTTGTACCCACTTCTTCAATAATAGCAATCAACTTCTCCGCAATGTACCCTTTGTCTTCACCTCGCCTAGATTGATAGCTCGAAGAACATCGGCACTCTAAACAAATATAAAGTTTATGAGAGGTCGCCTTGCATCCACCACCCATCGAACAGATAGTCACCCTTTCGACCATGTGCTCTTTGTCCCTCTAATAAGGACTCAATAGCCCTTTCTTGTTGAAGAAGAGTGGTCCTCAACTTGTTGTATCCAGGAGGAATATAACTAAATGTTGTGGTCCGAGGTATATGAACTTTGGAGAGAGGAGAGTAAGGAGAGGGATGTAGAGGAAGAAGAGATGACAGTTTTTATTATTTGCCAGAGGCAAAATCGGGCTAGGGGTTATTTGCACCGTTATTAAAAGTTTTGGGGTGAGATAGAAGCACGCTCAAAGTTCAAGGTAGTATAGATAGACTCTTTTTTATATATATATCTTGTCTTGGTCCGGTTTATATCTCATGCAAAATACGAGCATCTTCTCTTCCACCTCCCACTAAAATTGACATGAAACTGGCTAAGATACAAGCTTAATAGACTGTTGAGATTACCCTAGCTAACACCTGCAATAGATGCATTACCTTACCTGTCACCCTGGTGAACCTGTGTCCGGCAACACACCGTCCGTTTGTAAGCTCCTGCCGCCATCCAAGAGCTTGAGCTTGTGAAATGGTTAGCTGTGTTTCCGTGACCTGCTTCACAAACCACAAATCCTGGCTCCCATACATGCAGTGGTGTGATTATAATATTGAACTAGGAGATTGAATAAATGCAAATGCCTTAAACAAATAATCCCCACTAACTTCAATTAATGCTATTTCTCTCTCTCATACAGCCATGTTACCCCTTTTATTCACAACATTTGGATTAAAATTGAGTCACATGTTTCTTAGATGCAATTTTCCTACTAATTGCAATTAATCTCTATTTCTTTGTCCAGCCGATTGATTGTTGCAAACATTCGATTCACAACCAACAGATTGCTTTCTACAAATTCTCGCTACAACGCGTAGGCATCCTTCTAGCTAATCTAATTCCATAGTCCATACAGTGGTGTGATGGATTATTGAACTGTCAGATCAAAGATGATGAAGTCTCCTTCAGCGCAAATTGAACTCGTATGCCGATTAATACACATACGTGTGTACAAAGGCCAACAGAAAAAAAAAAGGCAATGACAAAGACACTAAAGTCACTAACTAATCATCAATCGGTGAAAAACGAATTGTTCTTCGTGCATCCAAAGCTGGTGTCCTAAGTCCTAACAATCCACCCTAAACATTCCTTCCTAAGAGGAGAGTCAGCGAAAATTGCTTTGACAAAATTTTGCACCTGCAAAAAGTAAACATATTAGTTAAAATTAACACTAAATAGACTTCAATTTAGCGAATTTATTCAACGTGAAAAAGGAGGACTATCTTAACATTCAGGAAGGAGCAACAATTAGGGACGGGAACTTTCGGAACAAGATGCTCCAAATTACAAAATAAGTCACGCCTTTTTTGGCGAGGTAAGTCACACCAAAACTTATGAGGAAATAAATCTGGCTGGGGGCAAGGGCGCAAGATGTACATTACAACTTTTGGATCCTGATCGTATCAAAGGAAGAAAACAAATTGTATGTAGTTGTTTCAACAATATTAAACATAGGCACATAACTGGCCTGCAAATGAATGAAATCAAACCACACTAGGTTTTTTGGGGACCCTGTTGACACCAGGGATAGAAATCCCGGCCAGTTACTGCCGGTAACCGGACTTACCGGTGGGTAGCGGAAATATAAATACCGGCCGGTTTTTCCGGAGTTTGCAAATTCAAATTTTAAATTTCGATTTTCGGATGGTTTTTAAACGAATTCATGCGAAATTCAACCGGGTTTTTTTTCCCGAGAAACCGATAACCGGCCAGTTTTTTTCCACGTTCCCTGGCGGGATCTCCCCCGGAAACGGTTTTTCGATCCTTGGTTGACACTACTGCTACAATAACCAGTACCATCCATCTCAATACTTTAACAACCACTGCTCCACCCACCCACCTCCCATTTCTGGTTTTTTTTTGTTCTGAAAAACTTATTTCACCTCATCATTATTGCTATTTACCACTAGGCCTCAAGTGTGCTGAAATAACAGTTCTTATCAAGTAGGACCTACTCTCAAGTGACACCATGAAGTATCCAAACCAACAAGAATAATATGAAGGCAGGCATGATAGTAAATAGGTACTACCAACAACAGATGATGCCAAGCATTATCAAGCATCATAGTTTGCTAAACTCTATTTAAAGGTAAACAGAAAAAAGTTGCTAGCTCACCTCAGATGATGTGAACCCACAGTTAACTAGCTCTCCACTTTCCCAAGCAGCTGTGATGGACTTCAATGACATATCAAGCAACTCTGAGCAACATTATAATTCTCTTCATTAGTATCGGAGTGAATATAAGACATATAAACCTGTTAAACACAGAAGAGACAATACCACAATTGGACGCAAAATGTACCTGCTAACTTCCGGAATTTCTTTAAATATTGTACACTTTCATCCAGTTGAATCCAAGTATGATGATCCAAGAATTTTTCGCCACCATCATCGTTCTCAACCAGGGACAGAAAAAGTGAGGAGAGGTTTTCAAGGGCCAAATGGATAAGGCTTTGCAGCTGTAAGCATATCACATATTAATAAACATCAAGAATGAATCACCTATCAGCTCAAACCTTTCGGGGAGAATATGTATCACCTGTAAGGTCTCCTCTGCTGCCATGTCATCTATGAGAAGCATATCCTTTGTAATTCTAGAAAAGACAGATCCAAGTACATGACACATACTTCTCCTGTAGGTTGATCTTGCCAGTATCGATTCCCACATAATGTGTATCTTTTCTAAAATGAACACAACCTGAATGGAAGTCAATATGTATCACTAGTACCTATGTTGTCATGGCGACGAGACGAGGCGAGGCGCTCTAGAGGCACCAGGACGCCTAGGCGATGATTAAACGATGACAGGAAAATAGGAAAATATGATAAACATCTAGGCGATGATTAAACAATGACAGGAAAATAGGAAAATATGATAAACATCTACATAAACTGATAAACATGATCAGTAGCAAAAGCAACTAGTGGTACATAAACATCTCCAAATCATTCATCATCCAACATGAATGCCTAATCCTCCGCCTGGATGGCTAGAATTGCTAGGCGCTTGCCTAACTGCTAACGACTTAGGCGATGACCTCTGGCGTCCACCTTGGAGCGCCAGGACGCCTAGGCATCACCTTGGTAACATAGACTAGTACATCAGAGTGTAAAAGTATGACCTATAATCTGTAGCTCCAATGTGATGAAAAATCAAACAATTAATTGACAATTGGAAATTGACCACCATTGAGGATTTGGCACTACATACCTGCTCAATACTAAATTTTGTCGATTCATAATGCTGAGGTTGGTGCGTGTTCTGAAAACCATCAGCGCCATCTATAGCCTGAAAAATAATGTAACAGACTAAAAACTTTAAATAAATGTTCTCAAATAAAGGGACAGGAAGAAATGTGATTATGCATGTGGAGATGTCAAAAGAGGGGGGAAATAAGTATTCAGAATTAGAATAATGTAACAAAAAGTATAAGCAAATACCTCGCTTAAGTTAGCAATAGCAAGCTGTATTTGTCTTCTCAGTACACCATCTGCCATCTGGGAGAAGATTGGGGCTAAATCCACAAAAACTAGTTTCTGTAGACCACTAGGAAAATCTGCACGGTACTGGACAAAAGCATCTAGAAAGGTCAGTAAAATGCATTACAAGTGCAACAATATGTGGCAGGGTCTTTATTTACTTCAGGGGCTGAATCATACAAGAGCGTCAATCTAGGATGCAAAAGCACACAGATCTTAGGTTACTCATGCAAACAGTGGTTTCAACAAAAAAGTGAGAAATACGTAAACAGATTTCCAATGAAATCAGAGAGCCTATAAGAGTAAAGGGCAAAACTAAACATGCACGGGGAGACAGTACATAGTCATGTGGCAAATCTGTGTATTTTGCAGGAAGGGTTCCCGATTCCGGGAAAATATATTCGCATAAATCAACATATCCCAAGATCAATCATAATAAGAAGCAGCAAAGAGTAGGATATACAAACCTCAAATGCAAGACCAAGAATTTCTTGGGACAAATGGTAGAAGTCGTTGTGAATAATGGCAGTGACCTGACTGACACTATCGAGTTGCTTCTCTAGCTTCAGAAAAAAATAGTGCTAAAGTTCAATTACTATGGTATTAAGGTACAATAATAGTAGTTGGAACAAAGAACTGGAGAATAAAATATTAGAATATGTTTGTCAACTTGTAATAATCTCATAAAGGGAGAGTTTATGCAAACTAGTATATCGTTGGTGCTATCACATAGGATCACAATAAGTATATCCGTACATGATGCATGATTGCATGAAACAATTTACATAAACTAGGGTAAGTAAGGCTCCTATTGGTGCAGCGTTGTAGCCAACTATGTTGCGCGGATACTTCCGAAAACTCGCGTACCGATAACGGATACTGCCTCGGATATGGATACTACCCCGATACGCCCAGATTCGGATATGTATCGTCCGATTTTCTCTCTTTCAAATAAAGAAATTAATTCGGATACTCCTTGGATACCTTTCCGATACTTTCCCGATACCTCTAAACCCTAACCCAACTTAAACACACAGCTCTTGACCCCGATACTCTCACTCGCTCCTCTCACTCTCTATTCTGCTTGACCTCGACCCCACGCCCAGTTGTCGCCCCCAATCCGCCCCCGCACCTAGCCGCCGGCCGTTGCCCCTGCGGCCGGCCGCCCCACTCCCGCCTCTCGCTCGCTCACGCCCGGCCACCGCTCCCACGCTGGGCCCTCCGCTCCGGCCTGCACCACGCTCCCACTCCCGCCCCCTCCCCCGCCCTACTGGTCCCGCCCCACTCCCGCCTCCTTGGCTCCGCCCCGCACTCCGTCCGCGCCCCACTCCGTGCCCTCCGCTCTCGCCGCCTCGGCCACCGCCCCACGCCTGAGCCCTCCGCTGCCCCGCACCCACCAGCCCTACGCCCGAGCCCTCCGTTTCGCCCCGTGCCCAGCCGCCCCCCCACTGGGCCCTCCTCCGCCCACGCCTGGCCACGCCTCTACTACCCCCAGTGCGGTGAGTCCCACTTTTCTTCTCCCCTTATTTTCCCTTCCCCTTATTTGCAATTTCTTATTTCATTGCTCCCCTTTTTCAGATCCAATGGTTAATGGATTAGGAAGCTCAAGTGCGTCCAACAATGGTAGTGCAACTTTTGTACGAGCAGCCCGTGGAGCTGCCATGGTAAGCAACATCCTAAATGTTGTTCGTGTGATACCTCCAAATGAGATAAAAAGAAGCTTCTGTGGAGGTATGTCAAGTTGCTAGAGAAGACCGGAAGAGGTCAAGGGAGGAATACAAGGTCTAGATACAGGCTTTGTGATCACGTTATCAATGGGAGCTACTCTAGAGTTAAAGCACATCTCTTGAAGGTTGGAGGTTATGGTGTGAAGTTTTGTACGAAGGTGACAGTTGATGTTCTTTCTCAACTTCATGACGAAGTTGCAAGAGCCGAAGCAGTGATTGCGAGAAGCCTACCTAGGGACATCAATATTAAGGTATTCTTGGTCTCTCATTTCCTTATAAGAATTCATTAATTTCTGTACTTTTTTATTTTTACTTATATATATACACACGTATCGCCGTATCGGTGTTTTTGGGAAAATGGCGTATCGTGTATCCGTATCCGTATCGGGGTATCCGGGCAACCTAGGTAGTCAAAATAAGAATTGTTTCTCCTGCAATCCCTGCAATCCCATGTATTAACGGTGTAGTTTATAGTAAGTAAGGAAATCATCTAGAGATATCTTCTAAAGTAAACTTTATTTCCCGTAAGTTTACCTTTCTCTGGAAACTGATTATGATAGAAAGCATAGCCCCTTGGTATCAAAATATTCTTATACCAGCACATGAAAAAGGGAGGCATCACATGTATATCTGAACTCTTAACGAATAACTCAATAGTTGCAAAACTATAATAAAATATATGACACCTAGTTGTTAGTTAACATTTCAAAATAGAATGCACATGAGTTAATATTTCTCTCAGGACTATCCTATGTTGTATCTAATACATATGGTTGAACGACAGACATTATCAACTTAACATCACTGGAGATTTGGTTTAAGTACCAGTGACCAGTCACATGACATAATATACAACGTTACAACTATCATGTAAAATTTGTGTATGCACAAACCTGAACTGGTACAATAGCCTTATACAAGAGTAAGGCATCCCTAGCAGCATAGCAGAACTCCTTTGCAACTCTTGCAGATGACAAACAAGCATCCTGCACTGGTTATTCAATAACAAAAATGGATGTACATCAAATCCTCACTCATTAAAATTTTATAACATGTGAATACTGAAAAATGGGAGACAACATTTGCACAGAAAGGTGGTTGGGATTGTTGGAATAAACCCTTGATCTATTCCAATGGGCAGAAGACCAAAATATACATGTTACAAGTGTAGGTAAATATGCAAAGAACACCCTATACAAGAGACATCTAACACCCCCTCCTCCTCCCCTCTCAAACTCATGGTGGATCAAGAACACTGAGTTTGGATACGTAGAAGCTGTGCTGAGCTCTAGTCTGTGCCTTGGTGAAGGAATATGCTGACTGAAGCTCCGAAGACACATACTAAAGAGCAATAACTTGGTCTTGCACCTGCAATCTCATGTACGAAGCATCTACTCCAATGTGTTTGGTGAGCTCATACTTCACCTGATCTCGAGCAATACTGATCGCACTAGTACTGTTTGATAAGAGATGAGTCGGTGTGTTATGGACTAAGATCCCAGCGAGGCACTGTAGCAGACGCGCAAACAATATCACGGTACTATGGCACCCGTAAGCAGTAATGCCCGCAAGTATTAGAAAGAATTTATTATTTAGGAATCTATCTATTAAGTGTTTAGTATTTTCTATTAGTTAGACAAGTTATTATTAGATTGTATTGTTAGAGATAAGTTTCCTTATAGATTATTTCTAAGGGGTGAAGTCGGGTCACTCCAATAAAAGGGATAGTATGTAACCATTATCAATCAAACATGAAATAAACAAAGTTAGTCCCTAACTGGTTGGCTAAAGATCAGAGCCTCCTTGTTCGTCAGGAAGAGTTCGGTCGAGCTTGGAGGACGATCCCTCGCCTCCCTAGCTAATCAAGCCTCAAATTATCGCTACCTCAATAGGGAAAAGCCTTGCCAGTGGTTAAATGAGGGCGAGTGCCCTACCCTCAGTCGTAGAGACGCTCATAGGAGTAGAACCCTAAAGAGCAGTGGAAGGCTGCATGTTGATGAGGAAAGCAGCAGTTGAGACGACCTCAACCCAGAAGTGAGGTGGAACGAGCCCGACCGTAGAGACGCTTGACAGGAGTAGAACCCTGAAGAGCAGTGGAAGGCTCACCAGGACAAGAGTACCAGAGAAGAATACCCTACTCAGCGAGAAAGCGACACAAAGCAACAGATAGGTATTCACCGGTAGGAAAAACACGAATGAACGAATCAAACTGAGTGCTAACCATGGTGGCAAACATCTGGTAAATAGAGAACCTGATTGCGAAAGGACATGAAGTAGATCCAAGTATGACGAAAATAATTATCAATAAAGATCACATAGTGTTGTAGGTGTAAAAACCAAACACAGGTGAGGGGGTGGACGTCGGCCATGCTACGGGCCGTCGTCCACGAGAGTGAAAAATGACACGAGGGTTTATTCAGGTTCAGGGGTCCGAGAGGACCACCCTACTCCTGTCGGTGAGCCAACGGGGGGTTACCTACGGGGAGGGAGCCCCTGAGGGCTCACCAGTTTGAATATGCATCTTTCTTGCTCTAGAGAGCAGCTCCCCCATAAGTGAGAGATACATAAGGTATTTATAGGCTCCCGAGCCTGTACAAATGACCAAAATACCCCTTAGGGGAAGCTCGGGGCTCGAGGCACCATCTGTCGGCGAGAACTCGGGGAGCAGAGGGGCGGAGGCCGAATCCGGAGCAGAGGGGCGGGATCCGGGCGTCGGCGGCTCGAGGGCGAGGATCCGGAGCAAAGGAGGCTCGAGGGCGCGGATCTGGGGTAGAGGACAGCGCTGTTGAAGGCATGGCAGCGCGGATCCAGCGCGGCAGTGAGGATCCGGGAGGCAGGGCAGCGAGATCCGGGCGTTGGGGAGGTTTGGGGAGGCAAGACATAGCCTTGGGCCAAGGTAGGGGAGCCGAGGTGGTGGCGGGATCTAGGCGGAGCAGAGCTAGGCGAAAACAGAGATCGAGCGAAGCAGAGTCAGGCGAAGCAGTGGATCCGGACGGCGGCAACTGAGGAACGGCGGTGGTGGCGATAGTCGCGTAGGAGGAAGAAGAGGAGAGGCTAGGGTTATGGTTTTTGGAGAGGAGAGAGCTATGAGCTCTGATACCATGTTAGAATGAACCCTTGATCTATTTCAATGGGGCCAAAGGCCAAAATATATATGTTACAAGTGTAGGTAAATATGCAAAGAACGCCCTATACAAGAGACATCTAACAGGGATAAAGAACGATCAACACATGTCACATTAGTACAAGCAACAAGCAATTAGGCTACTAGATCTAGAGAAACAATAAAAAGAATGTGAGGCGGATACACCTTGAGGGCTTCATGAACCAATTTCATTAATCAAGTCTTGATTTAGATATAAAACACTTCTCTGGTGGAAAAGCAGATCAACAATGAATTTCCTCGGTCATCGATGCCTGCAATAACAAAGCCTCTTTAATATGTATGCTAAGATGAATCCCAAATTATCATGCTTAGTAATTTGCCCACGAAAAACATAGACTTAACCAAAGCAACTCACAAGAGGATTGTTGTAATCATATTGTACAATAATGTCTCTTGCTTTCACCAAGATCTCATTTCTTTTCCTTATAGCAAAATGAACTTCAACATCATCAACAAATTGGGTCAACTTGTCATCCTTTCTGTCAAGTAAATAAACATCATACTCCTAAGGGTGTTCTCAAATTCAGTTGTACTTCTCACAACATCTTGGAACTCAATTAACTTGGATGCCTCATTAGGAACAGCCTGAAAACATAACTGAATGATCAGTCCAATTAATTAGAAGATATATAACAACACTATTATCGAGGAATGTTTAGATAGATTTCATGGCATCCTTTCTTCTCTACAAACAGAGATTACCATGCACATGTCCACAAGCAAGAAAAATGGAAAAAGAAGCTGATAGAACCCAGAGTTGCTTGTAGGCTGTAAGGATAGTTAGATAAGATCAGTTTTTCGTTTCTTTTTTAATAATATTGTAAATTGTTTCCAACATGGGACTAGAAAGATCGAAACTGAGTCATATGCTCACTTTGGTAGCCAATTTGATACCGTGGCATCCAAATTAGAGGTTAACCATGTGTTTTGGTGATTAGTCTACTATTCTTATCTTCTCATAGAACTGAGGAGTGCTCACTGTTAATATTAAATCGTGTTTCTAAAAGTATATAAAGGACATTTTCTGCAAACCAATTCAATCATAACTCATAGAAGTCCATATATCGAAGTATAGTTGTTGTAGCATAAGAAAGATTACAAAATCAATGGGCTCTAAACAAAAGGGAATGGAAAAATTATATTTGCACAGAAATTCCAGTATGTTCAGGCAAAAAAGTTGATGTACCATGAAGAACTTATGCAAGTTAAGATGCAACAGATTTTGCATATCATTATCACAATCCACAACCATGTTTTATTATTTGAATAGAGATAAGCATGTGTATCAGCTAAAGGGCTGCTCACAAGAAGAAACACATCGAACCAAGCAGTTCTCGAGCATTTGGTTATCAAATAAATAAGTAATAAGCATACCTTGGAGAGAAAATGTGTGATAACCAGATCAGAAATTCTTAACCACGTTAGCTTTGCAAAGGACTGCATCCATGTGATATTTTCCATGCAAATGGACTTGCATACAAACTTGATGACATCAATTATTCTTGAGTATAGAACTGAACCATCTTTGTAGCCCTTAAACAATAACAACCAATTACATGATTGTCCAAGACAATCAGAAAAAGAAAACAAGAATCAAGTTTACTTGGCAGTAAACTATCAAGTAATCATAGTAATTGCTTGCAGGTTCGTAATTCCAGAGGTGCAAAGATCTAATTTTACCTACTCAGTAAAAAATAGCTGACAGCCAAAGTGATTTACTTATTTGAATTGTTTCTCTAGAAGAAATTGCTTCTTCAATTCATCTCATATTCAGCACATATATTTAGGTAATAACTTGAAAGAATACTAAGTACACAACTGACAATGACCGAGGTGGCACCTAATCAAGCAGACATATATTTTTAAAAAAAAACTAATTCAAATAAAGACAAGAAAAAAAAAACTAATTCAAATAAAGACAAGAAACAGATAGCTCGTAGGTCTGATGAACCAAGAAACATTATGAAACTCTTACCTGTAGTTCCTCCGAAGGGACTATGCTCAAGACCGATATAGGGGGTTCAGGACCACCTTTCTCGAGCACTTGTACAGAAACTGCAACAGATATGTTACTGATTGCTGGAATTAGGATATGTTTTATCATCAAGTCTCCCACTTTTGCCATCCCATAATCTAGGGCATCAATTATCTGCATATTCAACAACACAAAGAAATGACAAAGTGGTTCATTTGGCCAGGCTCATACAACAGTTACCTGAAGAAGACAATAAGATGCAATACAGGAGCTGGTGGAACTTCCTTATGTATCGAAAGCTGCCAACTGCATATATTAACTGGTCTGGTCTAGTTACTGTGCAGCATATAGGCAGTCGCAATGTTTTATGGGACCTTAAAAGGACCGCATCAGATATACGAAATATTGGTTCAGTACAGCCATGGTTATTAAGGCGCCAAGGCACCGCTCGACGCCTAGGCGTTGCCTTGGACACCTGAGGCGACGCCATACCAGCGGAAGAAAGTGATGAAAACATTACTGGCAGAGGAAACGGAAAAGAAAAAAGAAAAGGAGAAGGAGAAGAAAGTTGGCCCAGCCCAGCCCAACCCATCATGCCAGCCAACTGCCCAACACCAGTCTCCCCATCCGGCGCCTAGCCCTAGCCGCCTCTCCTCTCCTCATCTCCCACGTCTCTCTCTCTCCCTACCTCTCATCTCCCACGTCTCTCCCTCCCTACCTCTGCAGCCAAATCCGATGGCGATAAGCCAAGATTCAGCGCAAAGAGGAGGGGAGAGGAGGGGTGTACCTTGCTGGGCGACGCCGACTCGCCGAGACAAGGAGCTGCAAGGGACCAGATCCGTCAGAGCGAGTGGAGAGGCGACGCCAGCAGATCCGCCGTGAGGCATGGCGAGATGGAGGCGCCGCCGCCTAGGGTTCCAGGGTAAGTCCTCTTCCCCCTTCTCTCGCGCTAAGGCTTGGTTTAGCCAACGCGCTCCTCGGCTCCTCCTCGCGCTAAGGCCAGCAGCCCAGCACATCGTGCTCCTCCTCTGTCTAAGGCGTCCACGGCAAGGCGGGAGCGACACCTTGACCCACGGCAGCGCCTTACCGCTTAGGTGACGCCTAAGCGACGCCTTAATAACCATGAGTACAGCGCATAATTACAAGCTAAGTTTTGGTGGGTATAAAAAGGCAAAATAATAGCCTTGGTGTGGAACGTATGAAGAATGTGAGTGGTGAGATATGCTTTTTTTCTTTTTCAAAGCTAAGAGGATGTTAACTACTGTATGCATTATATCATCACTCACCACTCCTTATAGTCCACAAATTCACAAATCCTTGGTCAATGACCATCTTTAACAACATTTTTGTTCATTATCAACAATCATATGGCTTAAAAATAATGTTACCATTTGATGTTCCGAATGTCCATCCAAACTAAACCCCATTAGTGGTTTTCCATCAGATGGATAGCAATGCCATTCTCAAAAGTTACAGGCTCAAAATATGTACTTTTGCACTTTGTTATTCTAAAGAAAATATTTTTTGTTGATCACTAAATTCTACATGATCTCCTGACCATACTTATCTTCCATAATATGGCTTATGGTCAAATTTGGAGCCGTCAAGCCCTACTAGCACCAACCAGATTTTCTCAGTAAACCTCACCTCCAACGCCTGCAGCGCCACGCAAAGCTCAACACTATACGTCCCACTGGAATTGCCTCTCGGCGCAGCCCTCACCACCACCTTCCCTCCCTCTGGTGCAAACTCCACGCACTCCTCCACGTTCTTCGCAAGCCCCACTTGCAGCTACATCATCACCGGAAACCACCAGCACAACAGTTAGCACAAATACAAAATCATAACATAAGCTGGAGCACTCCAAACCAGAACACCCTTCACGGCTTCACCTTGTCGACGAGCTGCTCCCACTCGCTCCGGAGAAGCCCGAAAACGACCAGCTCGTCCTGACGGGATCCAGATCCCTCAGGGTCCAACAGGAGGGGCTTGAGCTCGGCGGCGGCGGCGGCGGCGTCGAGGGGGTTGGCTGAGGCGCGAGCCGCGCTGAGACGGGCGGCAAGGGCGGCGATGGAGGTGGCAGCGGAGAGGTGCTCCTGGCGCTCGGAAAGCTCGCGGCGGGCGGCGAGGAGGCGGTCGGCGAGGGACCTGAGGTCGGAGAGGTCGGGGGAGGAGGAGAGCGGGGAGAGGGCGGACGCGAGGGAGGACTGGAGGGACGCGGACGAGTCTGCGGAGTCGGCGGCGCGGAGGAGCGCGGAGGCGAGGGGCGCGCGGTGGGAGGAGGCGAAGGAGAGCGCGGAGGCGTGTAGGCGGTCGGAGCGGAGGCGGAGGCGGTCGATGAGGAGGCGGAGATCGGGCGCGGAGAGCGGGGTGGAGGGGTCGTCATCGGCGGTGGTGGAGAGGAGGAGCTCGCGCACGTCGTCGGCCATCTCTGGCGCGGTGAGGACGCTGGGAGGCGCGATCCGGACGGCTGTGTCCATCTGTTTGCTGAGTCCGGGGAGGAGTTGAGCCGTTGAGGACTTGTTCGAGAATAGAAACAAGAGGGGCTTATACCAGCAAAACAAGGGAGATCTGATTATTTGTCACGATCAAAGATATGCAATTTAGGATTTGTTATTTCACGGTCCTGAGTTACACTTTTTTAGAGTGGCAAATAATTAAATATTATAATAATGGTAACAATATAAGCATGAAGTAATTGTGAATTTGTACAGTTTAGATCAATATAGAGATGCCAAATGGGCTTATGCCGATCGGACTAACCCTAAGCACGAGAATGTTGATCTGGTCTGTGCACAACACGTTCGATACTATTGTTGGCTGGACTGGCACAGTCTGACCAGGCGTGTTGTGTTTGGGTCAGCACTTAAGCCCAGTATACCGGCCCAGCAAAACATACATAGTACCATATCATGTACGACCCGACTCAGACAAAACACGACATAGCAGGAGGAGGCCAGACGCAGCCGCTGAAAGCACGTCTCGATTACCTAGCCAGATCAGACGTGTCATGTGTAATCGGCCCGTGCCCAACTGGGCATGTGTCCGGTTGGACTGTGCTGCCCATTTAGACACCACGAAATCGTTACATGAACTAAAGTCAAAAGAAGCTGCTCCGCTCCCTGCGATCACAAGAGAATATGAATTTACAGTAGATACACGATAAGAGAAACAAAATACAACATCTTATTTTTCTACGGTGATCACGATCCAGAACGCCGAATGTAGAGTTAGGAATGTGTGCCGTAGTTGTGAATTAATGACTTCTCAATTGCGTTATATCTATGTTCGAAAATAATTGGTACAGATATGATTAATTGGCACTGGAATTATAGAATTGTAACACTTCGACCTATCCTCTGAGTCCAAAATGCTACAACTACAACATAACCAACACGAGTTTTGTGCAGCTAATTTGAATAACTAAATATATTATAGCAAAAGTAGTTATATAGATAATATGATTCATATCAGTGTCTGCATGTAACATGGATGTGCTATTTTTTCCTTCCCGATGCATGTCATCTTCGTCGTTCACCTAAACATAAAAAATAAACAAGAGTGAGTTCGAAGACTTAGTAAGCACATAATATAAACGATAAACACTGCCACACCAACATAAACATAACTATATCATTATTTTCATCATTATCTTTTCATTAGTGCAATGCATCATTGTGCTCATGCTTATATGCATCTCATTAGTCGATACTCAGATAGCGAGTTTTCACCCGTCGATGACACATTCTTCCCCCCATCTTTGTTAGTATGAGGTCCTTACATTATAGGACTTTATCTAGTCCCTACAAATGTAAAACTTTATCTAGAGTATTCCGAATTAGTCATGTATCTTTCTCACCGACCTCACCGAAATAGTTACATAACTTTCTCACCAACTTGGCTCGTGCATTCTTGTCATGATGCAAATGCATATGTCTATTGTCATTAACATATTTTATCATCATCATCATTGACAGGGTGGCCTCATTGCTCACCCTAATGCTACCTCGGGCCACCGGCACTCGGCCCGGTGCTTGGGCGTTGGATTCTCAATTTTTGGTTTCCTTCTTCTTCTTTTTTTTTTTCATTTCTACTGGCATTACAAGAATATATTTAGAACATCATGAAAAGTTTAAGCATTTGCAGCATAGCTTTTTTTCAATCTCTCAAAGCTGATACCCTTACATCTTTGGTTCGGTTTGGCATGACGGTGACATCTATTGTTAAATTTGTTTGGTAACGCTGCATGCACAATTTTCAGAACATGCTAACTCTTTGTAGGCTATGTTTGGCTTGAGAAATGGATTGATCATAGGATAAATTGGTTCATCGTGAGCAATTCCATAATTATATGGTGGGAGGTTCATCGTGAGCAATTCCATGATTACGATGGGATGATCCCATTTCAAAATTTTCTACTAATATTGTGATTGTGAGGAATGACATTGCAATAGATCAACTTATTTCATTATTCGAATCAAAACAAGATGACGGCCGTTCCTCGAACGAAAAACACCGCAGGTCGTTGGTGGTGTACCCCCAAGTCCTTGATGTTTTGAGGCGCAATACCATGACATCCATTGCAAAAGAAGGTCAAGCGAAATAAACGAGGAACAAAGAACTTTACCTTCACGGGCGGTAAAAAAAAACTTTTTGAATGTTTCTGCAAAGTCCTGCAAGAGACGCTTACTGTTGGTAAAAGTAATGGTGCTCTTTGGTTTATGTTCCAGATAAGAAAATCACCGTATCACAAAGCAAGGAGATGAAAGAGCTGATCGCCATAAAACAAAAAGGACGACCATATACATTGCTAGTGTGCAACTGTACAAACGGGATTTATTGCGGTCCAAATCTTCTTTACATGGAGATCATGTACATCGACCACCAAGCACTCATCGTGTACATTCTGGAAGATCTCGAACACCAGAGTTCTTATTGGCCATCAAGACGATACAAGTTGACCAAAAATACAGGAACACCATACAGCTTGACTAACCTGTAATTCCGACGCATAATACAAAGGTTTCCAGCTTGTTTCTTATTCTGTTTAATTCAGATCTCCTCACTCGAGGTCGAGGGGCGTAATCAGTTCATTTATATTTCTTTTCGCACACGCAGATCCAAAAGAAAAGCTTATTTCTTTGGTTTCTATGTGCACCTATAACTTAGTAACGCCAATTACCAAACATGCCTGGCTGCGGTCCTGCAGATGGCGCGGGACGTCAGTTCTCGTCGTACTCAAATATTGCAGCGGTATGATTGAAGCCACATGATACATGGACAGCTCTTGCATTCATGCCAAATTTCACCATCATAGGCTCAAAATAGTCAACGTCGTTTCCATGTCCCTGCAAAGCAGGCACTAGTCAGCACAAGCAGCTGAAATGAGCAATGTTAGTATGAATGAAATGAATTTGCCAAGTGGGAAGAAACATATTCCAAAGGAATGCACACCCAGCACTGTTGCCACACAACTGTCTTGGGTGAAAATTATGCATGCAGATACAAATGGTAGTAGTGGCAGCAATTAACTCACTAGTTGTCCACCAGAAGAATGGCCCTCTTCAAAGAAAGTACCATTAGCACCTCCCCAGCCCCATGTGTAAATATCTTCACCTGGATGTTTTGAGGTGCTATAAGTATGACAAACAATGTGGCAACAAAATATAACCTGAGGAACCATTTTTTAACTACACCATTATCTAACGTATAACACAGCTAGGGGTGCAATCGGGTCGGATTCGAACGATATTGCTCATACCGTATCCTAACCCACTTTTTCTTCCGGATTTGGAGTTGGATACGGTAAGGCCAGATACAAATTCGGAGTTTCGGACATGATATCGTCGGGACAGATACATGACGGTTTCGAATCGAAAACGGATAATATAGGCAGAAGTTCGCACATACAGAAAGGAATATACGCTGAAACATACCACCATCACTTTAAGCCTTCATCTATTAAACATAAGTACATAATGATCACAACTATCACACAACATAATACCATCATCGCTTCAACATGGGTACATGAGGGCATGTATAATGCAAGGTAGCCCAAAGTGGCGATTTCATCCTCCACCTAGGCACAACCCACTCAGGACACAATGCAAGCTCTCAACCTTCCAATGCACATGGGAAAGTATATAACACCGAAAATACATTCAATCTTCTGCACAAACATAACACCCAAATATATATATATATATATATATATATAATACCAAAAGAAAGAAGAAAAAAGAAAAGAAAAGGGCAAAGAGAATATATGGACAGTTGGGAAGGGCCAGCCCAATGGCTCATTCCCTTGCTCACGCCACTACATCAGTGACCTAGGGCTAGAAGGCATTGGGGCAAGCCGCCGCCGCCATTGCAAGCTCGAGAGCAAAAAAAAGAGTGACATAGAGGGACAAGGCGAGCGAATGGCTAGCCGGCGCCATTGCGGATGCAGCCGAGCTCGCACACGCACGGTGATGCGGATCAAACCTCTAGATGAGATTAAATCCATAGGTTGTTCGATCTTTCACGGTGGTAATTCTCGATCTAATATGTGGAGCACGAATTACAAGATGCAACTCGTATTTGGATAAATAAATCTCACACCCGCACGCCACAGTACACGAACGAGAGACGAGATCAAACAAGATCAACACTCAAATTCAATCAATGAGATTAAACCTGAGTAACAATCTGAGATACCCTAGATGAGAAACTCCCAAGAACTCACACACACGGTAATAGGGTAGGCCCTCTTGACGACACGCCAAATAACTCAATTCATCATCTAAACTCTTAAGTTTTACATGGTCACACCCTTGGCCTTTATATAGGCACCCACACGTACGGGATACTCCCTAAATTGAACACGTCTAAACCGACTCAGCAAACACCGACGTTACAATATACTTGAACCCAAACTCATGCATATAGAAAAATAACAACCAATCTGACACAAATAAAACTGGACGCTTGGTGCACCATCCTTTTCTAGATGTCTAGCAGGTGGCCCCCATCCCATATCTCGTAGAGATAGCAGATCACGTGAGAAAACATGCGGATGTGCGCTGGCCCTAGAAGCGATTGCAGCAAACAAGAATACCTGCGTCTTGATTTCTTGAATTTTATTCCCATACGCTTTCCTTTTATCTCGTAGCTAGCCATGCTTATTAAGGCGGGCGTCGCCTAAGCGGTAAAGCGCCGTGAGAGTCAAGCGTCGCCCCTTGCCGTCGCCGTCGCCTTTGCCGTCGCCGTCGCCCGTCAGGCGGTGTTGGAGAGCGAGTTGAGGGGAGAGGCGCAGAGGAGGCCTCATGCGCCGAAGCAAGGTGGGAGAGCTTGGGGCGACGCCGTCGAGGCCGGGCCGGACGAAGAGGGGCGAATGGCGACGACACGTCGGGAGAGCAGTTCTCCACCTCCTCCCGGGACCCGGCTCCCTCCTCGCCGGCCTCCTCCTTCTCCCGTGGCGACCGAACTCCCCCTCGGACATATGGAAGGGTGTGGATATCGTGAGGATATGTGCACGATCTCAGGATGATGAGTCAATTGGCAATGGCGTTATTGGTTTGCAAAATCTCGTGTTTTCGGGTTTGCTCCAAGGTGTCAAAGCCTTGGCGTCTCGCCCGGTTGTCAAGTGGTCGATCGCCAGGTGGAAGCGATCCGACCGGCCATGGTGGGCGGTCCGACCGTGATTTGAAAGTTGGGTTTTGGAGTGGGCCAAAAATAGGTTGTGTAGGCAAGTGAGGAGTCTCTGGATGTGGTCCCATCATTTTGGAGCTCCGATCAAAAGTTCTATTCGATTGAAATTTCCGAAGGTTTGAATTTCTCGCTGAATTTTGGCTAAGTCTTTTGGACCGGTCCGACCGCCGTTGTGGAGGCGGTCCGACAAACATGAATCGGTCGGACCGGCCCGCAAGGGTGATCGAGGCAGATACTTGAATGAAAGCCAAGTGTTGCATTGAGTTGATTTTGAGTGTGTGATTCTATGAACTTCAATGCTTTATTGATGTATATCGCATTGGAACCGGCGTGGGTCAAGTTGAGAAGAACTTGTTCCGGAAGCGATTTGTTTGTCTATTGTGCGGTGGCTTGCGTGTCAACGACGTCAACGGCGAGTGGATCGGGACTACGCTTGGAGAGCGAGGTCCGAACGATCGGGGATCTGGGTGAGGTTGTGTGACTCAAGCATGGTGCGAATGGACAAGATGGATCGAACGGTGGTTCAAAATTTGGTTGGATCGGTGGTGCGGATATCGATGCGAGTCTCTGGGAGGTTCCGATGGGATTCGGACAAGAGAGGCTTGGCGTCGATGAGAACCGCTGATCAACCTACACGTGGTGAAGCAGGCGATTGCTTCAAGAGTTATTTGTGTGTGGGTCCCATGTGTAAGTGACCCAAAAGGAAACCCTAGCTCTCTAGTATAAATAGGAAGGGTGAGGTGGAAAACCCAAGCAAGCATTCATTTAGCCCCCTTCTTCCTTTTTCTAGGGTTTGGAGTGTGCTCCTTGTTGAGCTCTTGCCTCCTTGGTGGAGAGGCTTTGTAAGCATCTATTGTGGATGATCAATCTTGTGATGCTTAATTGAAAGATCAATTGCTCCCTTTGTGTTCTTCTCTCTTTTGGATGTTTTTGATGCTTCCTTGATTCAAAGGTTCATGCTTGGTCTCTTGGCCTACTTTACCTTGCTTTGATGTGTGGGATTACTCCTAGAGTCATCTAGATCATCAAACCCCACAAGCAAGTCTTGAATCAAGATTTTCTCTTTCTAGGGTTTGAGCACTTCTTGATAAAATCTCGAGAGATCGATTCTGAAGTGGATCGACGGATCGTCGCTAGAAATAGGTCTCTAATATCATTAGGAGGTGTGCTAGAAATTTGGTCAAGTTTCATTGGTTGAATCAAAAGTTGGATCAAATTTCGTTTTGGTTTTGGGTGGAGTTTTGAGATCGACTCTACCGTCCGGCCAAACCTTTCAACGGCGTTCGACCGCCGTGTATTCGATCCGTTGGTTTGGCGGGTCGAACCGTCCCACCGGTCCGGCCATTGGTTAGTTCTTCGGTCGATCATTGGATCACCGTCGGTCCGGCCCTTTGTGGTAGCTTGGTCGATCGCTGTGTCCGAGAAAGAACATTGAGTTCTTTTCTCCTTTTGTGTCATGTGCTTGAGGGTTTATCAAATTCAACACAAGGCTTAGTTGTGTGCTCATTGAACTTCTTAGCTTCCATAGCTAAAGGAGTAAAGTTCGTGTTGGTTTTGATTTAGGTGAGAAAGTTTTGAAAGCGCCTATTCACCCCCTAGTCGCCTTCCAGGTCCTACAAGTGGTATCGAGGCAGGTTAGCTCTCTTCATAGATCTTAACAGGTCTTTGGAGCCATGGCGACCGACAAGTACTCAACCAAGCCACACATTTTTGAGGGAGTTGACTTTGCATCTTTGGAAGGCTCGTATGCAAGCGTATATCGAGGCTCAAGGGCACGCTATTTGGCTAAAGGTGAAAAACCCTTATGTCGTGCGGTAGATGACGATACGATCACTCGGATGTGGAGGCCAACAACAAGGCTCGGAATTATTTGATCCAAGGCCTTAGTCGATCCGAGTTTGAGCGTGTTGCTCACTTGCGGTCGCTCACGAGATCGGCGGACACTTTGTGATTATCACGAAGGGTCCGCTGCGATCAAGGAAGTGAGGCAGAACCTACCAAAAAGGTTTACTCAAGATCGAACAAAGGCACGGTGAGTCTTTGGATGAGTGTGGGAAGATTCTCTAAAATTCTTCATGATCTCCGTATTTGTTGACTTGATATTTTTCGAATGCGAAAATGCACGCCACTTACGGGTGCTCTTGATGTGAAGGTGCAGGGTATGAAGATCACTTCCATCAATGACAACATCATCATGAGTGAGCTTACCATGGATAAGCTCTACTCGAGGTTGAAGACGCATGAGATTGACTTTATCTCGCCTCCCAAGACAGTCGATGGCTTTAGTGGTCGACAAATCCAAGGGTTGCTCTTCCGATTCTCTTGATTGTAGCTCATCCGCTTTTCATTATCTGCTTTACATTCCTTGAGTGATGAGCAACTTGAGAAATTGCCCGAGGATGACTTAGCCCTCCTTTCCACCAAATTCACAAGAGCGTACAACAAGGTGAGAAATAGGAGGAGGAGTGGACCTATCACGTGCTTCGAATGTGGTGAGCCAAACCACATTCGCTCCAAGTGCCCCAAGCTAAAGGGCAAAGAGGAGAAGGAGACACGAAGACATCCCGGAGAGGATGCAAAACCCAAGAAGACAAACTATCGAAAGTTTGTCAGCAGGGTCCTTGCCGCTCTTGAGAATGTAAATATGAGCGATGTGGACTCGGAAACGGAGGACGACGAGAGTGATTCTCGTGGCAAGAAGAAGGCGCATGACTTCACCGGCATGTGTTTCATGGCCAAGAACAGCCACGACAGCGATTCCTCCAAAGATGAGGATCCTTTCAGTGATCCTGACGAGGTATGCCCTTCTATTGCTGATATGAAAAGGGCTTTGGTGCTTCTTGAGCGAAATTGCATAAGCAAGTAAAAATGATTAGGAAGCGAGGACATTATGATTGATAATTTGAATCTTGAAGTTGTTAGGCTTAAATCTATCAATCCTGCGATATTTGTGATTCTGCACTAGCTTGCTTAACGATTTGACAAGCTTGAAATCGCTCATTCCTCATCACAAATCAACTAAAAGATGCTCTCGATGAACTAGAATCTTTCAAGTCTAGATCCGCTTGTTTAGATGTCATTCCTCTTGATGTGACTGCCATGGAAGCTATCCCTTTAACTTGCTCTAATTGTGCTTTGCTAGAATTAAAATTGGATAGTTCCTTAAAAGAATTGCAAAAGTTTGATGCCAGTCACACATGCTCTCATTGTAAGGATAATAGGATTAAGATGCAAGAGATGGCGAAACATTGATTTACTCTAGAGTTGCATCTTGTGAAAATTGTCCCAAGCTTACAATTGAAATTGAAGCCTTAAACAAGACCACGGAAGAAAAGGCTAAAATTGAAAGATCCATGTCCTTATTGCTTCTAAAAGGTTATTGATTCTAACTCTTGTGTTTTGAATCTTTGAAGTTGAAACCATGGTTAGTCGGATACAAGAGGCTTTTAGAGTCAAGTTTAAGGAGCAGTTGAGTAGGATTGGGAATCCTACTGTGTGTCTTAATGAGGCCTTCAAAGTGGAAGTGGCCCTTCTTAAGAGTAAGCGCAATGAGGTAATCAAGCCTAGCAAGTGTTCTAGATGTGAGGAGTTAATGAAAGAGAATGATTACCTCAAGGTGACTCTTGAGAAATTTTCAAGTGGGAAAAGAAACTCAACATGATTCTTGATCAATCCAAGGTGGCGTGAAAAATAGTGGTCTAGGTTTCAACCCCTAGAGCATTCCAAGAAAAACCCACCTAAGATTGCTAGAGTTGTGAAGAATGGTTTGTTTGAGCTAGAACCTCCTAAGCCATCAGGGTTGTTTTCAAATCCGGTGGTTTTGCTCAAACTCTTTACGCAAGAAAGGTGCTTTCACTCGTCATTCTGCAGACCCTCAAAGGTCGAAGACCATTGCACTTTACGCAAGAAAGAAGGCCATCTTGTTGAGTTCTGCTTCGGAGAGCAAAACTTGAGAGAAAAGAGAGGATGAGCGTCCTAAGATCCATTAGAGGAGTCCCTTCTCGGATGTAGTCTCTAGAGCTAGGCACTGTTTATCGCACCACACATAGGCCTAGATTTGTAGAGAACTTTGTAGACCCTTTTGGTGGGTCTAGGCGGCATGTTGGATTAGGACATCGTGAGGAGAGACAGGGTAGCACCTAGAGCAGGGGTGTATCGATCTTTTGGTAGATCGTTTGGAGAGGTCTAGGTGGTTCTCATGTGCATTCTTATGATTTTATTCTGATCATGTTTCACTATTTCTCTGCTGCTCCCGGACATCGTGCTTCTCGATCTTTGGATTCCTCGTTCATTTATCACTAACCCCTTGATCGAGGCACGGATGTTTTTCGATTGTGCCTTTTAGGTCCGTCGTGCGAGGAAGGAGGACAAGTGGCTTGTTGACTCGGGTGTTCTCGACATATGACCGAGATTCTAGATGGTTCTCTCCCTCACGCGTGCATCAAGCAATGAATTGATTACATTTGGGGATGCTTCTATGGGACCGTGATGCAAAGGGCACCGTGGCGCGTCAATGACAAGTTCATGCTAAAAGACGTCGCTTTGGTAAGTAAGTGAGGTATAATCTTCTATCTTTCTCACCGCTTGATGAGGGTCTAGAAGTGAGGTTTAAGAGAGGTGAATGTAGAGTTCTAGATTCCTCGGTGAGCTTGTTTTTGAGATCTCAGATTTGAGAAGATTTTCGTGCAAATTTCAAACATTTCTTACGCTTCTAGTCCTAGGTGTCTTGTGGCCTCTGATTCTCATGACCTTGTTTTGTGGCATCGTAGACTTGGGCATATAGGTTTTGATCATTTGTCTAGAGTCGGTTGCAAGGACTTGATTAGAGGTTTGCCTAGGTCAAGGTGTCAGAGATCTTGTGTGCTCTCCTCAGAGACATGGTAAGATGGTGTCTGCTTCCCACCCACCTCTTACTTTGGTAATGGTGATGGACACAGATGACTTCTTCACTTAGATCTGATTGGTCCTTCTAGAGTTCGATCGGTGGTGGGAAATGGTATGTTGGTGGTTGTGGATGATTACTCCGGTATTCATGGGTTTATTTTCTTGCTTCTAAGGACGAAGCATTTGGATTCTTTAAAGATTTGGTCCTTAGAATTCTGTTCATATACTGGAGCTTTGAGAGCCATTAGGAGTGATAATGGGACGAGTTCAAGAATTCTTCTTTTCTACCTTCTCACACGATAGGGAATTGAGCATCGCTTTTCTTCTCAGAGTTCCTCGTGAGAATGGTGTTGTAGAAAGGAAGAACAGAACCCTTGTAGAGATGGCTCGGACCATGCTAGATGAGCATTCTACTCCTAGGAGATTTTAATGAGGCGATCTCTCTGCTTGTTATATCTCCAATAGGGTTTTCTTGAGATCGTGGTTGGGAAGACTTCTTATGAGCTTAGATTTGGTCATTCTCCCAAGGTCTCTCATTTCAAGATCTTTGGTTGCAAGTGTTTCATTCTTAAACATGGCAATCTTGATAAATTTGAGTCTAGATGTTTTGATGGCATATTTCTTGGTTATCCTGCTCATTCTCGTGGCTATCGTGTTTTTAATGTTGATACTAACAAAATCGTTGAGACTTGCGAAGTCACTTTTGATGAGGCTAGTCCTGGTACTAGACCCGATGCTTCAGGTACACAGGTTCCAGAAACTCAAGAAAGCATCTTAAATCGATGATGAGTCCGAGGATGAAGACCCAAACCATCCTCCAGCTACCTCTGAGAGGGGTGGAGAGCCTGCTACTACTACTTCAGTTTCAGCTGAGCAGTCTCCTCCTATCCCCACCGACGATCTGAGTGCTCTGTTCCTACCTCCACAACTCATGAGGTAGAGGCCACATCTGCACCAGGAGCACCACTTCGCATACAGCGACAACATCCACCTGAGCAGATGATTGGGGATCTTCAAGAGCGAGTCACTCGCTCGAGTTTATATCTCCGATTCCCATGCACATTACGCTTTTGTTGCTTCTTTTGAACCCGAGATATCACCCATGCTTTATCGATGCCTCTTGGGTCAATGCCATGCATGAAGAGCTTGAAAATTTTGAAAGAAACAAAGTCCGGTTTTAGTTGAGCGACCTTCCGATTCTCATGTTATTGGAACAAAATGGGTTTTTAAAAATAAGCAAAGTGAGGATGGATTGGTTGTTCGCAATAAAGCGAGACTTGTTGCTCAAGGTTATTCAGTAGAGGGCTTAGACTTTGAGGAGACCTTTGCTCCGAGTAGCTAGATTGGAAGCCATTCGCATTCTTTTAGCATTTGCAACATCCAAGGGTTTCAAGCTTTTCAAATGGATGTTAAAAGTGCCTTCTTGAATGGCTTCATAGAGGAAGAGGTCTTTGTCAAGCAACCTCCTGGGTTTGAAAATCAAAAATTCCCAAACCATGTTTTAAACTCTCTAAAGCCCTCAGTATGGATTGAAACAAGCTCCTAGAGCTTGGTATGTGACTTAAGAGTTTCTTGCTTGAAAATGATTTCAAAATGGGAATGGTTGATAAAACCTTGTTCACTCTCGGGCATGGCGATGATTTCTTGTTGGTTCAAATATATGTGGATGATATTATTTTGGTGGTTCCTCTCATGCTTTGGTGTCTAGATTTTGATTCTATGAGCAAGTGAATTCGAGATGAGCATGATGGGAGAGTGACATTCTTCCTTGGTCTTCAAATCAAGCAAGCGAAAGAAGGCACCTTCGTCCACTGAGTAAGTATACAAAGGACCTTCTTGGCGCTTCAATATGGGAAGCGAGAGGCCAATGTCTACTCCCATTGCAACAACCACCGTCTTTGGACCACGATGAGGATGGAGAGTCCAGTGGACCGGAAGAATACCGCATGATATGATTGGCTCCTCCTCTATCTTACAAATACGAGTAGGACATACAATTTGCCGTATGTGCATGCGCTCGATTTCGAGCTTCCTCGTGCTTCTCATCGTCAAGTCAGACGCGCGTCTTCGGTATCTTCAAGATACGCTTGATTTTGGACTCTGGTATTCTTCTTCTTCGGCTCTTTCAATTCGAGCATTTTCTGATGCTGATTTCGACGGGTGTAGAGTTGATAGGAAGAGTACTTCTGGCACTTGTCATTTCTTGGGCACATCTCTTGTTTCTTGGTCTTCTAGAAAACAGTCTTACATTGCCTGATACCGTGGTGAGTATGTAGCGCGCTTGATGGTCGCTCTCGAGTTCTTTGGATTTTATCCACTGCGAGACTATGGGTTATCTTTGGGAAGTGTTCCTCTTTTACGTGACAACACTACGCAATTAATATTGCCAAAAACCCAGTGCAACATTCCAGGACTAAACACATTGACATTCGATTTCATTTTCTGAGAGACCATGTTGAGAAAGGTGATGTTGTGCTTCATTTTGTAGAGTCTGAGCAACAGCTTGCAGATATTTTCACTAAGGCTCTTGACTCTTCGCGTTTTGCTGCTTTGCGGGGAGAGTTAGGGGTTATTAGTCCTATCAATGCATTTTGAGGGAAGTTGCTCTTTTTGCATTCATTGTATCATAATGCATGTTTCATTTCATTTGTCTTGCATTGTGTAATAAAATCAGTGGAGCTTTGATTATTATCTTTGTATGACTTGTTCTCATATTCTATACCTTGTCATATCGAGTGATAGTCGCTAGACCTCTTTTATGGCTCTTCGTGTGTGGCTTAGCTTTTGACTTGCTAGCTTTATATCTGTGAGAAATTTGAATCAAATCATGTCTTGTTGGATCTTGTGACTAGTTTTGCTCTAGTGATCCACTTATGATTCTCGCCATGTCTTACAAGTTGAATTGAGTCTTGAACTTATTCTGAGTTGAAAAATGAGCTTTTTATCTTATTAAGTCAAGCAAATGAAAAATGAGATTTTACGTGCGAAAAAGCGATCTCACCAATCCTTTCTCATGAGACGGCTTGCCATTGCACTAGGCATGAACTCGGGGAGTTTTGGATGACCTAGATCATTCTTTTAAGCTTATCGCTTGAGATGGTCGCGGCAAGGCTTGAGATCTAGCACAGCAAAAAAAGGGGAGAAAGAAAAAGAGAAATTGCCCAAAAAGGGCTAAGTGCTTGAGCTTTTGCTTCAAAAGAATTTTCTTAATGCTCAAAATGCCTCAATTCTTATTTTGAGTCTCTTTTTACTTATAGACATGGCTTGACTCATTTTGGTTGCCTTGAGTGGATCTATGATTTTGAGCAACCTTTCATGATTTCAATTACATTAATCTCGATTTACGCTATCTTGGTTTTAGCTTTGCGATTACACGTTTTGCCATGATTGAATATAGCGTCTACTCCTTATATGGCTTGGTATAATACTTGTACTGTCTACATGTATAATGGTCATTGCTCCTTTTCACTAAAATTCAAAAATAAAGTCATTCCTTCATGCTCTTTCTTTTTCATGCATCTTGATGAATTCATTGTCAAAGGGGGAGAAAGATTGTGAAGAAAATGATGTTAATAATGTTGGAGCTTTTGGTTTCATACTCAAGGTTTAATATAAAAGAACTTCATAAAAACAAAAATTTTGAACCTTTTGAAAATCTGTGATCATGGTGAGTCGAGTTTCTGGATTTCATTGTCTTATCTTATTTGATTTGCAATTGAAGGATACTCACAATGATCAAAGGTCAAATAGAACATTTTGTTTTTCAAATGGACCTTAGTGAGATTTTTGGCTACTTTCTAGAATGTGAATCCTTTTGTGCTTTCAATGCCTTATCTCACTTGCTTACACTATTCTGAAGCCAGCTTGGTCGGTTCCTAGGCTTTTTGTTGCTTATGGACCAAGTTGTGCCTTTATGCAAAACGCGAATTTTACTTTTCATTTTGAAAAACCACATTTTCTTGAAAATTGCCAATGTGTTCATCAAGGGAGATTGTGGATATCGTGAGGATATGTGCACGATCTCGGGATGATGAGTCAATTGGCAATGGCGTTATTAGTTTGCAAAATCTCGTGTTTCGGGTTTGCTCCAAGGTTGTCGAGACCTTTGGCGATCTGACCCGGTTGTCTTGGCGGTCGAACCGCCTTGGGAGCGATCCGACCGGCCATGGTGGCGGTCCGACCACCGATTTGAAAGTTGGGTTTTGAGTGGGCCAAAAATAGGTTGTGTAGGCAAGTGAGGAGTCTCCGGATGTGGTCCCATCATTTTGGAGCTCCCGATCAAAAGTTCTATTCGATTGAAATTTCCGAAGGTTTGAATTTCTCGCTTGAATTTTGGCTAAGTCTTTTGGACCGGTCCGGCCGCCGTTGTGGGAAGCGGTCCGATCAAGATGAATCGGTCGGGCCGCCCCGTGTGAAATGATCGGGCCGCGATACTGAATGAAAGCCAAGTGTTGCATTGAGTTGATTTTGAGTGTGTGATTCTATGAACTTCAATGCTTTATTGATGTATATCGCATTCATGGAATCGCGTGGGTCAAGTTGAGAAGAACTTGTTCGGAAGCGATTTGTTTGTCTATTCTTTGTCGCGGTGGCTTGCGAGTCAACGGCGTCAACGGCGAGTGGATCGGGACTACGCTTGGAGAGCTGAGGTCCAGAACGATCAGGGATACCGGGTGAGGTTGTGTGACTCAAGCATGGTGCAGAATGGACAAGATGGATCGAACGGGTGGTTCGAAACAGCTGGTTGGATCAGGTGGTGCGGATATCGATGCGAGTCTCTGGGAGGTTCCGATGGGATTCGGACAAGAGAGGCTTGGCGTCGATGAGAACCGCTGATCAACCTACACGTGGTGAAGCAGGCGATTGCTTCAAGAGTTATTTGTGTGTGTGGGTCCCATGTGTAAGTGACCCAAAAAGGGAAACCCTAGCTCTCTAGTATAAATAGGAAGGGGTGAGGTGGAAAACCCAAGCAAGCATTCATTTAGCCCCCTTCTTCCTTTTTCTAGGGTTTGGAGTGTGCTCCTTGTTGAGCTCTTGCCCTCCTTGGTGGAGAGGCTTTGTAAGCATCTATTGTGGATGATCAATCTTGTGATGCTTAATTGAAAGATCAATTGCTCCCTTTGTGTTCTTCTCTCTTTTGGATGTTTTTGATACTTCCTTGATTCAAAGGTTCATGCTTGGTCTCTTGGCCTACTTTACCTTGCTTTGATGTGTGGGATTACTCCTAGAGTCATCTAGATCATCAAACCCCCACAAGCAAGTCTTGAATCAAGATTTTCTCTTTTCTAGGGTTTGAGCACTTCTTGATAAAATCTCGAGAGATCGATTCTGCGAAGTGGATCTGACGGATCGTCGCTAGAAATAGGTCTCTAATATCATTAGGGAGGTGTGCTAGAAATTTGGTCAAGTTTCATTGGTTGAATCAAAAGTTGGATCAAATTTCGTTTTGGTTTTGGGTGGAGTTTTGATCTTGGACTCTACCGGTCCGATAAACCTTTCAACGGCGGTTCGACCGCCTGTATTCGAGCCATTGGTTTGGCGGTCGAATCACTGGCCCACCGTCCGATCAGGCCGTTAGTTGTCTTGGTCGAGCCATTGGATCACCGTCGGTCCAGCCCGCCGTGGTAGCCGGCCGATCGCTTGCGTGTCGAAGAAAGAACATTGAGTTCTTTTCTCCTTTTGTGTCATGTGCTTGAGGGTTTATCAAATTCAACACAAGGCTTAGTTGTGTGCTCACTGAACTTCTTAGCTTCCATAGCTAAAGGAGTAAAGTTCGTGTTGGTTTTGATTTAGGTGAGAAAGTTTTGAAAGCGCCTATTCACCCCCCCCCCCCTAGTCGCCTTTCCGGTCCTACAAAGGGAGGCCGGGGGGGGGGGGCGGGGAGGCCAGGATGCGGGGAGAAGGCCGGGTCGCCGGGTCGAGCAGCAAAGAAGCAGAGAGAAGGGAGAGGCCGGGATGCCGAGTGAAGGGAGAGCGGCCTTGAATGAGATGGCGGGCGAGGCATGCGAGGGTTAAGAGGAGGCGAGGCGTGAGGCGGCGGGGTAGCGCGCGGTCGTGGGCAGTGTGGCCTCACCGGGATTTTCTGTGGCTTCCAACTGTTGTTGGGATATTCTGCGGCCTTCCAGTCTGCTGCTCTGCACTGTCGCCTTAGGATTTCTAAGGCGTCGCCTCGCCTCGCGCCTTACCGCTTAAAAGGTGCCTTACCCTTAAAAGGTGTGAGGGGGGTGAGTCGCCTCGCCTCGCCTTACCACCATAATAACCATGTAACTAACTTCCTACAAAATATCTACTGAACGTAGCAAAGTAGGCCTCCATATTGGACTTGGATTCTTCTTTGTTTGGTACGTGAACAAGCCCAAGTCTGCTAGGAAAAGCACAAACTGAATTGTTTCCTTGTTGCCGCCGAACTCCATCTATACATTGAACCGACTTGATTTCCTGGCCTGCACACGACCAGCTTGCCTTCACCTCCTGGCCCAAGCCCGTGCATATCGCATCCATGCACATGCCAAAGGCATGCATGAGCGAAGCTTCCTCCCGGATCGGCTCCATGCATACGATGCGAGCCCCACCTTGATGGAACACACATCTGGACTACTCGCACGCCGCATGCACTGCAGTAGGCAATTTTTTGCCGTGTTCTCCGGTCTGTGTACAAGAACTAAAGGAAACACTCGTAAAATTAGTGGACGATATCTGGGCCACATCACACGGCATGGATTGAGATGCGACGACGAACAGAGGCTGCGGCTCCCGGCAACGGCAACAGGGCGAAGGGTAGAGGCAGCGGCTCCCGGTGGCAGGGGCAGGCCACGGGCGAAGGTGGTGGTTCCTGACAGCGGGCCACAGCCACGGGTTACGGGCATAGGCGGTGGCTCCCAACGGCGGGTTGTGGTGACAGGCAGAGGCAGTGATAGGGGTAGGCCGCAGGTGACGAGCAGATGTGACAAGAGGTGTAGGTATATGATTCCGGATATCCGGCTATCCACCTACCTACCGATGTTATTCTATCGGATATTAGCTCTCCCGATTTCGCTACCGAATCCGAGGCTAACTATCCGGTATTGATACTGAATCCGACCAAATACTGAATTCCCTTCCCGAATTTGGTACCGACCGGATTCGGTACCGGATCAGTTGGGAATTACCCGACCCGTTTGCACCCCTAAACGCAACACTCTTTTCAGGAATCTAATAAACATAGAAAAAAATATTCTTTTTGGGACAGCAATTAGCCAGACAACACAAGTGCCACACCGACAACGGTTGGATTAGCCACCTGTTGGCTAGAAGAAAATTGTTCTTAAGCTAGCTCTTCTGTCCACCTTTCCATTTCATCTTAAAATGCTGGCCAAAAGCCAGGAAAAAAAAGAACTACACTCCATGTTCATCCCTCAAAAGCTGCACAGCTAATTTAATTCATACTACTTATACCTTTTAGAACGTGTATCCAATTAAAATAAATTAAAACACAACTATGTATCATATACATTGTTCATTCAGATGCACATGGACAATGGACTGGAAAGTCAGGCAGATGTCACCAAAACATAGCAGTTTGCTACTGTGAGTGTGGGTTCCTCTGAGTTGTGTGCACAGCTAGTTAGCTACTAAGTCAAAGTATTTGCAGTCACAAGCTCTTGCACTTATCTTATATTATAGTAACCTGATATCATTCAACTCAAAAGTTATTGTTACAGTATAGCCTAGTAGAACTATTGTTCTATTTTGTTGTAGTTCGATACTATTAAGATAATTGTCTACCTAGGGAATACCATGGAAAGTTGGAAACAGATCGTGTATTAAGCCCTGATGGCGGAAACCTGTTGTCAAGATATAAACATCTATCTGTACCAGAATTTGCTACTAGTTAGAACCCAAAGTACCAGCGAAAAAGAAGTACAATTATGATACCTGAAATTACAGCTGTGTGCTTCCAACCACAGGAAACCTACAGAGGGCGGATGGTGAAGGTCCACCAGAAATCAACATAAGAACTATCTTTCATTGATGCAATATAAAGAAAAGCTTGAACCAATGACCAGATGCACCAACCGTAGATACAGGAAGCTTAAATGAACTCCTCTTCAAAACTTCTGGAGAGCGAACCATATCTGTACCTCTGGTAAGGGATATTATGTAAGAATACCACCTCAGTTTTGGATATAAAGTTATAAACATTGTTACAAGCATCACAGAAGTTGAGGAAGCAAAGTTCTTGAAAGAGTGAGAGATGAAAATACCCAAGACCAAGGCAACCATTCTCATTTGAACCCCAAGAATACAAGTCTCCACTATCTGCAAAACGTCACGGTATATTTCTTCAAACCTTAGAAAAATGGAATAAAACTGATAATTGTAATTAATAAATTATCATTAATAAAACACCACCCAAAACCTGCCTACAGAGACAAAATGGAAGTAAGAGGAAGAAAATCTCAAGTTGCATAATCCTATAAGGTGCTATTGATATAAACCAAGAAATACCCAGGATACACTGCAGACCATGGTATCTAGGACAAAACCATGGCCTAACAAGATTGGCTCTCTGGCCTGCACCATGTGTGATACAGAGTCACATGTTTCGACCTAAGAATCGTAATCACTGAGAAGGATCTAGGTATATAAGTATCAACGTATCACTATTCCCAAAACTTGCTTTCTTAATTCGGCGACCAAATTCTATTCCACCAGAAACACATCTAAACATTTACAACCAAATTTTTGGTACGAATATATACCGAAAATAGTCAACGCCATCTAACAAAGTACTACAATCAAATGCACCCCTTATGACCTGTGTATGCATGACACAAAACTGATACCTGTTACAACACAAGTATGGTAACCTCCACAAGCAACAACTTCTGAAAATGGTATCTCTTCAACAACAATAGGTCTGAGTGCATCATTTGATCGTCCAAATCCCTGTAAGTTTATGTTAAATACAAGGAAATGAAGGGAATTTGGGGGAAAAAGATCTCAAAAAAGACAATAAGAAAAATGTCGCATGGCCTGATTGATACCACCTTCTCAGTCTTCTGCCCAAATATGAACAAAGTACCTTTTTCTGCAATTTTGTTGTAGGAAAATTGTAACTTGTAAGATGAAGTCATGAAGAAATCATGATTTGTAAAATTTGAATACTGCTTTTCCATAGGCTTACCATCTATACAAGCTGAGTGCAGCATTCCTGCAGCTATCCTTTTAATCTAGCCAATGTATAAATGCAAAGAATGAGAATAGCATCACTATTTGATCAGGAGCCTGGATTGAATCTTAAAGCAAAATACCTTGATACCATCAAGGTTTTTTATCAACCTTGGAGTATATTCACTGCAGAAATGAAGATCTAATTATCAATTTATCATCCTTCTAACAACATATACTTTAGCACTGTGCAGTGAAAACACATTCACAACCATCAAACATATTTTACAGTACAATATCTAACAGAAGCATGCTCACTTGTACATGTCCCAACATTTTATTCAAGCTCATACTATTACTACATCATCTAGACTCTAGAGAAAGAAAAGACAATGCCCATCACATAACGAATTCACATGTCACAAACTCAAGATATTTACAAGGCCCATCCTCCATTATATCATATCCATGACTCTTCTATGCACACAAGTGTGCCAGCTTCTAGTAGAGAATTTTGCATCTCTTATGGTTAATAATTTCTTATGTTTATATCTTCCAAATATATGACAATGGATTGTCCCAGAATATAGGGCATATGCTCCCTCCGTTCCTCAAATAGATTTCATTCTAGAATTTTGCACAACAACCAAGGGATGCATAGGAAAGACCATATTACCCTTCTTCAATAGGTCACTTACTCACTTATTACTCTTAGATGGTGTGTGTTACTCTAATCCTTAGTAGTAAATGACCTTGGAAATAACCATGGACAATGAATGGGAGGGGTATACAATGGGGAAAAAATGGTACGAAATTATCTCGAAATGGTAGAATGACATGTATTTGGGAACAAAATTTGAAAGCTGGAATGGCATGTATTTGGGAATGGAGGGAGTACACAATAAGTGCCATCACAAAAGTTGTGATTGTAGATTAAAAATTTACAAAATAAATCATTCTCATACCTTGAGGTCATAGTGAATCCCAGTATGCTAGATTTATGGCCATGTCCAAGTCTACCAGCACCAGCAGCTCCCCAACTCAAGACTTCACCTTCCTCTTAAGAGGAAAATGACAGGAGAATTTCAGAACCTTGAAAGCACTGAATGTTGCTATAATACAACTACTTATTACACTCACCTGTAACAGCAACTGAATGCTCTGACCCCAAAGCAACCATTTTCACTCTGACATCAGCCAAATAGTCAACTTTTTTTGGGGTGGAAACTACTTTTACTGCCCCTAAACCAAGTAGAGAAACAACTCTACTTCAGAACTAAAAGTTGATGTCAAATATGCAATTTAATTGCCAAAAAAATAATTGATGGAACAATAGACTACCATATTGCCAAGTAAAATATTAATAGAAGCATGGTGATGCTCCATGCACAATAATGGAAAGTTGGAAACACATGAAGGACAAACTGGAGCTTAAGCTCTCAAGTAATGTCTACAAGATATACGAAGGTATCCTTAGTTCCTAATCTTATACATACGTGTTTTCTGATTTTAGTGGGATCAAGTGACCCCACACGCATCAATGTAAATTAGCCACTGATGATAACGTTAAAGTCATAGTGTTTCAGAACATCCAATTATCACATATTGCATGAAGTGGTGATACAACCATGGGTAGCATTAGGAAAGTAAAGAAAGGAGATAAGTTTATTACTTTTGCCAAGACCAAGCTGGCCACTTGAATTTTTGCCCCAAACGAAGAGCTTACCATCCGCTGTTCGAAAGAACCAAACACAAAATTTTAGTGCAAATTGATTCCACAATTATTCTCATGCATGCAACATAAATAATTTGGTAAAATAAATAGAAGATAATGGTAGTAATCACATTTGCAGTTTCTATATAACTATATATTAATATTAAGTATCAGTGAAACGTTAAGAATAGAAAATTATGAAGTAACATGCTATACCCTGCACTGCAGCACTCAATGAATATTCAATAATCTTAAACTATTCTATACAACTTATGTAAGATTATATTGCATTTCGAGCAATAGAATATTTCATTTAAGGTGTGGATGCACAATTTTGGTCCAGGTAGAGTGCACAATTCCAGATAACTTTTCTTTATGTTTGAAAATGAAGCCTAATTTAACGTAATTTCGGTGCATGCGCTATAGATCTTGGTTAAATATAGCTTGTGTATCTACTATCTAATAGAGTATTAGGGACCATAACAACAATCTTGAATCTACTAATGACAGTATTGCAGCACCATGCCCCATTTATGTAGTTTATATGTGATAACATGCACGGAGTCTAGAAGACTTCAAACTAAAGCAATAACAATGATCAAGTGAGGCCCCAAAATGATTGTTTTGTTCCTGTTCTCATATGTTTATGGCTACCTTCATTTATATGATTTTACAATATGGATCAAGGATAGAAAGCCCGTTCCCAGGGGGAATCCCGGTTGCCGGCCGGGGAAAAAAACCGGCCGGTAACCGGATTTTCGGAAAAAACCCGGACGAATTTCATTTGAATTTGCTTAAAAACCAGTCAAAATTCAAAATTTGGAATTTGAACTGGCCAAACCGGGAAAAACCGTCCTGTTTTCCTCTTCCCGGAGCCCACCGGTAAACCTGGTGACCGCCGGGCGGTTACCGGCCGGTTTTTTCTTCTATGGTATGGATAGCCCACTAATAATACTATAATATCTTCTGCAAAATGTAAAGTTGAAGACATAGCTTATTGTTTACATCACACAAACAAGAAGTTACAAAGCACTTGACCATTTTGAATAAAGGCTGACCATTCACTCACATAGGCTAAAACAAGATTATTTGCCAAAAGCATTTTAAAAAACTCATTTTTCTACTGATGACGCTCGCAGACACCTTTACCCAGAGAAGTTTTAACCATCTCCTGCTGCACTACAATTTACAATAACATAACAGGTAATCCCCCTCTTATCAGTTTATACCATCACCTTCTTCTGGCCAATCAAACTTAGGTTCATAAGTGCATCTTACTCTTTTTGCTCACCAGTTACTGCACAAGAATGATGGTTGCCAGCTGAAATTTCTACAACTTTCTCATGAAATCCAGAAACTTCAATAGGCTCCTACATGCAAAAGAAAAGAACTGATTTACAACACACAGAAATATCATGGCATGTGCAATAATGACTGCAAAAAAGAAAACAATCAGACTCATAAAGCTCATAATTCATCAGGAAAATGACTCGAACTCGTATCAAGGTAAAGAAAGGAAAATCAATACCAACTGTAACATACATAAATTGTAAGTCACTAAATGTTGTAAAATCGCCTATTAGAATCTATATCTGCTTTATGTCTTAAACCTGAGGTTGTAACATCTGATGTAAAAAGTGATACTGACAAAGAACAAGTAAAATAGTTTTGTCTACTTTCATGCATACTAGTCCAATGCTCGTGCTTTGCTACGGATTAAAAAAATCATAGTCCGTTGGGTTGTCAACCATCATTGTGCTCAACGACACGATCTGGGTTTTCGGTGCCTCGCTCGCCAATCCAACAGACGCCGAAAAGGGTAAGAAGGACGAACAACCACCAACTCCAATTTTTAAATAGTAGAGATCTGTGCATTCAAGTTAATAGACCATTTACTTATTCTTAGGTATACACAATAATTCATACAGTTGCCGGGCTTTTGCGACACATGATAGGAGCCAGCATTACTCTAATGTGTATTTCTGATGCACACAGTTTTTTCACTTACTGTGCCAAAGTTCTTTGAAGTGTGAACTGCCAATGCATCTTTACTATTAAAAAAAAAATACTTGGTGGTGGTGTTAACTGTGTCATCTACCACCTCTCCTCCCCACTTTTTTAGTTTGTAGGATCTTTTGTGAATAGATATAGATACGTATAAATGCATAAGTTAGTTAAAGGATCTTCTGTGGATAATTAAATTATCTGTGCTTACGGTTTATGATAAGATTATACGTGACTTATTGATTAGATGCAAATTATATATAAAACTTTTATTTGTAGGATAATCACCTATAGATATTGGTTTTCTAAGTTCACAACTTATATTATGTTTATTTAAAAACCGTGCGCTCGACTAGTAACCAAATATATGAAGGTGTGATGGATAAGAACCAGTACCAAAGTATGAGTCATAGACGAGCCTATCCCGAGCTGCCCGAAGTCGTTCAGCCCCGTAGCGAACACACGCCCGCTATCTGCACAAAACAGCAGGTCAAAATCGCACACCGCATTCCTCTTGAGATGATCTATATTCTCTCGCATTCCTAGATGATGATGCTAAGAGAAGAGGAAGCGATTTTAGGGGAGGCGAAGGGCGTACGGGTGAGGAAGAGGGTGTGGGCGCCACCGCAGGCGAGGGAGGCGGGTGAGTCGCCGGGGCGGGAGAGGAAGAAGGGGCACGCCGTGGGGCTCCACCGCGACTCCAGCGCCCCCAGCCCCAGCCGCCCGTAGTCCCCGTTCCCCCACAGCGCCGCCACCCGCCGCCGCGCCGGCCCGCCCGAATCCTCCGCCGCGTCCGACGATAGCCACCACAGCCGCTGCCGCGGCCACGGCCACCGCCTCGCCCGCCACATCGCGTTGCGCGTTGGAGCTCTCGAATGGTCGTGTCGCTCGCGGCGTCGGCGAGCACACGTGGGCGACGGAGCGTGAGCTTACGTGCGTTTTATTACGAGGCGTTTCGGCCTTTCGGGAGAGGCAGGTGGAACGGAACGGAACGGAAGGGAGCCCAGGTTGTAATGTGTGCCGTGTGTCGGCTTGGCTGGCCCGTACCGTACGAGAGCAACAACTGGACTGGATCGTTTGCGAATGAGGCCCACTAACAATGATCTGGTCTAGTCATCCAAACGATGTGCGTATGGCAATAGTCCTCCAAACGATGTGCGTGTGGCAATGGGCCATTCCCCGTTCCGCCGGCGAGGAATTCTCTTATTCGAGGACAGGGGCGGTCACCTAGGGTGGAAAAAAAAAGCTCGATGTTCATGACCAAACTCGAGCTGACTTGACTTGGGTTTATGATATTCTCGAGCCAACCCAAGCCTTGTCCCCAGCTCGCATCATTTTCGAGCCGAGCCCTAGTTGCTCCCGAAGCTTGTTAGGCTCGACGGAGGAGACATTGATGCAAGCTCCGACGAGCGGGAGCACGAGGAAGAGGGGAGGTGGGGCGGAGCAGTGACTTGGCGAGCTCGCAGCCTTGCAGGTGCCGAAGTAGACGATGGGGTCGAGGACAACTACGGAGAGGCTGAGTGGGCTGTCAGTAGGGGTGCAAGTGGGCACGGGCTACCCGCAAACCCACTTAACCCATCCCGCGAAAAACGAGAAGTGAACACCCGCGGGGCAAACGTGAAATATTAAGTGACCATTTGGTGGACACCAGTGGGCATCGCGTATTCGCGTGGTCTGTGACGTAGCACGCCTTGCGGGCTGGCGGGCGCCTCGGTGCCTCTCATGTCAGATCTGCCGAGGTGAGGGCGCATGGGGCGGCGGATCCAACGGGGCGTGTTGGAGAGGGTGCACAGGGTGGCAGATCCGGAGGGGAGCTGTGGTAGGGCGCATGGGGTGGCAGATCCGGAGGCGCCGGCGCAGCGATGAGGAGGCGGATCGGTGAGTGGTCTGCGTCTGCCGATGGTATGGCGCATGACAATGGCGCTCAACGTCCGTGCAGTGGCGGGAAGAGTCACGGTTGGTGATTAGCGGCGATGAGCAACGTCATCCGTGCGATGGCGAGGTACGCGATCGTGAGGAGCCGCCACTATCCAAGAAGTTTGTATCATCCCTTTCCCTCTTGCAGTTCTTGATTCATCCTCCCCTTTTCTGATTTTGTTGTTGTCGTGTGCTTGCTCGCTGCAGATCTAGAAAAGAGTGGAAGAGAAAGAAGCTGGAGAAGAGGATGTTGGAAATAGGCCCATATGAGTGAGGCCTATTTTCTACAATTCCAAAGCATGTATAGTTTAGTACCATATTGCTAAGGCAAGGTGGAGATGGCCAACATATAAGGTGGAGTCCTTGCCTCTCTTTGAAACATGTGACACATGGATGAGGGTGACACGAGGAGGGTTTTGGCTAAACAAACACGCGCGCGCGCATTCGCGTATTTTCGCGTGACTTGTGACTTGCGATCGTGACGTGACGTAACGTGGCGTGCCACTTGGCAGACCAGGTCCACTTTGTTTTTGCTGAACCATGCAACTCTCTCTCTCTGTTTGAATGAGATTCAAACATTTGAATTTGAGGCTTTATTGCGTGATGATGACAGACAGTTACCAGTGGGTAAATGGCTGGTTAAGTGTGTCAGTTACCAGTGGGTAAATGGCTACTTAATCAGTCAGTTACCAGTCATATCTATATATATGCCTAGAGACGTCCAGAGCATTGTGCATAGACTCTACCTCATTCCTTCTCTTCTTCCTCTGAAATCATGTGCTGTTGTACCGCGCCGTTTGAACCTCGTCGACTCTTCTTCTTGGCGTGCACCGTGAAGAAGGGAAGCGGTATCCCCGAACCGTTGCTGCCGTGAAGACCTGCACGGGGGCGGCAATAAGGTTTCTGGGCAGCGCACAACTGCGCGACCGCTCGTGTGGCTAATTCGTCTGCGTCTGCGTCTGCGCTGCTTCCTGTTCTTCATCGAACTCGACTGTAAGTCTTTCGTGCGACTGATCGACTTATTATATTCCGTTTATATATATTGTGAAGTACAATGGTTTGCATGTTGTTAGTACTGATTTATGTATCATTATTCTTTTGCAATATCTAGTGTCTATTAAAATATGGAATTAAAATATTATCCTCATATTCAACAGAGGAAGAGGGTGGAGGAGGATAGCCGACCCAGGGAGACAATGAAGACGAACAAGGTGAGTGTGCCATTGTTGATTCCCCGGTTTCTTGGGGTTCTAGATTTGCTTAATTGTCAAGACCCCCTCCTCCCAGATTTGTTTTACTTCACAGTAGAATAGCTGGAAGATTGTGTTAACCTGATAGCTTTGTCTTATTGATTTTCACATGTAAAAGAAAATTTGTAAACCAGGAAACCTCTGCACTAAATGACCAAACATTATAATTTCTTCTGCCTTTGTTCTTGTTACCTGTCATATAGTATTAGGTTACATCCATTCTGCTTTCTAGGCCCCAGCAGGTTTGGCCCACTGTTTGTATGTCAACACACAGACTGCTGAGACCTTAATTTGTGATGCTAGGATAGGCATGGCCTGTTCTAGAGTCTCAGTTTGGCACAAAACTACCACATGCAAAGTTGGTAAGTTGCATCCATATTCTGATTATGCTTTGCTACTCTGTTTACTTTGTGAGATCTACCTGAGTATGGCTATAAAATTCAGATGAAATACTCATGGTGAGTTCAGTAGCAAGCAAGCGACAATAACCAGTTGAACCTTAACTCATGGTGAGTGCAATGTTGGGTGATGTTTCATGGAAAAAGTAAGAAGTTGGATCTTTATCTGATGACACGTTATTTTAACATATGGGTTTATGACAGCTCCTTACATTAGTAAATAGATGTGGTTTGAGTGTTTGACCTGTGATGTACCTGTTCATGACATATACAAATTGATTGTTGAAAGCATAAAAGGCAGAAATTATTATATGCCCCTTACACTCTGAGATGCATGCAGAGATTCAGTCACGCGGATGAAGGTACCGACAATGCATTGTTTAATCTTTGGAGCCTTAATCAAGGATAGGAATGTACTATCATTTATGTGTATTAATCCTTTGGCCTTTAGGTTTTTGCATTACAATTCACAAATAGTGTTTTTGGGGTTTGAACTCTGCAGTACATTGTTCAACTTACATGTCCTATCCTAGCTTTTATGAAATATTGTTGCAAATGCTGCATCATGATCATATTCCCCTTTTAACGATGGCTAACTAAGACGTTGACTTCAGTAATGTAACACAGAGAGAAAATTTAGAAACGGAATTAATAGGTGATTAGTTGATGTAGATTGTTGTGGATATCATGGGGATATGCTCACGATCTTAGGATGATGATACAATTGGCAGTGACGTTAAAGGTTTATCGAAACACACATTTTTGGCAAAAGTTCAGATGCTATCAGGCAATAGGGGGTCAGACCGGCTAGGTCAGCAGTCAGACCGGCCTGTATGGCGGTTTGACCGGCCACCACTGGCGGTCAGATCGGCCAATCCTCGGGTGTAGTGGTTGGCGGTAGATCGATCATGGGCAGCGGTCTGATCGGGCATTAAGCGGCTTTTAGTTTGGAGCTGGGCAAAAAATAGAGGGTGTAGGCAAGAAAGTGGATCCTCCTACACTTGGCCTCATAATTTTTGGAGTCTCAAGTCAAAAAATCTATTCGTTTCAAATTTCCAGAGAGACTTCGAATTTCCAGGGAGAAATTTTGGCTAAGTCCTTTTGCTGGGCGGTTAGACCAGCCAGGGGGCGGTCTGACTAATTTTGACTTGTCCGCCGGCCATCTTGGTGGCGATGATTGTAAGTTAGGTCAAGTTCATGGGGTTTTAGTGCATATGTATTGCATGATGCATGTTTTTACTAACGTGTGTCAATTTGCGAATAATTTATTCCCAGAATCGATTTTTTGGTCTATTGTTCTACAGGAGGCTTGGAAGTCAACGACGAGGATGATCAGGACTAGGCTTGGAGAGATGAGTGTGGATATCGTGAGGATATGTGCACGATCTTAGAATGGTGAGTCAATTGGCAATGGCTTTGTTGGTTTGCAAAATCTCGTGTTTTTGGTTTTGCTTCAGGTCTGTCAGACCACAGGCGGTCTGACCGGTGGCAGGGGCGGTCAGACCGCCCGTGGAGAAGTCCGACCGGCCGTGGTGGCCGGTCCGACCGGGTTTGCTTAAAAGTGGATTTTGGAGCTGAGCCAAAAATAGGATGTGTAGGCAGGTGAGGGGAGTCTCCTGGTTGTGGTCACATAATTTTTAGAGCTCCCAGTCGAAAGTTGTATTCATTTGAAAATTCCAGAAGGTTTCGGATTTTCGAGTTGAATATTTGGCTAAGTCATTTCGGGCGGGCCGACCGCCGTTATGGAATCGGTCCGACCGGTTGTGTGGGGCGGTCAGACCACCGATCACTTGAAGGTGAGCCTTCTTGGCATTGATGTGTTTTGATTGTGGTCATTGTATGGATGTCAATGCTTTATTGTTGCATATTGCATTATGGAACTAACGTGGGTCAAGTTGTGAAGAACTTGTTCCTGGAGACGATTTGTTTGTCTATTCTTTGTGCGGTGGCTTGCGGAGTCAACGACGTCAACGGTGAGG
This sequence comes from Hsuehochloa calcarea, assembly GCA_036346395.1. Taxonomy (NCBI): domain Eukaryota; kingdom Viridiplantae; phylum Streptophyta; class Magnoliopsida; order Poales; family Poaceae; genus Hsuehochloa; species Hsuehochloa calcarea. The sequence continues at coordinate 29,935,678 of CM070614.1, forward strand.
TGGATCGGGACTACGCTTGGAGAGCTGAGGTCCAGAACGATCATGGATGTCGGGTGAGGTCGTGTGACTCAAGCATGATGCAGAGTGGGCAAGATGGATCGAACGGGTTGTTCGTTGCAGCTGGTTGGATCAGGCGGTGCGGAAGTCGGTGCAAGTCTCTAGGAGGTTCCGATGGGATTCGGACGGGAGAGTCTTGCCGACGTGATGAGAGCCGCTGATCAACCTACACGTGGTGAAGCAGGCGATTGCTTCAACAGATGTGTGTGAGTGGGTCCCATGTGTGTGTGGATCCCAAATGTGAAAACCTAGCCTCTCCTATAAATAGAAAGGGGGGAGATGTAAAACCCCTTGAAGCACTTTGAGCCCTCATTTGGAAAGCCCCTTGTTAGGGTTAGGGTTTGGAGAGGAGAGGAGAGGGGGAGCTAGGGTTGGAGAGATTGTGTGTGTGCTTCTTGTGTGAGCCCTTATCCTCCTTGTTGGAGTGGCTTTGTAAGCATCTTGTGAGATCAATCAATCTTGTGATGCTTGCTTGAGAGATCACTTGTCTCCTTTGTGTTCTTCTATCTTTTGATGAATTTGGTGCTTCCTTGATTCAAGTGTTTAAGCTTGGTCTCTTGACCTATTTTATCTTACTTTGATGTGTGGGAATACTCCTAGAATCATCTAGATCATCAACCCCCACAAGTAAGTCTTGAATCAAGATTTTCATATTTCTAGGGTTTGTGCACTTCTTTGGTAAAACCTTGAGAGATCGATTCTACGAAGTGGATCTGGAGGATCGTCGCTAGAAATAGGTCTCTAATATCCTTAGGGAGGTGTGCTCCAAATTTGGTCAAGTTTCCTTGGTTGAATCAAAAGTTGGACAAAATTTCGTTTTGGTTTTGGGCTTGGGTTTTCGGTTCTGGACTAAATCGGTCGGACCGATTTTTATACGGCGGTGAGACCGCCAGCATTCAGACCGCCCGTTAACGGTCGGTCGAACCGATTTAAATCGGTCGAACCGCCCTTTGATAGCCGGTCAGACCGCCAGTGCCCAGACCAGACCAGTGAGATCAATTCTCCACTTTTGTGTCTTGTGGTTGAGGGGGTTATCGAATTCAGCACAAGGCTTCCTCTGTGCACTTACTGATCTTCTTAGCTTTCATAGCTAAAGGAGTAAAGTTCGTGTTGAATTTGATTAAGGCGGAGAAATTTGAGAAAGCGTCTATTCACCCCCCTAGTCGCCTTTACGGTCCTACAATGAGATTCAGAACGATTGAGGATGCCGGATGAAATCAATGGACTCAAGCATGGTGCAAAATGGACAAGAATGATCGAACGGGAAGTTCGATGCGACGGGTTGCATCAAGCGGCGCGGGGGTCAGTGCAAGTATCATGGTGGTTTCGGTGGGAGCCGGATGGGAGAGACTTGCCGACATGAAGAGAGCCGTTGATCAACCTACACGTGGCGAAGCATTAGATTGCTTCATAAAGTTTGGACCGGTCTTTGGAGAAGTATCGAGAAGGGGTATTTTGGTAGCTTCACCAAAATACCGTTTTGATGGCTTTTGGCTAAACTACAGCGCAAGACGGTGCAAGGAGAAGTGGTTTAGGTCAAGAGAAGATGAAGATGACGCTTTAAAATACGTGCGTGAGTGAAACCCGTTTGTGTTTGGGCTTAACGGGTGTCCATTAGGGATATCCTTCTAGAAGCTAGCCTCCGCTATAAATAGGGAGAGGTCTTTGGTTCTTTGCACCTTCCAACCCTTGTATTGAAAAAACCCTAGTTTGTGTTTAGGGAAAGGAAAGTAGAGATGTTAGGATTCTAGAAAGTTGGATTGATTGTGTGTTCAAGTGTTGAGCATTTGTCCTCCAAGATGGAGTGGTTATAAACTAACATCAATCTCGAATCAATCCAAGCAAGATTTCTCAAGATGAGTCTCTTCTTGTTCTTGCTCCCTCTTCTGTGATTTCAGAGCTTTCTTTGATCCTTCGGTTTTCTTTGGTTTCGACCTAGATCTTGCTTGTTGTGACACGTGGGAATGTTTATAGGATCATCTTGATCATCTATTACCCATGAGTAAGTTTTTGGATCATACTTTGGTTTTGACTCAGTTTTAAAGCAACTTTCACTCAAACGGAAAAACGTCAAAATTTTGGCAATGATTTTCATAATCCTTTATTGGAAATAGGTTACTGACATCCTATAGAAGGTATGTTTCAAGTTTCGTGAAGTTTGGAGTTGTGGATTAAAAGTTAGACTAACTTGTAATTTGAGTTGGATGATTTTACTATTCATCAGCCGAGTTCGATCCCTTGGAGAGGTCGACCAGCTAGGATGAGAGGGTGACCGCCCAACTCATTGTGAAATGAGTTTTTAGTGATTTTGGTTGTTTTGTTTCGGGGTTTCGATTGGATTTGTAGGATCGTTAATGACAATCAGAGAGGGGTGAATGATTGTAAGTTATAGTGAAATTTTTTCTCTCGAATTTACTGTCTTATAATTGTCCAACCTATCAATACAGTAAGAACACAAAACAAAAGATGGATGGAAAATTAATATTTTGAGCATCAGTAGCAAATTAAAGAATCATGTCGTTGCTCTCAATGGTTGAATATATATATATATATATATATATATATATATATATATATAGGAAGCCTTTTTCCTACTCCCGGGAGTAGTTACTCCCTATTTCGTATCTCACAACGTAGGGAGTATTTTAAGAATCGAGAGTATGTATGTGTAGTATACAGTATATAAGACCACCTAGGTGGTATTCACACCTTTAGGGTGGTATGTATAATTTTTAGACATACTCCTTTTTAGTGCGAATATGAATGTATTTACAAAATATGCTAAAAACTATGGACTCTCTTACAATTTTTTCGTGTGGTTCGCATTGGATTATCTTATAATTAGTATATAAGTATACCCAAAGTGATAAAGGAGTATGTCAAGTTTTTTTAGGTGGTATATCAAAGTGGAGAATTACACCTGTGAGTAGAAAGTATTAATCCTATATATATATATATATATATATATATATATATATATATATGAGAAAACAATCTACTCTCAATAGCTGTAGAGGACAAGCGCAATAATTTAATCACCCTAGCTTATGAGCAAAGGTAAAGCAAACCTGCATGCAGTAATCAATAGCATCAGTACATGTAACGAAAATCTGAATTGAATTCAATGCTAACAGGAAAAGCATCCATCAACATGTGTCTTATCAAACAAATAAAATATTCCCCTGAACAACTAAACAACTATGCTGCCGAAATCACCTAGCATGAAGAAAGCAAAAACAGCAGAACTTTTGACAACCCAGCCGATTAATCATTCTGCTGCCGATCTCATCACATCAAAGCATACTGCAGCCGGCCGGCCGGTACCTGCCGAATCAGCATCTCCAGTCAATCACCAAAACGTGGACATCCCTGCCCTATTGTGCTGCCGCCTCGCACACACGGCGGCCGGCCAACCCTTCAGGGCCGCACGCCGTGAACAGCCATCAAACCCACACAAAGACGCCGCCGCCCCAAGGGAACTCCAGGTCTCGGCCGCCGCCTCGACTTTTTCTGTCTATGACGGCCGTCGCCTTAAACCCTAGCACCACTAGCGCGCGCACACGCGCACACACACACATATATATATATAAGTGAAGTAACACCCACACTTAATCACCCACGTACGATCCAATTATATAGGCATAATCCATAGGTGTAAAACTAGATTACAAAATATCCTATTTTAGACACCCTAAAATATGTCACGTGTCGTAGCCTCCGGACCACACATCCGTAGCTCTAACACGCTTCATCCATCTTTAATCTTCATGCGCTCCAACTCGAGTTCGACCGCCTCCTTCAGCATCCTCGACCCTTAGGACCATGGCTTCACACCAAACCATCTCCCAGTCATCGCCGTAGACCACGATCGACTCCGAGTTGCCCTACACATGCAAAGATCAAAGGAACATATTTTCCCAGCACAAGTTCTTCCCAACTTGACCGTCATAAGTTCACACAACTCGACACGCTTCAAATAATATTTGTAAATAACATTGTCAATTATTCATCAGTTAAATTAATTTAGACCTAGTCACATGGTCTAACATGATTCAATACAAGTCTTCCGCTATGCTTGTACATTAATCTTCATAGCTCTCATAGCTATTGGAGTGAAAAACGTGTTGAATCCGATTAAAGTGAAACAGAGATCATGCTCCTATTCCCCCTCCCCGTCGCTCTAGTCGTTGTTTCGGTCCACCAATTGTAGAAAGAACAAAGGCTAGATCTGCAGTTCCTAGGAGAAGACTGAACATGCATATTTGTTTGTGTTTGTTGTCTTCAAACTGGACGCAGCACTCTACATATCTCTCATCAGTCATCACTTGATTATGTACAACTATCCTGAAGACTCAAATGCACTGTCCACCGTCAGAGTTACACCATCACCACTGCTTATATTCTGTAGACTAGATTGTCACTAGGCTATTATTTTGCTCTTGTTGTTACTGTTCAGTTTAGTTTTACTATTCTACTTAATGGCTATCTACTTGATATTATCCATGTGTAACGGATCTAGGCATGCAATATTATAATTCACTTGTTCTCTTTGTTTCCTAGAGAGGGTGTTCACTGTCGGCTACTCTACAGAGTTTACAAAATCGGTCTCCAGTTGCGGCATTGGTGAGGTCACCAACGATAAACTTGTTGATGTCTCCGCTTGGGGCATTGGCGAGAGCGGCAACATTAAAACAAGGGATGATGTCTCCATCCCCATCGACACCATGTTGTACTGTACATTTTCCATCACCGACGAGGTCTCCGTCCCTGGCGAGGACTTCATTTGGTGAGATTTACTTCCATGTTCTTTTTACTGCAGTAATTTCTAATGTTGTAACATAAATCTGTAGTCATTCTAATGCTGTTAGAATGATGAAATAGTTATTTCACTTCGAATAATGATGCTACATTGATTTGTCTATATCAAATTGAAAGTAGCATTTTTTTCATGATATACGCTCTAAATGTAAACCACGCAAGTTGACATCTATTATATGGAAGAAGGCTGAGCCAATATATCGTGATGGGAAACTTGTAGAAGGAAGGTGCACACATTGCCATCAAACCTTTCCAGCATCTTGGGACTCGAGAACTAGCCAAATTGGTAGACATTTGAAAGTGTGTGAAATGGGAATTAAAATGCATGATATGGTAGATAAAATGCATTATTCAGCAACTTCACCTGAAGGAGTTGTCTTGAAAGATTGGAAATTTAATCCCGATGTCTCGCGAAGAGAACTTGTACGAATGGTTGTCCTCCATGAGCTGCCCTTTTCTTTAGTGGAGTATGATGGCTTTAGATCTTTTGTGGCTAGTTTAAACCCCTGTTCAAAATGGTTTCTATAACAACTGCTCAAGCTGATTGTATTACATCTTATAAGAAGCATAGGTTGGTTTTGCGAGATTTTTTGAAGAATTGTAATGCTGCTAGAGTATCATTGACCGCCGACATGTGGATCTCAAACCAAAATCTAGGATACTTATGCATTACATGTCATTTTATCGACAATGAATGGAATGTTCAAAAAAGAATCATAAGATTTTGTCTTATGGAGACTCCACACGATGCATTGAATATGTATAATGTTATATTGAAGAGCATTCAGGATTGGCACATTGAGGATAAAATCTTTAGCTTACATTAGACAATGCATCGGTTAACACTACAATGATCAACTTCTTAAAAGAAAATTGACTAGAGAAGTGTCTTCTACATTGCCAAGGTGAATTGTTTCACATTCGTTGTGCTTCTTATGTCTTCAATATTATAATCCAAGATGGTTTAAAGGCAATGGACACTATGATTGATAACATTAGAAATAGTGTTAAGTATGTCAAGAGTTCGCAATCAAGGAAAGAGAAGTTTGAAGAGTTCATTGCACAGGTGGGAGTATTTGAGAAGCATTCTTCACTTGATGTAGCCACAAGATGGAATTTAGCTTTTCTTATGCTTAAGTCGGCGTTGCCTTTCAAGGCAGCATTTCACACCCTAGGAAAGCAAGACTCAAATTACAAATATGCTCCCACATCTTTAGAATATAAAAGGGCTGAAGATGTTGTTAATCTGTTGAGGGTTTTCTACAATGCCACTAAAGTTGCTTCGGGTTCAAAATATCCAACATCCAACTGTTACTTCCATGAGGTGTGGTTAGTTAAAAAATCTAGGAAAATGAAGCTAAAAGTAGAAACCCTACCATTGTGGCTATGGTGAAAGAAATGCAAGAGAAATTTGACAAGTACTGGAAAGAGTCATATTTGGCAAACATCTTACCTGTCACACTTGACTTGAGGTACAAGTACGACTACATTGATTTTCGCTTGAAGATAGCGTTTGGAGGTCATGATGAAAAATATCGCGATGAGGTTCATGAAGCTATTAGAGTCCTTTTCGATGAACATGCTGCTAAAGTGAGAGACTCTCTTGAGCATTCATCACAAGGAGCAAATGGTGATGATGTGAAGGCTGAAAATGATCCTCTTGTTGATTGGGATCAACATTTAAATGCGAAAAAAAGTCATGCAAGCAATGAGCTTGACAGATATTTGAAGGAAGAGTTGTTCCCTCGCAGAGAAGCCCTTGATATTTTATAGTGGTGGCGGTACAATCTCCAAAGTATCCCATCCTTTCTTGTATGACACGTGACGTATTGGTTGTCCCTGCTTCCACTGTTGCATCTGAGTCCACTTTTAGCATTGGAAGAAGAGTTATTAGCGATTATAGGAGCAGGCTCCAAAGAACACCGTTGAGGCCTTGATTTGTCTTCAAGATTGGCTTAAGGCAGATAGTAAGTTCTTTAATTATTTTTTAACCTTGTCAGATTACTTTACTAAATAATCATACGTAAATATATGACTTTCTAATGTTTTAGCCTCTTCTCACCAAAAGAACACGACAGAGGATCTGGATGATGGCGATGACTGATGAAGTGCATTTGTAACTTAAAATTCTCAGGTATGGAATCGTTGTCATTTGTATCATGATCAATACTATACAAGAAAATTTATTATCAAAGTGGAGTGAGATGACTGTAAGCGCGGACCATCTTCTAATGGGAGTCTACATTGGTTGGTTGGGTTGCAGATATGGCAAAGATGATACATATATTAACCTGGGGAACTGAGGAAGTATGCCCCACTTTTCTTTGGACGATCTACTTAATTCTGTGGTTTATTTACCTTGTGTGCTTTAATTGTGTCTTAATATGATATGGTTTGATCTATTCTGGTTTTCTGGAGTATCAAATGGTTACATGTTCATGGTTAATGCTTTGATTCCAGCAACCCCTTTTTTTCTCTAGAGTGGTGCTAGTGCTTTGTGCCTTGATACATGTAGCTAGACCAGCTAACTAAAGCATTCTATGCTAGTTTGTATTTATTATGTTGCTAACTAATGCATTTTGAGCTAGATTTGGTTGATCTTGATACATGTAGCTAGACTAGCTATTTCTATGTAACTTTCTCATTGCTGGAGGAGCATCCTGAATAATATGTGCTTCCATGATGCAAGTTCTGCCATCACCGGACCTATCGGAAAGGAGTGACCTGATCAGTGGCCCAGGATTGCTAGTGCAGCAAATGCGATCGTCTAATCGAAGCAGCTAGTTGAAGTTCAATAGCGTTTTACTCTTTTGAAAGAGTCCTGAACTAGTCTTCTATGGCCCTTAAGAAGCTTTCCCTGGATGATGTTTATGCCTCTGGATTATGGGCAACTTAGCCTTTAATACATTCGCACAACATGATATGGCACTATTGCCTAGTTTGACATTTGGCAGAGTTTAAAATATGAAGCTTTGTTTTGGTAGTTTCGGTATTTCGATATTGCGAGCCATTTTTCCTAAGAAAATTATTGCTTGGTTGTAGCAGTGCACGATGCTGCAGCAGTAGTTGAGTTGTGTTTTTAATGTTTGTGTTTGAGTTGCTAGTAGTTGATTTGTGGGCAGGCGGGTGTCTTATGACTCGCATAAATTATTGGCGGGTCACCGCATTAGCCTGCATAAAATTATGTGTTATGTGTGGGCAAGCGCAGGCTGCCCGCAATTGATCCCACTTTCATCTCGAGCTGTCGGTGCAGAGGATGTCGAGGAAGACCTACCAGGAACCACGAGACGTCACTTCGGCCTAGAGGTGGGTCTTGTCGGTGTCGATGGGGAGCACGACAGCATAGGTGAAGGCCTCCACGTCGGCGTCGGCGCAGGGCCCTGATGGCAGCGCGAGCGAGGTCATTGTGGGAGCAGGCGCGACGAGGATTGAGAGAGAGGAGGAGAAGACATGGGTGGGGGGGGAGGACGGAGGTGAGGTCAGAGAAGAGAGAGTGGAAATCTTGGTGGGGTTGGGAGTCAAGGAGGAGGGAGGTGATCGCGTGCAGCGGCGGCGCAGGCCCTGATGGCGGCACAGGCGAGTGGGGTGGGGGTGGTCGTGGCGTGAGCGGGAGCGGGAATGGCATGGCGAGGATGGAAAGGGAAGAAGAGGAGAAGACGGGGCGTGGGGGAGGAGGCGGTAGGGGAGTCGAGGAGGAGGGAGATGAAGGCCCCTGCGGCGGCGCCGATGCAGGCCTTGATGGCGGCGTAGGCGAGCGGGGTGGCGGTGGTCGTGACGGGAGCAGGATCGGGCGCAACAGGGATGGAGAGGGAGGAGGAGCAGAAGACAAGGGCATGGCCGTGTGGGGGGGAGGAGGTAGCAGGGGTGTGGTGGAGGAGGAGGGAGGTGAGGAGTGCTAGGCTCTCGAATTATGATGAGCTAGCTTTCAAGCCTAACCAAACCAAGCCAGGTTTCTAGTTCGTTTCTAAGACGAGCCGAGTCGAGCTGTGGTTCAGACCAAGCTTGGCTCGAGCCGGCTCGGCTTGGCTCGTTTCCAGCCCTATCCCCACCCATACCCGTTCCCCACGCGGACTCGGTAAATCATATGAAGGGCCTAAGTGCATGTTTGGTTGAGGTCTAACTTTATCACGACTAACATTAGGCAAGCGTGGCATGCCATACTTTTTGTGTTAAGCAAAATATGCATCACAAGTGTGGCAAACTTAGGCAAAAATATGAGTTTATAACATCTGGGTCATAGGGCTAAGAAAGTGGCAAAACACAACTTTAGTAAGCAACCAAACATTGGCTAAAAATATATGGCACACATAAGGTTATTCGTGGCAATGTTAGGCAACAAACCAACACATGCCTAACATATATAGCTCGCATACCCCTCACAAACCCTTATCTAAACACTATGTGATGGTATTGTATTTTTATTTGCACTTTGTAACGATTATATACATTTTTCCCTATTTTGATCATCATACTATTATTGATTATGATTAGTTTTCAACTAGTGTACTTACTCATTACTGGGTAATGGCCCCCAATGGATCCATTGCCCATCGAGGGCGGGCAACGAGCGGAACTCATCGCCGTTTATGTGGTCAGGGTCGAGGATCAGGAGACAAGGAGCAATCACGGGTGGGGTCGTTCATGGAGTCCCCAGTAGGGTGTAAGCATATAGATGCCTAATTCGAGTTTTGCTGGTCAATGACAACTAAATCATCAAACTAACAATTTTATTGAGATGATTAAGAGTTAGGATCCAATGATGGAAAATGAGCGATTGACATGAGGAAATGGGTCCCAAGTGAGGATTGTAAAGGGATACGAGTAGGCTACACTAGCTAGTAATTCAAAAATTCTACCATATAAACTAGGAAGTCATGCAAGTAAGAGATCATAGATCGTTACCACTGGACGTGCAGTGCAGTGGAAGAAGAGTTGGAGCAGCCTGATCCAACATCGAGCGCATCGATGAAGTGGTCGTAATCGATCGTCCAACGTCCTCGGCACTGATCATGTCCTCCAGCAACCTATGACGTTCCTTGCGTAGGTTGTGGATCATCATCGATCAGTGCAACAACAACTGCAACACCGTCTCTACGGTATCCACACATCCAGGAATGAAACATCGTACACTGGTGTGCTAGCATCAACGCACACGGTGAGACCTTCGAGAAGATGGCGGCTAGAGTTTTGGTGAAACAACTCTCGTACATCCCAACAACCCTATGCATTCCCTTATAAAGAACACATAATGGATCCTATCTGAACTTGTTTATTTCAAACTGTTAAGTGTGTGACTCTATAGGTTCATGTGTAATTGGTTATGACTCAGAAACTCCTTTCCGACCACGAGTCATTAGCGGTTCCTAGAAGGACATAACGATTCCTGAATACACATAAATATTATATCGGATGAACCTTGTGCAATATAATCTGCGACCAGGTCCTTATCACTTATGACCAGCTCGTATCTCTATACAACCGGTTCATATTTAGTTACGACCAGTTCGCAGGCTTATATCGAGGCTCAAGGGCACGCTATTTGGCTTAAGGTAAAAAACCCTTATGTCGTGCCAGCCGATGACGATATGATCACTCCAGATGTGGAGGCCAACAAAGAAGGCTCGAAATTTTTGATCCAAGGCCTTAGTCGATCCGAGTTTGAGCGTGTTGCTCATTTGCGGTCGCTCATGAGATCCGCGACTCTTTGTGATTATCACGAGGGGTCCATCGCGATCAAGGAAGTGAGGCGAGAACCACCAAGAAAGTTTACTCTAAGATCGAGCAAAGGCACGGTGAGTCTTTAGGCGGTACGTGGGAAGATTTTCTAAGATTCTTCATGATCTCCGTATTTGTTGACTGGTCTTTTCTGAGTCAGAAAATGCACGCCAGCTTTTGGGTGCTCTTGATGTGAAGGTTTGGGTAATGAAGATCACTTCCATCGATGACAACACTGTCATGAGTGAGCTTACCATGGATAAGTTATACTCGAGGTTGAAGACGCATGAGATTGATTTTATCTCGCGTCTCCCCGAGACAGAGTCGATGGCGCTAGTGGTCGACAAATCCAAGGGTAGTTCTTCTGATTCTTTGGATTATAGCTCATCTGGTTTTTCTTTATCTGCTTTGCATTTTTTGAGCGATGAGCAACTTGAGAGACTGCCCGAGGATGATTTAGCCCTCCTATCTACCAAATTCACGAGAGGTTACAACAAGGTGAGGAATAGGAGGAGAGGTGGACCTATCACATGCTTTGAATGTGGTGAGCCAAACCACATTCGCTCCAGGTGCCCCAACCTGAAGGGCAAGGAGGAGGAGTCATGAAGGCATCCCCAAGAGAGGGATGCAAAACCCAAGAAGACAAACTATCGCAAGTTTGTCAGTCGGGTCCTTGCCGCTCTCGAAAATGTGAATATGAGCGATGTGGACTCGAAAACGGAGGACGACGAGAGTGACTCCCGTGGCAAGAAGAAGGCTCATGACTTCACGGGCATGTGTTTTATGGCCAAGGACAGCCACGACAGCGACTCCTCCAACGACGAGGATCTTTTTAGTGATCCCGATGAGGTATGCCATTCACTTGCTGACATGAAAAGGGCTTTGGTGCTTGCTGAACAGAAATTGCATAAGCAAGCACAAATGATTAAGAAACAGGACACTATGATTGATAATTTGAACCTAGAAGTTGTTAGGCTCAAATCTATTAATCCTGATGATATTTGTGATTCCTGCTCTAGCTTGCTTAAAGAACTGACAAGCTTGAAAACTGCTCATTCCTCTGTTGTTAATCAATTAAAAGATACTCTTGATGAACTAGAATTTCTCAAGTCTAGTTCTGCTTGCATAGATGCTATTTCTCTTGATGTGACTGCTTTGGATGCTATCCCTTTAACTTGCTCAAATTGTGCTTTTCTTGAATTAAAATTGGATAGCGCCTTGAAAGAATTGAAAAAATTTGATGCTAGTCACACATGCTCTCATTGTAAGAATAACAGGATTAAAATGCAAGAGATGACTGAAATGGTTGTGTACTCTAGATAAATCCATGTCTTTTAGTGCTTCTAAGAAAGTTATTGACTCTACCTCTTGTGTTTTGAATGCTGAAGTTGAAACCATTGTTGGTAAGATACAAGAGGCTTTTACAGTTAAATTTAAGGAGCAGTTGAATAGGATCAAGAATTTCTATTGTGTCTCTTGTGAGGTTTTTAAAGTGGAAGTGACTCTTCTTAAGAGTAAACATGTTGAGGCAATCAAGTCTAGAAAGTGAGGCAAAAGGAGAATGCATGAGTAGGTCTCTTAGTTTGATCAGTTACAGACTAGTCGTATAGAGATACGTGCTGGTCGTAGACTGGTCAAACGTAATCACATAATGGTAAGAACCTGGTCGTAAGGAGTTACGAACTGGTCGTGATCAATTACAACCTGGTCGTATAGAGATACGAACTGGTCGTAATTGATGAGGACCTGATCATAGATCATATTACATCAAGATTCGTCCAATTTATTCTATGTGTCTTTGGGAATCGTTATATGCTGCTAGGTACCGCTAACGACTAGTTATCGGAAAAGAGTTTCCGAGTCATAACCGATTACACATGAACCTGTGGGGTCGCACACTTAAAGGGCAAGGATCTGTTTTGGATGGTGATCCAAATTCGTATAGGCCACGAGTTCCTAATGGGCCTCAGGTACGAGACCCATCATGGATGCCTATATAAAGAGGGGTGGTGGCATGGGGTAAAGGATGACTAAGATGATCTTTGGAAGAACTCCTGAAACCCTAATAGCCACGCCTTCTTTACCACGCTGCCGGAGCTAGCACTCCAGTGCGTGGTGATCCTGCCCCGTACATGTGGATACCTCGGAGGTGTTGCTGCGAAGCATCAGCACTAGGACGATCTGCGACTTGTGTTGATCACCGGAGTCGGAGAAGAAGTCGCGTGGTGGGTACGACCACTCGAAGAAGCAGTCGCGCATCGAGTACGACTACTCGAAGGAGGAGACACGTCGTGAGTACGACTACGACTGCATCAACTCACTACAACGACTCTACTTCCGCTACGAGTCGGCGCGTCTAGTGGTAATCTCGTGATCTATTACTTGCGGTGGTTCCTTAGTTGCGCGGTAAAATTTTGATTGTGCTATCGTAGCATTACCGCCGTTACCCTACTCCACGTCGAGTGGCAGTGGCACCAGTGCACGCCTCCTCTACCTCCGCCCCTCTCCAGCGAGCCTCCGACCACCACAGCTGGCGAGATGAACACCAAAAGGTAGCCCTTGACCTCTTTGTCCCATTTTACTACTCCCTGAGCTCCTTTTGACCACCTGTAATCGAACCTCCTTCCGACCACCTGTAGTCGAAACCTCCTTCGACCATCTGTAGTCGGACCTCCTTCCGACCACCTGCAGTCGAAACCTCCTTCCTACCAGGTAGTCGAAACCTTCTTCCGACCACCTGTAGTCGAAACTTCCTTTCGACCAGGTAGTCGAACGTCCTTCTGACTATGTGTAGTTGAACCTCCTTCTGACCATGTGTAGTTGAATTAGTGAGCAGTAACCGAAACCGAATTGTTGGATTTTCTCTTCCGGTAGAAATGGTTTGGGCTATAACTTTCGCATTCGAACTCCAAATTGAATAATTTTTATTTCTAAATTCATGTTAAATCACAATCTACCTTTCGTATTTATTTCATAATTTTTGGAGACTTTTAGAATTTTGGTGTCTATTCGGTGTTTTCGCTTTGTCGGTACTTATCGTAGATGACAATGATTCAGGAGTGCAACGGAGATGATCTTGTGAATGTCTAGAGTACCAGCAAATAAAGGCAAGCACACATTCCATTGATGCATGTTGATCCTGTTACATTCAAAAAAAATTATATCTTGTATTGCAACTGTATGTATGCATATTTTATTTGTCAAGTTATATTTGCGATTAGAGTTAGTTGATCCTATTGCATGAATTCCTTAAAATTATTCATCTCCTGCCACTAGCCTAAATTAATAATTCTGCAGGTGAATTAGAGTTCGGTGGATGTTATATAGTCTATTTTTGTTTATTCGGTGTCATGCTTAGCCATGCTTAGCTACCGTTAGATTGGGCGGTTGTCGACTTTGTCGTTGACCTTGATCACATAAATCATTTCTATTATGTTATGTCCAACACCCTGTGCTATTATATTTATAAAACTAGAAATGAAAATAAAACGATTTGTACTTGGGCAAATGGAATGCATGGTGTGATTGCCGGGTATGAATGGTTTGTGTCCAAGTCAACAAGGACCGAATTACTTGTATCACTGATTCAAGCACTTTTGCATGCATCCATATGAGGGCATATGAGAACCCTCTTGACTTAGTACTTTGATGTGTATTAACTTCGAGTCGCAGGTGGTGGGTGGGTGTGTCGTGTTAAAAAATGTTCTGTGTGTGTTGGGTGTGCGGGAATAGGTTCCTGTCCAGGTTCTCCACACCGAGGGGTATCCGTAATTGTCTAGGCTTTACACCCAAGGGGTAGTTGACCTAGGCTCTACTGATGACTCCGACACAATGTATGAGTTTCCATCCATACGGGTGACTCGTAGTTAATACATTATATTGAAAAACGTCTCGTAGGACTTAGCTCTGCCAGCATACCCAAGGAAGTGTGCTAAATAGCTTGGCAAAAGAAGCAGCATGATATGTGGGTAAAGTTGTACACCCATGCAGGGTTAAATCTACTCGAGTAGCCACATTCTTGGTTATGACAATGCTTGGTTAGGTCATACAAGAATTAGACTCGACATTTTAGAATTTTAAACTTATAACTTGATGGGTGGCATTGAGAATGGTTTCTCATGCTATGTTTGTGTGCTGCAGGGGCAGCCGTCTGTAGATGTTCTGTTGATGTCTAATGTTAATTACTCGTTGTTATTTGAAGTATTAAAAATATTTGCTAACTTACAATTTGAATCTATTACTTGTATTCACTTGAAATATTGCTTTGTGCTGAAAATGAACCCTATAGCCTTCTCCTTTGAGTAGAGCTTGCATGTAGTTATGTATAGGCTTAGTAAAGTCTTGCGGAGTACATTTGTGTACTCACTATTTGATTTTATTTACTAATCTAGACAGTAGGTATTGGTTTCAACCCAGTCGGTTGCCCTACGAGTTATGGCAAGCCATTTAGACTTTATTAATAATTAGTTCATGTTTTTATTCCATTTATTCTCTATTTTTTGCTACGTACTTGTTATTTCATCTTGTTATTGGCCGGTCCATCCTTTTGTATGAAAATGAACCTTGTAGGTTCAATATGTTGTAAATTATGAAGTTTTGATATTGTAAAAACTTGTGTATGGATTGATATTGATGTTTATGATGGTGTATGTATACCGCTCCTGGGAGGTACATAATACACCGAGAACTAAAAATTTAATTTATGATGCTAGGACCAATTGGAGGGTTAAATATTATAAGTTAAATCGTCTGAGTTCTCACATAGCGCTTGGCAACCCCTAAGTGTACTATTACACATGTAGAAAACCATGTTGATCTAAGGTCTAAGGATTGTACATCATCATTACTTGAAACCAACTGATGACACATAACATCATGACAATCTCAATAGTATCTCAAGGTGGGTTCAATCTAACACCATGTTCTCTAACATGTGTTCACATTATTGATTCGATATCCTCATATATATGACTGGTGAAACATGATCATCAATTAATACATGTGTTGGTCGATAAGTCACTAGTGTTCCGACCAGTGACATCCGACCAGGTATACATTTAGAATGACATCACATAAGTTAAAGAGCTTCACCAATAAGTCACATACTTGTTAATCTTTATAAATAATAATTCATCCAAGGAACATAATAAAATCTATTCTATAACTCATAAATATGGATGTGATATAATCATCTCTATGATTGTCTTTAGGGCATATCACCAACAGATTGCAAGGCAAAGGTGTACTTGAAGTCTAAGGACATTTTCTAGTTTTTGTCGA
Organism: Hsuehochloa calcarea; assembly: GCA_036346395.1. Lineage (NCBI taxonomy): Eukaryota > Viridiplantae > Streptophyta > Magnoliopsida > Poales > Poaceae > Hsuehochloa > Hsuehochloa calcarea. The sequence continues at coordinate 29,951,548 of CM070614.1, forward strand.
TCCGAGGAGTTGAGTAGTTTAGGTCTTATTTTTGCTTTTGTTGTACTATTAAGAGGGATCAAGGGCTAGTAGCTTGAGCTAAATGAGGATAGGTAACTAGGTGTGATGCACTATAGGTTTCTACTGTCTTTAGTATGCCATGGATGATTTTAGATAGTTGATGAATATCTTTGTTTGAAGAAGCTTTTTGAGGAAGATTAATTTAGTACCTAGTTGGAAGGTCCAAGAGATGATGGACTATTTGAGGTGGACTAATTTGCAACTTCAAGTGTACTCCCGAGTCTTAGGAGGAGGATACACCACATGTGGACTAATTTGAGATGGACTAATTTGGAAGTGCCTTGTTTTCTCTCGGGTCCCAAGAGGATGGTCCGGCCCACGGGTGGACTAATTTGAGGAGGATCAATTTAGAAGTGCTTGTTTTGGTCTCGAGTCCTAGAAGGTTGGTTTGGTCTGGGGTGGACTAATATTCCTGGACTAATTCACAGTCTAACAGTTAGTTGAAGAAAGATGGTCCACTTAGCCCATGGATGGTCCACACTAGGTGCATAAAAGCGCACTTTATGGTAGTAATGGTCATATTTGAGAAGAGGCTATGTATACGAGTTATAGACGACCTTGTGAGTGATATTGGCTACCCCATTGTTCATATATAGCCTTGATAAGTTGTAGAGATCAAAGTTCGTTATTTTGGCGAGTTACGAGTTCTTAGCCTAGATTAGTGCATCACTCTTAGTTGTTTGACCTTGCTAGGTTCAAGCAAACACCTTAGACTTGTTACTCTTGGAGATCAGCGTCTCCTAGACATCTTGGAGGCGTGGTTCTCGATGACCTTCCATTGGAGGTGGAAGACCTGGGAAGGATGTGAAAGTTTGGATTTCACCTATCCGGAGCGGAGAAGAACTACCACGAGTGGAGTGCTTGGATCCTTGTGCGGATTCGAGTAGGAGCAACACTCTTGCGAGAGGGCTCCAATGAGGAGTAGGGGAGATCGCTGAGTCTCCGAGACATCGGTAAAAAAATATTGTGTCAAGTGTTTTTCTAGCTCTCTTTACGTTTCCGCATTTACTTTCTTGCCTTTACATTCCTAGATCACTAGACTTGCTTAGGTTTGGATTTAGGTTGCAAAGCTTTACTAGTCTTCTGTAGGAGTTGTTTGATCACACTACTAAACCTTAGTCATTCTAGTTTGGGTTAGAGAATAGGTCTTTCATTTACTTAATTGCAAAAACCTATCTTGACCAAAAAAAATAAAAATATTCTCAATTCACCCCTCCCCTCTTGGGCATCCGATCCACTTCACGGGGAATAGATAGCCCCGTTGCAATCCCTAGACAAGGTGTTGTTTGAGGCTTTATCTAGAACACAAGGACATCGCATGAATTTTGCAGAAATTGTTCAATTCTAGTGGGAATCAGAAAAATTACTGTATTCCAGATAAAGGCTAAAAGGTTCAATTGGTGAATACTGAGTGATGAGTTTCCCCTTGTCACCTCATCCTCCCCATCACTTAAAGAAAACAATTAAACCACCTTTCCAACAAAAAAAAATTCCAAAATTTTTAACTTTATACCAACAACTTTCTTTTGGCTCCCACAAATTCCTTCCATGGCTCTCATGGTCCCTAGATCCTATTAGTTTCCCAAATATCAGGGTTTGCAGCATATACTGTTACCACTTGGTCATTCCATTTGTTTTCATCGAGTGAGTCCACCTCTTCTAGTTCTGGTGAGGGCCATTTTGATTGCAAGTTGCGTGATGCACTGACGGTGACGCTGGATGGGCGTGACCGTGGTGGTGAGGGTACGGAGAAGGTTAAAACATGGTGTAAAAATTCTTTTAAGGGCACAATAGGACCATTCTTTTGCTGGGTGAACAAGTTTTGTTTACATATCTAAATTTTTAACTGGATTTCATTTTTATTGAGGATATTTTCTGTCTTCATTCTATGCACTTCCTAGTTCCCATGACATATTTTCCATACTATGTCTGTGAGACATGGTTTATTTATGTAAATTATTGTTACTACATGCAAACAACGTTAAAGCACGCTTCACTTATCTAAGTACTACCTGAGAAGTACACATATTTTGCACGTACATTTCTCTCAACAAGTGTCCAAGACGTTGTTTTAGAGCATGAGCTTATGCTCTTGCAGAAATTATAATGCTTACTAGGAAATTCATATGTTTTTCACCGTTATTAACTTTTCTGTACCCACAAATTATCTCGATTCTTGTGAGTTTCCAAAATCCAATATACTTGGGGTTCTAATTCAATAAAAAGAGTTGCGGTCGAATCTGGTTCGGTCGCGTCCATCAGGGTACCGGAGCTTGAAAACCCCGAGCCTAGGGTTTTGTTTGGTTTGCCCCTCCGCCGCGCGCACGTGTCCGCCGCGCTTCCAAAGCCAAAGCATACCAACTCCGCACCCAACTCGAGCGCCGCCGCTAGGGCTAGAGCTCCCCCCCACCTTCCCCATCGGAGACCACTTTGCGGTGGCAGCGGAGGAGAGTCGCCGGAGATGGCGGAGCGGCTGACGCGTATCGCGATTGTGAGCGAGGACAAGTGCAAGCCCAAGAAGTGCCGCCAGGAGTGCAAGAAGAGCTGCCCAGTCGTCAAGACCGGTAATTCCTTTCCCTCTCCCCCTCGCGGTTCATGGTCGATGCGGGCTTTTTTCTTTTCGGCGGATAGTTTTGGCGAATCGAAGTGTAGATCCCAGAGGTTTGGCTATTTCCACTGGGCAATCTGACGATTTTGATATTAAATTGGGCGTTGATTGATGAGTGGAGTGGGTATTCCTTGCAAGATCCGGGGAATTGGAGGGATTAATATAGTGACCCGTTAATTTTGTTGCTGGAGCATTAATTTTGTTGCTGGAGCATCGTTGCCATGAACTTGTTTAATGTTTTATTTTAATTATCATACATGCTACTAAGTGCTAACTGTGTAATTATTCGTATGATAGTCTATGAAGAAGATCCAGAGTCAAAATAGGTGCGCACATTTGTAGTGCTTATTCTGATTTTGTGCAGGAATTCTACACTTCCCCTGATGTTCTGTAATGTTGATGCTTAATTTTTCGTACGCTGCCGAGTTTCCTGGCTTCAAGTGTTTTTATGATTATGACAATTTACTATTTTGTTGTACAGGGAAGCTTTGCATTGAAGTAACTCCGGTGTCGAAACTTGCATTCATATCTGAAGAGCTGTGTATTGGTTGTGGTATTTGCGTTAAGGTATGCTTGTAACTTACCACAGATATTAATGTATGGTTTGTCTATGTGCTGTAATATAATCTTCTCACTTCTGCTGTAATCCTTGCTGCAGAAATGCCCATTTGATGCCATTGAGATCATCAACCTTCCAAAAGATCTGGAAAAAGATACTACCCATCGCTATGGGCCGAATACCTTCAAATTGCACAGGTACGTTTGTTTGATCAAAGAGCTTGGTTTGTATAAAGTTGTGCATTATGTGTCATTCGTAAGTATTCTAATCGGGCTTGAAGATATCCTTTTGGAGAGTTACTGATTTAGCACTTGCAGATTGCCTGTCCCAAGACCTGGTCAAGTTTTGGGCCTTGTTGGAACTAATGGAATTGGAAAGTCGACAGCACTTAAAGTGTTAGCTGGCAAGCTGAAACCTAATCTGGGACGTTTCAAAGTATATTCCATAGCTCCTACCTAATTTCCTTTTTCTGGCTGTTGGTTTCCACTGAGTTTTTTAGGGAAATTTTTTGTTTTGTTTCTTTCCATTTCTATTAAGTGCACAAAAGATGATTATTTACCTTTGCTTTTTTTTGGCAGAATCCACCTGATTGGCAGGAAATCCTGACATACTTCCGCGGGTCTGAACTCCAGAATTACTTTACGCGTATATTAGAGGATAACCTTAAGGTGCTGTATTGCCACTTTTTACTCATTCTTCTTGTAATTCATGTAGGGTATGTTAGTAATTAGTATGTAGTCTGCAACAAGAAGCTCTAGATGTCCTGTTTACAATCTCTACACACTTGCTATGACAACTATTTTATACTAGCTTTGGTCTTTGTTGGAGTCTTGTTTTCTGTTCTATAGCATCATATGTAATGTTGTGCATGGTTATTAAGTCGGCAAGTCGACACTACCCTCCTAGTGACCGACTTGCCGACTAGTAGACTAGTCGCCAGGTACTGCACACAACACAAAACACAGTCAGCACACACACAACACATCACACCACACCGCAGCCACACACACAGCACATCACACCACGCAGCCACCACACACACACACCCCCATCACACCACGCGGCCACCACACACGCCCCCATCACACCACAGTCACACACACCACAACGCCAAGGTTGTCACGACGACCTTGGCCACCACGGCGCCTAAGGGGCGCCAGGACGCCTAGTCGTCGTGGAGGCGAGGCAAGGCGAGTTAAGGTAGCAAGTAGCAACTTCAGTAGCAAGTAGCAACTTCAAGTCTACAACTAGCAACACTAGTACACTACATCAAGATTCAAAGAAAGCACCAAGCATCTAGCACACAATCACACATCAGCATCTAGCAGTAGATTACTAACATCAGTAGATTACCGAAGCATCGAACTGCAGAGGGGAGATGCAAAGGGGGAAGCAGAGGGAGGGAGGGAGAGGTGAAGCGAGAGGAGGCATCGCGGAGGGGAACAGAGCAGAGGGAGGGAGGGAGGCGAGGAGGAAGCAACAGAGAGGAGGGAGGAGGCCAAAGGGAAGCAGAGCAGAGGGAGGAGGGCATGGAGCACGAGAGGAGGAGGCGGCGCGGGCAGGAGCGGGAGGAGGGAGGAGGTGGCGGGCATGGCGGGAGTGGATGCGCTGCGGAGCGTGGGAGCAGGGGTGTCGGTCTGGGGGGAGGGAGTGGTGGGCGGAGGAGAGAGAGGGAGGAGCGGGTGGGTCAGTCAGATGAGAGGCGGCGGCAACAGGGAGTGGCCGTGGGAGGAGGGAGGAGGAGGTGGGAGGGAGCGGAGGAGGGAGACGGAGACGTGGCGGCGGTTGCCAGTGAGAGGTGGTCGGAGATGCCAAGGCGAGGCGAGCCACCGTGGCGACGACTAGGCGACGCCGTGACATCCGACACAACCACACACCACGAGCCGCGGAGAGGAGCGAGAGGAGGTGAAGGCGATGGGAGAGGTAGAGGCACTCGGCGCAAATTTGGAGGGAGGCGAACGATGAGGCGAGGTTGAAGGTGTTGAGGAAGACGGTTGGGCGTTGCTGGACCCGGGATGAAGACGAGGCTGCTCCGACGGCGCGACGAAGCAGAGGCGCTCAGGGCAGATCAGGAGGAGAGGCGCAACGACGAGGCAGAGGTGCTCTAGCGGTGCAGATCCGGAGGAGGCGCGACGATGGACGAGGCAGAGGAGCTCCGGCGACGCAGATCCGGAGGAAGCTCCAACGGCTAGAGAAGGTGCGACGATGTAGTCACGTGTGAGGGTGAGCCCCCGACTACCCTCACTCCCTCTTGCCTCTTTGCCACCGCCTCTGACAGTTGGGCCCCACGTCCCAACCGGTGCAAGTCAAGTCGGCACCTTCAGTCGGTCGTTCTCCGGCGACTTGTCGACTAATCGACGACTTGATAAGCATGATGTTGTGCATTGTTAGAAAAAGTTTGTAGTTGTACTACATCGAAACAGTGAATGAACTTAGCATTGGCAGGATAATAGCACTATTCTCTTTCACTTTCGCATTTAGCCATATAAGTGTAAAATGTAGATAGTCTGATATTATTCATGTCTTGCAGTTTTTACTATACCTTAGTTACTGGCATACCAAATACATCATATTCTGACATATTAGATACCCTGTTGCTGTATATGATTTTTTTTTTTTTTTACAAATGAATACTTCTGATACCTTGTGTCCTTGTGTGCTCTCTCTCTATCTCTGTACAGGCAATCATCAAGCCCCAGTATGTTGACCACATTCCAAAAGCTGTTCAAGGAAATGTAGGGCAAGTACTTGACCAGAAAGATGAGAGGGATATGAAAGCTGAGTTGTGCGTTGACCTTGAATTGAACCAAGTTATTGACAGAAATGTAGGAGATCTGTCTGGTGGTGAGCTCCAGAGATTTGCCATAGCAGTTGTCGCTGTACAAAATGCGGAAATTTACATGTTTGATGAGCCATCAAGTTATCTTGATGTTAAGCAGAGGCTTAAAGCTGCACAAGTCGTTAGGTCCTTGCTTAGGACCAACAGGTAACATATATTTGTTATAATGATTATTTTTAAATCTTCAAGTAAAAATTTGAAGAAATTTAATATTGAGTGCTATTTGATTTTGTTTTCAGCTATGTCATCGTTGTGGAGCATGACTTGAGTGTCTTAGATTACTTGTCCGATTTTATCTGCTGCTTATATGGGAAGCCAGGTGCTTATGGTGTAGTTACTTTGCCATTTTCGGTCCGAGAAGGTATCAACATTTTCCTGGCCGGATTTGTTCCAACAGAAAATCTTCGGTTTCGAGATGAATCTCTTACATTTAAGGTAACATATGCACATAGGATTTGAGATTCTTGTTCGGCGATGAATCATGAAACTTTGTTCTGATGTCAGTGTCGTCCTTTTAGATTGTGGAGACTCAGGAAAGTGCTGAGGAGATTGAGACATACCAGCGGTATAAGTACCCTACCATGAGCAAAACACAGGGAAATTTCAAGCTTTCTGTCGTTGAGGGTGAATTCACTGATTCTCAGATTGTTGTGATGCTTGGTGAGAACGGGACAGGGAAAACTACATTCATCAGAATGCTGGTACATCTCTCTCCATCCCTCCTCCCCGCCTCTCTCTCTCTCTCTGGCACCTTTTTAACCTTGTAAGTCATTGTAGGGTCTGGTAAATAGTGCAAATATTCGAAGTGACATAAATGGAAACTTTGGCTTCTTGATTTATCTACTATTGTGGACACTACGGGCTCGTCATAATGTCATTAAGTCTGTAATAGATTTTTTTAAATAAAAAAATATGATGATCCATGTTATGGTTGGAATTATATGTACTGGCAATGTCTTGTATTACCTTCTCTGCCGCTTTTAAAGATTATAGCAACTTCCTAATCCTAATACTGTTCAAAATCCAAACAACTACTCTTGAATCAGAATTGTTTTTGGATACTACTATATTAGGCACATGCGAGTTATTGTTAGGCCTTCAATTATCGACATGCTACTGTGTAGTTAGCTTATAGCAGTGATATGCACTATGTGCCTGCCATATCAGCAATAAGCAATTTTTTTCTATTGACTAATGTAAAAAATTTCTTTTCCTTTCGCTAATGTAAAAATGTTGGTGCTGGAAGCCTAATGAGATGCCATTTTGTTGGTTGACAATGTTGATCTTAGTTTAGTGTGGTCTACTTTTCTTTGCTTTATTGCCAAGCGCAAAAATCTGATCTATTAGTACCAGCTTTCAGAAAAAAGGGTGTGAATTTGATCTTGTTAGGAGATTAAGGATTTATACTTGTCTTTTTGATGTGGCTGCACTGTATATTTATTCTGATTTATATAAAGATTTAATATTACATGATTCTTTAGCACATGCAAAGTTCATCAGGATTTTTCTTTTTAAAAAAGGTTAGTAATCTAATCTGCACTGAGTTGATGAGGCATTTGGCATCTTATGCTCCCTGTTTGTTATGACTGTACAGGCTGGGTTGTTGAAGCCAGATACCGTGGAAGGATCTGAGATTGAAATTCCTGAATTTAATGTGTCCTACAAGCCTCAAAAGATTAGCCCAAAATTCAAGAATAGCGTGAGGCACTTGCTTCATCAGAAAATAAGGGATTCATATACTCATCCTCAATTTGTGTCTGATGTCATGAAACCACTACAAATTGAGCAAATCATGGACCAGGAAGTTATTAATTTATCAGGTGGAGAGCTCCAAAGAGTGGCATTATGTCTTTGCCTTGGAAAGGTAAATATGTTGTTTCTTTTAACATGAAGTGTTGCTTCTTTTACTTGAATTTTTGTAAGTAGGTCTATAAAATATAATGTTTTAGGGAATAAAGAATAATGTTTTTATGTTCTATGGTTTTCAAAATTCAAGCATCCAGGGCTTACTTATTATTTTTGCATGTTTAATATACTAAATGTTTTTCCCCATTCGGCTTCTATAATTGTACCATTCAGTTTTTATAATTGTACCTTCTAGGTCTGCATTTATAACCCTGTGAGATTTCGGATATTGCATCAAGCACAAACATAATCCATATGTGATATTTCTCCCTTCTTGAGTGGAATTTTTGGCATACCCAAATACAAGCATTTAATCATGTATACATGCGTGCACACTGAACACAGCTTTTCTAAATCTTGTCAATCATATGCTAGTATTTATTGAGACTAAGCGGCAAGGACCTAAATACCATCAGCTTGTTGATACTAACATTGTGGTTGTTCAGCCTGCAGATATTTATTTGATTGATGAACCAAGTGCATATCTCGATTCAGAGCAGCGTATTGTTGCCTCGAAGGTTATCAAAAGATTCATCCTTCATGCAAAGAAAACTGCATTTATTGTCGAGCATGATTTCATCATGGCAACCTACTTAGCTGACAAGGTTATAGTTTATGAGGGGCGACCTTCTATTGACTGTACTGCCAATGCACCACAGTCGTTGGTATCTGGGATGAATAAATTCTTATCGGTAAGTGCAGAGTAGCAAATATTGAGAGTTATCCGCAGGTTACTAGTAATACCGCCTCAAATTCTTGTCTTGGTTCAGTTGTATGCAGCTTTCCTAAGATTAATTTTCAGCAGGATTCACCAATTCTAGATTTGCAATGAAAACTTCATATATATATATATATATATATATATAGGAAAATGGTATGGTACTCTTGGAGTACGTACTCACACTTCTCATATACCATTTAAATCGTATCATGATACCTCTTTATCAATTTAAGCATACTCCAATGATTATTATAAGATACCCTAAAGTGAGTTCAATGATTTTTTATATATTAAAGTCCACTTTTTATGGCAAAAATTGTATATATACTTTATATATATATGAAAAAGGATATATAGCAAAAAAAAGGGTTCAAAAGAAAAATTTTCAATCAAGTCGCATTGGAGTATGTTATAATTAATATTTAAGTATACTAAAGGTGATAAAGAAATATAATATGTTCGTTTAAGTGGTATATTGGAAGTAGGAGTACATACTCCTAGGAGTATGAAATGGGCGTTCGGAAAATGGTATGGTACTCCTGGGAGTATGTACTACTACTTCTCATATATCACTTAAATCGTATGATGATACCTCTTTATGAATTTGAGCATACTCCAATAATGATTATAAGATACGTCAAAGTGAGTTCAATGAAAAAATTCATTGAAGTCTACCTTTTATAGCAAAATTTGTGTATATACTTCTTTTTATATATGAAAATGGTATATGGCAAAAATAAAGGGCTCGAATGAAATTTGTTCAATCGAGTCGTATTGGAGTATCTTATAATTGGTATTTAAGTATACTGAAAATGATATATATATATATCCCCTTGCTTTGGTTTCTTCTTTACCGACTTCATCTATGTTCCCCTTGCGTTGGTTTCTTTATCGACTTCATCTATGTTTTCCAGCACTAATTTTCTTTCATTTGTTTATTGCTTGTGTGATAGCATCTTGACATTACTTTTAGAAGAGACCCAACCAACTATAGGCCGCGAATAAACAAACTGGACTCTACAAAAGACAGGGAACAAAAGTCTGCAGGATCCTACTACTACCTTGATGACTAATGTGAGGGATTACAGGTAGCTACAATTTAATCTTTGTTACGCCTGCACGTTTCCCTATTTATATGTTTTTGAATTACTTATACATTCTTAATTGATTTTCTTCTTTTTGCCTCGTGTAGAATCTTCTTGGAAAGCTTCCTTTATGTTTCCATGCCGTTGAATTATGCAAAATGCTAAGCCGGAAGCTACTACATGAGGCATGCTAAATAATTTTATACAGGAGTGAAGTGTATCGGTTATAAAGCAGAGCATGTGATGTTGATACTAATTTTTTGTCGGTTTGATCTATATGACGGGAAAGATTAGCGTTAAAACTGAGTGACTCCATGAGGGGGAACGATTGCCAGTTTTTGTGTATCTGCATTATTGTATTATACCATCCGCTATCCTTCAATCCTTGGTTTTATAGATCGCATTTTTTTTAGTTGCTACATGTATTGTTATCAAAGATCATCCTTTTGCCTGTTGAATACTTGCGGTGCGTATATAATTCCTTGAAAATTAGTGTTCGACATGGTAGATAGGGGTCAACGATCCACATTTCACCTTTAGACAAGCTGGGTTACTTCGCTAAATGAAACTAAATTTAGGTTTTATTTTGTATAAAGCTGCACCGTTCAGTGAAGTGTTAACCTTAAAATTTAGAGAAGCATTTAACTGACAATCATGCTCCCACACATATGCTGACAGGCACACCTCGCGCTGGCAAAGTAGGCTACTAGCAGTTTCTGTGGTCAGTGCGATTCGCCATACCTTGAAAAAAGAGGAGAAAAAAAGAGGGTGTTGTGTGGTTCCTCTTGGCACACTTTTCGTCAAGTATTTTTTGGGGGGCGATTAGCGTTTGGATTTAAGGTTTGAGCGCTAGTGTCGTATGCTCAAACGCAACATCGTTGTGCGTTAAACGCAAAAAATTCATACGTATCATTTCAAACAACATCACCGTGAACAGGCGTGTTAACATCATCTCAAAGAAATCTCAAAGAAACATCATTGTAAACATCATCTCAAAAAAGCTTAGAATCATAATAAAGCATCTGGAAGAGAAAAAAATGCATTGAAAAATCTTACAATATCATCGTGAACAGTATGCAACATTTTCCCTGTATAGATGCAATATTTTTTTTTCAACGGGGGCGCAATATCTCAAAAAACAGTATGCAACATTCTTTTCAACGGGTCGTAATATTTTTTTCAACGGACCGCAACATCACAACAACTCACAATTTGGCAACAAAAAATTAGAAAAAATGAAGGGGAAACGAGACCATGATGTCTTAGGTGAAGACATCGCGATGATAAGCATGTACGCCACCACGGCCGGCGCGGCCAGTGGCGCCAACAACCTCATCTCCAGCGCCACCGCCGAACCATTCGCTGCACCCACGCTGCAGTGCCCTTGCCGCCCGGAGCGGAAAGCGGCGCCCGGTGGCCGACAACACGTGTCACCCGACCCATTCCACCGTATTTATTTTGGAAAGAGGATGCGAAGAGAGAGAGAGAGAGAGAGAGAGAGAGCGTTGTATTTATTTTGTTGACTGATGTTGCAGCTTGTGGGATGAAGTGGGTTAGAGAGTGGGTTGGAGAAGGAGTTAGTGTGAGGAAGAGAAGGGGGGAGGACTTGCCTCAAGCAGATCGTGCATCTGGGAAAAGGGAGGAATGAGTGGTTAGGAGTGAAGGAAGAATGAGTGACTAGGAGTAAAGTGATATACCATGACTTGTTGAAATAATGAACTTCCTATGAAATCAGGCTTTGTCTGGTTTCACATTATTTAGGAGTAATGTATTTCTCAAAAAGAAAAATTGGAGTAATGTAGACTTGGAAGAGAGTGACATGGGCTTTTTCTGATAAATAAGAGCAACCTATTACGAAACACAAACGACTTCAGCAGGCGTGGAAAACCTAGCCATCAGGAGCACCGCGGCGTGTACAACTCCACTATTCCAATGCCGGCTCTTCTACCCTCCTCTTTGGCGCTTTTGCCGGTGTTGTGTAGGGGTGTGTGGACCGTGGGGAACACGTTGATTTCCAAAAATATTTTTTTATATTTTTTTCTAGATAAATTTATTTTAGTTTTTTTTTCTCCGGTAAATTCTCTAAATGATTTCTTTTACTGATCAAGGTTGTTCGGTTCGTGACCCTAATTAGCCAAACAAAAATTTGCTACAGTCAAAGCTTGTGCAAAGCTAAATTTTGGCAAAATGAATGTTGTGTGGATTACGACCAAGCTAAATTTTGGCATTACCAAATTTTTTGTGAGCGATTTCCTCACCATCGGATTGCTCGCGTGTGACATTGGATTTCATTGGCGTTATCATTTTTTTTTGTTAGTATTACCAAATATTGATAGCAAACTAAATGATAGTTAATTTTCATTGACGTTGACAAACTTTGATTTGGATATGTAGCAAACCAAACATGCTGTTTGTAGAGTCTACACAACAACGGCCGAAGACCAACTGTTGGCCTGGTAAAACCCGTTAGGCCTATTCATTTTTAATATATATATATATATATATATATATATATATATATATAATTTTATTTTCATTTCTTAATACTTATGTGGATTATATAGTTTATTTTTTTGTAATTTTTATATGTATTATATATATGGATTTTTCTATTTTTTTTTAATTCTTAGATTCAACAATCTGTAAACGGCCCGTCGTCGGACCATACAGATTCGAACCGACACAGCACTACACGAATGGCATTCCTTGAACCGCCACCTAAACACGGAGGTGGACACGATAAGATTTGTTTCGTTCGCGGCCCAGATCGGATTGTGCCGAAATGAACCGTAAATGGTCGTGCCCGGCGCCCATTTGGCCACGTCATTCACGGAGACAATTTAAAATCTGTTGCTCAGGTAGCAGCGAACATTTTCCTGTCTCTTCCCTGCTCACCAGTCACCTCCTGCTTCTGTTGCCCCCGCCGTCACTGCGCGGCGGGCCCCGCGCCCCTCCCCTCCCCTCCCCGCTTCCGGTGAGGCGAAGCGCAGCTACAACCGAGTGACCGATCTACCCCCAACCACCGCCCCACCCACTCGAGATCTCCCCCTCCTCCACCCCCATGGATCTCCTCCGCCTCCGCCTCGGCGTGCTCGCCGCCGCCCTCGTGCTCGCCGCCGGGTGGGGCGGCGCGGAGGCGTCGATCCACACCTACGACCGCGAGCCGTTCCGCGAGGTGGGCAACGCCTTCCTCCTCTCCGGCGGCAGCGAGGGCGTCGTCGCCGACGGGGCCGATCCCGCCGCCCCCGCATCCTCCTTCATCAAGTAAGGACAAGCCCGAGCCTAACCAAGCTGAACTATGCTCCTTTCATAAAACTTACGCGGGGCGGTGTAGAATTTCGTATTAACTAGATGACTGGGTTTTGCTTACTATGTCAGGTTCGTGAATGTTACTTTCTGGAGAACCGCAGAATCGGCAGAATCACACGCAAAAATGGCACACAGCACAGGTCTGGTACAAGCTATTTTATTTGAAGCAGCTGACAGGGATAACATCGGGGGATCTGCCTATGGTGGACAGAGGTCCATATGTTGTACCCCTGACCTTGCTAAACTAGAGGGCTGCAAACAAGGGGAAGTAATCAGGAGGCCATCCTCTGATGATCCGGATTGGCCTGTTGTGATAGATACACACTTCAGTGCTACTCACCTTTCAGTGAAGTTGGATGCCGAGGAAGTTCACATTACAAAGACAGGCATGTACAACTTGTTCTTCATTTCTTGCGATCCAAAACTGAGAGGCCTTACTATGAGTGGGAAGACAATCTGGAGGAATCCTGGTGGATACCTACCGGGACGAATGGCACCTCTGATGAAATTTTATGTTTTCATGTCGCTGGCGTATCTGTTAGTCATGGTTGTTTGGTTTAGCCAGTATATAAGGTTTTGGAGGGACATACTTCCAATCCAGAACTGGATCACACTAATCATTGCCCTTGGCCTGTTTGAGATGACACTATGGTACTTTGAATACTTAAACTTCAACAGTTGTGGTGTGAGGCCAGTTGGAATCACAACTTGGGTGGTAACTGTTGGCGCCATCAGAAAAACAATTTCCCGTCTACTGATCCTGTCTATCTCGATGGGATATGGTGTTGTTCGCCCAACTCTGGGAGGGCTCACCTCTAAGGTGTTGCTCCTTGGACTTACATATTTCCTGGCTTCTGAATTGCTGGATATCGCAGAAAATGTTGGAACAATTAATGACATTTCAGGCAAAGCAAGACTTTTCCTTGTCCTTCCTGATGCATTTTTGGATGCTTTTCTCATACTTTGGATTTTCACTTCTCTTTCCGCACTCTTGAGAAGTTACAGGTGAGCTACATTTAATGTATTTATTTCAAGTATTAACGCTTTCTAATAGATTGTTTCTTTTCTTTTTTGTACACGCATAATATCTGATATTTACTTTTTGCAACTCTTAGTACTGCCAGTAGTTAGACGTCTTGGTGGGTGACATAAGTGATACACTAGCAGTTCTTTCAGGAAACATAGCTAATTTTGATCTGGTGGAGTGATTAGTATATACTAGCAGTTCTTTCAGGAAACATAGCTAATTTTGATCTGGTGGAGTGATTAGTATGCTAGAAATCCTTAATACTGATGGTAGGCACAAGTACACGGTGTTCTGTGTGCTCAGAAATAGGGCAAGTAGGAATGTAGGATAGGCTTTATAAATGGTTAGAAATTTATTAGCAAGCCTGTTGAACCCTGAATAAAAAAAGAGTTTGGTATTTGTGTTGCTACTTGAACTTGCTGCTTTTCTCGTTCATCAGGCAAGGAGGAGTTCTGTGAAGTTGGATATATACAGGAAGTTTACAAATGCGTTGGCGGTTTCTGTGATAGCTTCAGTTGCCTGGATTGGTTATGAGGTGTGTAAATTTCACTATATACATCCATAGTAAACATTGCGCCTATAAAAGTGTGCCTTCAGAATACAAAAAGACTCGAACAATGGAAATAGGCTCTTTTTTGTTGATGTGAATGCACATATTTGCTCGTTATGTTTTCATTGTATTTTTTAAATACAGATTGTTCTGTGTAATTTTTTTTAAATGTTTGCCCAATGAAATGCAATCTTTCATTTAATTAGGAAATATCACCGTAACATGTCTTTGTTACAGTCCACTGTCGTATCCCTCTTGATTCAATGCCTTCTATATGAAATTTTGATAAATAACTTTCAAAGCACCTCCTTAGGTCCCAAGTCTGAACATCAACTTGCCTAAACTTCTAAACAATTATACTTTAGAGAAGTTTAAATTGCCTGCAATAATAGGTATGATAAGGCGTTAGTCTTATGTGACACTGGATTAAAATTTGTACTAAAAAGAATGGTTTTGCTAATACAAGATTGTGAAAAGTATTGTCAGTAAGTCATCATGTCTCAGTGGTTATAATAGTGATTTTGCTTCTCTTGTGAAATCTGATTTTAGTCCAGGACCCTCTTTTCAACCGTATCTACATTTGTGAGCTTTCTCTCAAAACGAATCTATACTTATCACAACCACTGCCAAAGGCATGAAATATTTGGATGGACAGTATGCAGTTTTGATCCAATGCATGTGTATGCATTGTTCATGGGCTAATAGATTGGTTGAACATATGCCAATTTATGAGTCGCATTATCAGCACCATTTTTTCTGCATGTGTACCAAAAATTATCA
This sequence comes from Hsuehochloa calcarea, assembly GCA_036346395.1. Classification (NCBI taxonomy): domain Eukaryota; kingdom Viridiplantae; phylum Streptophyta; class Magnoliopsida; order Poales; family Poaceae; genus Hsuehochloa; species Hsuehochloa calcarea. The sequence continues at coordinate 29,966,991 of CM070614.1, forward strand.
TAGACGTGGAGATGCAAAACTTACATTATGTTCTGCAAATTTTGTGCGTGCAGATACTGATCAATAATCATTTAAGCTGGCTTAATTCTCCTGAAGATTTTTTCAGGGAATCTTCAGTTTTTAGAACGTTATAGATTGAATAACCTGTTGTGTTCTCGTGGCTTCATTATGCAGGTCTATTTCAAAGCGACAGACCCCTTTAGTGAGAGGTGGCAGAGTGCCTGGATCATAACAGCCTTCTGGGATGTTCTTGCATTTGTTTTGCTTCTTGTGATATGTTATCTGTGGGCACCGTCCCAAAGCTCACAAAGGTAAATCTTTTGCCTCTTCATTGGTTTGGAGCCTTGGAAAATGCATAATCTAGGTCTGTTTTATAGGTCATAAGGAAATGGTTGATCAGGAACAACTCTGAAATTAACATGCTATTTCTGTGTGCAGATACGCCTATTCAGGTGAAGCTGCCGACGATGATGATGAGGAAGCTCAATCTCTGACGAAGGGAACTGATGCTGATGTAGGGATGGTAAAGATTGACAAAGACAGAAATGTTGGTGTTAGCAATGCTTTCAGCTTGGAAGATGAGACTGAGGAGGACAAAAGAGAATAGTATTTCCATGTTCCTTATGCCCAGATACCGGGAAATAAGTGATTTGTTGGAGCAAGAATGTTCCAAGGTTCCCGAGTTCTTTTTGATGGTTCGATGTCCTTCTCTGTGGCTGCCTGTTGGGACACGGGCTGGTTAGCGCGCAATAATTTTTTTTACCGTGTAAACCACGGAGCCATACGAATACATAGATCGTTACTACTAGACGTCGCACATTGATGTAGTGTAAATAATCGATTGTTGTCTCCTCCAGTAGGCCTTGGCGTTCCTTACGTATATCGCGAATCATCTTCGACCAATGTAGCAGCGATCACAGTAGTATCTTTATGGTATCCACACGTTCAGGGGTGGAACGTCGTGCGTTAGTGTGTTAGCTCCAACATGCACAGCAGTGCTTTCGGGGAGGTGTCTAGGGTTTTGGTGGGTGGTGTAATATTATCCTAAAAATCCTCACATCTTCCCTTGTAAAGAGACTAACGGATTCCTACATTAGAAACATAATATATTAGGACTCTTAACAACGTATGGATCTAATATGAACTTGTTTGTTCTAATCTATTAAGTGTGTGATCTTATATGTTCATGCGTAATCAGTTGTGACCCAGAAACTTCTTTTCAATCCACAAGTCAGTAGCGGTTCCTAGTAGGATATAGCAACTCTTGAATACTTGTATTCAAAGATGATATCAGACGAACCTTTGTAAAGCTCATGTGTGGATCCCTTTGCCTCACGATATCAAATCGAACTCAAGGCGGGATACGTGTCATCCTATGATAGCTCAATCCTTCACTTGATCTTGTAGTGAATTAATTACTTGTAGCTGACTCCTCAACCATATTCGGTATGACCATACACTCTCTTAACCTAACCACATCGAGCAGCCCAGAGATATATCTCCTATTAAAGAGGAGGGACAAATTCCATCTTGATCAGTCATATTTCTCAACATATTTCATAATAAATCTAAAAACTACCTTTATGACTACCAATTTACGGAATAACGTTTGGTACATCCTAAGTAAACTATTACACATATAGAAACCATGACGACCCCAGGTTTAAGAATCTCATATACACTATATATGAGGCCAACTGATGATACTTAAGAATATAACAATTCTTGCAGTGTCTCAAGACAGGTTAATCTAATATTATGTTCTCCAACATAAGTCCACGTTATTGATTTATATCTCATATGCATGATCCGATCAATTAATACATGGGCTGATTCATAAATCATAAGTGTCCTATATAATCATATAAGATCATAGATATTTAGAATGACATCATAACATAAATAGAGTGTTTCATGAATAAGTCACATACTTGTCAATCAATATAAATGGTATTTCATCGGATGAAATAAACATATTATTCAAATGTTCATAAACATAGAAGCGATATAATCATCTTTATGATTACCTCCAGATCATATTACTAATGTTGCCTTGGTAACATACATTTTTGTTGTAGAAGTGCACAATTTTATGTAGGAATTATTGAAGATTTACCATTATAAATATGTACATTTGAGGATTTACCATATAATATTTAACTGACATGTGACATGTGGGTCTTGGGACCACATGTCAGTGAAACATCGAGGAGTAAATTCTCAAATGCATCTATCTCATAATGGTAAATCCTCAAATCCCCCTTTTATGTGGAGTTCGCATAGACCATGTTGGTGCAAATTATTTATATCACAACATTGTATATTTCTACCGATTTCGCATTGTCTGATGCATCATCGCATCCTGTATCAAACTGGTGAACAGACTATCGACAGATTTGTTAGCCTAATTGACTGGACGATGTCACTAAAAAATGACAGCGTTGTGTAAAACTCCAAATCTTACTTGCATTAGCAGGAAGCATCCAATCCAAATGACATCTTGTCAACTTTGATGCTTTTGCTTCCCAGACCAGACGTCAACGAATTGCAAACGTAAGGTGTTTAAGACAGTGTAGTTAAATCCTCCCATTGTTAAAGCATTAGCAAATTTATGAGAAGATTAGTAAAGAAAACATGCCATGTTGCCTCATTCGCTATGCTTACACAACTGGAATGTAAAATCGATAGATAAAAACTCCGTTGGTACAAATTACAAAAGCATCAAAGTGAAAAACGATGACGATTACACGATTATCTCGAACTGTGCACGCAATCTTTGCTATTATACATTGTAAAGACAGATAACGACGCAGCAGTGCAGTTCGGACATAAATTTCGCTAGCAGTAGAAACAGGTGGGTAATAAGCAGAACCCAAGAAAACGAACAGCCAGGCAGTAATCTCCAACTCATTGTAACAGATGAATTGAGGACCGTGACACCGTTTGATGGGCGCAAGAAATTTCTCTTCAGCCAAGCCCCTGGCAACTTTCTCCCATCAAGGATGAAGAGTAGGATGAATGCGCAACAGACTCTAAATTCTGAACATGACGCCTTCTCTGATTTTCAACACTCTCAATTCTAAACATGACGCCTTCTCTGATTTTCCTCTATGTTTTAGAACGCTTTGTTCCATGTATTATGACACCCTTGCGTAACTCCCTGTTTGCATAAATGGAATCAGGTGGGCTCTCCCACTAGTTTCTTAGGTTGAAAGTGAAAACAGCAAAAGCAGCTCGAAGAACAAAACTAATGCTAGCAAATGGCATGTAGCCTTACCCTCTGCAATTCTGAACAAATGTCATGAGTTGACGTGCTTGTCCAGGAAAGCATTTGCCAGATTGCTGCAGCTGGTGTTAACATCTCCAGCTGCAGCATACTCTTACTACCATAAGTACATCTGGATTCAGAATCTCTTTCTTTGTCAAAGGGTTGCGCAGATAATAAAAAGCCCCAAGTGCGTAATTCACCTGTTATGTAATCATCCAAAGGGAAATTACTCGCATAAGAAAGAAGTACTGCAAAGTAAGGAACCAACCAGAAAATCTACCCTTTTAATAGAACAAAAACCTCCTTCAGTAATTGGAAAGTGTTTATGTTATAATGTTATTCTCAGATTCAGACATACAGTATTCCTCACAGGGCTAGATAAGAACTGTATAACCAATGGGATTCCACCACATTGAGTAATGACTGCAGCATTTGTTGGATCTGCATGTAGGCAAACAAAATACAAATACTTAATTGAAAACTCATGTTCAATGAAAAGAGACTGCACACTGCACATTATTCACACCAAACAAGAAATCAGACAGTTCAAGGCATTGCATTGCTTACCAACACATGAATTGCAGATTCCACCAACGCCAAACTCGACAAGCCTTTCATTCGGCTCTGTAATGCAGTCCAAGAATAACTAAAGAACATTTAGCTGAGAAAGCAAAACAGAGGGACACAATTATTGGACAGGAGAACTATTTCAAGACAATCCTTACAGCACATGAAATCTGCATCGACTGTTCCAAAAGAAAAGGTGTGTGGAATAATAACCTAACGCATAAAGGCATAGTTATAAGGGTCATACGCGAAATTTGCCAAGTTTGCAGCAGTCATCTCCTTTGACTGCAATAAAATTGATGAACACCATAACTAATGAGCATTTAATAACATGCAAGCTGTGGCGTCCAACAAACAGAATGCCACTACCCACATGAGCTTCTGCTGACCGCTGGCTGCTGGCTTTGCAAATCCATTAACTAGGCTACTAAACTATCCCAGCCATACTCAGCATCCACCTGACGTCCTCCCTGTTGTTTTGGTTAAAATTGTTTGTGCTTCTTTAATTTCCCTATTGCCCTTTGAATCTGGCACCAAGTTGGTTGTTCTATTTACCAAGTGTAATGTACTACTACTCAAATTCAGTAAGCCATTTCATTTTCTAGTAGTACAATCTGAATGTGCTTAGATTTTAAGGAACAATCTACGTGTGGGGAGTAAAACATCACTTACTGATCACAAACACTAGCTTGGTACGAAAAAAAGGAGGAAATGACCAACCAACCTTTATCCGTGCCTCCGTGGAGTTCTGGAACTTGGTCACGAGATTCTGACAAGGCGTCGCAATCAAGTGCAGGAAACAGAGAAACGCTAATCAGTGAGACGTGATTTGCAGGAAGCTTATAAAGTCCCTAAGTAACCAAGAAAGCAAGGAGATTAACCAGCCTGGAGGTGCTGGTCTCTTGGAGCGCGGTGGCGGCCGGTCCGCTCGACCTGGCGCTGCGCATTCGTGAACATCGATCTCCTCCGGCCAGAAACGAGAAAACCTGGCGATTTGCTCCCCACGCCGCCCCGTCTCGGCGCTTCCTCCTCCAGCCCGATATTGGTGTGACTGGCGAGGCAGAGGACTGCGGGGAGGCGACTTGTTTGTTGCCCTACTCCTCCGAATCGCTTCCCCGTCTACACCACTATCGACGGCGGCGCAATCGTGACGCACGTCTCCCCGGAGCTCTAATACCTCATCGGGGACTGCGAGCGCGCCGACGGGACGCCGCTGTTGACGGCGACAAACGCTCCGGAGGCCGGGGCCTCCCGAGTCCCCGACGGAGAGGAAGGATAAGAGACTGACGTGTAGTGGAGACGCAGACGTTGCCACCGCGGCAACCAGCGGAGCAGCGGAAGATATCAAATGTGGTTAAAGATGTGCGGCTTAAGACGTGGTCGTGTATAGTACTTCTAACTCGTGGATTTTCGAGTTTTGAATATATTTTTTTTGGTTGTAATGGCACTGTTTTTGAAAGTATTAATAAAAATAATTATATTTCTGTTGTATTTGTAAAAAATATCCATTTAGACAAGTTGAGAGGACGACAACTGTTAATACCGGACGGTCACCATACGGTGGAGCCTACAGTGTGGAAGACACTCTTTTCCACCGTATAACATTTCACCTCCCTCCCGTCACCTCTATCAGTCGCTGTCGCCTTTAGCCTTATTCCCTGCCACCTCCATCAGTCGCCATCGCCTTTAGCTTTATTCTCCATCCCATCATTGTCTGTAACATTAGGATGCATTCACGTATACAAGAATTGCCTCGCAGTGGCTATAAGCAGCGAGCGAGTGCAATTTAGTTTCATCGTCCTGCTCTCTCTCTCTCTCGGTCGCTCTCTGGGTCTCTGTCGGTTTTATTTTCGGGGATGTTTTAGCGTTATTAACCTCTGTCATTTGCAACCATATTAGCATGTAATTTTTTTTTCTTATTTCTAAATTCTTTATTAATTGTGTTGCTGGTAAATTAGTCATAGTGAAATATTTGTACTTAATTAGTTTTCATTTTTCAGGTGTACTTATTCTAGTCGTTTTGAAATTTTTTGTAATTAAGTTAATGTTACGTAATTAATTAGTTTTAATTCTTGAGGCATTGTTAATTAGTTACCAAATAATTAGTTTTAATTAATTAATTAGTTGTAAACAATTAGTTGAAATTAAATTTTAATTGACTAGCCATCATTACTTAGTGCTAATTAAATTAGTGGTAATTAATTTTGTGGCCTTAGTAAATCTTAAATTTTTTTGTTATTAATATGTGGTAACGAATTAGCCGCAATTATTTTTAGTGTTGTTTAGTTCATCGTAATTAATTTAGTCGTGAATATTTAAATTATCAGTATGTAACACATGTTCATTTGAGGTAATCAGTTAGCCCTAATTAATTTAGGCATAACTAATTTAGTCATGTTTAAATAGTTATATTTAATTTTGTAGTAGTAAATTAGTGTGCATTAATTTGTTGTCTTCATTTGGTCATAATATTAAATTTGCAGTATTTTATTGTCATTATCAATCTTCTCACTAATATTTCGTCTGTTCCATTTGTTACAAGCCATGTCTCTATCGGAGTTTTTAGAACCCTTCTACGATGAGAACCAGGTGTAAGTTGTGGATCCCGATGACACGGATGACCCTCCGCTCCTATTGCTTTGGTCGGGAGGATTATTGGAGCTAGACGCCGCACGTCCCAATCCTCGGGACACGGACTTGTTGTCCCTTGCAAGGCTGCTCTCCGTCGGACACCAGTTCACCCTAGACGATAGTCTGCTGTCGACACTTGTCGAGAAGTGGATGCACGAGATGCACACCTTCTACTTTCGGTGGGGGTGAGATGACGGTCACTCTGCAGGACGTCTCATTCTTGATCGGTCTCCCGATCCGGGGTGAGCCACTATTTAATTTCCATTCGTTTTCAACCACTAACTAAATCATACTGAAAATAACAAAGCCTAATTTATTACGACTCATTAATCACCACAAAGTATCATGCACTAATAAATTATGGATACGGTACCTACCACTATATTATAAACAATAAAAAACTACGGCTAAATCACTATGACCTACTTATTTTAGAATACAAGATGCATTAATTATGACTAGCTGACTAAGACTGATTAACTATGACTACAGTAATAACGACAAAGGCATCCGACAAAGAATTACCTGCCCTTCGGGGGAAGCAATCAAAAACTCCTACGATCGTAACAACTGTTCTGAACTTTAATCTAAAAAAGATTTAATTATCTTACGTTCTCTAAGTTCTCGATGATGAGCACGAACGAACGAAAATGCAATTGAGATGAGCGATGAGTGATCTGCGAGAGTTCGGTATTTATAGCTAAGCAAAGGGGGAGCCGCTGCGTTGGTGCTAGGAATTCTGAAGGTGTTGTCGAGGCGCAACACTGCGAGCAAGGGGTGACAAGAGGGGTGGTGACAACAGCGAGAGGAGGGTTGTCCGCATGGTGGACCTCATCCACATGGTGGCCATGTGACAGTCACCTCGCCCGCAAGGTGGCTGTGCGGCAGCCACCTCGCCCACACTGTGGCTATGCGGCAGCCACCTCGACCGCACGGTGGCCTTGCAAGTTCTGCTACTCCTCACGGTGACAGTGCATACATGGATACGCGTAGGCCCAATAGTTGTCCGGGTAGTGGCCGTGCTATCCAGACTCCAATTCTGCAAATCCGGCATGACAAGAATCAGTTTCGCTAATACGACCAAAAACAGTGCCATTAAGGCCAAAAATTTTGAGTTTTTGGCTCACTTGGCACTGTTTGGTGTCAAAATAACAATTCTATTTCCCTTTAGAGAGTAAAGGCAAAAATGACACCGCGGACGTGTCGACGGGCGAAATGTTCCTCCTACCGTGTCCCACTGCCCGGATCCCCCTGTAGCGCCCTCATTATATGACAGCAGGCCTACCGCACCGCAAAAAATCATGTGAAACAGTGATTTTTGCATTGTAGGTGACACTATTCACTATTCAATGTGCACTGTAGGCAACACTATTCACTATGCACTGTGCCTTGTGCCATTTTTTTCATTGTCAGGTGGTGGATGTGCGACACTTGTGTGCAGGACAGTGGGTGCACGACAGGGGGCACGTGTCTCTGTCGGCGACGTCTGGTGCTATTTTTGCTATTTCATCACGCAATAATGCCATTTTAGCCACTCTGGATCTTTCGGTAATATTTGGGAGTTATTGGCTAAAATGACACTGTTGCGTGATGAAATAGCAAAAATAACCCTTCCGCGAGTGAATTCACAAAAATGGCACTACGAACGTGCCGGCAGGCGACATGTGCCTCCTACCGCGCCCCTATCGCCTGGACACACGATAAGGAGATCCCGCGCACCCATCGAGCAGATGAGCAAAAAACCGCAAGTGAATAGTGTAGCAAGCACGGTTCATCACTATTGAATGCATTGTTCATGCATAATTCATACACTATTCATTCAACGCAGTGGGGAAAAAATATTTTTCACGTGCAATTTTTGCTCACCCGTTCGGTGGTGCGCGGGATTCATGCAACACAATGTGAACAAGTGCATTCAATACCGATAAACATTGCTCGGTTTAATGCTCACGCGTGGTTTATGCTTGTCCGCTCGGTGAGCACGCGGATCCCCTTGCCACGTGATGGGGCACGACATGGAGAACGTGCCATTTGTGTGGGCGTTATGGTGCAATTTTGCCACTTCGCTCGTGGAGGGGCTATTTTCGCTTGCCCCTTGTGAAAGTGTCATTTAAACCAAAAACTCCATATTTGGTAAAACTCCTAGAATAGTTAACACCATTATTTTTTTTTGTAGGAAGCTAACGATATTACAAAAATTTGGCTCTAGAGGCACGCTTGTGCACACCTTTAGTACCTGATGAGGATATTCTAGAGTATACAAAATTAAATCAGACTTAGCTATTAAGTACACTATGCCATTGTTTATGTTAGAAAACATATGAGGTCATCATCAACGTTGATGTTACTGCTTAGGTCATCGACATCTAGTGTGTAGTAAACATATGAGATCATCGCGTATGTCATGATCAACATTAATGTCACTGCTTATGTCATCAACATTTAGTGTGTAGTAAAGTTGAATTTTACAACATCTTTCTTGAGCAAGAAGAAATGAGATGTAAAGTTGAATTTTAAAACCCATGTTGAGTTCTACAGAGTTTATACAACTCATGATGAGTTGACAAGGACCCTTTTGCAGCCTATAAATAGGGGTGTGGATTCATGTAATAAAAGATTTGAAATTTTGGAATAAAATAACATAATTTTTTTAAAACAATATTATTGTAATTAAAAATTAAAAAAATAGCATTTTTTTTAACAAAAAATAGCCTATTGTCGCCTTTTGAAATGGCGACATGAGCTTGTCGCTAGTTGAAATAGCGACAGGAGGGCTGTTGCCATTGCAACAGTGCTGAAACAATATTTTTGCTCTTTGAATTGGTGACAGGTTCCCTGTCAGCAATTCAAATGGCAGCAGGAGCCTATCGCCAATTCAAATAGCGACAAGAGCCCTTTTTCAAAATTGAATTTTATTTGTAATGTTGATAATATCTTTTAGTGTCCGTGTAACTAATAATTTTCGAAATGATATGGAAATATGAAGTAGAGAACAATTTAGGAGTTTTGATGTGACCAAATATAGTTGGAATGCGTTTTAGGTGGAATAATATAGAAAATAATCCCCTTCGGCAGCACAATATCTAAAATAGTCCCGTTCGGCGATGCAATATAAAAAATACCCCCCTTTGGTGGTGCAATATCGAAAATAGCACCCTTCGGTGGTGCGATAACAAATATAACCCTAATTTATTTAAGGGTACCGAATGAAATCTTAGAGAGATAATGACTTTGCAAACAGGGTGTGGTCATTTCGCTTACGAAAAGGCTAGAACTAGGGTGGTGTGGGGGTGTCGCGATGCTAACTCCCTCACACGGTATCCTATACACACAACAAGAACAAATAGCATCAAAACACGAGACTAGCATAATGTAAGTCGTACATAAATTTATACTTACATACCATGACTAATATATCTACCCGCGGCCCTCTTGGGGGCGTACCCTATGTGTGGTTCCTGGCTTCGCTCGGGGCGACTACGGGTGCTGGTGTGAGCACGTCAAAGGCTCTGGCGTCCGAGGTACCCTATCGACGTGAGTGGCCTAAGGGGGTGTCCTAAGAGGGTGTTGCGTCGGCTGGCTCGCTCCGGGCGCACGGTGCATATGTGAAGCCCCAACGGAGACTTGGCTGCTCTTGCCGTGTGAAGGCCCACCGCCCTCTCACCGTAGCAACCACTAATGGTCGAACTTGTAGTCCCTGGAGTGTGCTCTCTCCTGTGGCACTAGCTCCTCGTCCCATAGGGGTCTACGACCTGTGGAACAATATGTTATGCATGTAAACAAGAAGAAAAATACTAAAATAGTACATTATGTGTGTAAACAAGATAGACATACCTGGACGCTGCATCGCAGCGGACGGCTCGATGTAGTCCTGCCCCGGGTATGGACGGTACCGAGGACCTATCAGAAGAAAATGCCGTTAGTAACTAGTGGAGTTTGAAATAAACAATCAGCAGTAAGTGTTTCAGGTGTACCTGTGAACTGTGCTGGTGTTGGGGTACTCCCGGCACGGTGCCACGAGTGAGGAGTTAAAAAAGTTTTCTCTGTCCTTCAAAAATTAAAATAGTTATGTGCAAAAATAAAAGCCAACTTTAAGTTGGAATAATCTTATTAAGTTCCAAAAATAAAATCCCAAGTTTCGGGGCCTTTTTGAAGCTTTTAAATTAAAAGGAACCCGTCGAAATTTTCCTGATATGTAAAAGCTTAATTTGAAATTTTAGAAATTAAAACTTTATAAATTATTAGATCAAACTTTAATTAAATTCTAAAGTGAGTTTATTGGATTTTCTGGGTTTTCTTGGATTTTATTCAAGTCTTTGCTCCTTCTTGCAACCTGGTCTGTTTTTATTCTTTTTTCATCTTCACAAAAGTTATTTTGTTTGTTGTATAATTTAATTTAAATTATTTAATTTAAATAGGGATTTCTTTTGAAATCTTTAAAACAAAAAATAATCATTTCGATTTTATCGGTTTAATGTAAAGCTTAAATTGAATTTATGAATGAAAACATTTTTAAATACCTAAAATAACTTCAATTAAATCTAAAACTATTTTATTTGGTCCTTTAAGGTTCCAAAGTATTTTATAAAATTTTCTTGAAATTTTGGGATTTAATTTATTTTCTGGATTTTCTTTGTTCCTTTTCCTTTCCTTTTACTGTCTCCTCCTCGTTCTTCTTTCTTTGCTCCCGTGCATTTCTTCTCCCATGAGCTCAGACGCCATGGATGCCCATGCCTTGCTTTTTTCCACCGTGAGTCCTAGCCGCCCCATGCCCCGAGCCCATGCCCTGGTCCGTGCCATCCCCATCCCCCGTCCCCTCCACTGCCAACCCTGGCTCCCCATGCCGCTCCCCATGCCGTCGGCCACGCCGGCCGAACTGCTCCCTCCCCTCCCCAAGCTCACCTCTCTTGCCCCTATAAAAAGGGCGCAGTAACCTCCCCCACTTCCCCCCCTCCTCTCCTCCCCTTGAGCCGCGCCAAAGCTCCTCAAACCGAAGCTCCCTTCTCCCCGAGCTCTGGCCGAAACTCCCCCCTCCTCGTTCTCCCTCCCCAGTTGTCCTTTTGCCGCACCACCTGCGTCACGACGTGCCCCTTGGCTTCCTCTTCCACCTCCTCGAATTCGCCCCTCTCTCTCGTTTTCTTTTCTCCGCAATCGCGATTATCCTATAAAATGGAGCACTGCATGTTCCATTCCGTCCTCTTCAAATTGTCGCCAACCCCACTCTCTAACTATGGATATCATGGGGATATGCTCCAGATCTTAGGATGATGTGACTATTGGCAATGGCGTTAACGGTTTGTCGTTTCACGTGTTTTCGGCAAAGTTTCAGATCGTTGTCTCAATGGTCCGACGGCCGTATGCGCGGTCGACCGGTCCAAGATCGCCCGACCGCCTAAGCGGCCATCATCGGCAATGTCAAAAAGTGTTGGATTGAGCTGGGCCAAAAATAGAGGGTGTAGGCAAGAGAGGAGAGTCTATTGCACTTGGTCTCATAATTTTTGGAGTCTCCAATCAAAAGTTTTATTGGATTAAAAATTCCAGTAGGTTTCAGTTTTCCAGAGAGGAAAAATGGCTAAGTCCCAGCTGGCGGTCAGACCGGCCAGGGTGGGCGGTCAGACCGGCCCTGGGGGCGGTCTGACCGGTTTTCACTTTGATCATCGCCAGTTGTGGTGGCGTTGTTCGGTTGTTAGGTCAAAGTCATGAGTTTCAGGGCATATATGTTGCATGATGCATGTTTTGACTAACATGGGTCAAGTTGTGAAGAACTTGTTCCCAAATTCGGTTTACTTATCTATTGTTGTGCAGGTTGCTTGGTGGTCAACGGCGGTCAATGGCGAGGATGATCGGGACTAGGCTTAGAGAGCTGAGGTCTAGAACGATCGACGATGCCGGGTGAGGTCAATGTACTCAAGCGTGGTGCAAGATGGACAAGGGTGACCTATTGGCCAATCTGAGGCGCAAGATGGCGCATGGTGTAGCTAGTTAGGTCAAGGGGTGTTAAAGACGGTGTATTAAAATACGTGCATATGTGTCCTGTTTGTTTTGGGCCTTAACGGGAGCCCAATTGAGTCAAACTTCTAGAAGGTCTAACCCTCCACTATAAATAGGAGAGGGTGGTGGCTGCACCACTTCTTTGCCTCTTTTGCTATTTTTGTAAACCCTAATTTTCTTAGGGAGAGCTTTTGTGGAGGCTAGGGTTCTTGATAGTTTGATGTGATTTTCGTGCTCTTGGATTGAGCATTGTCCTCCATTGATGGAGAGGCTGTAAGCCCATATCATATCAATCAATCAAAGGAAAGTTTGATCATGTTTTGTCTCATTGCGTTCTTTCTCTATATTTGATGATTTTGAGTCTTTATTTGATCCGCGAGTTTTTGATTGAATTCTCCATGTGATTTAGCTTGCTGTGACATGTGGGAACATACCTAGGATCATCTTGATCATCAATCACCCACGAGCGAGTTTTTGGATCAAGTTTTCGTTTTGACCCGATTTTGAACCCTTCTTCAATCAAACGAAAAGGATCACTATTCTTCCGAGAATTATCACAATCTTTAATTGGAATAGGTTCCTGATATCATAGAGAAGGTGTGTTCCAAGTTTCATCATGTTTGGAGTTGTAGATCAAAAGTTTCATCTATTTGCAACTTCGTCATCGGGCTGTTTGATCTGTTCTGGAGGCCGGCGGTCAGACCGGCCAGAGTCATCGGTCAGACCGGCAGGCAATCGGTCCGACCGCCAGTAACACATCGGTCTGACTGGCAGTGCATTGATTTGCTTTAATCTTTGTTGATTTCGTCGTTTTGCTAAGGGGGTTATATTGGATTCAATATTAGTTTTCCGTTGTACTGATATACTGATATACTGATCTTCATAGTTTCCATAGCTACTGGAGTGAAATTTGTGTTGAATCCATTATTTATGAAAAAGTGAACGTGCTCCTATTCACCCCCTCTAGTGACCTTTTCGGTCCAACACTAACCCCTCCCCGTTTGCCTGGATTCCGTCGGCAACCGTGCGCTCCCTGTACACTGCCTTCTTCTTTCTTTCTTTTCTTATTTGTCTCCCTTATATGAGGGACCACCATGTCATCCTCTCTCTTTTCTTTCTCTCTTGCTCTCTCTAGCAAGTGGGCCCCTTGGTCATTCTCCCATTTCCTTTGACCTGTAAAGAAAATCAAACAACATGTTTCATTTGATTCTCTCTCTCCTTCCAATTTCTATCATTTCATGTGAGCACAAACTTTTGGATGTTCGTCCCCCTTCATACGAACTCCGATCCTGTCGATTCTTATTCCTAAATTCATCTAAATGCGGTACATTTCTTTTAATATTTATTTTATAATTTTGGATTTTATTTGAATTTAGCTTTTTTTTTTGCGTATAGATGACAACGACCGCGGAGAACCGGATTTCGACACCATTTCAGAATAACAACTAAATAATCAAAGCAAGTTACATCTTTGATCATATTTGAATATCAATATTTTAACTTATCTAAATTCTATTTTAAATTAGTATTGCATGCATATTTATATCCAAGTAATTTAAATCCATGTTTTAAGATTTATAGTTATTCCCAATTCCATTGTATAACCATTTATTGTCAATATATACAGTATGGAGAATCTTTTCAAATGTCATGTATTTAGGGGTTAGAAATTGAAAGGATTGGGTTATAAGAATACATTATTGTTGGATTATAGCAACATACGATGGATGGAAGTTGGTTTGTGGGAATACATGATTCTTGGATGTTGAATTATACAATCGTTGATTGTTGGATTATAGGTTTGAATAATTGAATAATTGTTGGAGATTGAATCATAGAAATGCGATATTGACGGATGTTGATTATAGAAATAAATGATTGATGGATGTTGGATTTTAGGAATAAATCTTGGTAGGATTGTAGAAATAAATCCTGATTGGATTATAGAAATATATCTTGGTTGGATTATCTGATTATATTTTGGGATTATTAGAATATATCATTATTAAGATCAGATTAGTGATATCGGATTATAGAAATGGATTATGGTTGGATGTTGGATTTTTAGAGATATATTATCGTTGGACATTGGTTTATTAGAAATACATGATTATTTAATGGCAGATTCTAGAAGTATCTTTTTGTTGGATATTGAATTGTTGGATATCGGATTCTAGAAGTAGATAATTGTTGATATTGAATTATAGAAATAGATAATGATTGGATGTCAGATAATCGAAAATTGGATTATAAGATTACATAATCATTGGATTGATGGACATTGAAGTATAGCCTTGATTGGATTAGTGGAATATATCATTATTGGATTGCTGAAAGTTTGATTATAGGATTAAATGTTGGGAATTGAATAATGGAATTATAGTGTCAGAGATTGGACTATAGAATTATATTGTTGAATAACATACTCATGGATGTTGAATCATAAGAATAGACAATTGATGAAATAATGGACTATAGAATTATTATTGAAGATTGGATTGATGGATGTTGAATCATTAGAAATGGATTAGTAGTAAAGACTGGACTGAGGGTGTTGAATTATTAGAAAAATATTATTGTTGGATTATTGGATTATGATTCTAATATGGATGGTTGAATTACTGATATCGTAATTGACAATTCTTAGACATTGAATCCCTCACACATTGTTACCCTAGATAAAACTCTAGTTAATACAATAGTATTAACACAATGCTTTTGTTTAAAAGACATTATGCTTAGACGAAGCTTAGACAAAAAATATTGAATTTGGGGAATTTAGCTAAAAGTTCAACTATGGTTTAAAATGATACTATGGTATTGTCTTTACCATAGAAGTTTGTAAAATGGTTTGACTTGTTAAATAAAATATAGATCGGTTTGGACTTGAGCGAAATAGATGTTTGGATGGTGTGCGTTGATGCACGGGATCGAGTCATTTCTATGATCAATGCCTATGAGTTTTATGGAAAGTCGCCGAAGTCAATTAAGGACTGGTCTTCGAGCGCATTTTGCTAAGCCCTATTGTACTGCCACATGTCTCAAATGGGAGGGATCTGGCTAACTAATTTACAACGTTCCATCGTGGTCGTGCCATCCGGTTGCGTGGGTGTCTTTATGACCTACTTTTATGTATTCCCACCTAGCGCAAGAGGGGGCCTGAACCCGGCGGGTTTCTATCCAAAGTGGGCAAAACCTTAGCGAGGCGGGACTACAGTGGGATGACACATTGTAAAAGCTTTATCATGTGCTCTAGCTGCTTACCTAAGGTAGTGAGCGGTGGTATCGACAGATGCCAAACAAACTAGAAAAGTTGTATCATGTGGGTAAAGCTGTACACCTCCGCAGAGTGTAAAACTATTCGAATAGCTGTGTACACGGTCATGGACATGCCAGCAAAGCCACTCCAAGTTAGAATTTGGTTTTTATTTTCAAAAGACTTCATCAAATGGTTTTGGATTTCTATCCAATCGAGAAATTGGGCGGGTAGCCTTGTGATAGGAGGGTATCCTTTACCACTCTCGTGTGAATGTTATCTGAGTATAAAACTTGAGAATTTAGAAAGTGATTTTTAGTTATAGCATATCTGCTTTGGAACTTAGCACAAGTATTTAAAGAAAATATTGCTTTATGCAAAATCAACGCTATAAAGCTTCCGTTGTTATATCCCTACATGCATTATAATTTTGTTATTAGGTGTAACTTGTGGGGCACGATTGTTTGTGCTCACTCTTGCTTAATAAAATATTGTTCAGAGGAGAAGGACTTTGCATCTACCAAGACCTCGACGACTAGGTCGCTACCCGATCGATTGCTGTGGCGATTATTTGGCTATACTGCTTCTTATTTCGACTTCCGCTGTGTTATGTCCTGTTGGCTCTTAAGCCTTTCGAGTAATCAGCCCGATATTTATTAATAAAGCTTTGTGACATTGGATGTTACCACATTTGTTTGTTGTGTGAGCTAGCCACTGATCATGGGACTAGTTGAAATGCATGATGATTTGTGGTGTTAATCACGGTCCTTACAATGACAAAGCTCTCCGGACAGATCAACGCCGATGGTGCTTCTTGGCTATGAGGAGGGGTCTAAGGCCTACCGCATCTACGACCCAAAGACGAAGAAGCTGCACATCACACGAGATGTTGTGTTCGAGGAGAAGTGGGACTGGGAGGTGGCTTGTACTGATCCCGTTCTTGGCGGCATCGATACGTTCCCCATGGAGTACACCACTAAGCATGTGGAAGGTGGTGCGCTGTTGGATGACGCCACCTTGAAGCCGCGACCGGGCTGGTTTAGTGGCACCATTGTGGCGGAGCCATGTACGCCTTTGATTCCAGTGCGGTACCGAGCAAAGGCCCTGGGCTACACCACCCACCGACGCGTCGCTCGACTCGGACGGTGCACCACAATGATACTGGATGGTGTCGAACGTCTACAACACGATGTCCATCCACGACATTGAGTACAGTGGGCTCTGCCTGCTGGCTGTTGAGGAGCCCGTTAACGTCAAACATGCGCTAAAGGAGACATGTTGCAGGCGAGCCATGGAGGAGGAGATGCAGCCAATCCATGGCAACAACACGTAGGAACTCGCAAACCTTCCCATCGGCCACAGATCCATCAAGCTCAAGCGGGTGTTCAAGGTTAAAAAGGACCCCGAAGGTAATGTCGTGAAGCACAAAGCTTGTTTGGTAGCTAAGGGATACGCTCAGCGACAAGGAGTGGACTTCGACAAAGTTTTTGCCTCGATGGCGAGGATGGATGTGGTGCGGCTGCTGATCACCTTGGCAGCGCATGGAGGCTGGGAAGTTCACCATATGGACATCAAATCGGCATTCCTAAATGTTGATATTGCTGAGGTGTATGTGCAGCAACCTCCCAGATTCATCGACGACAAGAACGAGCACATGGTACTTAAGCTACACAAGGGGTTGTACGGTTTGCGGCATACGTCGCAGGCCTAGAACTCCAAGCTGGACAAATCGCTAGTGTCACTCGGCTTTGAGCGTAGCCCCATGGAGCACGAAGTGTACAGAAGGGCAAAGGGCGAATCGTTTCTACTAGTCGGGGTGTACGTCGACGACTTGATCATCACTGGATCATGCATCAACGACATCATTCAGTTCAAGTCCTAGATGCCGAGGATGTTCAATATGAGCGACCTCGACCTCCTGTGTCAAAGCAGCTATGCGAGCAATATTCTGGAGGCGTCGGGCATGGTTGGGTGCAATCCGTGCCTAACTCCTATGGAGAACTGGTTGAAGCTGACGAAGAAGGATGACAGTGCTGCGGTTGATGCCACTGAGTACCACATCGTTGTTGTGATCTTGCGGTACCTGGTGAACACAAGGCCGGACATTGCCTATGTTGTGGGCATCGTGAGTAGGTACATGGAGACGCCCACTATCTAGCACATGGCGGCCGTGAAGCACATCCTGAGGTACGTAAGCAGCATAGTTGGCTTTGGATGCTATTACAAGAAGCACGACGAGCTGGAGCCCTAGCTGGTGGGTTTCAGTGACAGTGACTTAGCAGGTGGCGTGGACGACCGCAAGAGCACCACAAGGACGACCTTTTTCCTTAGTGCAAGACTGATAACGTGGGTGTGACAGAAGCAAAAGATCGCCGCACTTTCGTCCTGTGAAGCGGAGTATATTACAGCGGCGACGGCAGCGTGCCAATGCGTCTGGTTGAGCCGGCTGCTAGGAGATTTAAAGGGGCAAGAACCGAAGAAGATCAAGCTGCAGGTGGACAACAAATCAACGATTGTGTTTCCAAGAACCATGTCCATCATAATCGAAGTAAGAACATCGACACTAGATTTCATTTTATTCGTGAATGTGTCGAGGATGGCAAGATAGATGTGGAGCACGTCAGCACTGAAGGGCAGATTGTTGACATACTAATGAAGGCACTTGGTCTCGTGAAGTTCATCGAGATGCAGCAGAAGCTGGGTGTCAAGTAGGTTAAGTCAAGGCAACAAGATTAAGGGGGTGATTGTTAGAAATTAATTTTTTTGTGATTGTTAGAAATTAATGAGTTAGTGCATGCAGTGGAGCTAGTGGCCTGCTGTCGTGGGTGCGGCCCCACCGGCCCTGACACCCAAGCGAAGCAATCGTCAAAACCCTGAGGGGCGGAACCCAGGCGAAGAACCCCGAGTCACCCTAGGGGTGGATCCGAAGCCTCTCCAGAGGGCCCCAAGGCCCGGAGCAGCAGGCCTCCGGGTCACCCTCAGGGTGGATCTGAAGCCTCCCCGGAGGGCCCCGGGGGGCCTCGCAAGGCCCGGGGCAGCAAGCCTCAGGGTGACCTTCGGGGTGGAACTGAAGCCTCCCTGGGGTCTCCGGAGCCCCGCGAGGTCCGGGGCAATAGGCCCGTCGGGTCACCTTGGGGGTGGACCCGGAGCCTCCCCGGAGGGTCCCCAGAGCCCCGCGAGGCCCGGAGCAGCAGGCCCGCCGGGTCACCTTCAGGGTGGACCCGAAGCCCCCGGAGGATCCCCGGAGCCCTGCGAGGCCCGGAGCAGTAGGCCCTCCGGGTCACCTTCGGAGTGGATCCGAAGACCCTACTAGAGCGGCTGGACCAAGTGCATCAGCAGGGTAGACCAGACCCAGGAGCGCCCACCATGGACCAAGGCCTAAGCGTAGGGGGAATGTCCCTGCAGCCCCTACGCGCATAGTACTGTCATAGGGTTAAAATGGTAATGTAAAGACCCTCTCATGGAGGACTATAAATAGGGGGTCACCCCCCTCATGTAAAAGGGAGAAAACAACCCAAATTTTTCAGAATAGTAACAATCATCTCGTTCTTGTCACTGGCTAGTCCCTTCTTCCAAGGATCCCCGGAGCCCCTCTAAGCTTGTCCGGGGTCCCCCTTATTTTACTGCATAGCCTGTTTTTGCTACTATAGTTGGCGCCGTCTGTGGGGACCGACAAGAAAGTCTAGCAAGTATTTGAAGCACATGATTGGCACCTCGGAGAGCCGTGCCTCGCGCCTCATTGTCGAGCAAAGAACGACGACGCAGATCGCCTAGCGCCCGAGGGCTAAGCGAAGCAAGACCTCTCAGTGCGCAGTGCCGCCGCCCCGAGGAAGAGACCGACAACTCTACGCAGGAGAACATCGTAGGAGGCGAGGCGCCCCAGGACTCAGCGGCAATCGGCCCGCCAGCCGCCCCGGCCTAGCCGGAGGTAACACAGAGAGCGCATGAACTGCTCCAGCAGGAGCTGGCGGACCTCCATCGGGAGCTGCTCGACCTCTGACAACCGAGGGTAGGCCTCGCCGCCGCCTGGGCGAGCCGATCGCCCGGAGCCGGAGCTCCCGCGGCACCGAGGCCCCCTACTGCTGCTCCTGCATTGGTGTTCAAGGGAGATCCTAGTTCCCCCTTGAGCGCAGAGCTGGAAGTAGCCCGCTGGCCCCAGGGCTTCAAGATGCCAGAAGTCCGGCCCTTCGAAGGATCGACGGATCTCGCGGAGTTCCTACACATCTACGAGACAACCATCGAGGCCGTCGGAGGGGACAACACCACGAATGCAAAAAGCATGACCTTTAGGGGGATAGCGTTGATATGGTTTTTCACCATCCCCCCACGTTCTGTGTATGCGTGAGAACAGCTGCGGGATCTAGTGCGTAATAGCTTCCAGGGGAACTACGCCGAACCGAAGGGCGCGGGGGATCTATTCGCCATGAGGCAAGCCCCGGGCGAGTCCCTCTGCAGCTTCTCTAGAAGGTTCACGGAGGTCAAGTGCCAGGTGAAGGGGGTCAATGAGACAACCGTCATCAACGCCGCGACCTATGGACTCTAGAAAGGCCCCATAGCAGAGCGACTCGCCCGCAAGCCCATTCGCTCAGTGGCGGAGCTCTTCGACAAAATGGAGGAGTACGCCAGAGCGGAGGAAGACAGCGCCCGACGGGGAGGTGCCCCGGACCACACCGCGGCGGAGGCCGCAGCGGCAAAGCAGTAGCCAAGCCGCGGAGCAACGACAACCACCCGAGGGGGCAGGGTCGTGGCCGCGGCCTGCAGTATGAAAGGAATAACGAAGCCTGGCTGTTCTGTGACCTGCACGACGAATGGTCTCACACAACCCTATAGTGCCGAACCCCCCGAGACGGCCGTGAAAGGCCACTCCTATTCTGCGACTTGCACGACGAGGGGTCCCATACCACCCAGCGCTGTCGCACAATTGCCGCCATGCAGGAATACATGAAGCGCGGTCAACCGGCTGCCCGCTCCGCCCCGAGGCCCCGCATCAAGGGAACCCAATCGAAGCAACGGCAGAGGATCATCAACATGATCGTGGGCGGCTCGTCGTCGGGTCTGTCATCAAAAAGAGAGCAGCGTGCTTACGCGCGCCAAATTCACCTTGTGACGGGTTACTCGACTTCTAACCCACCCCGCTACGCCGAGATACCCATCACTTTCGGCCCTGAAGATGCCAGAGGCGTACACTTCCCTCACCAGGACCCTCTGGTCATCTCGGCCAATATTGCGGAGTTCGATGTGCGCCGCGTTCTGGTGGACGGAGGAAGCTCCGCGGGCCTACTATTCACGAAGGCCTTCGACACAATGATGATCCCAAGGGACCGCCTGTCTCCACCGGGCATCCTGGTGGGCTTCGGCGGAAGGCCGGTAACAGCCGTGGGGCAGATCAAGCTAGCCGTCACCTTCGGCGATGGCTATGCCTCCCGCACGGAGATGATCACGTTTGACGTCGTCCATATGCCATATCAATACAATGCTATCCTCGGCAGAGCCACGTTGAATGCGTTCGGCACCATAGCACACCACAACTACATCTGCATGAAGATCCTCGCTCACGAAGGGGTAGTCACGGTACGGGGAGATCAAGACCTGGCAAGGCAAACTGAGCTCGAGGCATTATCCCCAGCCCGCCATGTCCACACCATGGGAGCAAGCACCGTCCAGCCCAATAGCGCCCCGATGAGGTGGGCGCCGAAGGCTAAGCCCGAAGGCCAGCTCTTGCGGGTCCCTCTCGCCGAAATAAGCCAGACAAAATGGTGGCCCTCGGCGCCGAGTTGTCAGCCGCGGCCTGCGGAGACATACTTGGGGTGCTCCGCCGCAACGAGGATATCTTCGCATGGGGCCCCGAAGACATCCCGGGGGTCCCAAGGGAAGTCGTCGAGCATCGATTGACACTGCGGAGTGACAGACGCTGTGCTGCATGTCGGTAGAGCGGCTTGAAGCTGCAAAGAAGGAGGTCGCCAAGCTCTTGAAAGCTGGCGTGATCAGGGAGAATAAGCACTCAGAGTGGTTGGCCAACCCGATCCTCGTGCAGAAGGGATAAGGGGACTGGCGCATGTGCGTTGACTTCACTGACCTCAACAAGGCCACACCCAAAGGCGATTTCCCCTTACCCTGCATCGACCAACTCGTAGATGCCACCTCGTGCTGTGAGCTGATGAGCTTCCTCGACGCGTACTCTGGTTACCATCAGGTATTCATGGGAAGGGAAGATGCACTCAAGACGGCGTTCATCACCCCTATTGGCACGTACTGTTACAACCGGATGCCCTTCAGCCTGAAGAACGCGGGAGCCACTTTCAGCCGACTCATCACCAAGGTTTTTGCCGAGCAGCTCGGCAAGAATGTCGAGGCATATGTCGACGATGTAGTGGTCAAGAGCAAACTCCAGGCCTCGCACGTGGTAGATCTCCAGGAGACATTCGCCAACCTCAGGGCGAAGGGGATAATGCTCAACCCCAAGAAGTGCGCCTTCGACGTCCGAGCTGGAAAACTCCTCGGCTTCCTGGAATCGCAGAGGGGCATCGAGGCGTACCCAGAAAGATCAAAGCCATCTAGGAGATGGCACCACCCCGCATGGCCCGCGAGGTGCAGAAACTCACGGGCCGCCTCGCAGCCCTCAGCAGATTCTTGTCCCGCTCGGCGGAGTGGGCCTTGCCGTTCTTCAAAACGCTTCGCGGAGCATAGCCGTTCAGCTGAAACCAAGATTGCCAGGCGGCGTTCCTGCAGCTCAAGGAGTACCTCGGCAAGCTCCCAAGCTGAGCGAGCCCAGGACAGGGTGCACCCCTCTTGCTATACCTCACAGCCTCTTCGTCTGTCGTCAGCATGGTACTCGTCCAAGACGAAGGTGTTTAGCGCCCGGTGTACTACGTACCGGAGGCTTTGCAAGGCACTAGAGCCCGGTACACTGAGCTAGAAAATCTAGCATACGCCCTCCTCATGGCCTCCCGCTAGCTCCGGCACTATTTCCTAGCACATGCCATTGTGATCCCCACATCCTATCCGCTGACCCTGATGCTGAGGAACAAGGACGCATCGGGTCGCATAGGCAAGTGGGCGGCTGAGCTGGTGCCATTCGATGTCACCTTCACCACGCGCACAACAATGAAGTCGTAGGCCTTAGCCGACTTCGTCGCCGAATGGACCCCGCAACTAGCGGACCGTGCGCCAGGCAAAATTGAGACACCCTGGGTAATTTCCACCGACGGGTCATGATGCGCAGTAGGGGCCGGGGCTGCCGCTATCTTGACCACGCCAGACGGCCAGACAATTTCCTACGTGGCGCGCCTAGACTTCCCAACAACCAATAACGCCTCCGAGTATGAGGCCATACTGCTCGGCCTGCGGAAAACCAGAACACTGGGCGCGAAGCGCATAGTAATCAAGAGTGACTCCCCCCTCGTCACAGGCCACTTCGATAAGTCATTCACAACAAGGGACCCAGTGATATCCCGGTACTTAGAGACAGTTCGGGGTGAAACAAAGCATTTCCACGGCATCACTGTCCAGAGCATCCCACACACCAGCAACGACGCAACGGACAGACTAGCCAAAATAGCCAGCTCCAACGAGAATCCCCCGCCAGGCGTACTGTACTCCAGGCTGCACGAGCCATCAATTACCCCAGAGGCGATGGGGCGCCAGGGGCACCGCGCCCGAGTGCCTCGCCCGTTCTCGGATCAATAGCGATCGGCGGAATACCATTCGAAGCTACCTCGGAGGAGAAGAGCCCGAGGAAGCAGCCAAAGCGAATCGCCTAAAGCATCGAGCCCGCAACTACCGCGTCATCAACGACCAACTATACAAGGGAGGCGTATGAGCCCCCTTGCTGCGGTGCATCTCCTAGACCGAAGGGCAATCATTGCTGAAAGAAGTACACGAGGTGGTGGCCCCCCACCCGCCGGCGCCCTCGGGAGCATCAATAGCCTTGCCCTTCGCCTTTCGCTCCAGCACCCGGCACAACGAAGCCATCGTAGCCTCACGTCCTTGCGACGCCCAGAAGACCTGTGCTAAAGTATTTGTCGCCCTCCGCACCAACCGCTCGTCGACGGCCACATCGGACGCCGAGGCTACAGGCAGAGAGAGTGCCCCGAGGCGTCAACATGCCCACAACCGCCCTTCTGGAGCGACAGGAAGGCCACCGTCCAAGCAACCTTCGCGCGTTGATCACCGTAGGCTTGGGCGGCGGGTAGGCAAATCTCGCTGTTTCGTCGGAGGCGGTCCAGCGTTCGATCAATCTCCGGGACGGTGTGCGTTCTCGGTGGCGGCATGCCCCCCCAGCGCAGTCACCGTGGTCTCCATCGCCTCCATGGCCTGCTAGACGACCCACGACACCGACTCGAATAGCTCCCGCTTTGCGGCAATCTCCGTTTCCAGGTCCCCCTTGGTGCAACGAAGCACCTGCACCTCGTCACGAAGACCTTGCCGCTCCGCCTCCAACTCGGCCACCCGCGCCTCCAGGACTTTCGTCTTCTCTGCGAGCTCTTGGTTCTCTGCGTAGTGCGAATCGACTTGCCCCTGGATCTCCGCGTACTCCCGCTTGATGTCCTCGTCAAGAGCACGAGACAACATCAGCGTCTGCAAGAACATTCCTACGTAAAAAAAATGTGCAACCACATACCAAGCAAAAGAAGTTTCGAGTCACCCTAGCGGAGTTCGCCTCGATAAGCTGGAGCATCTCGCCAGGCATCTTCTAAAAAGGTGGGACACGACCGGTGCACGGCAAAGCGGCCACCTCCTCGCACCTGGCGGTACGACCGAGTGACCTTGAAGTCGTTGGTGCACAACGGCCCAAGATCGGCCGTAGGAGCGGCCCCGGAGGCGCAGGCACCGTCAACACCATCATACCCCCTGGCACTGGAGTGCTCAACGCCCACACCAGAACCCCCGCCTCCGGAAGCACCGTTGATAGCTCCTTCGCTTCCTCTTCCTGCAGTACAAATGTAAGATACAATACCAAAAAAAGGCCCCAAGCTCACCAGGGGTGGTCGGGGCGTCGCCAAGGGCACCTCCCACCAGGGTGTCCTCGGTCCCCCGGTCGTACGCTCCCGAGGGAGTCTCGCCGGAGGACCCCTCGAGGGCCAAGCTCGATACGCAAAATGAGCCCGTCACCCGGGCCACCGGCGGCGAGCCACTCGAGGCCACCCGCTCGGTCCGCCCCGAGGGTACGCGGGCGGCTTCGAAGGGCGGGTCGACGAGGCAGCTACCAATCGCGAAGAACGAGGCTCCACCGGCTCACCACACTGCAAGGGCACAACGTCGATGGGCCCGGGTGCATTCAGCTCTTCGGGCACTTGACCCTTACGTCGCTTGCTGTCGTTGGGGTCCAGCTGCTCCTCAAGACGGATAGCCGGGTCCAACTACGTGCGGTTCAGCCGCGCCTCGCGCACCACGAACCCCCGCCTCGCGTGCTCTTCGCCGGTGTACGGACCGAGGATCCGCTTCGTAGCACGGGCCGCTTTGTCCACGGGGAGCACTGCAAAATCACACCAACAAACGTCATACGTGCGATGCACAAGCTAACCATCCCACACTACCACCACATCGACACCTACCACTCTTGCCCTCCGGCAAACCAAGCGTGCGAACCCCGCTAGCCTTCGCGCCAAGGCAGATGTCCCAACCCTATGTGAGCAGCCATATCCGGAGCGCGCAAAACTCCTCCACAAGATCGCGAGTGGAGAGCCTGCCGTGACCATTAGAAGGAGCTGCAGAAGCGACTCCTCCCTCGAGCTCAGCTCGATCTCCGGGGACGGGTTGAGCTAAATGGCCCCCCCGACAACCGCAGCCCATCATCCGAGGGGGACGTATGGTACAACCACCGCCGGGTCCAGTCCGTCTCCCATCGGTTGCGGGAGGCGGGAGTTGGCAGGTACCGAATGTAGTGTGCCTTCGGCTGAAAATTGACGCTCCCAAAATTGAGCGTTTCGCCGGTCTCCTTCTTCTTCTTCGGCGGACAGCGAGCGTCGTGAAGATAGGCGAAGAGGCGGTCCTCCCCAGCGACCCCGGCAGAACGCATCACCCATTCGAAGACCCCGAGCTTCACAAGGGAGTTCGGGGTTAGCTAGGCTAGCTCCGCTCGGTACAACTGCAACACACAGCTGAACAGCCCTACGCAGGGAAGTCAGAGGCCAACATCAAGGAAAGAGGAGAACAAGACAGCCTCGTTGTCCCGAGGCGCCGGCACAGTCTCCGACCCGGGGGATCGCACGAGGGAGAGATCTGCAATCTTGCCCTCCTTGGCAAGCACCCGCGGCACCGCCGGTGTCAGGCCTAACTCGTTTGTGTGGGCCACCGGAACCCCCTCGTCTCGCGAACGCTTCGTCATCTAGCAGCAGGGCAAGTCGGCCAAAGGAGCAAAGCAAAAGGAAAGGACACGTGACTGGGGGGAGGGGGGCGCAACCCACCCTATTTATAGCCGCGCCGCGCCGCGCACATAAAGCGACAAGGTGCGGAACCCGAAGAGATGCGACGGTCCAGTGCGCGATGCGTGTGCCCTAGAGAGAATAGTCGCGCCCTATTAATGGCGCGGCGCGACCCATTAATGGAGTGTCGCACCCCATTAATGGAACGTCGCAGCACAGTAAATGCACGACACCCAACCGACGGCGGTCAACACCCAACCGACACCGGTCAAGGCCCGAAGCACTGGGCGACCCGGTGAGCGCTCAGGGAACAAGACGGAGCAAAAGATTGCTTCGCCAGGCCGAAGGGGACGGTGTGCCTGTACCCTTCGGGAAGAACGACGCGGTTTCAGCCATGATGAAGTAGGACCTCGACCTCGAGGGGCTTGTCGTAGGTGCGGCCCCACCGGCCCTGATGCCCAAGCGAAGCAATCGTCAAAACCACGAGCGGACCCAGGCGAAGAACCCCGGGTCACCCTAGGGGTGGATCCGAAGCCTCTCCGGAGGGCCCCAAGACCCGGAGCAGCAGGCCTCCGGGTCACCCTCGGGGTGGATCCGAGGACTCCCCGGAGGGCCCCGGGGGGGGGGGGCCCGCAAGGCCCGGTAGTCACGGTACGGGGAGATCAAGACTACTTGAATGTGTTGGTGGGGAGGTTACATGTCATATTGTAGCTATAAAAAGCATTGTAACCGGTTTGTTTCAACATAAGAAAAGCAAGAGAAAATACACTAGTTATGTTATGCTGAAAAGACTTCGTGTTTGTTCTTCTTCGTGGTGTGTCACGTGAAAGTGTGTCCTCTATGTTCGCGTGAGTTTTCTTAGTGTGCCTATAAAATTTGGGATTCGATTTATGATAACCTCCTTCCCCAACCTCCCAACTTTAAAATGCCGGTTCTTGTCAAAGATTTATGGGTTCAGGGTGCTAAGATCTGGAATAGGGAATTGCTAACTCAACTCTTTGGGGAATCTGTAGCTAATGATATTACGCAGGTACCGATTATTTCTGCTTATGTAGGACACGACATCTGAAAGGGACATGGATAGAAGCAAGTGCATACAAAGAAGTCCTTAATGAAAGGTTCATACATGATACATCACAACCTCCAATTACATGTAAAGGAACTAATCTCTATTATATGGCATTGGAAAAATGTTTTCCCCAAAAGTGCAGGTTTTTGGATGGAGAGTGGCCTCAAGAGCTATACCTACAGCAGTGAGAGTAAAAAAAGAAAAAAGAATTAAGAACGCAGATGGCTTATGCTCTAGATGGCACCAAGAAGAAACAGATGAACACCTCTTCTTCCTTTGCCACTTTTGTGAGGGCAATCTGCTTTACCTCTCCTTTGGCAATCAATAAAGATAAAAGTGCGTTCTGTTCTCTCAATGTTGATCACATGATGCACTCTTTAATTACTACATTGCAAGAAGATAAAGATAGATCCTTATTCCTTAACATTCAGTGTATATTTGGAAGGGTAGAAATGAAAAACATTTCAGCAAAAGAGACCAATGTTCAAACTGTTATGCACCAAGCTAAAGCTCTCTCTCCAGCTCACTTAATTTACTAATGTTTGATCTAATCAGTACACTTAAAGTTCAAACTTTGTGTACACTTAATTATCATAGTACGTGTGCTTGGAGCCAAGATGGCAGTGCAGGTCTTGGAGTGTTAATCTTTAGTAGAGAGGCACCAGATCCAATAAAAATTGTCATCAGAGCAAAAGCTTTTAATGTGCAATCAGCTCTTCATGCAGAAGCCCTTGCTTTCATGCTAGCCACTTGTTTTGCAGACAAAAATACCTGACAACACATGTGCTTCATGTGATTGTCAGGTACTTGTGCAAGATATCAAATGTATTGATCTATAAGGTAAATAGGGTCACTGGAGCATCAAGCATTCAAGCCCAGTACCGGCGAACATATTCAAATTCACTGCACACCTTCAGCAACAAACAATATGTGTGCCGAGAGGGGAATAAAGCAGCGCACAGCCTAGCAAAGCAAAGGAAGAAAATCCTGTAAGGCCTCATCACCTTTAGACCACATGTCATGATTTAAAATAGATTCAAGCAAAGGCCTAAAGATGAAGAGATCTCGTAGGATTTATTTCCCAAGGCAAGCACTCAAAATTCAGAATGGATGTTGCTAGTGAGAGTCTGATATTAATCAATCCTGATGTTTCCTGTCATAGTTTGTACCATTCTACTACTTTCAAATACAGACCCCAAAGGGAACCATACAAAAAAATAAAAATAAAAATCGTTCAACAGTCATAATCTGCATTGCTATTTCAAAAGGATATTGGTCGTTCCTTCAACCATTGTCACGTGTGGTTATTACCACTACAGAAATAATCTTTTGGTCGTTCCTTTAACCATTGTCATGTGTGGTTATTGCCACTACAGAAATAATACTGATTTATACGTCAAGATTAGATAGCTTCAATAATAATATTAGTTTTCAAAATAGCTGATATGCACAATCTTGCCTTTTTGTGGTTTGAGATTATTTCCTTTATTAGTGGTCCTTTTCAGTTGGTTCCAATTAGACCTGTTCATGGGCAGTCCAACTCAGTCCGGCTCGATTTTTCTAAGCTCGGGCCTCAATTTCTCGTCCACAAGCTTGACCCGAAGCCCAAAAAATCCTGATAAAATTAAATAAATGGTTAAAAATTATTTTTATTCAGGGAAATAATTAAAAACAATAGTTTATTCAGGAAGCAATAATTTTAAAATATTTTTTAATCGAAAAAACAGAAATATAATATTTTTTTGGGCTTCAAGCTGGGACTCGGGCTTGGCCTATGTTAGGCTGGGCCGGGCTTAGACTTGGCCATTCAAGACCAAGCTTTTCTAGGTTTGGTTCGAAGCTCAACCCGACCTGGTGTTTGAACATGTATAGTTCCAACCTGCAACATGAGCTAGCCATTTCCCAAGAACCAGTGTATCTGGTGGAAAGCTTTGTGTAGATGCAAGTACACTTAAATGGTGATTTTATCCTCCACCATGTACCCAGGACACCATCCAAGTTTTCATTCGTTCGATGCAGGGTAGCTTCAAATGGACCCACAAATAACTTTACATTTCAACCCTTTAGTTTTTCCATTTTAACCCCTTCTTTCTTTCTATTTATTACTTTAGTCTAAAATTTTACCTAAACAACCCTAGAAGCAGAAAACCTATTACAAGCTAGGCCCTTGGCTCACCTGTCAGCCACCCATCCTCTCCGTTTCTTTTGCCCCCACTCTCTCTCCCTCTCTCTCTTGCACGCGCGTGCACATTTCTTAACTTTCACTTTCCTCCCTCCCTAATTCACTTGCCAACGTTGTCAAGTCACTCGTTGTTCATCACCGTTCGAATACAGTCTTCACCGCGCTTGCCTCTCCTCGCTCGGATGCTCTTCCCCGTCCACCATGGCCCGGGCCCCACGTCATCTTCGTCAACACCAGCCTCCGTCGTTGTCGATTAGCCATCACTGTCGCTATTCTGCGGTTGGTCCCCTCAAGTTTCGGTTAGATCTGGTCGCAGCTTCCGTTCTCAACCCTCACAGTCATCCTCGATCGGAGGGCAGTTGCGCGCCGCCATCGTGGCCCGACCTCGGCAACACCGGCTCACCATCTTCACCGTCCACCACCTCCCACGCTCGTCAACTTTCCGGTCGTCACCGCCGTGACAGCAAGTCTAAGTCGACACCAACACAATCCCAGGTGCACGTTCTCCCTCCCCATCCCTGGACCACGCCAACTCTTGGGACCATACTCTCTCTCTCTCCCCTGAAGCCAACGTCTCCTCTAACACCTGCAAGGCACCCGTCCGACCTCCATCGCGGCATTCGAACATAGATGTCCCTGCAGGCACCTGACCAAGACCACGCATTGTACATACTCTTATAACTGGGAGTGGGAATTGCTTCGTGAGAGAGAAGACTCTGAAATGTAATCACGGCTCATGGGTGGATGAGTTCTAGCCGATTTTTACTCCTCTTCTTTTTTGTCATTTTTTACTAGACGCCCTTACCCTTTGGCTCGGTCTCATCCGTTCCCAAACCTTTGCATCACCTTTCACCAGTCGGTGACCAAACCATTATCCAATGGCTGAGATAAAATATAAGGTGTTATCCTCTTGAGTGGACCTTGTAGTAACTTCTATGTTTTTTTTCACAGGATTAAAGCCTTGCGGGTGTGGTTTACGAAAAATATACATGTTATTTAAAATATTCAAACTATATAGCCCTTTCTTTTAAGGATATTATAGAATGAGATGGAAATAGGTGCCGACGTGAAGGCGGCGCACGGCCACGGCGACAAGGTTCTCGTTGTCCACGCCGGCCAGCTGGACGTGTTCGGCCCCGAGAGGGAAGGGTTGTTGCTCTGGGCGGAGACACGGCAATCCTCTCGGCCTCTACAGCATGTCATCGCAGGATCCGATGCGCCGCTCGCGTTTGTATATATGCACAACGCGAAGGCTCGCGAACCACGGCGAGAGTTTCACCAACTAGAATTAAACTAAACCTAGCCCTCATGAGGGTCCGCACCGATCGATGCTAGGACTCCTACTAAGGCGATGCTCTAGCCGTCCAGGAGTGTGTGGGCCCATATAATTTGTATAGCATGTGGGTCAAATTTAATTCAGCTTTATGTATTTTATGCATCAAATGAACCTTAGATTGAGGTACTCCCTTTGGTGGTAAAAAAATGTTATTTTAGGGTACGTGTAATCAAACTTTGTAAACTTTCGCTGTCGATATCTTTTTCAATATTTCGAGTCAACACGTGAAAATTATATGCATCAGGGAGAGTAAGACTGAATTTATTAAGGGGAGAAATATATTGGATGGGGTGGTAATTTTGCATGAGATCCTCCATGATTTAAAAGAAACTAAACATAAGGGGATTGTACTCAAATTGGATTTTGAGAAGGTCTATGACAAAGTTCATTGGAGTTTTTTTTTTTGGAAGGTATTCTGAATGGAAAATGTTTCTCTCAGAGATGGATTGATTGGGTGATGAGTGATGTCCAAGGTGGTAAAGTGAGTATCAACATTAATGACACATTGGGACCCTATTTTTCTACTCATAAGAGGGCTAAGACAAGTGGATCATTTATCACCTCTCCTTTTTAACTTGGTTGCTGATGCTTTGTTAACAATTATTGAGAAAGCACAATAGAGGGGTTTGATTAGAGGGGTCTCTTCTCATTTAATTCCTGGGGGAGTTCCTCTGTTGCAATATACAGATGATACTGTTTTGATGATTGAATGTAATGATGATTATGTCCTTAATCTTAAGTTTCTTTTGTACTGTTTTAAGTGGATGTCTGTTCTGAAGGTTAATTACCACAAGAGTGAGGTTTTTGTTGCGGGGGTGAAAAAAAGAGGTTGTTAGAGTGGCTAATATATATGTTCAATTGCAAGCTTGGAGAACTTCCCCTTACTTACTTAGGGATTGATATTGGGGATAGACAGATGAGCAGGGGAATTGGGGATAGAATCATCAATAAGTTGGGTAGTAGATTAGATAATTGGGAAAACAATTTTCTTTCTTCAGGGGGGAGGCTGATTCTGGTTGATACTTACCTCAGTAGTCAGCCTATTTACACTATTGGGTTTTATAGACTGAATGAGGAGATCCATAAGAAGATGGATTCTATTAGATCTAGATTTTTTTGAAGGGGGGCAAATGATAAATTTAGGTATCATATGGTGAGTTGGAAAGCTGTGTGTAGACCTAAAGACTTTGGTGGCTTAGGGGTGTTAAATACAAGATTAATGAACGATTGTCTACCGTGTAAATGGTTCTAAAAATTAAATGTAGCTAAAGATGAGCTTTGGTTTAAGATTTTAAAGCTGAATACTTCCCTAATGGGGATTTTAGAGAGTCCTTATCTCTGAGGGGATCCCAGTTTTGGAAAACCCTGCAAAATTAAAAATCTAACATGGGTGTATCTTTTCAGCTCGGTAATGGGGAGTTTATTTCCTTTTGGAAGGATGTTTGGATATACAAGTGTCCTTTGTATATTAGATTTGCTGGTTTGTTCAATATTTGTCTTGACCCTAGAGCAAAAATAGCAGATTATTTGAAAGATGGGGTGTGGCACATAAAGTTTGTCAGAACTTTTGGTAAGGAAGAATAGGTGATGTGGAGAGACCTGAAAAGATTTACTGCAAGAAGTTGATCTCATTAATGAGTAGGATAATATGGTTTTGCGCGTAGGGAATTATTGTCATTATAATGTTAAGTCCCTTTATAGGGAGATGGAGTTTTTTTGGTGGTGGTGGTGGGTGGTTGGTGAGGGTGTTTCACCAATGAGAGAATGAAAGATATTTGGGCTACCAGGATACTTCTTAAGGTTAAAATTTTTCTTTGGCAGACTTACCTGAACAAATTGCCAACTACAAATCAGTTGCCCTTGAGGAATTGGAAGGTGTCAACAAGTGCTAGCTGTGTGGGGTAACAGAGGATGCAAATCATGTTTTCTTTAATTGTATTTTGGCAAAGTTTGTTTGGTCTTACGTCAAGGAAACCTTTGAGTGGGAAAGAGTTCTTGAGTTTTTGGATGATCTTCATATTTGCTGGCTAGATAATGGGGGTGCTATTAACCATTGTGTTGGTTTGTTTAGTTTTGCAGCGTCTGCTTGGACACTTTGGAAAGTCAGAAATAAAGGGGCAATCGAGAAGACCTTTCCTAAGAATACAACTGAAGTTATATTCCAATTGTTATTGTGTTTGCAGCGTTGGCGCGTCCTAATAAAAAAGCTGATCAAGTGAAGTTAGATGGAGTGAGGAGTTTGGCTGAAGACAGGCTGAAGAAGTTCCACGTGCTTAGCAGTATCAAGAGTGCAGTTTCTTTTTGTTGTTTATGTGTGGTCTGCTAGTGGTTCTTCTGGGTTTTGGAAACTAGGTCTTGTTTTGGCTTATTTCTGTGGCTGGCCGTTGCGCTTTCTAGTTGTTGTTTACTGGTTGCTGGTATCCCCAACCTTATTTTCTGCATTAGAACTGCATGTAAACCTTGTTATGAATTTTCTATAAAGGTTGGACTGTGTCTTGTTAAAAAAAATATATGCATAGATTTGCCTTACCGGACGTACCAGCCCGGACCGGGACTGGTTGGCATGTACATCAAACAGCCGCCGTCTTGCCTGCCTGTTTGCACGCGGCCGCCCATGACGGCTTGTCTCCTTGTGATGCCTCGTCTTCGCGGCCACCGACGGCCGTTCGCCTCATCATCGCTGGTTTCTACTCCAATCTTCAATCTCGTGTTCCCTGGTTTGCCTGATCGCCTCCTTCCTTGATTGATTTTATTGCCTTTGTTAGTTGGTTTACCAGTTGATTTGTTTCGATTCGTTTAGCAAGCTATTTGTTTCTTGATTGCTTAGAATCGCCTTGCTTCCATCAAATCTACAAGGCCATGAACTTTGATATACTAACATAGTTAAGCGTTTGTCTAATTATATTTTAGACAACTGCAAATTGTAGTCAGCCACCCTAACTTTCAGCAAAATTGCACGTATCTCATTTTTATAATTTCCATAATTTTTAACGTTATTAAAATTTTGGTAATTTTACATTTGATAGACTGATCTGTGGGACATTGGTTAATTTGATAGACTGATTTGTGCGACATTGATTAATTACAAAGCTGTCCTACATGGCTACATGGAAGCATTTCAAGGAAATGTAGCCGCAGTTCATGGTGCAAATAACTTTTGAGAACATGGTATTTTGCCAACTTTTACGCGCAACAACTTCTTGAAATGTACACGATTTGATACAACGCATGCCAAATGATATCTATTGTCAGATCAGATCAACACGATCAATCAGATACTAAGCTCTAGCGTGGTTGTAGTTACACTAGCACCGATCATGAAACCGGTAACCTAGTGCCGGTAAATTTAAAAAATACAGCAGGTGCATCTATGCAAGTTTACAACTCCCATGAGCTAAGCTTGGGCAACAGAGTCAGCTGTCCAGGTGTTTTCAATCTGCGTCGAGCGGTTGTTCATCTTCACAATCAACTCAGCAGGATTCTGCTCAGACCATACAGCTGCATCCAGGTATCCAAACTCATATAATTTGTCAAGAATTTCATCTTCGGCAGGTTCCAGAGCCCAGTTGAACAGCTGGAATTGGTCCGAGCATTGAAAGTAAGTTTAACAATAAATCATGGAGAGTTGCATAACTTGTGCATTTCAAAAGTGAGTAACCTGTCGGGGACTAGCTCTGTCCTCTGGATTGCAGTCTGGACTTATACCAATCCCTTGCATCACAGTCGGCTAGCCGGGAAAGTACAAACTCGAACCTACAATCATAGACAGTGGTAGTAACGAGCATTACAAAATGAACAGGCAGCACGGCACATATCATGTGGCATGAACGTGATGAGGATTAATTTCTAAATATTAATAAAAAGTCACATAGTTTATGTGGTCGTGAACCTCAAAACTAACGACCCCGTGGTCGTTAGAATACTAGAGGCTGCTCTACGAGTAACTTGGTGGGAGGGGGCCCTGTACCCATAGTACGACCAGATGACAGCTTGTGAAGACTTTGAACTGATACTTGTGATGAGGACATCGCTGCTACTACTATATCTTCCACTCCAAGTGTGCATGAGGCTGTTCATTAAGCACCAAATGGTCCAAT
This sequence comes from Hsuehochloa calcarea, assembly GCA_036346395.1. NCBI lineage: Eukaryota > Viridiplantae > Streptophyta > Magnoliopsida > Poales > Poaceae > Hsuehochloa > Hsuehochloa calcarea. The sequence goes on from CM070614.1 coordinate 30,001,752, forward strand.
GACTAGAGCAAGCGCTAAGCTTCTAAACCAACACGTGCTTTTGTTTCTTAAAAAAATTTCTATTGACTTTGATGAGAAGAGGATACTACCTCATGCAAATACATTGTGTATTATCAGGTTTGAACATTGTGAAGCATTTGGAACCGAGAGGGAGGAGAGGGAGGCCGGAGCCAAAACAATGGAGAACCATGGAAGATCAAGAGAAGTCACTTTAATTTGTCACGACCAGGTCTGTTGTCATGACTAGGTCCATGACAAGGTCCACGACCAGGTCTATTGTTACGACCAGGACTTGGCCGAAGGTTGTAGTCGTGCAGGGTAGGGAATGCCGGTCGGAGTCTACGACAAGATGCAGCCATGCGGCGCTAAAGGGGAAGGTCCAAGTAGCCCAAGACATAGATAAACAAACTCAAACTGCGTGGAGGCCCAAGGCGTGAATAATACTCGACGTAAACAGTAGATGGCATGAACAATAATTCCAAATTAGAGTTTGCTTCGATATGTGTAGCCGGCCTTAGGTCGTGCGTGAGTCGTGGAGGGGCGCCATAAGTACCCTTGCCCCCTCCTTTGTATCCCCGAGATCATTATTTTGAGAAATAACAGATTGAAATAAGTTTGCTCTTGTTCTTCCATGTTGGCAGAACCAACTTGAAGGGGGAATTGGGAGTTCCAAATTCAAATCGTTCAACCTTTTCGCTGGAAATTGGGAGTACGATGATTTCACTTGGTGGTCAGTGAAATCATTGTGTGTGTTCTTGTGAATTATAGAGTGCTAATCCTTACACGGGCAACGAAAGATCGCTACGATTCAAGAGGGGCATATGAGTATTTGATCCTACGTCGAGAAGATCGGGCGACCCCGTATCATCTTGGTATCAGAGCTCCGTTTACTCGGTAGGATTATTTACCCTTAGTATTAGATTGATTCTACTTGCTATTCTTTTTTCCTATCGTCCAATAAACCGAAAACATGCAACACAAAAATTATGAGCCTTTAGTCTAATATGTTATTTTATGTGAGTTTAGTTAGGTTTTAGTCAATTAGAAATTTTGTTTACGTGCTGATCATTGTGTTTCTTTGCGTCGCTTTGTCTTTGAGTACACATAAATCCTAGAAAATTTTATTGAAACACCTGCACCTTTTATCTTGTGCCATGATCGTGGTCGTAGGCCAACACCTACCCGCACCTTTTATCTTGTGCTGTGATCGTGGTCGTGGTCGTATCCCAACACCTACCCGCACCAGGATTTCATTTTTTGTTTGACCGAAAGTAACTTCACTTATATCTTTTCATCTTTGAGACTAGCTATTGATAATTGTATTAGGGAAGTTCTTAGGCTTTTTACACTTGTTGAATTGTGAGGCTTGTGCAATCAAGATGTGAGCAAACCCTAATTTGGCCATTGCAAGAGTAAAGAAGAAAAGGCAGCCGAATACAAGAAAAGCCATAGCATGAAAAAGTATATAAAAGAAAAAAAAATCATAACCGCATATTACCAGTACCTACTTCTCCTTTCGTTTGCCCTACAAGCCAAGGAGGAGGAAGCTTGCAAGTTCATGCGGCTGAGTTTCAAAAGAGAGAAAAAAGGAAAAAAAAGTAGTGACCAAAATTTTAGTGAGTGAACCCTACTCCATAATTTGAGATTGTGTATTTATTCTTTTTGAACAATCTTGCACCCTTACATATACATTTGCAATTTGCTAGTGTCTCTCCTAGTACTTGGTGCAAAACGAGCTAATTCCCATCTCAATTTCAGATTGCTTCTCACTAGCTCATTCCATTGTTTGCATTAAGTTGTATTTATCTTTGCGTGTGCGTTCATACACTTCGCTTAATCCTTTTTGGATCAGCGGCTAGGCAAAGTATTATAGCTTGGAGTATTACTTAGCTTTACAACAACTTAAATTCCAAATTGCATAGGTTATACACTTCCATACCAAGCTCCACTAAATAATCGTTGTTGTGTTAGTGTGAAACACTCTTAAATTCGCTTGATCATCACAATTGCTGGTTGTAGCTGCTACCAAGTGTAAGTTTTGTGTGTCCTCAATTCATTTCGGAAAGGTAAGAACTTTGCTTGGGAGAGAAAAGAGTAAGATTGAGTGATTTTTCCACACAATATCCATATAGATAGTTGTTGTTTTTGTTCCCTTTTCATAACTAACCATATCAGGTGGAGATGAAGGAGGTAAGGTGACTGACCCACAAGCAGTCGTCAAACAATATCAATTTGGGGCACTTTGTGAGTACTTTCACCGCGAGTTGCACAAAGGGCTTGAATAACTCCATGAGAAGCATGACGCCTTCGCTGATCACATCGCGAAAGAAGTACAATACTTGGAGTTACAAGCTGGTCAAAATGCACGCTAATTGCAGGATGACATTGAAGCACTCACTAGGCTTATCCAAGCTCGCAATGGAGGCGATGAAGTAAGTGTTCAAGGAGGTGAAGCTGCTGCCCGTGCACCTCTTGAACCGCACCATCGAGTGGCGGCCAATGCCGTGTGTCCACCACTGGCCGGGGGATGTGGAGAAGCTTTTTGAGGTCATGGAGGTCGTGGTCGTGACCAAGGCGGAGGCCGAGGTAGTGCTGCACTTGAGCAAGATTGGGGTGATGATTTTGCGTTGCGTCGCAATGACAACTATCGTCGTCCACGCAATGACGATGATCGTTTGGGCAAGCTCAAGTTCTTTGTGCCCAAATTTGCAGGTGGTACTGATCTCGAGGAGTATCTCACTTGGGAATTAAAGATTGATAGGATTTTTGCACGCATAACTATTCATATGAAATAAAGATACAATTGACATCTATTGAGTTTGAGGGATATGTCTTGGATTGGTGGGAACAAGTCATCAATCAAAGAGCTGAGAATGGAGAAGACCCTGTTACTTAATGGAAAGAGATGAAGCATGAGATGAGAGCACGCTTTGTTCCTCGTCATTATAAACGTGATCTTTTTGATAAATTGCATAATATGAAGCAAGGATCACACTCCGTAGAGGAATACTACAAGTAGTTGGAGTTAGCCATGATACGAGCCAAGGTTTAAGAACAAGATGAGCAAACCATATCGTGCTCCCTCTCATATTTGAACCACAATGTGAAGCGTATTGTTAATTTTTAGCCTTATAACAATCTCTATGAGTTAGTGCATTAAGCTACAAAGGAATAACGACAATTGTTAGAGGATGCCAAGTTTACAAGATCTTTGTCGCTTGCTGCTCATACACCATCCAACGGAGGTAAATTTATGTCCAAATCACAAGTTAGCAAGAGCATAACTCCTAGTGGTGGTTCAAGCTTTCGCCCATCATTTAGCAAGAAAGTGGAAGACACTCCCAATGCAAAGAAGACCTCATGTCCAGCAGCTAGTGGTATTTCGTCAGTGGGTTCCACAACGAAGAGTAGTGTTATACAATGTTTCAAATGCCTTAGTCGTGGTCATATGAAAGGCATTGCCCAAATAACAAGGTAATGTTGATGATGGATAATAGGGATTATGATTCAACTAGTGAGGTAGAAGGTGAGCATCTTGCTGATTTGGAGAGATATGATATGCACATTGTGAGGAAAAGGAGGAGCAGGCGAGCGAGGTGGTATATTGTGACCCCCGGGGTTGGTCCTGTACTTGTGTGCACTCAGTCAGTGTTGAGTGTACAACCATGAACAGCGCTGCAATATTTTTCAAACAAGAACTCAAGTTAGCAAGGATGGCAAATTTTGCAAGTTAATCATTAATGGTGGAAGTTGTCACAATTTGGCTAGCAAAGAGATTTTTACTGAACTTGGATTGAGATACAAGAAGCATCCACATCCATACCAGATCTAATGATTGCATGAGCATGGGTCAATGAGTGTTGGATACACTGTGGATGTTGAGTTTGAGATTGACACTTATCGCGACCCTGTGGAATGTGATGTGGTGTCCATGAATGTATATCACTTGCTGCTAGAAAGGCCATGGCAATATGATCGTTCCGTGATTCATGATGGTGGAACCAATCAATACAAGTTCATGTCGAACAACAAGGAAGTAGTGCTTCGACCATTAACTCATTCTCAAATTGTAAATGATAATATGCAAAAGATAGAGGCACAAGTAGAGAGTGAGTGAGAGAGAGCAAAAGAGTGTGATTCCACAAAAGGTGAGTGAGAGCCACAAGCCAAAACTAAGTGGGAAAAGAAAGAATGAGGGAGAGCAAAAGTTAGTCATGGTAGACACCAAATCCGAATTGAGAGAGATGAGAGATGATCCCACTTTGATGTACTTTGTATTGTTGTACAAAGATGCATTGCTTTCTACTAATGACTTAATATCTCTTCCTGGTATTATTTCTCATGTTTTGCAGGCTTATGAGGACGTCTTTTCGAAGGAGGTGCCCGCTGGTCTCCCACCCATTAGAGGAATTGAACATCAAATTGACTTAGTATCGAGAGCCCCTCTTCCCAACAGGTCGCCTTGCCGTACAAACCCGAAGGAGACAAAGGAAATTCAGTGGCAAGTGCAAGCGCTTTTGGAAAAATGGTATGTACAAGAAAGCCTTAGCCATTGTGCTGTTTTTGTTATTCTTGTTCCTAAGAAAGATGATACATAGAGAATGTGTGTAGATTGTAGAGCTATCAATAATATTACCATTCTTTATCATCATCCTATTCCTAGGTTAAATGATATACTTGATGAATAGAGTGGCTCTACTATTTTTTTCTAAGTTTGATTTGCGTAGTGGATATCATTAAATTAGAATGAAACATGGTGATGAGTGGAAAACCGCTTTTAAAACGAAATTTGGATTGTATGAATGGTTAGTGACGCCTTTTGGTTTATCTAATGCTCCTAGTACATTCATGCGTTTAACGAACCATGTTTTGAGAACTTTCATTGGAAAATTTATGGTAGTCTATTTTGATGACATTTTGATATATAGCCGCACCTTGGATGATCATGTTGAATACATTAGACAAGTGTTAGAAGTGTTTAGAACTAAAAAATTGTTTGCAAATCTTGAGAAGTGTACTTTTTGCACTAGTAAGGTGATGTATTTAGGCTATGTTGTTTCAGCTCATGGAATTGAGATAGACAAATCTAAGATTGAAGCTATACGTGATTGGCATACTCCTGTTAATGTTAGTCAAATTCGTAGCTTCTATGGGATTCCTGGTTTTTATCATCGTTTTATGAAGGATTTTAGCACCATTGCTGCCCCATTAAATGAATTAACTAAAAAAGAGTTCCTTTTGAATGGGGAGCATCAAAAGATAAAGCCTTTGCTAAACTTAAGAAGTGTTTGACTGAAACACCATTACTTGTTTTACCTGATTTCACTAGAACTTTTGAGATTGAATGTGATGCTAGTGCAATAGGTATTAGTGGTGTGTTGATGTAAGATCGCAAACTCGTAGCATACTTTAGTGAGAAACTTAGCGGAGCTCAATTGAATTATTCTATTTATGATTAACAAAAATTATATGTTTTTGTGCTTGTTTTAGAGACTTGACAATATTATTTTTGGTCCAAAGAGTTTGTCATACATTCTGATCATGAGGCTTTGAAACACTTGAAATGATAAGCTAAGTTGAACCGTAGGCACGCTAAGTGGGTTGAATTCATTGAAACTTTTTCATACATTGTTAAATAAAAGAAAGTCAGGGAATGTGGTAGCTGATGCTGTCTAGAAAGAATGTGCTATTAACCCAATTGGAAGCAAAGGTTCCCGGACTAGAGAGTCTGAAAGAACTATATGCTTTCGATCATAATTTCCAGCACCATATTCTAAATGCAAAGATGGGAAAGGATGGGACAAGTATCATATCCATGATGGTTTTCTATTTCAAACTAACAAGCTATGTGTTTCAGATTCGTCTATGCGTTTGGTCCTGTTGCAGGAATCTCATGTAGGGGGTTGATGGGATATTTTGGTAGGGAGAAGACCTTCATGATGTTGGCTGTGAGGACCACTGGGTTATTTTCGTAAGGCCGAGGGCTTCCCGGTCTTATGGAAATAACTCTAGGTCTCAAGTAAATGAATTCCATCTTAACTCCATCTAAGTGATAAGTCCCAACCGAAACTAGAGCTCCGATGATCACGCGTACTGCTCCTCTGCAAGCACTACATGATGACCGGTTCTCCAACAGTTCAAGCCCTCACTTAAGCAAGTTAAAAGAGAATTAAAAAACAACAGGTATGTGACTGTGTTGGCTCCCAAGATCAGCGACCAACACGCCCATACTGTAACACCCTAGCTAATCGGAAGCCAAGATGCCACCTAAGGATACAACATATGAACAATTTACGGAATAAGATTCAATATGCATCTATCCAAATATCAATAACATGATAACGAGGTGAAAGCAGCCAATACATCAGTAGCGAATAATCAAGAAACTAATCATGGAACGAAATGACATGAAGTTTAAACATTACTTAATACAGTCCTTCTCTCATCAAGGAATATCAAAGTTGAAACCATTAATGAAAATTATCGAGTAATGTTCTGTGTGCAACGTGTTGGTCTACTCCCTTCCCAAAATCATCAACATCAGGGTGGATCACCTAAATAACATTGAAAGCAAGGGTGAGTCGAAACTCAGCAAGTACCATATTAGAATAATCAATCAAATAGTGGATAAATCAATTCAATTGAATTATGAACAAATCTTGCACCACATACATGATTGAATGGAATGAATACATGAATGGATGGAATGAAAGAATGCACTGAAGGAATGGACTAATCACGACTTATACGGGGATAGCGAGTGTAACACCGTCGGTGTTCACTTAAAGTTACCGTATGAAGAACGTTTCATACGGGTGTCCAACGTGGCCCACATTGGAATGGTGGATCACACGTACCCATTCTGGAATTGATGGGTTTTCAAATGCCCATACTGGAATTGATGGGTCTTTCAAATGCCCATACTGGAATTGATGGGTCTTTCAAATGCCCATACTGGAATTGATGGGTCTTTCAAAATTCCACTCCCGTGGACGGAAATTAAAGCATGTATGAATGGAATGAAGCAAGTAATATAAATGTCATCATCTTTTCTCAATTATCAATTTGAAACATATCAACATCATGAACAAGTGCAAGAACATGCACGTATACATCACATTATCATGCATTCAATTCAAAACACCACAAGTTAATATGCAGTACTTGCCTGTACTGGAATATGAATGTTGAGTAACTTCGTTGATTGAAAACATGAATCATAGAAACATTAGCATGAACACAAACACATCATTCATCAATGTAAAGGATTCAATGTACTTGCCTTTCGCGTTGCGACGCGCTAGCAAGCAATGAAGGTGTTCCCACACGCGATGCATCACCGCCTACACAAGTATTCCCAAAATAAGAACAACGTGGAAATACATTGCTACCGGTGTTCTACAATATCTCCTGACTACCCAATATACCGCATGCACCGAATTGAAAATAAACTATTGACGATTTACCCTTCCGATCAGTGCGATGCGAGAAAAACATATTTCATTATCTGGAATTCGAAATGACCCAAACTAGTGCCCAATGAATCTTAACGCACGACACTACGAAACTCTAGTTGGCGGGGTTCTCGATTCGCCAAAACAATGGCCTAAACAACGTTGAAAACACTATGAGATATCTGCCTGATTTGAACAGTGGTAAATAAAATGACGTAACTTTTATTCTACTGATCCAATAGAGGTGATATTTATCAACATAGAAAGAAAATTTAAAGGGCTACAATAACCTATTTGGGTGGGAGTTCTGAATCTGACTGTAACTAGATCAAAACCGACGAGCAACCGACAGTCTCCAAAATCTCTGACAGACAGAGTAGTGCGGTTAAAAATTCATATCTCCTAAACCATAGGATGGAATCTCGTGATCTCGGTGCCAAAAGAAATCTAAGGAAACCAGGAACATAACTCTAGGAGACGAAAATCCAAGATTCGGCTTCTAAGTAATTCATAATGGCCCGACAAAAAAATCTGCCAAAATACGTCAGCTGTCCAGGACAGTCGCGGTAAAACTACCATATCTCCTAAACCGTAACTCCAAATCAGATGATCTCGGTGCCTAAAGAAAGCTAAGATCAAGGGCTACATATTTCTAAGAGGTGAGAAGATCAGAAAACGTACGGAACGTACCCAAATCTGACGAACAAGTCTAACGTACGACAGGGAGGAGGGTGGCGGCCGGTTGGAGAGGGGGAGGAGGGGGTGGCTGCTTGGGGAGGGGAGTGGGGAGAGAGAGGGGATAGGCTAGGGTTTGGGGATGAGGAAAAAACCCCCCCTTGGTTGGCCCCTCTCATGGGCCCCTCCTGGACTGCGGCCCAGGCCCAAGTTGTCGGAAGATCGCTGAAAACCCCCCGTCGATTCAGGAAATTTCAGTTCTTGTTTGAATTTTCCCTCCCCAGCTGCTTTTCTAATTACCCGATCCGAATCCGGGGTATTACACATACCCTTAACAATGTCAAGCACAAGTCATACAAGACATACATTGACAATACATAGTGGCATTCAACATAATAGTTAAAGTCTACAACTATTACAACAGGTCTGACTGGCCAAATTTAAATTAGAACATTAAGTAGCAGCGGAAGTAAGTAAAATAACAAAAGCTCCAGCAATGGTGTGCCCCATAACCCATGGCAACCAATTGGGAGTTAGATAAAAGCACTACTCGTTAACGTCGCCAAAATCGGCGCAAACAAACTCGTCGGGCGTAGTATCATCTTTGCCTGAATTTGCAGCAACTAGGTTAAGTACAAAATATACTCGTAATTCTTACACAAAGTAAAAAATATTTATGCATATAGGACAATCAAAGGATGGCATTAGTGGCTTAGATTTGCGAAAAACAAAATAATTTTTATCCTAAACATACTAGTTTTACAATTGCTATTTAGAAAACAGATTTTAAACAAAAGTAAAACACGTGACAAACATAATCATTGATAGACAATTAGATCAAACAAATACCAAAGTGCAGCCCACTTTGATAAACTAAAATGCACGAATACCCGTTCATGTCGAATACCAAGTTGTAACCATATCATTTTTAATTGAAAATCTAACGACGACGTCTCCCAAACCAAGTGTTGTCCATAACCGTGGACACGGCTATTCGAATAGATTAATCCCTACAGGGGAGTACTATTTTACCCACACGACTCATCCAGCCCGTAAGCCAAACACACTACCTTTGGTGAGTTGGCCGGGGAGTTCGAGATTTAATATTTTTCAGCAAGAAAATCATATTGAATTAGATCACCCATACGAGATTAAATCCCACTTAGTACATATGCATATCACAAATGGTAAGTGGGAACGCAAGCTGTGTCGGAGGGGCCAGTGCAAGGTAGTTAGTATGTTGGGTGACACCCAACATAAGTAATCGTGCTCACCTGCATAGTATATATTACACTGGGTTTATAAGGAACATAGGATTTCACGGTCTCTATGTCCTCACACCACCTTTGGTCCAACCCAATAAAACCCACCCCTTACTTGACTAAGTGGCCCCCAACCCGCGTGTGGTAGCACGATAGTTACTTGGAATGACAGCCCATGACTCGGTCCTTAATGGTCCGGACAAGTCTACCACATACCCGAGTCTCGTGCACGAAGGCACCCTCACTAACAATCTCTTGTCCAGACCAAATACCATTTGAAATAACAAAGTTTAGACTCAAATAACCAGATGCGAAGATCTGGACTAATAATTATAAATGATAAGTGTGAGGTGTTCCCCATGATCGACGGACTAGTCCCGGCAACCATACTAACGCACTTCTAAACTTGCATGGCTAAGCACTCAATACACAAGATAGAATAACATCACATCCATCTATCCTTAAGCATATATGTACTAGAAAATAACAACGGTAACATCAAGAATAGGGCATAACTAACTACAAATCACAAAAATATTGACATATCGAAATAGCATGCAAGCAAATATTATTGCATTTCAAATCACTAACTTTGCAAAACCGGGATCAAAATGATGTAAAAAGAAAGTTCAAATGATGCTTACCTTTCTGGTATTCGAGTGTCCCACTCTCAGTACCGTAGGAGTCTACGTTGATCACTTCCGAATCTATATAAATATGACATCGAATAAAATAGGGAAAAGCTAAAAAATCAAATTGCTAAAAAATGCATGAAATTTCAACAGTAGCTAGATGATGATTTTAGATGAATTTAGGTGAAATAATTATTTTATTTGGATTTAGTATGTGAGATTTATAGCAGTTTGAAAATCAAATTTTAAAAAAAATCCTGAAAATTCCAATCGGTTATTGTTCATCTAAAATTATCTTTTTCGCAAAAAATAGTAGAACAGTGGTGGATATAAGGATTATATGGATGGATAGAGAATAAAATTATTGCATTACTTATGAATTTTCAAAGTTAATAGCATTTTCTAGTGTAAAAATAATTCAATTTTGGATCAATTTTCAAAAACTATGTTTTCTAGGACAGAAACATATTTCAAAACTAGTTCAAATTAAAGTTCACTAAAAACTAAAATTATCAAAATTGGTTTCACTAGATTTAGAGTTAAAATGAATTCGTTATGCATTTTTGAAGTTAAATGATTTTTTAGTGTAACAATAAATTATTTTGGAATTTATAAATGCATTTAATACTTTTCTCACCCAAGCTTACCTAGACTTGGTCGCTGACAAGCGGGGTCCACTGAATAGTGTTATTCTCTATTTTAATTTTTGAATTTAATTTGCACTAACAGGTAGGGCCCTAATGTCATTAACTCGGTGCACGAGGATAGTGCATGAACCGAAATCCAAGAGTTTGGTCCACGGGTTCACCGGCCGGGATCACTATGCACTTACTTGCGGGGCCCACGTGTAATAGACTCATAACCAAATTAAGATAGTCCTTAATTACCGTAAGCAATCATTAGCTCTTAATCAACCGGGATTTGCCCTAACCACGTTGCTACAATTCCGGTCGGAACTTGCCACGCGCTCGCTTGCGTGGCAGCGAGGTTGCTCGCCAACTCACCGGCGCTACGCACATGGAGGCACAACCTGAAGGCAGGAACGGATTCCTCGTGCCAATGCACAGCTAAGGGTGCTGGAGGTGAGCTTGACGATGGCCTGTAGCGGCGGCGCACCGGAGTTGGGTGGTCGTGAGGTTCGGCCAAATGTGGAAGCAGTGATAGAGCTCTTCATTTTCTAGATAAGCGGGTGCCAAAGCATCAGTGAGTCTCGGGGATGCTACCTGAGCAAGAAGGGTTGTCAGGGATTGTCAGGGTAGTGTCGGCGTCGAGTCCTGAGGCGGCGACGAAGGTTCCTCGTCCAGGGGTCAACCCGAGGGAAGAGAAAGGAGGATAGCTGTCGGAATAGCTCAAAGAGGTCTAATGGATGGTGGTTTAGGGAGGCATTGGGTAATGCCTTACCACGTGAGTGATGGAGACAAAAGGGGGTTCTTGCGCCCGACAATGGAGAAACCTCGGAATTCAAGGCCTCATGTGAAGGATTGAACAAATGAATGGAGGTGAAACACCTGTCATGACCAGGGACACGTGTCGATGCACATGAGTGAGAGAATGGCTAACTGGAGACACTAATGGTGCGGTGGAGGCTTTCGGTGCACGTCCACTAGTGCCGATGATGACAAAGGCATTCCGGTCATTGCAAGCAAAACCAAGGTCACTCATTAGCACAAATGGTCACGGCGACGAAGGTAGAAGAGAGGGGATGCGGTGGAATGAATTTTACTGAAGAAACAAGCACAAGTTAGCTTCCTTTCCCCCGGGCTCCGAAAGGGAAAGTGGGGAAGAAGGAGGTACCCAAGGTGGTTTTAGCTCGGGGGGAGTGACAGAGATGGTAACGGAACTAGACGGCGACACTCCTGGTTGGTGGATCGGGGCTGCGGATTGACGCCGTCGCTGCGCGTGGTGTAGAGCTCGGCGGTCGATGCACGGGCTTGGGTTTTCTACGGCTCGGCGAGGTGCTGGGTCGAACTCTGGTGTTGCGCGGTTAGGCGATTTAGCCAAGCCAAGTGGCTCGGGTCGGTCTGGCTAGGTGGCTAAGTCGGACCCGGTTGGAGGGTTTGGTCGAAATCGAGTAGCTGGTCGAAATCGAACAGGTTGGTCGAAATCGAACAGGCTGGTCGAAATCGAGTAGGCTCATCGAAAAGTTGACTGTTTGATTTCTATTGTTTCTACTTTGACCGAGCTACTAAAAATAGCAATAAAATTCCTAACATTCTGAAGTTAATCAGAGAGGTTACTGGGATGACCTTGTACCCATATAAATTTTTAACCTCTATGTTCATGATTTCTTTGCTTATTTTAAATTCAAAACTGCATGTACTATTAAGATGGGTTTTGAATTTTCTTAAGGTTGATTTTTGTTCTAAAAATTTGGGAAAAATCATATTAATTCATGATAAATATTATAGTATTTGCATAAATTATTTTAAAGATGTCTTTGTAAGGACTTATTTCTGTTTTTCTTTGGAGGAGTTGCTTTAGGTTAAGTTTAATCTTTGATCAAGATTTTTCAAGTGCAATAAATGATGGAAATGCTTCAAAAACAATATGCATAATGATGAAATGCATAATAATTCATTTATAAAAAATGGGGATGTGACATTGTTCGATCACTTCTATTGGCCAAAGATGATACGAGATGTTGAGAGGTTTGTTCAACGTTGTGTTACATTCTATAAAGCTAAGTCTAAACTCAATCCACATGGTTTGTATAGTCCACCTCTAGTTCCTAGTGCCCATTGGGAAGATATTAGCAAGGACTTTTGATGCGACAATGGGTGTCTCAATCTTTTAGTGAGAAGGATAACTTGATTTTGGTGGAGATGACTCTCACGAGTCGGCTACCAATCACACATGACTAATATGCCCGGCAATCGCTGAACCAACTCCGAGATCGTTATCAACCTTGCTAGAAGCACGATCGACCTGACCACGAAGGTCTATTCCTGCATGCAATCGAAGAACACACAAGAACAAGATAATAAGCAATCTGAAATTGCAAATAAGATTGAAATATTTAATAAAGTTGGGATTCTATAGCGGTATTATGGTTGGTCTAATTAATCGACACAAGCCAATACACGAAGTTGTAATAAAGCTGACTTTTAACTAAACAAAATCCAAGAAAACTAGAGAGGTGCGACCTCCTTATATAGGGAAGGGGAAGCCGCACATAGCTAACAAAATAGGGGGTGGTACTATTTATGACACTGTTTGTCGACGATCAAATCATCGATCTTATAAAAATATATAAAAATAGAGGAAAATGATGTGTATTTCCTGGAAGAGAATGTGGTCGCTCTTTATTACTATGAACTGGCTGTTTACAAGGAATGCCTACGATCAGGCAAAGGACTAACCTAGTTACACTGAGTATGATGTTGGCTATGCTACTGAAATAGATCAAAAGTATGAATCTAATGCCAATAGCCTCTTGTCTTTCGCCCCCCCCCCCCTTTGATCCTTCCATGCTCCAGCTTTAAATACCTTTCGAAAAGATGGCAGTTGTTTCTGGAGGAGACGCCTGTGCGAAGCGTTGCGTCTGGTCGGAGGGAGGTGGTAGTTGATTAAAGTATCAACTGTTGTGCGGTTAAATATCAGTGAGACATTCAACCATTAGTCAGTGTCTTAGGATTATGTAACGTCGCGTGGTATGGAGTATACAACACATGTTTCATTCATCACACGGTAAAAGATATACTTGGATTTGGATCCAGATATCAGTTCATAGCTTTACGAGCAGTTAACTGGTCAGGAACTAGGTACGGGACCTTGTCCAACTAGGGTATTTATTATGTAACCTCTGAAATCCTTACGACTAGTGAGGTCGTTAGCCTTAGGGGTTACGACTGCGAAGATATATGGTCTCTCTTTATGTATTAAAGTAATACATAGGGGTTTTAATCCTTGTCACTGTTTATATATGAATAGTACCTTATAAACAATACGGACTGCCTAGGGTAGCGCCTTCCCTTCGGCCCAAGCATTACAAGGCCTAATTTGGCCCAAACAGGTGATACAATGCTTTCTTTTAGCGATTGTTGTGCCCACAGAAGGTGAGGCCAGATCCGTTGGAAAGAGGACGAGATAAGCTTTCCATCAAGTACTCATGGAGCTCAAACGAACTCCGTATGTGAAAGTTATGCACGTTTGAAGTCAGTGCTGTCTCCGGAGGCCGAATTGGATTCCAAAATATGTCCAGCTCGAACTGTTGCTTAGTTTGGACAAAAAGTGATGTGATGCTACACAAATATACATTTTCATCATTAAGTAGCATCATATAGTTCATATAATATAAATGCACTACTAAAAACGAGCTTACCTGATAATTTAAGTGAAGCGTACGAGCTCTTGTAATTGGAATAGCAAGCATATCAAATATGATTGTATCCATAGGGGGTCATGTCCTCATCAACTTTGTTTTAGGTTTGCCTAGAACTAAGTGGGGGGATTCCGTTTTTGTAGTTGTGGATAGGTTTTCTAAGATGACACACTTTATTCTTAGTCATAAGAGCGACGCTGCGTCGCATGTAGCTGACTTATTTTTCAGGAAAATTGTGAGATTACATGACGTACCTCGAACCATTGTTTCAGATCGTGATGTGAAGTTCATGAGATACTTTTAGAAGACTTTGTGGGTCAAGCTTGGGACAAAGTTGCACTGTTCGACAACTTGTCACCCCACAAACCGATGGACAAATGGAGGTGGTGAACCATACACTCTCAATGTTGCTTCGGACAATGATTAAGAAGAACTTAGAAGAGTGGGAATATTGTTTACCCCGTGTTGAATTTGCATATAATCGGGCGGTGCATTCTACTACTCAATTGTGTCCATTTGAGGTGGTGTATGGCTTCAAACCGATCACGTCACTTGATTTGCTACCACTTCCATTGTAGGAGTGTGCTAATATAGAGACTTCAAAGCGTGCTGATTTTGTAAAGAAACTCCATGAAAAAAATAAAGAGGTAATTAGGCGAAAGTACGTTCTTATGCTTTCAAAGCTAACAAAACTAGAAAGAAAATATTATTTGAACCAGATAATTTAGTTTGAGTTCATCTTCTTTGGAGCCAAATTGGTCAACCAGTAAGCCTGTAGGTCTCCAGGACAACTGAGTAAAAGCAATTGTATGACGATGACCAAGCCAAGTTTGTCGGGAAGCAAAATGGCCGAAAATGCAGACAGCCAATATGGAGAGGCAACGCTAGTATAGTGTGAACCTTACCTCGGATCCTTCCATTGCATCTAATGTGCAGATCATCTGGGAGAAACTTGTCTAGAACATCCTTGAGTACAGCTTGCATCGGTGCACAGGATTACAAGGTGTGACCCTGTCAAATTCAATCAGCCAATACAAGCAAGAACTACTTAGTGACAGAACATCATGTCTGTGATCTTTAACATATTTTTCAGAGAAATTATAAGGATATGTCAGGTTATCCATCACCATTTTTCTGTAATTACTTTCTGCAAGAGGAAAAGGTGAACTTAATCTTAAATCATTACAGTAAACACCCATAATTCAAATAATGTGATGAGCTATAATACTACATAACATTCTAAACATAAATGGTGAATCAGTCATAAATAAACCATCACTCATATAGGTGTGTATAATTCACACGTTAAGGGAATTCAACAGTTGGCACCCGACGATATATGACTAATATAGCACGAACAGGTAGAATTTAACACCTCTGAATTATTGGACTGACCAACAGAAATTGATCTGATAGGCTTTGATCATAGAAGACTACTAGCCACGATTCAGAGTCAGTATAGTGGAAGCTCCAACGAAATGGGTTGAAACAGCTTATACTGTCTACAACAAATCAAAATCACAATGGAAACATCATAGTGATTTAAAGCTAGGAATAGTTTTAAAAACAAGGTCAAACCATTTAATAGCCTTTTTTTTACAAAACTAACAGCCCAATAAATATTTAAGAGTTCAAGCACCGTATACATAGAAAACAA
Source organism: Hsuehochloa calcarea (assembly GCA_036346395.1). Classification (NCBI taxonomy): domain Eukaryota; kingdom Viridiplantae; phylum Streptophyta; class Magnoliopsida; order Poales; family Poaceae; genus Hsuehochloa; species Hsuehochloa calcarea. Next base: position 30,017,753 of record CM070614.1, read on the forward strand.
AAGCACAAAAAAAAGCATGTTGTTCCTGCCACATTCCATAGAAGTCGCCAAAGTTTATGAGAATTCATGGCCATACCTGCTGATGCTATCAATACATTTTTCCAGTATTTTAACATATTTAATTTCCATGCTGCATCTCAACACATAAACATCACAAAATGGAAGAATGTAAGTGTTTGAATTTGTTCAAAAAATCAGACATACTCCATTTTAAGGAAATAATTCATTGTAATAATTCTTCCAAGGTCACATGTTCCATGTACCTATCCAGTAGGCAGTACAGCATTCATTATAATTAAAAAAATAGTTTTAAAAGGCAGAAAAAAATACCCCAAGACGAAAGGCAGCCCCATTACTCCGGCAGTTCTCAGCTAGAACCTTGGTCACCTGGAGAGCATCTTGCATTGTGTTTGCGGACGCAATCACTGCACAGATTATGGCACCAGCTGATTGTTGGATTAATTGGACTTGGATCATTTTAATTTAACAATTAATCAAATAAAATTCCTAGGCCCATATGGAAAATTTGATTAGTCCCATATGGAGAATTGAATGGGAGTTACACCACTTTAAAAGGTGGAATGTGGTAACCCCCTTGTGCAATTGGAGAGAGCTTGTACACGCGCGCGCTCGCTCGCTCGCTCACCTCGCACACGCTGCGCCCCGCCACGCCCATGGCCATGGTAATGGGGCGATTGCTAGTGACTAATGGCTGCGATTACTAGTCTCTTCGTTTTTCTTTATTCTTGAGGAGGAAAGGCTCTCTACTCCATAAAGGGATCTGAGAATACTCTTTGTGTCATTCTTTTTGTTATTCTTGCTCTCTGCAATCTCGGTTCGAACCTTGCGCGAAGGCTCAGGCAGTAGGCCTCGAAACTCCATCCGTCCGAGTACCTTTCGGGTAGACGGGCGATCAAGTTTTGGGAGCGATTAGCGCGACTGCTCATTCTGTGACTTCGTCTTCATCCTGGTGGTGAACTGCTCGCGATACTGCACGGCGAACATCTTCCTGCATTGAACATCTTCCTGCATCACGTCTCGATCGACTACATCGAATAGGCCATCATGTCGACTGATGGTAACGGCGCATCCGGTGTCACCGACATCGCCCCGCTTAGGGTATATCGAGAACTTATCTTAAGTTATTGTTTCTGTGCGCTATGAATATGTTAATAGGATCTGCTGTTATCCTGTTCATTAGCGAATATGAATACTCCATTGTTGAAACACCCATGCTCTTGTTTGTCATGTTTTATATGCTTAATTTCTGGATTAAAATATGCCGAATATTGACTAGATTTCAACAATCCAAAAACTTGATAGGTCTTTTTCGGTAGTTGGCTTTCTTTGCGTCGCTTAAGCCGCACCCTCGGTTTGATGGTTCCAATTTTAAGAGATGGCGTGCACGCTATCACGTGGTTTCTTGCCATGGAATGTTTTCATGTTGCACAAGGCAAGCCCGCCGAGCCTCTATCTGCGAGGACGAACATAAGTTCAATTTAGCGGATAACTTGTTTCGAGTGCACTTGTCAACATCTGGCGAGATAACATTATGGATGTGTACATGCATTTGCCTACGGGCAAGAGATGTGGGATGCACTTGAGGCCAAGTTCGGAGTTCCCGTATTTGGCGATGAAGCTGTATGTCATGGAGCAGTTCTATGACTACAAGATGGTCGATGACCGATTACGTAGTAGAACAAGCTCATGAGATTGATGGCAAAGGAGCTTGAGCATAATAAGTGTGAGTTCTAGGACAAGTTTGTGGTGGCGGTATTATCGCCAAGTTATTACCTTCTTGGTCGGATTTTGCTACCTCTCTAAAACACAAGAGGCGGGGAGTTCGATGTTACCGATCTCATTAGCACTCTTGGTGTTGAAGAGAAGGCGAGGGCAAAAGATACTCGTGGCAAGAAAGTTGCTGCTGAGGGAGGTTCTAGTGCCAATTTGGTGCAGAAGAAGAACCCTCAGGCTATCCACAATAAGAAGAAAAATAAGCCTTTTGTCAAGCCTAAGGCTATCTTGAGTTTAAGAAGAAAGTCAAAGGAAAGGGCGGTTTGCTTTGTGTGCGGTGATTCGGCCATTGGGCTAAGGATTGTCGGACCGCAAGGATAAGCAAAAGAAGTCGACCAACATGATTATTAGTAATCTTTGGAGGAACATCGAGTACGGTAATTATTTACCTCGATTCTCTCTGTTTGTCAATCACCTGAGTGGTGGGTTGACACTGGTGCTAATATTCATGTGTGTGCTGATATTTCCTTGTTTTCATCTTATCAGGTCTGTCGAGGTTGCTCCTTGTTGATGGGGAACGGATCGCATGCAGCTGTTCATGGTGTTGGTATGGTCGATCTGAAGTTTACTTCGGGAAAGACCGTGCGGTGAACGTCAGACATGTCCCTCCATAAAGAAGAATCTCGTCAGCGGATCTCTACTGTGTAGAGATGGTTTTAGACTTACATTTGAGTCCAATAAATGTGTTGTGTCCAAGTATGGAACATTTGTTGGTAAAGGTTATGAGAGCGGAGGCTTGTTTCGTTTCTCTTTGATGGATTCCTATAATAAAGTTGTGAACCATGTGTGTAACGATGATGATGAATCTAATGTTTGGCATTCACGACTTTGTCATGTTAACTTTGGGTGTATGACGCGCTTAGCCAATATGAGTTTAATCCCGAAATTCACTTTGGTCAAAGGTTCTAAGTGCCATACGTGTGTTCAATCGAAACAACCTCGCAAGCCTCACAAGGCAGCAAAAGAGGCGAGGAATTTAGCACCGTTAGAACTCATTCATTCCGATTTGTGCGAGATGAATGGCGTATTGACTAAAGGTGGAAAGAAATATTTCATGACGCTTATAGATGATTGCACTAGATTTTGCTATGTGTATTTATTGAAAACAAAAGATGAAGCATTTGATTTCTTTAAGATCTATAAAGCTGAGGTAGAAAACCAACTTGAGAGGAAAATCAAGCGGGTAAGGTCTGATCGTGGGGGAGAGTATTTTTCAAATGAGTTTACTTTATTTTGCGAGGAACATGGAATTATTCATGAGAGGGCGCCTCCTATTCTCCGAATCAAGCGGGGTTGCCGAAAGAAAGAATCGCACTCTAAGCGATTTGGTTAGCGCCATGTTAGACTGCGGGACTTTCTAAGGAATGGTGGGGTGAGGCTATATTGACCGCGTGTCATGTCCTGAATAGAATTCCTACCAAGAATAAAGAAGTAACACCATTCGAGGAATGAGAAAAGAAGAAGTTGACTCTCTCATACTTGCGCTTTGGGGATGTTTGGCCAAAGTTAACGTGCCAATTGTAAAGAAGCGCAAACTTGGACCAAAACCGTAGATTGTGTATTTCTTGGTTATGCTATGCAGCGTGGGTTATAGGTTCTTAATTATAAAAGCTGGAGTACTGACGTGCGTGTTGGTACAATCATAGAGTCCAGAGATGCTACATTTTTGAGAATGAATTTCCTATGAAATGTGATGTACCTAGCTCATCTAGTCAAGAACCTATAATTTCCTTGATTCTTTTATGCCGATAGAACATGTTGAACAAACGCCTATGGAAAATCACGAGGAGGATAACAATGAAGTTACTCGAAAGAGTAAGAGGCAGAGGATTGCAAAATCTTTTGGTGATGATTTCATTGTATACCTCATGGATGATACTCAAGAACCATTGAAGAGGCATATTCTTCTCCCGACGACGACTCTTTGGAAGGAAGCGATGCGGAGTGAGATGGATTCTATTATGTCTAATGGAACTTGGGAGATCGTTGGCCGTCCTTATGGGTGTAAACACAGTAGGATGTAAATGGGTTTTCAAGAAAAAGCTTAGGCTGATGGTACAATTGAAAAGTACAAGGTAAGACTTGTGGCCAAGGGTTATACTCAGAAAGAAGGCGAGGATTTCTTTGATACTTATTCACTGTTGTCCGATTGACCACAATTCGAGTACTACTTGCCCCCTGTCGCTTCTCATGGTCTTCTCGTTCATCAAATGGACGTTAAGACACTTTCTTAAATAGAGAGTTGGAGGAGGAGATTTATATGGATCAGGCAGACGGGTTTGTGGTAGAAGGTCAAGAAGGAAAGGTGTGGAAGTTGTTAAAATCTTTGTATGGCCTAAAGCAAGCACCTAAGCAATGGCATGAGAAGTTCGACATAACTTTGACATCTGCTGGCTTTGTTGTGAATGAAGCCGACAGATGTGTGTACTATCGCTATGGTGGGGGAGAAGGAGTGATCTTGTGCTTGTATGTTGATGACATACTGATTTTTGGGACCAACCTCAATGTGATTGAGGAGGTCAAGGACTTCTGTCCAAGAGTTTTGAAATGAAAGATTTGGGAGTGGTGATGTAATTCTTAACATTAAGCTCGAGAGGAGGTGATGGTGGGGTTACACTTGTGCAATCCCATTATGTGGAGAAGGTCTTGAGTCGCTTTGGTTATAGTATTGCAAGCCTGTTTCTACTCCTTATGATCCTAGTGTGTTATTGAGGAAAAACCGAAGAATAACAAGGGATCAATTGAGATACTCCCAGATTATTGGCTCATTGATGTATTTAGCTAGTGCTACGAGGCCTGACATCTCGTTTGCTGTGAGCAAGCTAAGCTGGTTTGTTTGAATCAGGAGATGATCATTGGCGTGCTCTTGAGAGAGTGATGCGCTATATAAAGGCAACCATGAGCTATGGCATTCACTATGCTGGGTACCCAAAGGTACTAGAGGGCTATAGTGATTCAAACTGGATCTCTGATGCTGATGAGATAAAAGCCACGAGTGGATATGTGTTCACACTTGGAGGTGATCTTTGTTTCTGGAAGTCTTGCAAGCAGACCATCTTAACGAGGTCAACAATGGAAGCAGAACTCACAGCATTAGATACCGCCACTGTTGAAGCTGAGTGGCTTCGTGAACTCCTTATGGATTTGCCTGTGGTTGAAAAACCGATACCGGCTATCCTAATGAACTGTGATAATCAGACTGTAATTATCAAGGTGAGCAGTTCTAAGGACAACATGAAGTCATCTAGGCATGTTAAGAGGCGGTTGAAGTCTGTCAGAAAGCTGAAAAACTCCGGAGTGATAGCTTTGGACTATGTCGAATGACTAAGAATCTGGCCGACCAATTTACAAAGGGTTTATCACGTAATGTGATAGATAGTGCATCGAGTGAGATGGGCACGAGACCCACATGAGTCATACCACGGTGGTAACTTTGTTCTACGTGATCGGAGATCCGTGAAGTAGGATGATGAAACAAGTTGTTGGTTGGTGGGAGGAGAGACCTTACTGAGGCTCATTTCTTCAATGATGCGCTTCTTTCCTATTCTCGTATGGCGAGTTGGTTTTACCTTAATGTGATCCGAGTGGCTTATTTAAAGCGAGAGATGTCGGCCTACAGGACATCTTAGAAGGAACACACCTATATGAGTTCATTCTTTGGTCATAGTCTATGAGATTTGGGTGATCTCTAGATACTCATGAATAGGCCTGGAGTATGACTTATACGCTCCAACCAGAGGGGATGCTTTAGGCGACCTAGTACTAGTAAAGGAATTAGGTAAAACTTGTTCACACAAAGCTGTCAATTCAAGGCATAGTCCATTGTTGATTGTGAATGAGTGTAACTTCTTTCCTAGGTGGATGTTCAACTTAAGTCTCCATCGAAACACCGGTATATCAAAACAACAGCGGGATGAGAGCATTTCTTGTGTGCCTTGAAATTTGGTGGGGATTGTTGGATTAATTGGGCTTGGACCATTTTAATTTAACAATTAATCAAATGAAATTCCTAGGCCTACATGGAAAATTTGATTAGTCCCATATGGAGAATTGAATGGGAGTTACACCACTTTAAAAGGTGGAATGTGGTAACCCCTTGTGCAATGGAGAGAGCTGTACACGCCTGCGCGCTTTCCGCGCCCAAGTGCCGCGCCACGCGCCACGCTTGCGCTTGCCGTGCCGTCTTGCGTGTCGCGTCGTGTGTGCGCGTCTGTGCAGCGTGTCCAGTGCGGCGCGTTTTCTTTATCTATTCGAAAATCAACGCGACCGACTCGGTGGCGAGAATGTCTGCGATTACTAGTCTCTTCATTTTTTGCTGTTACTGAGGAGGAGTAATGGAGGCAGTTGCTAGTGACTAATGGCTGCAGTTACTAGTCTCTTCGTTTTTGCTGTTACTGAGGAGGAAAGGCTCTTTACTCCATAAAAAGGGATACAGAATACTCTCTATATCTGTTCTTTTTGTTGCTCCGGTTCAGAACCTTGCGCGCAGAAGGCTCTGGGCGAGTAGGCCTCCGAAACTCCATCCGTCTGAGTACCTACTCGGGTAGACGGGCGATCAAGTTTTTGGGGAGCGCATTAGCGCGACTGCTCATTCTGTGACTTCGTCTTCATCCTGGTGGTGAACTGCTCGTGATACTGCACGGCGAACATCTTCCTGCATCACGTCTCGATCGACTACATCGAATAGGCCATCATGTCGACTGATGGTAACGGCGCATCCGGTGTCACCGACACTGGCCCCGCCCGAGGGTATATCCTGAGAACTTATCTTAAGTTATTGTTTCTGTGCGCTATGAATATGTTAATAGGATCTGCTGTTATCCTGTTCATTAGCGAATATGAATACTCCATTGTTGAAACATCCATGCTCTTGTTTGTCATGTTTTATATGCTTAATTTCTGGATTAAAATATACCGAATATTGACTAGATTTTCAACACTGATTGAGCCAGCTAACGGAGTTCTTTCCTAATGTAAGTTCCGGAAAAGAAATCCTTTATAAGAAGGTTTTGGCAATAGAATGAATCACATAGACATATAAGCTCCCATGCATAACCATAACAAGCCCAGCTACAACCTAGTAGAGTAGCATGAGATGATCAAGAGCTTTCAAGACGCAATAAAGTTGGAAATTACCATTACGGCCACGTTAATTAACTGCCATTTTAGCTGGAAATGCGCTCAAGTTCTTGTAGGCGATTACTGGTAAGCATAATGGCTGAAATCACAATTCATCCGAGCAAAAGCTCGAATCTATCACTGCAATACGAAGAATGCATGCACGTGGAAGAGATGAAGATGGGGATGGGGATGGGGATGGGGATAAGGATAAGGATGTGTACCGTGACGTGCACACCAGAGTCTTCTAATTGACGTGGGAAGCAATAGAAAAAAATAAAAATAAAAAAACGCTGCATGCAGCACCAAAATCTTCTAGTCGATTGGCTTCTTGTCTACGTGAGCGTCTTTTGCTTCAGGGTGATCTTGTAGCGTCGTGTGTTCTCTCGCTTCTTGCGTACGTGAAGTTCCAGCGTATTCCAGAGAGCCATCACGTGGGCGAGTGCTTCGATCGGCTTCCAGCATTTACCTTCTGCCGAGCATGAGTCCAGGCTCTGCCGAGCGCCACCGAAGCGTGAACTTCTGCCGAAGCAAGATCTTTCTCCGATAGACCGAGCGCTCTGTCGAGTCGGTTTGATTGACAATTGGTACCAGAGAGCCTTGCACTCGATCCGGGTTGTCTCAATTAACAACAACTGTGGATGTGGTATAGTACTGTTTATATACCATAAAAGAGAGCACCGCGCGCTAACGGGGTATACTACATCTCTCGACTGCGGAGCAACATCGTCAGCCTTGGGCAGCTCAACGAGAACAGCTGCCAAATGCTGATCGAGGGAGGCGTGCTGTGAATCTATGATCGCCAACGACAACTTCTCGCCAAGGTGAACTGTGTGTACAACTGGTTATATGTTATCTCCTTGGAAATAGCGTAGCCGGTGTCTCTGGCAACACGATTTGACGACGACGCATGGCGCTGACACACCCGCTATAGTCACCTCAATTTTGAGGCGCTCTGGAAGCTGGCGCAGCGCCACATGGTGTGGGGACTTTTGAAGATTGACCACGTCAACCAAATACGTTATGGATGTCTGGCAGGGAAGCAACGTCGTACTCCGTTTCCACGGGAGGCCAAGTACCGCGTGGAGAATCTCTTTGGACTGGTGCATGATGACCTGTTCGGACCGATCATGCTAACGACACCAGGTGGGAAGCGCTACTTCCTGCTCCTGGTTGACGACCTTAGCCGCTATATGTGGCTGACATTGCTAGCGACGAAGGACGAAGCGACAACAGTAATCAAGCACTTTCAAGCTGGCGTCGAAGTGGAATCCGGACGGAAGCTGTAAGCGCTTCGCACTGACCACAGTGGCGAGTTCACGTCCGTAGTGTATGGTGAATACTGTGCGAATCGCAGCGTCAAGCGACCCCTCAAGGCGCCATATTCACCATAACAGAACGGCGTTGTTGAACACCGGAATCAGACGGTCAACGCAATGGCACATAATCTGTTGAAGGCGAAGGACATACCAGGGGAGTTCTGGGGTGAAGCGGTCACAACAGTCGTCTACATCCTTAACCGTGCACCAATCGAGAGCGTTGACAGTAAGGCGCCCTATGAGGCGTGGTATGGGACACGTCTAAGCATGCAATACTTTTGCACGTTTGGATGCATCTCACATGTGAAGGAGGTTTGGCCTAACATCAAGAAACTCGATGACTGGAGCAAGCCCATGGTCTTCATCGACTATGAACCCGGATCCAAAGCATACCGGATGTACGATCCCATTGGCAAGCGTGTACACGTTACACACGATGTCGTCTTCGACGAGTCGATGAAGAGGGACTGGGAAACTGGAGACCATGCTGTAGAACTCTTTTCTTTTTGAATCTGGTGTTCTTGTTTCGGGTCCGAGAGAGAAGGGGAGAGAGAGAGGCGTTAGGGTTAGTTACCGACCGTCGGATGCACTGGAGGAGGTATGGGCCATCGCTGTTTCGTCGGTGTAGTCTGCACACGGGCAGCGACGGTCGGGGAAGAGGAGGTCGGCGGCGGTGGCGTAGATCCAGTGACGGAGACGGCGACGGAGCTTCCCGCCGCCTACTGCGCCTCCCTCTAGATCGGTCTAGGGTTTTGTCCGGGTGGGGCTTGCGGCTCAGGCGAATCTCGTGTCCCGTGCCGCCGGCCCCCACCCCTCTTTTATAGCGCAGCGCGACGGGGGCCCATCAGCCAAGAGTTGGGCTGGGCGCCCCCGATCAGGGCGCAGATCAAGGTGGGGAGGCATTTGGCCGTTGGGCCAAATGCCTCAGATGAGATCATTCTAACATTCTCCCCTTTGATCTCAATCTATGCTTTATCTTTAATTATTTTTGACTTTACTCATTCCATCACAGATTAGTGTATAGAACATGTCTCATCGTCACGGTCAATCGCCGATAGATTCAACAGCTACAACACACCTCTTTGTTATGAAATAGTTACTTTAATCTTTTGGGCCATCTTTTTAGTCCAGGATTTATAGGCTTTCCCTTAAACCCATGCCGGCTATATGTTCTCTGAACACGTTGGGTGGTAAGCCTTTAGTAAGCGGATCCGCTAACATCTTTGCGGTACTTATATGCTCAAGATTTATAATTTGATCCCGAACTTTATCTTTCACAACATAGTACTTTATGTCAATGTGTTTGGCAGCACCACTTGACTTATTGTTGTGGGCATACATTACTCTGGGTTCATTATCGCATTACAACTTAAGTGGTCTATTGATGTCGTCAACCACTTTTAAACCGGTATGAACTTCTTTAGCCGTTCACCCGCCAGTAGCCTCATAACATGCTACAAACTCGGCATACATTGTGGACGATGTAGTGACGGTTTGCTTTGAGCTTTTCCACGATATAGCTCCTCCAGCGAGAGTGAACACATATCCGGATGTCGACTTTCTATCATCTCCCGCAAAATCAGAATCTGTATACCCCACTATATGGAGTGAATCTGATCTTCTGTATGTCATCATGAGGCCTTTTGTTCCTTGTAAATAACGCAAGACTTTCTTTATCAATTTCCAATGTTCTATTCCAGGATTGCTCTGGAATCTGCCAAGTAACCCGGTAACAAACGCTAAGTCAGGGCGTGTACACACTTGAGCATACTGCAAGCTTCCGACAGCTGAAGCATATGGAACCGATTTCATTTGATCGAGCTCGTACTGGTTCCTGGGGCATTGAAAATCCTCATATCTGTCGCCCTTGACTATAGGTGCAGGTGAAGGACTACATTTATGCATACCAAATTTCTTTAATACTTTCTCTATGTATGTTTTTTGTGACAGTCCCAACATACCCTTGTTTCTATCCCGGTGAATTTCGATCCCTAGAACGAACGAAGCTTCACTAAGATCTTTCATATCAAAGTTTGAGAACAAAAACTTCTTTGTCTCCAGTAGCATACTGACATCACTACTAGCCAGTAGGATATCATCCACATACAGGATTAGGAAGATAAACTTCCCATCTTTAAACTTTGTATAAACACAGTTGTCCTCTATATTCTCTTTGAAACCAAATTTTCTTATTGTACTGTCAAACTTCAAGTACCATTGTCTTGAAGCTTGCTTTAACCCATAAATCGATTTCTTTAGGCGGCATCCCATTCTTTCATTTCCTTCCACGACAAAACCTTTCGGTTGTGCCATGTAAACATTTTCCTCCAAATCCCCATTAAGAAATACCGTCTTTACATCCATCTGATGTAACTCTAAATCATAATGTGCTACTAATGCCATTATGATTCTAAAGGAATCTTTACAGGAGACTGGAGAAAAGGTCTCATTGTAATCAATCCCTTCTCTTTGCGTAAAGCCTTTTGCCACAAGTCGCGCTTTGTATCTTTCTACATTCCCTTGGGAGTCGAGCTTTGTTTTGTAGACCCATTTTACAGCCTACTGTTTTGGCTCCTTTAGGAATAATTTCCAAGTCCCAGACTTTATTAGCCTTCATGGACCTCATTTCCTCTTCCATGGCCTCAAGCCATTTTGAAGAATTTTCGGTTCTCATGGCTTCTTCAAATGAGGTGGGATCATCCTCCATTTGAAATTCCTCTGTATGATAAATCTGATAATCATCAGAAATAGCTGATCTTCTTACTCTTTGAGACCTCCTCGGGGCCTCCTCATTTGGTGCATCTTCTGTTTGAGGCTGCTGTTGCTCCCCCTCATTTGTGGCAATGGGTTCTATAGGATCCTGAAGAACAGGTTCCTCATTCTCATTCATTGTTGCCACGGGAGGAACAATAACAGTCTTTGGCACCACAGTGTCTTGTACCGTCGGTCAATGGCAAAGCAGTAGTGTGAAGAGTGGCTCTTGAATCATCGGAGTGGGCACATATACCCGCTTCTCTTCAAGATCAATCTCTCGAGCTACCATGCTCCCCTTCATCATTTCATCCTCTAAGAAGACAGCGTGTCTCGTTTCTACAAACTTTGTATATCATGCGGGACAAGAGAAACGAAAACATTTTGACTTTTCGTGGTAGCCAATGAAATGGCAACTTCATTTTGGGATCAAGCTTCCCAAGGTTTGGGTTAAATATTTTAGCCTCGCAGACTCCCCACACACGTAAGTGGTTTAGTGAGGAGCTCTTCACGTCCACAACAAATGCGGTGTTTTGGGCACCGACTTACTAGGCACTCTATTGAGAATATGAATGGCGGTTTTCAACGCCTCCATCCATAAACTCAATGGGAGTGTGGAGTAGCTCATCATGCTTCGCACCATATCCATCAGGGTACGGTTGCGTCTTTCAGCTACTCCATTTTGCCGAGGTTCGCGGTGTAGAATCTATGGGCCACTATGCCATTTTCTGTAAGAACCTTGCAAAAGGTCCAGGAACTTGTCCATATGGGGTATGTCGATCGTAGTACTCCCCCCCACGATCAGATCGAACTATCTTAATCTTTAAATCGTGTTGATTTTCAACTTCAGCCTTAAATATCTTGAATTTATCCAAGGCTTCATTTCTTTCTTTGATTGGATAAATATATCCATAACGGGAGTAATCATCCGTGAATGTTATGAACGAGTCATATCCATTCACACTTTTCACAGGAAAAGGACCACAAATGTACGTGTGTATAATTTGTAGAACTCATGTGCTTCTTTTGCGTCTTTCTTAATTTTCTTTACATATTTTCCTTTAATGCATTCTCGCATTGTTCTAAGTCCGAGAACTCTAATAGAGGAAGAATATCATTCTTAACTAGTCTTTCTATTCTCCCCTCGAAATATGGCCAAAACGACAGTGCCATAATTTCGACGATGCCTTATGAGTTCTCTTTCGTTTTCTGTTCGCATTCTCAGGCGAGGATATACGCTCATTCACATCACATACGGAGTTCACATTTTCACGAAGTGACAATAAATAAAGCTCATCTTGTTTGATGGCAAGACCAACACATTCTTTATTAAACATTATTTCACACTTGCCATTTCCAAAATGACAATCATAACCATCATTGTCCAATTTTGAAACACTAATCAAATTCCTCTCAGAAGAGAGGAACATAAATAACATCTCTAAGTAAAAGAGTGAAACCATCAGCTAGCTCTAATGAAAGATCGCCAACGGCTTCAACTTCAGCTTGGACTCCATTTGCGACTTTAATGCATCTTTCTTTTCTTTGTGTAGTCCTCGTCGAACGGAATCCCTGTAAAGAATTAGCAACATGAATAGTTGCTCCTGAATCAATCCACCAAGTAGATTTCGAATATTGCACATACAGAGATTCATTTATAAAGGTAATAATGTTCTCACCTTTCTTTGCCATTATCATCTTTAAGTAATCGGGACAATTCTTCTTGTAGTGTCCCGTCTTCTTGCAGTGAAGACACTGATCTTTGTCTACTGCAAACTTATTCTGCTGAGGCTGATAGACAGTGGTTTTTCCCTTGTTCTTTGAGAAGTTACTGTTGAAGTTCCTTTTCTTGTTATCCTTCACATAGTTTATAGAACCACCATGTGAGGATTTAAATCTTTCTTCCTCTTGCACACACATAGCTATGCACTTTTCTAAATCCCATTTCTCGGGCTGCATATTATAATTGACAACAAAGGTGTCAAACCTTTCCGGCAAGGAAGCAAAAATCAAATGAATAAGGAACTCATCCTTGATAGCCAAATCCATTGGTTTAAGCTTGGATGCCAAGTTACTCATCCTTAGTATGTGCTCTCTTATGCCACTGCCACCACCAGAGTACCTTTACATCACAAGTCGCTTAATCACCGTGTGTAGCATAAGTCTTTGAAGAGCGATGAACCGACTCTTTATTTTCTCAAGGTACTCTGTGACAGTGTCACATTCTGCGATTGAGCCCACAATTGCAGGCTCAATCGTGTTCTTTATCACAGCCATACATTTCTTGTTGGCTGTGGTCCATTTCTTATGCTCAAGGTCATAAGACATCTGTAAGGGAGCTTGATCATTGTCTTTCTCGCCAAGCAAGATCATCCTCATTTTGATCCCTCACTAGTGCCATAGGCTCAGTGAGTCGTGCTGTAGTGAGGACCCAGTCCACCTCAGCCAAGATAAACGCTAAGTTTATCTTTTTCTTCCACTCTCCATAATTGTCTCCTTTGAGAACCGGGATATCTCTGATGTAGCCCATCAAAGAATATCCTCCTGAAAACACAATCCATATATAGTGAGAACATTTATAATAACAATAAATGCATGCCTTAGTTTCAACGTTGGTTAAAATTAAAACATACAATTCTATTTATACATTAAATCTATATCACCGTTGGGCAGAAATAGAAACAATGCATAAAAAATATCAATTAAAATTATAATACTGTTATCATCAACGTTGGTCAGAAAATAACAATATCATAATTTACAACAATTCTTAAAAAATTAAATTCTCCCGTTGGTTCGAATTTAATTAAAAGAATTAATCAACATTTAACTTTTGCAGCGGAAACATAAAATTATTCAAAAAATAATTCATTCTCAGAAGCATTATAACTGTACACATTTAATCTCTGAAAAATAACACGTTGGTGCAAAATTTTACAGAGATTTGAGTCAAATTCCATTCAAATTCATCCAAAATTGCTTCTGAAAAATATTAAATCCCATTTCGATTTTATCTTATTCATTCGCCATTTCGCCCATTCAACGCCGCCTCGACCACGGCTTGCGCGCGGCCGCCGCCTCGCCTTCGCGCCGCCGCAGCCGCAGCCGGGCACGGGCCGTGAAGGCGTTCTTGCGGCCGCTGCCTCGCCCGGCCGCTCGTCGCTCGTCGCTGCGCTCGATCCGAGCCGCTCGATCGATCCGACGGCTCGGCGGTTTTTTCGGCCGAACAAAACGCGAGCGCTGGCGTTTCCGAAACCCTAGCTCATTTCTTCCTCTCCCTTCTCTCTTGCTAGCTCCGAGTGGAAGAACCGAAGCGCGTGGCGCGGGAGAGCGGCGGGAGAAGAAACCGCCGCGCGCTGCGGCCCTCTCGCCGGCGTGGGCTCTCCACTTAGAGGAGCGCCGCCGTCGAAGCGGCTCGTGTCGGCGCCCCTTCACACGCGTCGGGACCGGACGCGCTCGAGTGGTCCGCGCGATCGCTGGCGATCCGGCCGCTTTGGAGCCCGACGAGCCCACACCGCCCGATGATCCCGCACGGCCGAGGTAAGTCCCGATCTATTAGATCTAGGGTTAGGGTTTCTTTATTCCCTTTTTCTGTTTGGATCTTCGCCGTTGTGGCTCTGATACCATTGTAGAACTCTTTTCTTTTTGAATCTGGTGTTCTTGTTTCGGGTCCGAGAGAGAAGGGGAGAGAGAGAGGCGTTAGGGTTAGTTACCGACCGTCGGATGCATTGGAGGAGGTATGGGTCATCATTGTTTGTCGGTGTAGTGACACGGCAGGCGACGGTCGGGGAAGAGGAGGTCGGCGGTGGCGTAGATCCGATGGTGAGACGGCGACGGAGCTTCCGCCGCCTCTGCGCCTCCTCTAGATCGGTCTAGGGTTTTGTCGGGTGGGGCTTGCGGCTCAGGCGAATCTCGTGTCCCGTGCCGTCGGCCCCCACCCCTCTTTTATAGCGCAGCGCGACGGGGGCCCATCAGCCAAGAGTTGGGCTGGGCGCCCCCGATCAGAGCGCAGATCAAGGTGGGGAGGCATTTGGCCGTTGGGCCAAATGCCTCAGATGAGATCATTCTAACACATGCATGGACGGCTCCCGGTAAGACTTTCACTGTGGAATATGTCTCGCCAGTAGCAGCAGCAGCATAGGCAGGAGCAGCAATGCCATCAGCAGCAACACCAACAACAGCACAAGCGCCAGCAGCAGTAGCACGGCCAGTAGCAGCAGTAGCACCAGCAGGAGTGGAGTTCATGTCACCTCCTCCTAACGCCACGCCCTCTCCGACGGCGTACCAAGGTGGACTCGCACGCTGTAGAATTTGTACGATACCACATTAGTGGTTGAGCTCGACGTCGACGAGCTGCACCTCATGGCAACAGAAGAACTCGCTGGTTTCACCAATACCGAACAGTACCAATGTTGGCGTTGGGCAATGCTTGAGGAGATGAGTTCTATTGAGGAGAATGGTATGTGACAGCTTGTCGATCTTCCTAGTTGTCACCATCCAATTGACCTGAACTGGGTTTACAAGGTCAAGAATGACTCGCACGATGCTGTCGTTAAGCACAAAGCATGGCTCGTGGTGAAAGGGTGTGTGCAGCGGCAAGGCAGTGACTTCGATGAGGTGTTCGCGCCAGTCGCTCGCCTTGAGTCTGTGCATCTTTTGATTGCACTCGCCGCACATGAGGGGTGACAAGTGCATCATATGGATGTAAAATCAGCGCTCCTTAACGGCGAACTCGAGGAGGAAGTCTACATCATGCAACCCCTGGCTTTGTGGTTGATGGCCACGAGGAGAAGGTCCTGAAGCTTCGCAAGGTATTGTATAGTTTACGATAAGCGCTAAGAGCATGGAACACTAAGCTTGATAACTGTCTATTGTCACTTGAGTTTCACCGGAGCGAGTCGGAACACACTATGTACATGCGTGCTAGCGGTACGTCACGTCTTCTTGTGGGAGTGTACATCGATGATTTGATCATCACAGAGGCGGATCTGTAGGTGTTTACCAATTTCGATGAGGAGATGAAGAGTTTGTTCATGATGAGCGATTTGGGCTTGTTCAGTTTCTACCTCGGCATAGAAGTATACCAGATCGATGGCAGGGCTGGTGCCGAGCGGTAAGCACGCGGTAGGCGATACAGTGATACTTTTGTCATTTCGATCGGGAAGATATTTGTTTTGTATTTTCGATACTAAACAGTGATATTTAAGCCAAAACTCCGATTTCGTTGGCTTTCGTTTCCTTGGGATTCTTCCGGCGGACGGGTGGAGCCGCGGAGGAACAAGTGGTTGCGGCCTGCGGAGGGTGGGTGGCAGCCGCGGTCGCAGCGTGGACGGGCGGAGACGTCGGCAGCGGGCGACTGGTTCGATCGGGATTCGGGTCTTGTTTTTGTGGGATGACTGAATGAGCAACGTCGTGTTATCGTGTACCATTTCTTGATCGATCCATCAGATACTAGAGTGGAAACCTTACGCTCAATTGTAGAAAGAGATTATTTATCACCGAACAAACGGTCGCTTTTTGGAACGCTTGAATTCTATGAGAAATGATATTTCAGAATGAATCTATAAGAGTTTGTTTGGAAGCAAGGAGTAGAAAAACCAGGGATAAAATCTCTGTAGGGCATTTTGAGAGCACTTTCAACCCCAAAGGGAAAATTTTCCGCTCGGGAACAAAATACCTGTTGCTATTTAGAAACGACAGTGATAAAAATTGCAGCTATGAAAAAAATTTTAAAAAAAAAACATAAGATTCGGAAACAACAGAATTGTTTCCAGCATTCAGAAACAATTAGTTTCCAGCATTTTTTTCAGCATTGAAGAAGTGATGTTCAATTAGTTTCCAACAACAGAATTCCATCCCTTAGTTTCCACAATTGAACACCACAATTAGTTTCCAACATTTTTTACAATGTTCAATTAGTTTCCAGCATTTTTTTCAGCATTGAAGAAGTGATGTTTAATTAGTTTCCAGCATTGAACAACAGGGTTAAAACAACAGAATTGTTTCCAGCATTGAAGAAGTGATGTTTAATTAGTTTCCAACAGGGATAAAAATCCAGCATTTTTTTGAAAGTCATAACAACATTGCAAACTAAAAGGCAAACATGTCATACTCTGACAGGCTGAAGTGTGCATCTTCTCCTAATAAACCACTGGCAGCCATCAAATCAAATCCCTAAAGGCTCCTGAATATTCAATTTGCAGTCACTACAGAGTACATATATGAGATAACTTGATCCCTACGGTTCAATGAAACCAAGATCATCCTGATGCTACGTCTGATCATCGACAAAAGGCACTGATATGGCAGCGATTCCTTTAGTTCTTTGGCAAATTATGCAGTAGAAACAGAAAGCAGCAGAAAACAGAAGGCACTGATATGCACCAAAATTCGTCTCTAACCACACTGCAAGCATAAAACAGAAAGAAAGAAAAAAGCCATGTGATTAGTTTCCTGGTAATCTGTGTAACTAGAGCTGAGCTATTAAATTTCATGGAATACTACGCAAGTAAGCAACAGGACTATATCGATAACCACAATGTACAGATTCAGAAAAAAATATATTCAGAAACTAATTAAATAACGCTTAGGAATGTCTATATTTGGTTGCCCTGCCAGTTACTTGAGCAGTAGCACCAGCTCCGATGGGATGGGCGTTATGCAGCAGCAGTTCAACGGAAAAACACCAGTGAAAAGCTAAGCTTCTAGTATAACAATTAGATAGACTAATACAGTATATAGTCAGTATGTAAATTAATCGGAATGAAAACCACCAAACCACATTTTTTTTAACTTGGTTGTGTTCCCTGATCCAACTAGAAAGAGTACCCAAACCAGCAACAGTACAAACAATGTTTAAAAAATCCAACCACAAACCAAGTCTTCTATTCATTCAGGTGAACAGCCTAGCCTTAATTTTGTTGCATCACACATCTCTTCTTTGAGTCCCTTGCCCCAGCTAGACAAATCACTCGTCAGCCAAGCATAAATTCAGGAATTAGGGAACAAACACACTAAAAAACAATGCTTTGAGTTGATGCAACGACAATATGACATCTTAAGCTCTTATATTGTTATCACACAATCAGGCAGTGACAAAAACATATGTATATAAAAAAAAAAACTAGACAATGATTGATCGATCATTTGTGGAAATATACAAAACCAGGTTATAACATAATGATAAAGCGAGCAGATCAAGCAAGCTCAAAAAACACAACAGCACATAAGGCAAACTCAAACTGTGTAGAGTCAACATATATCAATCTTTGGACATTATGGTTCAACTAAAATAGTAAAATACATCCTCATCTATATAGAAAATGATGTCGACTGACACGCCGACAAAGAGAGGGAAAAGATGTGACCAATTTTGATGCGGTAGAAAATGATACCACATGCCCATGTAGTCATTGCCATTGTCAAAGGTCTTGATGGAGCAAATACCTATGCCAAATTTACATACATACACACAAAAAAAAACACCTTAAACCAACCACCACCGCCAAGTAAGCCCTTCCAACAAAATAGCACCAAGGGCTGGTAGTTTCAATCCACAACTAATTCAATGGACCACTAGTAGTATAGTACCCAAAAGAATAGAAGTTTGTAGGATCGAAAAGGCGACTAGAGGGGGGGTTGAATAGGAGCTCAATCAATTTTGCGTTCAAGATTGGATTCAACACATATTTCACTCCAATAGCTATGAGAGTTATGAAGATCAATAGATAAGCACAGTGGAAGACTTATGTTGAGTCCACTCCAAACCCCCAAAGCATGGCAACAAAAACAGAGAGTTGTGCTGAAAAACAGGAAAAACGGAACTACCGCAGGCAACCAGGCGGTAGTGCCTAAAATCGGAACTACCTCAGGAAAAACAGTGGTACAACCGATAATCAGAACTATCGCAGGTATAATGGTGGTATTACCGATTATCCTGGAGTAGACAACGACGAAAACCAAAATTAGCACAACTTTTGATCCGTTTGGCCAAACTCTACGAAACTTGAAACAAAGCTTCACTATAAGGTTAAGAACCTATTCCAATCAAATATTAAGCAGATCCACGTCAAAATTTCAACCTTTTTCCATTTGAACGAAGTTTGGTTCAAAACCGAGTCAAAAAGCAAAACATGATCTAAATCTTGCTCGTGGGTAAAGAATGACCAAGATGGTCTTAGATGCACTCCCATATGTCACTGCAACCTAGATCACCACAAAAACTCGGGAGAACACCAACAAGACTCCAAAATCACAAAATCATTAAAAGAGAGCAAGAACATGAACAAACTCATCTTAGGGAACCTTGCTTGGATTGATTCATGATCAAGTGATGTTTATAGCCTCTCTATGCTAGAGGACACAACTCAAACAAAAGAGCATACAATCACTTGAACTCTAGAAAATTCATGATCAAGTGATGTTTACAGCCTCTCTATCCTAGAGGACACAACTCAAACAAAAGAGCATACAATCACTTCAACTCTAGAACCCTAGACCCTCCCTTTCCTCTCCTAGTCCTAACAATACAAGTTAGGGTTTTTCATGTATGAGGCTTGGGGGCTGTTGGACAGCACCCTCTCCTATTTATAGGGAGGCCTAGCTTCTAGAAGACAATACCCATTGGGCACCTGTTAAGCCCACTCACAAACAAGTTTAACTCACGCACGTATTTTAAAGCATCATTTTCATCACTTCTTGACATAAACCACTTTTCATTACGTCGTCTTGCGCCACGGTTTAGCCAAGAGGTCACCAAGGGGGTATTTGGTGAAATTACCAAAATACCCCTTCTAGATCCTTTTCCACAGACCGAGTCCAATCTTGGTAAAGCAAACGCCTGCTTCGCCACGTGTAGGTTGATCAACAGTTCTCAACATGTCGGTAGGTCTCTCCCTTCCGGCTCTCACCGAAACCTCCATGACACTTGCACCGACCCCCGCGTCGCTTAATCCAACCAGTCGCACCGAACTGCCCATTCGGTCATCCTTGTCCATTCTGCGCCACACTTGAGTCCATTGACCTCACCTGGCATTCTCGGTCATTCTGAACCTCAGCTCTCCAAGCTTAGTCCCGATCATCCTCGCCGGTGACCGTCGTTGACCTCCAAGTAACATGCACATCAATAGACAAAGAAATCGATTTTGGGAATAAATTCTTCACAACTTGACCCACGTTAGTCAAAACATGCATTATGCAACACATATGCACTGATCCCATGAACTTGACCTAACCCAAATTCAAAATTCCAATTTACCACAATCGGAACTACCGCCAAGTAAAAACCGGAACTACCGGACTTCCGGTAGTACCGCTCCCTCCCAACACTACGGTCGTATCGATTCTCGGAAGAAACCAAAATCTCACAAAATTCCTTCTCTGGAAAAAAACATACCTCCATCAACCGGTATTACCGCCATGCGGAAGTACCGCCAATTATAAGGCGGAACTACCAATTTTCCTGACAATTGCGGTAGTACCGCGCCTTGAACGCCGGTACTATCGATTATCCTGACACTTGCTGAAAACAGGAATTTCGACAAACCTTCAAAGCAAATTCCAATTGTCTCATCATCTTAAGATCATGAGAATATCCCCATGATATCCACAAAGTTAGATTCCAAAACTAAGCTATTAGAATTTTGAAGAGCAGATCATAGAAACATTATTGTGCTAAAGCAGGACTACCATATCAAAACAATAACTAAATGACAAGATGCAGGCAACTGGAGAATCAGACAGACACAGGTAAGTTTTATCAATCAAATGAATTTGTAGGCCAAAGATATACCCTCGTGACCTCCTCCTATGTTCTGAAATATTGGTATCTTGAATTCTTGACCTCTGTTTAATTTGAAGCGAAACCATCCAACAAACAACAGCAGGAGCTAACATTCTTACTCTCACATACCAAATGCTAAAAACTTACAACCGCACCAAACTTGACAGAGCAAAAGATAATCACACATTTTAGCAAGCAAAATAGCATAAACATAAAAAAGAAGGGCAATTCCAAGAACCCGTCTCCCAGGGTTACATGCAGAACGATAGCGGGAAGAAGAGGGGTCTTTACCGGTGAGACACCTTTGCCGGAGAGGAAGGAGGAAGCACTTGGCAGTGGAGCGAGGCGCTGGTGCGGAGGGAGGGAGGCGCCAATGTGGAGGGAGGGCGGTGTCGATGTGGAGGGAGGGAGGCGCGCGGCAGCGCTGATGCGGAGGGAGGGAGTCGCGCCGCGATGCGGGAGGACTCGAGGATAAAAAATCCCCATGTGAGCATTCGACGTTTACTTCCTCGTGGAAACGACAGGGAACGGGCCGGGGATACACGTCCCTTCGTCCTCCAAACGGGACGTTCGATGGGGCAGGGGAAATTTCCCCTAGGCCTTTCAATCCCGGAGATTCGGCGGGGATCCCGGCCGGGATAGAGGTTCCCAAACAAAGCCTAAGAAAGGAATATTTACTCTCGCTATGTGAGTTTTTGTACTAAAATTTTGAGGTTTTGCTAATATGAGGTTACCTGCACTACGAGTTTTTGGCTCATTTAGCCTCGTTTTGGACCAAAATAGCAAAAAATAGCCACTCTCTCAACGAAATGGCAAAAATAACACCCTTACCGCGCTCAAAATGCATGGTAGGGGGCCTGCCACACCACCACTGCGTGGCAGCTGGCCTACCCACGCCACCTGTCGCTCGGTGGGAGCATAGCAGGGCGACGGATGCCGAATGGGAGGCCACCATGTGGCCTACTACGCAGTAGACCCCCTGTCGTGGACTTTGAGCACAACACTCGTGTGGATGTTATTTTTGTCAATTTGTTTACCAAGAGAAGCTATTTTAACTATTTCATCGTGCAACAGTGCCGTTTTAGCCATAAACTCCCTGCACCAATTCTTGAATCACGTGTTCCAAACAGAGAATTTGGAGGGGAATTTGGAAGAGAAGGTAGTAGTTGTGGTTGTCTTCTGAAAGGTGACTATTGATTTACAAAGGAAACGGTGCATAGGAAATTGATGTCTTCAATGGTTTGCATAACTTATAATTTACGTTTTAGAAAGCATGCAAACAAAATTTTCTAAATTTGATCACAGATATATGAAGTGCCCTTGGGATTGGTCATGTGAAAATGGTATCATTATATTTGTTACGGAAAATATTTTTATAATATAATAATTTTTACTAACATATAAATATAAAGAAATGCTGGTCAATGCTACTTGTTGGAGATCGTGTCTATGTCCAAGTCATCATATATTATTGAACAGAGAGGGTAACATTTAATCTTACTAGAGGCATGTGCGCTCCACACGGAGGGCCAAAAAAGAAAGACCCGCGCCCAGCAGAGCAGGGTGGGGCTGGGACCCGCAACGCAAGACGGTCGTCCGCCGCTGGCCTATTGACTTCCATTCTAAGCTCTGACGCCTCCCGAATGATCCATGTGCGCGTGTCTCGTGAGGGCTCACAAGCAAACGGGAAGGCCGAAAGCAGCCTACGATCAAACGGTGGAGAAACCAACGAAACACAAACGGACTGCCAAAACAAACTTCACATGGTCGGAAGGAGGTTTCGATTACCAGGTCGGAAGGAGGTTTTGACTAACTAGTCGTAAGGAGGTTTCGACTACATAGATGGTTTCAACTACTTGGCCGGTTTCGAGTATCTGGATGGAAGGAGGATCGGCTACTGTACGACTGGTTTCGACTACCTAGTCGGAAGGAGATTCGACCACACGACTGGTTTTCGACTACCTGGTCGGAAGGAGGTTTCGACTACTTGGTCGGAAGGAGGTTTCGACTAACTGGTCGTAAGGAGGTTTCGACTAGCTGGTCGGAAGAAGGTTCGATTACACAGCTGGTTTCGACTACCTGGTCGGAAGGAGGTTCGGTTACACGACTGGTTTAGACTACCTAGTCAGAAGGTGGTTCGACTACTATACGACTTGTTTCGACTACCTGGTCGGAAGAAGGTTCGACCACACCACTGGTTTCGACTACCTAATAGTAAAGAGTTTTCAACTATCTAGTCGTAAATAGCTTTCAACTACCTGGCCGGGAGGAGGTTCAACTACTCGATTGGTGACTACCTGGTCGTAAGGAGGTTTCAACTACGTGATTGGAAGGAGGTTTGACTACACGGCTGGTTTTCGACTACATGGTCGGTTTTGACTACCTGGTCGGAAGGAGATTCGACTACTATACGACTGGTTTCAACTACCTGGTCGGAAGGAGGCTCAGCCACATGACTGGTTTCGACTATCTAGTCGGAAGGAGGTCTCGACTAACTGGTCGTAAGGAGGTTTTGGCAACCTAATTGGAAGGAGATTTGACTACACGGCTGGTTTCGATTACCTGGTCGGACGGAGGTTCGAGTACACGACTGGTTTCGACTACCTGGGCGGAAGGAGGTTCGACCACACGAATGGTTTTGACTACCTGGCCAGTTTCGACTACCTAGTCGGAAGGAGGTTCGACTACTGTACAATTGGTTTCGACTACCTGGTCGGAAGGAGGTTCGACCACATGACTGGTTTCGATTACCTAGTTGTTTCGACTACCTGATCGCAAAGAGGTTTCGACTACCTGGCAGGGAGGAGGTTCGACTACTCGGCTGGTTTCGACTACCTGGTCAGAACGAGGTTCGACTACGCGACTAGTTTCAACTACCGGGTCGGTTTCGACTACCTAGTTAGAAAGAGGTTCGACTACACAACTGGTTTCAACTACCGGGTCGGTTTCGACTACCTAGTCGGAAAGAGGTTCGACTACACAACTGGTTTCGACTACATGGTCGAAAAGGAGGTTCGACTACACAACTGGTTTCGACTACCTTGTCGGAAGGAGATTTGACCACACGACTGGTTTCGACTACCTGATCGGAAGGAGGTTTGACCGCACGACTGGTTTCGAGTACCTGGTGGTTTCGACTACCTAGTCGTAAGGAGGTTTCGACTACCTGGTCGAGAAGAGGTTTGACTACACGATTGGTTTCGACTACTTGGTCGTAAGGAGGTTTCGACTACCTAGTCGGAAGGAGGTTCGACTACACGACTGGTTTCGACTACCTAGTCGGAAGGAGGTTCAACCACACGACTGGTTTCGACTACCTGGTCGAAAGGAGGTTCAACTACACGACTGGTTTCAATTACCTGGTGGTTTCGACTGCCTGGTTGTAAGGATGTTTCGACTACCTGGACGGGAAGAGGTTCGACTACACACTGGTTTCGACTACCTGGTCATAAGGAAGTTTCGACTACCAAGTCAGAAGAAAGTTCGACTACACGACTGATTTCGACTACCTGATCGGAAGGAGGTTCGACTACACTGGTGGTTCAGGGAGGAGGCGCCTATAGCGTCGTGTCAGGCGAGGAGGTAGGCCACACGCAATAAATGCGCAACGACGAGAGAAGCAAATGGGAACGCAAAGCTAAAAAATTATCGTGCAGCTGGGAACAGGCGACGCGTGGGATCCGGCAGAGTAAAATTTTTGGGGCGACGCGGCCACCATGCTCTCGCCTCAAAACTCTCTCCCTTTAACCGGTAGGATAACATCTTAACATTGAACCTTATAAATATTAGCGCAGAGTGCTACAAATGGGTATAATTGGAAAATCATATTCAATGTGAAGGCGTTGACAAGTTCCGTCGAATCTCCGAGACAAGGTTCCTAAAGGCATCTCCAATGTATAGAGCCCAAATGGATTCTAAGATAAAGTGACATGGTTTAGTGCCATCTCCTGCGATTTATAGAACTCATATGGGTACTTTGAGTAGGCTCCTCAACTTTGTAAAATATCACCACCCTGCCGTTAACCCCTCTCTCTCCCCTCCCACCCCTCCTGTTCACCCTGCCGTTAACCCCTCTCTCCCCTCCCTCCAGATCCAAATCCACCGGCCTCGGCCCTCTCCGGTGGCGGTGGTGTGTCGCTCCTTCCTCTCTCCGCCGAAGGAAGGCGAAGATCCTGCAGCCTCCCGACGTCGACGTCCCTCCCAGCGGCTAGATGTGGCAGCAACACGCCTCCCACGGCCTCCCGCCTGCCCTTCGAAGGCAAAGATCCGGCGGCGGCGCCCCTTTCCTGGCTACGTGAGCATTGCTCCACACAACCCCTATCCACCTCAACCCCTGACCTAATGCATTCATTCTTTGTCCTTAGCTGCACGCCTGCACGTGTCAGTTCAGTTGTGACCCTCGCTCCAACCATGGAAGTCGAAGCTCCGAGTCCTAGCCTTCCCTCCATGATCTGCTGGAGATGACACTATCTCACTTGGCTGGATTGGACTAATATTAGTTCGTCAAGTACCAGGTGACGTTGCCTCTTGTCACATTAGCTAATGGCATATCTTGGTCAAGAGTTGTCATCTAATCGGCCTCATCTTTTGTCGGCAACCATCTTGTTGCCTAACCACGGGTTGTATTATTCTAGAATTGTCAGAACTCATCAACAGAGACTGTTCCAAAAGAAACTTGGAAGTGAACCCCACTGAACTGGCTCACAATCCCCACTTCGATGGCAACAGCAATGCACTGCTCTTCCTCTAAAATAGAACATGTTCGTCTTATAATCAAGAAGCAACTCAAGACCAACAATCTAACTGTAGAGTCCAAGATCATGTATACTCAGTTAAAAGAAGGCAAAAGGCGTTCAAAACAATATCAAAAGCAGTAACATCTCTCACTGGTACTATCACATCCAAAGAAAGTGCGAGCCAGTAACACCTCTTGATCTTACTACCAGTGCTGATCATTTGATTCGCTGTAAGCGCTGGGCGCGCGTCCCGGCCGCCTCAGCGCGCGGCGGGGTAGTCGAACGGCAGCGGCCGTACGTCGTTGCTGAGCGGGCCGGCGTGGCGGAACCCGTACGCGCGGAGCACCTGGTCGTCGGCGAAGTTGAGCGCGCGGCGCATCCCGTCGGCGCAGCTCTCCCTCGAGTAGATCCGGTTCGGCTCGCCGCCGCAGGGCTGGCACCCCGTGAAGTGCGTCACGAACGGCCTCCGCCACGCCGCCTGCCAGCCCCCCGCCGGCCCCGGCACGCTCCTCCTGACCGCCGCGTTCCTCGCCGCCGCGTACCGCAGGTGCTCCCATTCCGCGTGCCGCCGCCGGAGAACCGCCGCCCCGGCGGCGCTCCTCTCGGCCGCCACGTACCGCGCCGCGACGCCGTCGAGCCGGTCTACGATCTCCGCCCAGTACCCCTGGAAGTAGTACTCCCTCTCGAGGTAGGTCTTGGCGCCCCATTTCTCGCGGTTCTTGAAGAGCAGGTACACGAGCGCCGACTGGTCGTCGGACTCGTTGGTGGACTTGTTCTTGAGCGTGTCCCTGAGCACCTTGCCCCACTCGCCGTACTCCGGCGAGGCGGGGCCCATGCGCGCCCACGCGTCCATGAAGTCGAGCGACCACTGGCAGTTGCGGATGAGGAAGACGCCCGCGTTGAGACCCACCCACGACTTGGCGTCGTACACCTCCTTGGGCCAGCCGTGGACGACGAGGTTGTGGTCCCTGTACCTCGCAAGCGGAAGGGAGAAGTCCATGTCGGTGAGCACGGCGTCGGCGTCGATCCACCAGACCCACTCGGCCTCCGGGTGGGCGAGCATGGTGGCGCGCACGGTGGGGATCTTGGTCCAGTAGGCCAGCATCGCCGGCTGTAGCAGCGCGTTGTTGTAGAAGAGCTCGATCCCGTGGAGGCGGCAGTAGTCGAGCTTGTTCTTGAGGAAGCGCAGCAGCAGGTGGTCGCCCCCTGTGCCGGCGCACGGCGGGGACTGCGACCCGGACACCATCACCACGCGCTCCCTCCTTGCGCCTCCGCCTCCGCTGGCGTTGAGCCCGCGCGGGTAGTGCAGGCGCAGCCACTCGGCGCGCCTCGCGTCCCACCCGGTGAGGCGCCGGTCGACGGTGTATGACACCTCCGGGTCGTCGTAGAACGTGCGCCCCGTCCGAGGGCCCGCGCCGGCGGCGGCGGAGAAAGGGTAGGCGACCAGGTTGGGCACGGGCGTGGGCGCGAGGAAGGAGGACACCCCGAGGAGCACAAGCACCGCCGCCACGGCGCCGGCCGCGAACACGAGCGCCTCGTGGAGTCGTCCCGCGAGCACGACGTGCCCGTGCGGCCTCGGTGCGGCGCCCTTACTCTTGCTTGCGGCCGAGATGCAGAACGGCGCGGTCTCCGATGCCGCCATGCTCTCGCCTCGCGGCTCGCGCGCCCGGTTGTGTTAAGCGCAAAAGGCAAAGGCCTCTCGACTCTCGTCTCGGGGTGGTGGCTTTTTTGACGGGAGGGGTGTGAGTGTGACTCGAGGTGGGGGAGACGCCGAAACACCGGGCTCGGCCGTGGTCTTGTGCGGCAGCAGCGCCAAGAAAGCGGAAGCCGTGTGCCTCTGCGCGCGTTTGCAGCCTTTTCCGAGCGGGCGAAATGGCGATCGCGTGAGGCCTCGGCTCGGCAATTTTTGGCCGTATTGGACCGTTTGTGACCGGATTAGCGAAACTGGTTCTCGCCTCACGGTATTTGCAGAAATAATCGTCGGACTGTATGATCATTGTACGAAATAGTTATTGAACCGACACTCAGCAACAACTACATAGCTACCGTGCGGTGAAGCTAGCTCCTGCACGACTACCGTGCGTTTCAAATTTGGATTTAATTTGAACTAGTCTAAATAATTTGTTTGCCTGGCCAAGGTTATGTTGTACTAGTGCTGCTACTAAACAAGATGAAGGGAGCCTACAGGGATTTGTCAGTAGTAATAAATACGTAAAAGTCAACTCAACCTTGGCACCTCCATTTTGACTTGAATGTACCGAGAAATACCATTATTTAATTCTAGCTGTACAGGGTGTCGTGTGCCATGGATGCTTGTTTTTATTTTATTGTCAATCTTTTGATTACATTGCATTTTATTCCTTGCAGATATTGGCATCTATCTGTCATCTGGTGACTTTCAGTCTTGTGTAATCAGTAACTAGGCGTGTACCAAGGAACTAAACAAATGGTTCACTAAAAAGTTTGAGAATGTGTTTTTCCTTTGTGATTTTGTTATTTCTATTTATATTTAAAAAAAGCATGCATATATTTAAACTAATTGTTTCCAACTAATTAATTTTATAAAATTAATTAATTACAATTAATTATTTGGTAACTAATTAATGGTGCGTCAAGAATGTAAACTAACTAATTACTTACCAAAAGTAAATGTGATCGTAATTAGTTACGTAATTAATTAGTTACCAAAATTAAACGTGACCTAATTAGTTATGTAATTAATTAGTTTTAATTTTTGAGGTATTGTTAATTAGTTATCAAATAATTAGTCGTCATTAATTAGTTTTGCGAAATTAATTAGTTGTAAACAATTAGTTGAAATATGTGCATAATTTTTTAAACATAAATAGGAATAACAAGATCATGAAGGAAAAAACATATTCTCAAACTTCTTAGTGAACCATTTGTTTAGTTCCTTGCTACAAGTCTATTTACTGATTACACAGGACTGGAAGTCACCGGATCACAGGTAGATACCAATATCTACAAGGGATAAAATGCAATGCATTCAAAAGATTAACAATAAAATGATAACAATCATCCATTGAATATGACACATTGTACAGCTAAGATTAAATGATGGCATTTACATGTACATGCAAGTCAAAATAGAGGTACCAGTGTTGAGTTAAGTTTCTATGTGTTTATTACTACTAACAAATCCCTGAGGACCGAGAGAGACTCATGCATGTTTCCTTCATCTTGTTTAGTAGTAGCACTAGCATAGTATAGAATAGCTTTGGTCAGGAAAACGAATTGGACTAGTTCAAATTAAGTCCAAATTTTAAAGGCGCCGTGGCTGTACGGTAACCCCTCCTCCGCATGGTGACCGTGTGATTGTTGCTATATGTTGGCCAATAACTATTCCACACGGTGATTGTCCGGTCCAGACATCATTTCTGAAAATTCCGCACGATGAGAATTAGTTTTGTTCGTACGATTGCAAACAGTGCCCATACGCCAATGCGGAAAAAAAAAATCTCGGCTCGGACCGCCGCGCGGCGCGGCTACGCACGGGGTGAAACGGGCGCGCCGGGCTGTGATTTCGGGGTTTTTTTGGTGTGTGTCGGCGCGCGGGCATGTGGCGGTGTCGCCTTGCGCGGTTGGCTAGCCGCGCGGCGGTGCGATTTGGGTTT
This sequence comes from Hsuehochloa calcarea, assembly GCA_036346395.1. Classification (NCBI taxonomy): domain Eukaryota; kingdom Viridiplantae; phylum Streptophyta; class Magnoliopsida; order Poales; family Poaceae; genus Hsuehochloa; species Hsuehochloa calcarea. The sequence continues at coordinate 30,046,887 of CM070614.1, forward strand.
TAGCCGCCGCTCGGCTTGGGATGCACCCTTTCATTGGACGGTTCTGATTTCTAAGGGCTAGTGCTGTACAGTACAGGTGGTATATGTAGCTGTATAAAGATGGGCATAGCATGTGATTCGCGTATTAAAGGCGAAATGTACTAGGGTTGTTAGCAAGGGAAATAACAAAAGTTTCGAGAGTGAGTGAGAAATAGCCTTTCCTGGGGTGCAGAACCCTGGATTTGTCCCCCAAATCCACCAATGAATTTCAACAAAGTAGAGACAAATGGTTCGATTTAACCTTTCCATATCACAACTCCAACCTCAACCTCTGGCAAACATCCATCGATCAATCTACAGCTTGCCTCACCATTTGTTTTGCCGCTGTTGCCACCTACAAAGAATGCTCTCGAGCTTCCCGATGACACTGTCTCACAACTCTCGTCTTGTTGTTGCTGAATGGATGGCCTCTCGGCATTGCTTAGTCCTTGTAGCATTGAGATTCTTTGCTACGTGCTTAACGCCGCCAGAGACTTCTAAGTTCTATTGATGCCTCTCTAATACCTCATTATTCATGGGGTCCGAGTCTTGAAGAAATTGGGTTGGAGGAAAGAATTGGCCAACTTCGGTTCTGAATCTGGAGAGAAGATCCAAGCTCAATGTGAAACTGAAGGAGAGATGTAGATTCAGGGTAGCGAAGAAGAAGCAATGCAGCTTGATCTAGCCCGAACAAAAGAGGCAACAACCTAGATTTTCTGGAATCCACCTCACGGAGTTGGGGGTAAATACAGGGATATGCACCCGGTTTTCTCACAGGCGGAATTGATAATATACCCTCCATTTAGATATGTATTCAGATTATACCTTCAATTTAGATGTGATTTGTTATTTTATCCCCTGCTTAATCTGTTTCTTAATAACATACCCCATTTGCAATGTTTTATTAATATATGGTGTTTTCTTTTTCAATTTTGACAACAGGAAATTACCAGAATGCCACACACTCTCTCTCTCCTCTATTCGTCTCCAGCACAGCGACTTCCTCGCCTCCTCTGTGTGGAGCCCAACCCCGACGCATCACATGGATTCAACCTCTCCCTCGATCCCGACGTGGCTCCTGCTCCAGCTCTCCCATGGCCTCTGTTGCCCCGTCCTCTTCATCGGCGAACCAACGAGCTTGTGGCGGTACCACGCCTACCTCACCGCCAACACGCCCGCCGCAGTGGATCACGCCCTCCGGGGAGACTATGGCGGCACACACCTACTTGTGGAGGAAGAGGCCCAGATCTGGGTTGTCCAGTGCCGTCTCGTCCATCTCCGGCTGCACTGCTGCCTTCCTCGGCTTGGTGCGGGACGAAGTTGAAGGGGACAACGACGGCGTCCTCATCCTAGGTAGCGGCGACGAGAGACAGTGGGAGCGAGGTGTCGGCGACACGACGACGAGAGCGAGATGAACTGGGTTGGTGAGGGAGGTGTTGGTGGTGCGGCGGCGGTAGCTCGGTGTCGGTGGCGGGAGCAAGAGGTTGGCGAGGGGAGATCTAAGGAGGAAGGAAGAAGAGAGAGAGGAGGATGACGGGTTGACGAGAACAACTCAGTATTTTTGCATGACAAAAAATGATAAATAGGTGAATATTATTAAAATGATAAAAATAAGGTATTTAATAAAAAGGGACTAAGCTAGGGTAAAAAATAAATTACGTCCTATAGGAAAGGAGGATAAAATATAAAAACGCAACTAACGAGGGTAAAAAAACCATTTCCCTTTTGCATGGGCACGCAAGGCATCCAAGGAAAGATGCTTGGTTTAATGCGGATCTGGCATATTTGGGAGTCGATGCTAGTCAATCAGTTGGATACTACTCGGATCAATCAGCTGGATGCGAAAACATGTGGCCTCATTCAATGATGATTATACTACTCAGCTCGTAACCTCGAACAAAAACATCCGGTTGGGCCGGGCTCGGGCTGAGGTTGGGCCTGTTTCGGGCTGAGATTTTAAGCCTGGCCCAGCCCGAAACATAGCCATAGCATGCTTGGGCCGAATCGCCGAAACATAGCCATAGCATGGATGGGCCGGATCGGGTCAACTTTGCTCAGGTCTACTTAGCTTAACGAAACAACATCCCATATGCATGAGACTGACAAATTGCTTAAGGACCACTTGTTTTTTTAGGGAAAGGGCCGCTGGTTAGTGATGCATCTATTGTTGCTATATTTCTACTTGTGTGATATTTATAGCCTTACTTGTCAATGTACCCCTTAATTTTTTACTAATTACATCTGCTGGATACATGTCAAAGACGAAGCGGGTTTTACATGGCTGGATATATATGGAAATCGAATTTAGCTAGAATTGACATATGATATGTTCCACACGAGCCAATCACAGCTAGCTCACAGGGATATGAAAGAGAAGAGTTAGGGAGACAGTGATTGGGATGAAGACAGGTTAAAGCAGTAGCTGTCACTCGGAACTGATTTTGCCGCCCAAACTAGCTAGACATCCTCTCTCTCACACACACACACATATGTATATATATATATATAGCCTGGATCGTGTTGCGCGCCAGCCCACGCTACCTCATGCTACATGTGTTGCGTCAGCTCGCGCACTTCTCGCGTGTGATCGGCGGTAAAACACACGTGTACACGTTGCAATCAGCGATAAAAGTCTCGGTATCGCCTAATCTAATAGTAAAAACCAATATCGAAGCGTTTAGCGGTGAAATCGATGGTAAAAAAACGTGTGTCACCTAAATTGGCAGTAAAAAAACTGTTACCCCCGCAATCAACGGTAAAACCAAGATCACTGTTACGCCGCGAATCGGATAGTAGTTGACAGTAAAGTTACTTCCAGGGGATACTGGTACCAGTAGGCACATGTGCACCTTGCCTATTTTTTTTACTGTCGACACACCTAGTGTTTAATGTCCTCTCGACCATTTACTGTGTGCAACACGGTTTACTATTTTTTCTGAATTGTATTACTGTAAGTGACATGAATTGTTACTGCAATAGATATGTATATAATTAATAATTCAGATGATGTGTTTTACGTTATGCCAAAATGAGTTTTACTATACAACAAACTTGTCGATATGACCACTCTATGACCTGCGCTGACGAGGATCTAATAATCCACAATTAATTAATTTATTTATCTGTAACATTTATATATATTAATGTATTTTATATAACCTTCGAAGATACCACTCAATATTAACAATAAGAGAGATCATACAAACCTAGTGTCGATCTTACGAAATAAATAGAGAAAAATAGCAAAGAGTTCTTGGGAGAGAATAGGGCTGCTCTTTATTACTATGAACTGGCTATTACAAGGAATGCCTTCGACTAGGCAGTAGACTAATCCTAATTACACTGAAGCGTAATGCTTGTTATGGTGTTGCAATCCAATTATCTGTTGATCTTCCGGATCCACCTCTTCTGCCGCTTGCATTCTTCTTTAAGTAGTTGACGAAGTGGTGGTAGTTACTCCTGGAAGTGGCGCCTGTTGGAAGCATCGCGACTGGTCGGAGTGAGGCAACGGTTGATGAAGTCGCAACCGTTCTACGGTTGTGTGCCCGTGAGACACTTAATCTAGGGTAGTTGTTGTCAGTGTCTGAATTATGAAATATCGCGTAGAATGGAACAAACATGACATGTGTTCCATTCATCACAAGGTGAGGAATATACCCGGAGTCAGATCCAGATGCCAGTTCATTGCTTCTACGAGTAGTCATCTGGTCGGGGACTAGGTATAGGATCTCATCTGGCCAGGGTATCCACGATATAACCTCTAGAATTCTTACGACCACGGAGGTCGTGAGCCTTAGGGGTTATGACCATGAAGATATATGATTTTTTATTATGTATCAAAGTAATACATAGATATTTTAATCCTCGTCAGCTAGCCCCCGAACTTTAAATGAATTGGCTATGTGAACACTTTCTCCCGATGAAGTCATATCGGGCAGACACTCATTCAATGCCATGACACACGAGGTGGTCTGTACTCATTTTAAAGTTGAGAAACATCCTTGGAACCCGAAGAGTTTTTCTGTCCGTTGGACAAAAGGTTTTGTCCATTAGACTTTTGGGTAACTCCCGATTGTGGTTCAAGAATAGCGGCTATAAAATCCCTTAGCGCGGGGCTTAGGTTTTTACGCCTCTTGCTTTCCCTTTTCATCTCCTGAGAGAAAAAATTGTCTCCGACCTCCCTTTGTTTACAACCTTCCGCGACCTCCTTTCTTCGCCCATCCAAAACTCCGCCATGTCGGATCGTATCACCAACTGGTCGGCTTCTGATCTGAGCGAGAAGAACCTTGAGAGCTTGGAGAAGACCGGGTTGCTTCTTGACAAGAACCTGATTTCTTGGAGATCAACAGCCGGAGATCATTCTCCGAGCCGTGAAGATGGGGAAATTGTTGTTTTCCTCGCATATATCGAATGCAGATTCAGGCTCCCAGTTCACTCCTTTCTTCCCAAAGTTTTGGAGCACTACGGAGTCGAACTGGTGAATCTTACTCCCAATGCTATCGCCAACCTCAGCGTCTTCGTCTACGTCTGCGAAGCGCGTTCTCATTGAAACAATCAGTTCGAGAAGAGCCTATTTGCAATTCTGGAGGAAGCATGGCTTCAGCACCATAAACCAGAAAAAAATAGAGTTTCACCGGTTGCACGACTGGTCGTGGTTCGAACAACCCATAACATAGAAGGAAGTTATTGAACCCAAGCTCCTGATCGTGTTGTTAATTGGTCGAATATTCGTTGTTTTATTTCTTACATTATGATTCCATTGGCCGGCTCAACTGCTCCATTGCTCTGCGGATGAGTGCCAGAAGCAAAATGTATCTTGATACTTAGATCATCGCAGAATTCTTAAAAATTTTCACTAGAGAACTGGGTACCATTGTCTGTGATTATATGACTGGGTATGCCAAATCGCGTGATCACGTTTTTTTGTGAGGAACCTCTTAGCGGCTTCAGTTGTTGTTTATTATGTATCAAAGTAATACATATAGATTTTAATCCTCGTCACCCAGCAGTCGTAAGTTATTTTACGACCACCCTATATGGTTGTAAGGTCTTCTACGACCACCTATTGATTGTAAGTTCTACTACAATCACCATATATGGTCGTAAGTTCTTCTACGACCACCTATTTATCGTAAGTCATATTACGATTACCTCTTGGTCCTATGTCTTACTACGACCAAGTCATCTGCAACCACCCTATGGTCGATAATGTAGGGATACGGGCAGGCTACACTAGCTGATAATACAAAAAATCTACCACGTAAACCAGGATGCCACACAAGCAAGATATCACAAATCGTTACCACTAGACGCGCAGTGAAGCAGAAAAAAAGTTGAAGCAGCCTGGTCCAATGAAGAGCGCATCGACGAAGTGGTCGTAGTCGATCATCCTACGTCAAGCACGTTGATGCAGTGGTCGTAGTCAATCGTGCAGCGTCCTCGCAGTTAATCGCTTTCCTTGAAAAGCCGCGGATCGTCCTAGAGCGCAACAGCAACCGCAGTAGCACCTCTACGGTATCCACACGTCTAAGGCAGGAACGCCGTATGCCGGTGTGCTAGCACCAAGTCGCACGGGAACGCTCTCTCAAGAAGATGGCGGCTAGAGTTTGGAGCAACTCACGTCAACTATTTTCATGTGTCTCCTCTGTTACGCACACCCCCATAGCCTCAAGCAACTCTGAACATGTTTGACGAATCGTATCCGTACTGGTTTGTTCCAACCCGTTAAGTGTGTGACCTTGTAGGTTCATGTGTAGTTTAGTTGTGACTCGGAAACCTTTTACGATCATGAGTCGTTAGTGGTAAATACCAGAAAATAATGATTCCCGAATACACACAAATTATATCAGACGAACCTTAATGTAATATGATCTACGACCAGGTCCTATTTGGTCTCGACCAGTTCATAACTCCTTACGACCATGTTTTGACCAGCCTACTACCAGCTCATGTTTGGTCTCGACCAGTTCGTAACTCCTTTCGACCATGTTTTGACCACTTAGAGATCATGTTCGACCAGCCTACGACCAGCTCGTATTTCTATACGACTAGTCCGTATCTGATTGAACTGAACGACCAGCTCGAGTATTATCCCTTTGCCTCACGATACCTGGTTGAACCCCAGGTGAGATATAATATTATCCATGGATTGTTCAATACTTTCTCGATCGAGTGTCAGATAACTTTATGTGGTCGAACTATTCGACCAGTAGTGGCATGGGCGTACACTTTCTTTATCCTATCATATTGAGGGGCCCAAAGATATCTTTCCTGTTATGTTAGGAGGAGCAAATCCCATATTCGACCAGACATATTCCTCTGCATGTTTTTTAGCATACCCGAAAGCTACCTTTATGACTACTCAGTTACAGAATAGCCCTTGGCAACTCCAAAGTGTACTCTTACACATGTAGGAAACTATGTTGATCTCAGGTCTAAGGATTATACGTCATCATTACTTGAGACTAACTGATGACACGTGAAATCATAACAATCTCAGTAGTGTCTTAAGGTGGGTCAATCCAACACCATGTTCTCTAACATAAGTTCACATTATTGATTCGGTATTCCTATATCCATGACCGATGAAATATGGTCATCAATCAATACATGTGTTGGTCGAAACGATCACTGGTGTTCCAATCAGTGACATCCGACCAGGGATACATTTAGAACAACATCATATAAGTTAAAAGAGCTTCACCAACAAGTCACATACTTGTTAATCTTTATGACAGATGATTCATTCAAGAAATAGAATAACACTTATTCAATAACTCATAAATATAGACGTGATACAATCATCTTTATGATTGCCTCTAGGGCATATCACTAACAAATAAAGGCTACAAACATGCAGGCCCAATTGACTAGGGACATTTGTGCGCTGTATTTAATACAAGTAGTAGTTAATGTGTGTCGTTATTTCTGAAATAACTGCATGTATTAAACCTCTGCCTCTAATATAACTGCAAGGCGATGCAGGGGGGTGTGTCTCTGACAATAACTACCCTTAAACGTGCTCATTGCATCAAGCGACAAGGTGCCTCTTGGCATGAACAATTGTCACCCCTTTCATGCGCTATATAAGGAGTAAAGTCGGTGGACATAGGAGAGACAAACGAGAGGCGATCAAGCAACGAAAGAAATATGAGTCATTAGTCTCAGCCTTTAGTGACTTCTCTTCCGTAAACACAATCAATACATCAAACACAAGAGTAGGGTTATTACTCTTTCAGGAGAAAGCCTGAACCTTTTTAAAATTCTTGTGTATCTTTCTGTGTGGTTTCGCTTCAGAAGAGCCTTCAGCATTCATTCATAAGATTGATACTAAACCATCGACAGTTGGCACCGTCCGTGGGGATAACAAAACCAATTTCTCCTTTCCTATTCGACAAATCGTCCTTATTTTTCAACTTTGGTGCTACCATGGCAGGAGAGTGGATTAAGGAGAATTTATTCGATTTGACAAATTACGCAGAACTTGACATAGATGACTGTTACAAGTACGAGTAGAGCATCATTTCGTCTGATAGCAGGACCATCTCCAGGGATCTTTCACCAGACGCAAGAGACCATGCCACAAACAATGTTGATGAGGGAGCTCCCCCCAGCATTATGCCCAGATAAGGAACCAGACTTCTCAAAGGGTCAGGGTCCATCCGACCAGGGTTAGGATCACGCCACAGCAAGTGCAGAGCACGGTGAGGGCCCCCCTCCAAATGTTCAAGACCGTCTAATCTAACACAACAAGTCCTAGAATCCATGATTACGGGACTCAATCAACTCCTAATAACCGTCACCCTTCGGTTACCCCACGAGGTGCATTGTCGAGCCTGCTTCACCTGTGGATTCGACCATACCCCCGCAGGGTTCACTTTCAGTCGGAGACGGTTAAAACTCAGAATTCCCCTTCCTGGAGGGGATTGTTCCAAGTCGTGAGACGTTGTATTTTGACTACTCCTTGAGTTAGGAGGACTCAGATGCTAGTGGAGACAGCAACAACCAAGAGGTCTTTGTCCTCCTCTCATATCCTAATATCTCTCCAAGAGGCAGGGTTGGGGTTGCTTCCCATCGCACAATCACTTCGGGCTCTCGTGGTAATGGCGAGAACACCTCCGGTGATGATCGGGATCTCCACATTCATTAGTGTGACCGAAATCCTAGAAATGATCGCTCTCCACTAAGACATGCTCCGGCTGACTCAGACGTCGATGATCCTGAAACCATTTGGAGAAGAAGAATTGCTACCTAGAGTTCCTTACCTTGGCACGTTCAATACCAGTCAGAGGCAGCTCAAGAACGTCAACAAATCAATGACTGGTTCGAAAATCAGACTCGAGAGCTTGGACAAGTGCCATGCTACAACCTCTTTGCTCAAGAGATCGCACGAAGACTTTGAAACACAATAGTCAGGCTCAAGCGGACTCGACAACACCGTCCTTGTATTTGTATCAGGACAACTCGACCAAACGCCAGTTGTTCGGATGACTCTCCTCGTGGGGAACGATAAGACAACAGGTTTGGTCGATCTCCTAACAATGACCCTCGATGGAGAAGAGTCCCACTAACAACTGGTGATCGACAAACTCCTAGAGGAGGTGGTCGTTCACCACTTCTTCCAAGAAATCTACACAGTAGATGCAGCACGAGGAGTATTACCCTTGTAGGGCTGAGATCTATGATAGGTCAGATCCACTTACCACTATGTATCATCGAGTACGATCATCTGGTGATGTCAACCCTTTTTCCCGCAAAGAAGGCGTTATGAAATCATTATCGTATGTCGGGCGTTTTCGCCTGACCTTCAAGCAGTTCGCTGGCCACCCCGCTTCCGACCAGTGAACACGGAGAAGTTTGATGGGTCACAAAATCCCATCGAGTTCCTTCAGATCCACACCACTGCAGTTCGAGCAGTAGGAAGAGAAGATCATGTCATGGCCAACTATCTTCCTACTGCGCTCGAAGGATCTGCTCGATCATAGCTGTTAAATCAACCACAAGAGTCGATATATTCATGGCAGCATCTCTGTAACCTACTACTAGCCAGCTTCCATAGTAGTTACAACCGCCTAGGAAAGGAGGACGACCTACAAAGAATCCAACAGGATTCTCACGAGACCCTGCGCTAGTTTATCAGGTGCTCCAGTTAGGTTCCCAATTCAATTCCTGAAGTTTCTAACTCTTCTATCATCAGAGCATTCAAGCAGGGGGTCCGCAATCAAAATGGTCGATCGTTATGCATTTATTGCAGAAGCAGTCGAGTGGAATCACACAATTGATCGTGACGATAAAGACACTCAAGGAAAGGGCGAAGGCAGCAAGAAGAAATATAAAAGGCTGGGAAATCCAAGTGTAAGACTAAATGTCGTAATCCTCAAGTCAAAAGTTCTAAGGAGGTCTTAGCCGTGTGCAACAAGGAGCCTCGAAGCTCCAAACCATACTTCGATCAGAGTAAAGGTAAACGTCCTGAATGAAAGAACGACAAGCACACAGCCTTTGCAACTGCTGAGTTTTTCAATGGAAACTAGAGGATTAGTACTCCGGCAAAGGATAACTTCCTACACTTAAAGTGGTGGGGCAAACGAGTGGTAAAAAGCAGTCGGATGACGATGAGAAAATGCCATTTTAAGATCCAGAACACACCATCAATCACATCTATGGAGAATCTTTAGCATATGAGTCGAAATGACTGCTCAAAGTCGTCGAACGCGAGGTAAATTCTATCGACCCTTCTCTTGTCAATAAAGTACCAAGTGATCAGAAATTACCATCTCTTTTGATAAATGTGATTGTCCGATTCCTTCTACTCGACCTGGTCATTTTCTGATCGTAGTTGAGCCCACCATCATCAACTGTCGAGTCAATCACGTGTTAATTGATGGTGGAAGTTCATTAAACATACTCTTTACAAGTGCCCTGGACGAGATGCAAGTTCCAAAACAAAGATCAAGCATGTACGGTACTCATTTCATGGGATCGTACCAGGGGCTTCGGCCAAGCTTTGGTCAACTTTCCCTTCCTATTACGTTTGGGTCACCAAACAATTTCATGACACAAAAAATATCTTTTGATGTGGTCAATTTCGAGACATCATATAATGCTATTCTTGGTCGACCAACTCTGGCACGATTTCTAATGGCTGCTCATTATGGTTATCAATATCTTAAGATGCCAGGTAGATAGCGCTTACATGTGACCGTAAGTCTCTCGAGATGGTTCGCATTGGGGTCGCTCTCGACCCCAGCATAGTGCAATCTTCGACCAAGCTGTTGAAGTCTAAAATTACCCCAAAGCCAAATGACCAAGTCAAAGAACTTGCACTGAATACAGAGGAGCCTTCGAATACCGTTTGCATTGGGGTCGCTATCGACCCCGCATAGGAAGACGCCCTCATCACCTTTCTCCGAGCAAACGCAGATGTGTTTGTGTGGCAAACATCTGACATGCCCAGAGTCCCTAAGGAGGTGATCGAGTACAGGCTGGCTCTACGGCCTAACAAAAAACCCGTAAAAGAAAAATTACGAAGGTTTGCACCTAGTCGACGAGATTCTATTAGATCAGAATTGGACGAGCTACTTAAGGCCGGCTTCACAAAAGTGGTTGACCACCTAGAGTGGTTGGCTAACCCTATAATGGTTAGAAAGTCTAATGATAAATGGTGTATCTGTGTAGACTTTACCCATCTAAATAAAGCTTGTCCAAAAGATGATTTTCAACTTCCTCGTATCGATCAGTTAGTTGATTCCACTGTTAGCTGTGAAATATTTAGTTTCTTAGATTCATACTCTGGTTATCATCAGATAAGTATGTGTTTAGATGATGAATAAAAAATTGCATTTATTACACCATTTAGAATATTTTGCTAAGTCAAAATATCATTTGATTTAAAAAAATATTGGTGCTTCCTTCCAACCCTTGATGCAAAATACCTTCCTTCCGCAACTTGGCCGAAACTTAAAAGCCTATGTAGATGATCTGGTCGTAAAAAGCATACAACGTCTTCATCATTTTTATGACATGCAGGAAATATTTGACATCCTCATAAAACACCAGTTAAAACTCAATCCTAAGAAGTGTGTGTTCGGTGTCTCTTTAGGAAAATTGCTTGGATTTCTTGTCTCTGCACGAGGGATCGAAGCAAGCCCTGAAAAGATAAAGGCCGTTGAACAAATGCACTCTCCGACCACAAAGAAAGAAGTCCAAAAACTCACGTGATGCATCACGTCTTTAAGTTGTTTAATTGCACGATTTGGAGAAAAAAGACATTCTTTCTTTAAACTTCTGATTAAACATAGGGTTTCGAATGGTCAGGGGAGGAAAATAAAGCCTTTGAGGATGTCAAGAGATATCATACGGGTGCTCCTATTATGGTTTCTCCTAAAGCAGAAGAAACACTTTTAATATATCTAGCTACTACACCACAGGCAGTAAGTGCGGTATTGGTCACCGAACATGAGAACATTCAACAATCAGTTTACTATGTTAGTGAAGTTTTTACATGGGCCCAAAGAGCATTACGCTTAGGTCCAAAAACTTCTATATACCCTCCTCATGTCTTTGAGGAAACTAAGGCATGATTTCTAGGCACACAAGTTAATCGTGTCATCTGAATTTCCCTTAGGAGAGGTTCTCTAGAACAGGGAAGCAGCAGGGTGTATGCCAAAATGGTTGGTTGAACATGGGGAGTTTGACCTCCATTTCGTGTCATGAACGGCCATTAAATCCCAAATCTTGGTAGACTTTGTTGCCGAATAGGTGAATCTTGAACCTGTTTAGGGACCCTAGTATGAATCACATGACCAGTGGACAATGTATTTTGATGGGTCAATTACGCCAAGTGGCTCGGGGGCTGGGGTGGTCTTTGTATTTGCTACAAGAGAAACCTTGAAATATGTTATTCAATTAAAATTTCATGCTACTAACAATGTGAAAAAATATAAAGGTTTATTGGCTAGCATATGAGCAGCGAAAGCGTTCGGGATTCGACGACTACTCGTGAGAGGAGACTCTCAGCTGTCGTGTCGGGTTGGAAAAGAGTACCAATGCTCTAATCCGACCATATCTTAGTACTTATCGGAAGTCAGGAAGCTTGAAAATTATTTTTGTTTTTGTTTTTGTTTTGAGGTACAATATATCCATCGAAAGGATAATTTCCTCGTTAACCAGTTAGCTCGAATAACTTTTCCTGATCACAAGTACCACAAAGAGTCTTCTTAGAACAACTCTAGAAGTCATCCCTGGTCGAAACACTAGAGATATCTCCTATTGAGACAGCCTCCATAGAATACGTGGATACTTGGATGAATCCTATCTACTATTATCTTCAGAAGGGTACTGTACCCAATGACGTTCTTGAGGATGATCGTTTATCCTGTAAGGACAAAATGTATACTTTGGTCGAAGGAGTCCTCTACAAATAAGGTACTCAAGGGGTTCTCATGCGATGCATATCGCAAAAAAATGATTAAATCCCCTTAAAGATATACACGGAGGCATCTGTGGGACTCATGCTACTTACAGAACGCTGGTCGATTAAGCCTTTCTATAAGGTTTTTATAGGCCAACAGCCCTCCATGACACTAAAGAGCTTGTTAAAAAGTGTGTACAATGATAGTTTCATCAAGCATTACAAATTGTACCTTTTTCTTGGTCTTTTACGACCTAGGGTCTCGATATCATAGGACTGTTCCCAAAAGCATCAGGGGGTTTCAAGTTCCTTTTTGTGGCATTTGACATGTTCACAAAATGGATTGAAGCCGAATCTCTGACTACGATAACAACCAAAACAACCAAGAAAATTATAATAAAAATATGATCACTCTTTTTGGTGTGCCAAGTTGGATCATAACAGATAATGGTACATAGTTTTTTAGCGCACAATTCTAAGAATTGTGCAAAGAATTGGGTATTAAGCTATGTTATGCCTCTATTGTTCATCCACAAAGCAATGCGGCAGTCGAAAGTGCAAATGGCCAAATTATGCACAAAATGAAAACTCGAGTTTTCGACCAACTTATAAAGCGCTCGGGGGCTTGGGTAAAATAGTTACCCTCGGTATTATGGGCAATTCACACTACCACTGGTCGGGATACAAGTGAAACACCATTTTTCTTAGTTTTTGGTGCTGAAGTCATGCTTGCACCTGAACTAAAGATTTGGCCGAACATGGTCGAAAAATACAACGACTCCAGCCAATAACAACTTCGAGCTGATGACATCTACCTACTTGAAGAAAAGAGGAATTAAACTCTAATCCGTTTAGCAGTCTACCAACAAGCCCTAAACAAATACTACGATTGTAAGGTCCAACCTCGCAACCTTATTGTAGGTGACATGATATTGAAAAATATTCAATTCCAGTCTAATCGAAATAAAATTTCCCCTATGTGTGAAGATCCTTACACAGTGGTCGAAGTCACGCGGTCAGTCTCGGTACGACAAGCAATGGAAGATGGCAGAGTTCTTTCTAATTCATAGAACATTGATCATTTATGCAAGTTCTATGTGTAACCTACTATATTCAATAAAGTTTATGTTTTCTTCAATCATTATTGTCTTAAAAATATCCATTCAACAATGCTTCCATTATTTTTCGATCACCTCCGCCACTTGTTTTTTCCTTACATTGGTCGAAGGAAGGTAACATCACCTAGTCGAAGTATTTCCTCTTTGCACGTGGTCCTATCCACTAGAAGGAACTTTCTAGCGTTGATCTATTCCTAATTTTAGCTGCCAATACAAAGGAGATGAGTTCAACAAAGTGTGATCGAAATTGTCGGTGTATTAGAACCGATCTTACGTAAAGATTATTTGATTCGGGGGGTCTCCTAAAGATGAAATCACGCAGAGGGGTTGACACGGGATGTTTAGACAGGTTCAGGCCTTCTCCGGAGAGAATAATAACCCTAATCCTGTGTGTGTATGGTATTCTTGATGATCAAGTAAGAAGCTAAGACTATTACAGAGAATAGTACTCGTGTTCCCCCTTGACTCGCTCTATTTCGTTGTCCTTCCCCTCGTCCCTCTGATTGATGCCCTTATATAGTCGTGAAGAAGTAGCCGTTTTGTCCTGCGGAAGAGGCGCCTTAATTGAGCCAGTAATGGGCGCATGATGGCAGTAATTACCGGCGCATTGGTTTCTTCACGCCGTCTGGCAGTTACCATTCAGAGGTAATGGGGTATTTAAGCACTATTACTATGCGGAATAATAGTGCGTGTAGACCGTTCGGATTCCTTAATCAATTGGACCCACTTATCTGTAGGTTTGATTATAAGGTGGTCGTGGTTTACCTGGTCGTAGGAGGACTTACGACCAGGTAGTAGTCGTAGAAGGTCTTACGACTATGCAGTGGTCGTAGAAGGACTTACGACCATGTAATGCTCGTAGAAAGACTTACGACGTGTAGCGATCGAGAAAGACTTACGACCATGACATAGTCGTAGTAAGACTTACGACTATGGGGGTGATTGTAGAAGATCTTACAATCACTTGGTAGGCCTCTCCCTTATAAAAATAAGGGGTACTTCTGGAGACTATGTGACATCATATTTACCCATAATAAGAATTATAGATAAAATATAAAATGAGGATTATTAGATCCTCGTCATCTAGCCCCCACTTCAAGTGAAAGTAACTTACTTGGTGAAGGATTCGTAAATGGACTTACGACTATGAAAATGTCGTAGAACCATAGTCGAAGGAAAAACTCTTCGACATTTGAGTGTTACTTTGATCAGGAATTTGCTTGGTCAGGAAGGTTGCTTATGATTTATCAAAAAAGTCATAAAAACCCCTACAACTGTGTAGTGGTCGTAGTAGGCGATCGGAGAAAAAACCTTCCGATTGATACTTCTTCGACCGTAAAGATTTGGTCAAGAAAGTAATTTTGCTTGGAGGTGATAAAGCGAACCTAACTTTCTGAATGCACGTCTGGGAATTGCAAACGATTTCCACAGATCTCGTTGATGAGACGGTTCGGCGATTGCAATCGTGAAGATTGCTTACGACTATCAAAAGTCGTAAAAACCCCTACGACCGTCTGGTGGTCGTAGTAGGGGAATCGGAGAAAAAACCCTTCCAATTGATACTTCCTTCGACCAGAAAGACTTGGTCAAGAAAGTAATTTCGCTTAGGGGTGACAATACGCACCTAATTTTTCTCGAGCGGACCATCCGGGAATTGCAACCGCTCTCACTGCACTTGTCCAATGAAGCGGTTCCGGCGGTACAACCAACTCCCACGGACCTATAGCCGAGACGGTTTCAAGCTGGCGGAGATCGTCTTGATTATAAAACTTACCAGAGGTAGACTTGGGTTTTACCTTTCCTCAAATCACTCATTGTTCTTGAGCTCTTGCTTTCTCCGTCCTCGACTAGGTTTCATCTTCTCACGCTAACCCAATCAAAAACTTCTTGCTTTCGGCGAAATGGCCAAGAGAGTTTCGAATGGGAAGAATCGGAGATGGATGCGCTAAGATCAAAATCTTGGTCGATGCCGGAAGATTCGAAGAAGGCTTTGGTAAAGTGGATTCGCTATCAGGCAAAGAGCGCTATCGGGGAAAATGGGCAAATCCCGTCTTCCAAGCGTACAGAGTGCGGCCATCGATTGCTGCTCACCCCTTTCTTACAATGGTACTCGAACACTTTGGGGTGGAACCGTGAACTTAGGTCCCAATTCTATTACCATGTTGAGTGTGTTAGGTGTATGCATGCGGCGCACAGGGATTAGGTGGATCTCGAGCTGTTCCAATATTATTACGGGATGGCTCGACAAACCAGGAATCGCGAAGTCATGGCCTCAAGCTCCACGACTCGAAGTCGAAGGAGTATATTGAGTTTCACCCGGTCTTCGTGGCCGGTGGAGGAAGAGGTGGTTTCTTTGGAAGGTCACATCCAAGACCTTTCTTTCGTGGGGAAGGTCTGCCAAAAGAAATCTTCCCGGATTCAACTCGAAGATATCAGTAGGATTAGCCCTATATTCAAGCCATTAAGGACTTGAAGGAAGAAGGGTTGGCCGGATGGCATGTGGTGAAGGATTTCATCACGCCGAATTAGTCCCTTGAAGAAGCGAGCATCTCCTATGTGGAGATACTCGGGAGAAAGACCCAACCGGAGACTACGACGAGGTAAGTAATCATCAACTTAGCTCTTGGTTTGGTCCTTTTCAACATTGTCTAATATTCTTATCTGTTTACACAGATCTTTCACAGGCTGAGGTTGACTCTAGAGTCAGACTCATCTGTGAGAAGTCTCCGCCATTCCGAGTGGCGGTTCCTCAAATCATTGCGGCTTTGTCTGCAGATGAAAGGATAGAGCGCCTAAAGGTAATTAAAAAGTTGATTCTTTCTTTAGGACTTTATAGTCGTAGAAGATACTTACGACTAATGGTGATCGTAGAATATCTTACGATCAAGAAAGAGTCGTAGAAAAACTTACGACTTGGCACTAGTCGTAGAAAAACTTACGACTGATAAGTGATTCTTCTTTTTCTGTTTTGCTTTACAGAAAGTAGGCATGGAGAATCGTCAGGACGACGAAGAAGTCGTACTGATGACTATTGGCGCTGGGTTGTCGAAGACAAGGCTCTGCTTCCTCCTCTAAGAGACGTCGACTTGTAAAATCTGCCGACAAGGGAGGAGCAAGCTCGAGCTCTGGTCTTTCGACCAGACCCTCTACAAAGCCTGCGGCAGCTATAGCTACATCTGAAGCCGAGGCCACAGCTATCGAAGCCGAGGAGGTTGAAGCAGCTGAATCTCTTAAGCGCAAACCTCGCAAGGCTAAGGTACCCTTCTATTATGACAAGAAATCTTTCGCAGTTGCTGCCACTCCTAGTTTTGTTAAGCAATTGGAAAAGGAGAACTGAAAAGATTTTATGTCTTTTATGAAGGACGATCTTTGCCAAAGACAACTGCGCACCGAGGGCGTTGCTCTTGGAATGGTCGAGTCTGATCTCGGCCATCCAGAGAATCAGGAAACCAGAGCTCTGGTTCCTATTCAAACTCTACGACCAGACGTGGTCGTAGCTGGGCCAATTGTTGAACCTCGACCAGACGTGGTCGTGGAGAAGAAGAGGTCCTCCGTTGGGAGGATTGCTCCAAAATTCCTGGTTAAGACCAGGGTGCAGAGGTATGTGAAATGTACTAAAGTGTAAGAACGACATTTACCTTTTTCTTTTTCACAACCTGATTTGCTTTTCTTTATTTTAGTCCAACTCCTTCAGCCCCCGGGAATGCTTCCGTTGAGAAGTCCATTGCCATCCCTTCAGTTACTGAAGAGGTATCAATGGAGGTGGTCGAAGCATCACCCTTGGCCCAGGTGGCCGATGAAGTCGAGACTCCCAGAGTGATTCCCACATCTGCTGAAGTCGTACCTACGACCCTTGAAGTAGCGGTATTATTTGTTGAGGTGGCGCTACGACTCATCGAGGTCGTAGAAACAACGAGAGGCATTGTGGAAGCCTCTGGTCAAGGTGGTGACCAGCTTGTGCACCGTTCTGGGAAGGAAATCGTAGGAGGCGTTCCTTCCCCTACCCAAAGAGAAGTTATAGAACCAGAAGAAGAAAATTTCAACTTCTGTGGTGACTTCTTTGGGCCTGCCTCCGTCGTAGGGTCTTCTGCTTACAAATCTCGTGACCGAGTCCTCCATCCCAAAGATATTCCCAACATGGAGAATACCTTTGATAACGAGCGCCTCGAGAAGGTGTGGTGGGACAAAGTCGTGAGGATAGATAAGCTGCAGAACCCGGACCTTGTATATTCGATGTTTGCTAGGACGACTATGAATGTAAGTATCTTCAAAATACTTATATATGTGGCTTTCCTTCTCTTCTTTCAGAAAAAGAAGATGAGATGAGGAAGCTCCGGACCGAAGTTGGAGACAAAGCTTTGGTCATTCAGGAGTTTTCCCGTATTACCAAGAATAAGGATCAAGAACTCGAGGGTCTGAGAACTCAAGTAACACGTAAATAATTCTTTACCTGTTGTCCTTTTCGAGTATTTTCCCTTTTCTAATGCCAATTTCTTATTCGAGAAATTCTTCACCGAGTTGAGAAGCCTCGATGCTGAAATCCAAGAGAAGACCTTGATCTGCAATGAGTCCGTCCGCATTGCTAAAATGAATGCAGAGGACATCAGAGCATGGGAGAAAAAGCATGCTGAAACCGTTGCTTTCCATCAAGAAGAGGTCAAGAAACTGGATTCTCAACTAGTAGGTAAGAGATGCTTTTACCTACAATTATCTTTGTGTTATCTTCCTCTAGAAGTTTATTTTCGTTTGACCGGTTTTATTCTTTTCAGAACAAGTGGTCGAAAACAAGAAACTTCGCGAGGCTTCGACTTGTACCCAACAGGAGATGGAGTTGATGAAGACTAGTCTTCAAGGCAACATCACACTCCTGAACAATGTGCTTAGTGAGTTACATTCTGAGGGAAAAACTCCTCGAAAAGATACTGTAGCTGCTCACATAAGTACCATTGGGGAACAAGTCGGAAACTTGCAAGAAATGGTGACCACTCGAAGGCTAATCTGTCAATCAATAAGGAGGCAATCGGAGCGGAGTAAGTTACGCTTTGGCGAAACTTAAAGCTCAAGACCCCCGCCTTAATGTGCAACCAATTGAAGCCGAGTTCGATTGCTCTGAATCAGAGGCGAATCGTCTGATTGAGGAAATGCAATCGGTTGGCAAAAAGGTGGCGGAGGAAATGCAGCTAGACACTCCCCCTTTAGAGTAATCTTGTAACTACTTTGTAAAGCAGACAATTTCTGTTGATGAGTAATATATGATCCGTCTTGTTTTCTAAAAATCATCTTGTCGAGTAGTTAGTAACTCAAAAGATAATAGACGAATGAAAGACCAAGGATTGAAGTTAAACTAATAACTTTATCCTAGGTCATCTTGTTTCCTGAAAATCATCTTGTCGAGTAGTTAGCAACTCAAAAGATAATAAACGAATGAAAAACTAAGAATTGAAGTCAAATTAATAACTTTATCCTAGCCCCCGACTATTTGCTTAGCTTGTTTAGACAATCTAAGTAAATAGTGTTTGAAATTGGGTTTCTGAAAACAAAGAGAGGTTTATTTAACTTATAGCTTTTGTTACGGTTGTCAAGCACTGGTCGAAAGAGTAAAAACGACTCGACACTAGGAAGTTCCTTCTAGTGGGCAGGACCACGTGCAGAGAGGAAAGGCTTCGACTAGGTGATGTTTCCATCTCCGACTGGTTTAATCGAACCAAAAACAGCAACTTGAGTTAAACAAACGTCTTAGAGGACTTTAGTAATTCGTTCGTCCTTTTTTGGTGGACTTCGATAAGTCTTTTCCAGTAGCAAAAGTAGGAGACTGAGCGACACTAGGAAGTTCCTTCTAGTGGGCAGGACCACATGCGAGAGAGGAAAGACTTGACTAGGTGTGTCTCTTCCTTCACCGATTAAAACAAATCGAGTACACCAAAGGTGGTCGAATAAACATAAGAAAGTGCACTCTACTTAGAATATTTTTTGAATTTACTGAAAAAATAAACTAAGATTGAGAGAGTTGGCTTTGAGAACATTTCGACTGGATAGAACCCGAGCTCTTTGTATTGGCAGCAAAAATGAGTAACGAGTCGATGCTAGGAAATTCCTTCTAGTGGGCGTAACTACATGCGAGAGAGGAGAAGTTTCGACTAGATGACATTACTCGCACTAGAAAGTAAAGAAAAGCGGGTGTTTTGTATCATAGTCGAAAGATTAAAAAGCACTACTCAAAAAATAAGGCAAGAGAGGTAGAAAGAACCGGACTTTTATTGCTCGAGAAATTGGTCACACATAGAATTTTGCGAATCGGTCGATGTTCCAAGAGTTTGAGAGAACTGTCAGTCTTCCATCGCTAGTCGTGACAGGCCACGGCCGAAGTTACCGACCTTTGTGTAAGGACCTTCCCATTTGGGGGAAAGTTTATTCCGATTAGACTTGGATTGGCAGAGCCTCAATACCAAGTCACCTACAAAGAAGAGTGCGAGGTTGGACCTCACGATCATAGTATCTACGCAGGCTTGTTGGTAGACTAGAGAACGGATTAAGGCTAGGTTTCTCCTTTCTTGAGTAGGTTAATATCATCTGCTCGAAGTTGTTCTGGTCCGAGTTGTTGAAGGTTTCAACTCGTGTCGACCATAATTTTAGCTCGGAGGAAGCATGGCTTCGACTCGAACACTAGAAAAATGGTGTTTCTCTGTTGCTCATTGGTGGTCGTATCTGAGCGCCCATATACTGGAAGGTAATTCTTGTACCCAAGCCCCGAGCGCTTAACAAGGTGGGTCGAAGACTCGGGTTTTAATTCCTCGCATTATTTGGCCGTTTGCACGTTCGACCGCCCCGTTGCTTTGGGGATGTGCAACAGAAGCATAGCATAACTTGGTACCCAACTCGTCGCAAAATTCCTGAAATTTTGCACTTGCGAATTGTTTACCATTGTCTGTAATTATCCGACTCGGAACTCCAAATCGGCTAATTACGCAACTCATCATGAACCTTTTCTTCGCTTAGTTGTTATCCCGATTCTGAGTTCAGCTTCAATCCATTTTGTGAGCGTGTCAATAGCCACAAAAGAAATTGAAACCTCCCGGAGCTTTGGGAAATGGTCCTAGGATATCAAGACCCAGTCGTAAAAAGGCCAAGAAAGAGGTATTATCTGTAATGCTTGAAATTTGGTTGGTGTATCTGTCTACCATGAAATTGTACATGGACACACTTTTAACCACCTCCTTAGCATCGACAGTGTCAGGAGGCCAAAAAACCTTGTCGAAAGGCTTTACCAACCAATGTTCTGTAGGAAGCATGTGTCCCACAGATGCCACTGTGTATATCGTGAAGGAGTGTTATTCCTTCGTTTTGCGGAATGCATCGCATGAGTATCCCTTGGGTTCCTCGTTTATAGAGGACTCCTTCGACCAAAGTATACATTTTGGCTTTTCGGGATAAACGATCTGCCTCAAGATCATCTTCGGGTACGGAACCCTTGCGAAGATACTCGTAGATGGGAGTCATCCAGGTATCCTCGTAGTCTAATGAGGCCACCTCAATAGGAGGTGTCTCTGGTTCTTCGACCAGAGACGGCTTTTGGAGTTGCTCCAAGAAGACTCCTTTTGGTACTGTAGATCGGGAAGAAGCCATCCGAGCAAGTTGGTGAGAAATTATCCTTCGAGGATGAATTGTACCTCAAACCCAAAAAATGCTTTTCTAGCTTGCGTACCTCGATAAGTACCGAGACATTGTCGAGTTAGAGCACTGGTAATCTTTCCTGACTTGATTAACGACTAGTTGAGAGTCTCCTCTCACGAGTAGTCGATTTAATTGAGAGTGCTTTTCGCGGCTCGTATGCCACCTAGCAAACCTTCGCTCGCCACATTGTTAGTGGCACGAAAGTTTAATTGTATGGCATACTTTAAGGTTTCTCGGTAGGAGATACCAGACCCTGACCCGAGCCACTTAAAGTAAGTGACCGTCAAAGTACATCATCCATCGGTCGTGGGAATCGTCTTGGGGATCTGAGCAGTTCGAGATTTGTCCATTCGGCGACAAAGTGCGCCAAGATCTCGAATTTTATGGCCGTTCGGGACACGAAATGGAGGTCGAACTCCCCAAGTTCGATGACCATTTGCCATGCGTCCATTGTTTCCTTATTATGGAGGATTGCTCCTAAAGGAAACTCTGACGCACTGACTATTTTGTGCGCTGAAAATAATGCCGCGATTTCCTCGAAGACATGAGGAGGGCATATAGAAGTTTTTGGACACGAGGGTAACGCTCCTTAGCCCGTGTAAAACTTCGCCGACGTAGTAAACCGGTCGTTATGCGTTTTCACGTTCTCGACGAATCTGCGCTTCTTTGCACGTGGCGTGGCGACTAGGTAAATTAAGGCGTCTCTTACGGCTTTGGAGAAACCGAGCAGGAGCACTCGAAAGATACCTCTTGACATCCTCAAAGGCGGCGTTTGCCTCGTTCGACCACTCAAAACCTTCATGTCTCCCGAGAAGTTTAAAGAAAGGTAGTCCTTTTCTCCTAGTCGTGCGATGAAACGACTTAAAGCCGCCATGCACCCGGTGAGTTCTGGACTTCCTTTTTGTGGTTGGAGGGCGCATCGGAGGATGGCCTTTATTTTTCAGATTTGCTTGATTCCTCGTTCGGATACTAGGAATCCAAGCAATTTTCTGAAGAAATTCCAAACACACACTTCTGGATTAAGTTTTAAGCGGTGCTTTACGAGGTTGTCGAATGTTTCTTGTAGGTCGGTGATATGATTAAGTCTCTTAATGCTTTTTACGACTAGATCATCAACATAGGCTTCCAAATTCGGCCTAATTGAGATGAAAAGTCGATTGCATTAAGCGTTGAAAAGAAGCAGGCATTCTTTAGACCAAATGGCATTTTGACATAACAAAGGTACCAAATGGAGTAATGAATGCGGTCTTTTCTTCATCGTTTAGACACATATTGATCTTTTGGTATCGAATATGCATCTAAAAACTTAATATCTCACAACTGCGCATAGAATCAACCGGTGATCGACACGAGGTAAAGGGAAATCATCTTTTGGACAAGCTTTATTAAGATCGATAAAGTCTACGCACATACGCCATTTGCCGTTTGACTTTTGACCATTACGAGGTTAGCCAACCACTCGGGTGGTTGACTTCTCTTATAAAGCCCGCTTTAAGTAGCTTATCAATTTCGATTTAATAGCATCTCGTCGATCGGGGCAAATCTCCGTAATTTTTGTTTACGAGTACTTTATCGGTAGTAAAGCTAGCACGTGCTCGATCACCTCCACCGGGACTCGGGCATGTCGGATGCTTGCCACGCAAAGACATCTGCGTTAGCTCGGAGGAAGGTAATGAGGCGTCTTCCTATTTGGGGTGGAAGTCTCCCGATGCGAGCAGTCTTCGAGGGCTCCTCTGCGTCGGAGGAACCTCTTTGACTTGGTCGTTCGGCTTTGGTGCGACTTTAGGCCCGACTTGCTAGTCGAAGGTGACTTTCATCTCGAGTTGGTATTTGACCAACCATCTCGAGGATCGGCGGTCATGACTATCGCCATCTTTTTGTCACATTGAATTGTGATCACTCCTTTGGGACTGGCATCTTAAGACATTGATACCCATAATGAGTAGCCATTAAGAATTTTGCCAAAGTTGGTCGTCCGAGTATGGCGTTATATGCCGATGTCGAAATTGACCACATCAAAGGAGACTTTCTCCGTCACGAAATTACTTGGTGAGCCAAATGTTAAAGGAAGAGAAACTTGGCCAATGGGTTTGGCGAAGACCCGTGCGATTCCATGAAAGGAGTATCGTGCCGTCCTTACCTTTGTCCCGGTACTTGCATCTCGTCCGGGGCATTAGTAAATAATATGTTCATGAGGCGCCACCATCAACCAACACTCGATTGACCCGACGATTGTTGATGGTGGGTTCACCACAATCGGATATCGACTGATCGACTCGTAGTGATCGGGCGATCATCCTTCTCAAAAGAGATGGTAACTTCCGACCACTTCGGTAAATTATTGACGAGAGGAGCATGTATGGAATTTACCTCTCGTCCGGCAGCTTTAAGTTGTCGTTTGGAGTCGTATGTCGATGATCCTCCGTAGATGTGCTCAACAAGTGTTGTGGATCTTGGCAGCATCTCCTCATCATCGACGACTTTTGGCCACTCGTATGTCCCACCTTTCGAGAGTAGGGAGTGGTGCTTTAGTTGTAGTAGTCCTCGAGCTTTCTTTGGAAAACTTCGGCGATTATGAGGTCATGTCCTTCCTTTTTATGAAAAGGACACCACCTTGGTTTGTCGTTCCTACGATCAGGGCGCTTACCTTTGCCTTGATCAGGGTACGACTTGGTGGTTTGGGGCTCTCTATCTTTCACGGCCAAGACCTCCTTGAAACCCTTTGGTTTGTGGTTTTGACTCTTTATTTTCTTCTTGGACTTTTTTGCTTTTTTGTCCTTACCAACTTCACCTGGCTCTCGAGGAGTGTACATTTCTCGATCGATAGTGTTGTTCCACTCGACTGCCTCAGAAGCAGTTGCATATCGATCGGCCATCTCGAAGAGCTCGGCAACAGTGTTGGGAGGATTCAAAGCAATATCCTCTGTTATCCTTCTACTACGGACTCCTTGCTTAAAAGCCCTGATCACAGAGGAGTCAGAAATTTCCGGAATTGAGTTACGAACCTGACTAAAGCGTTTGATGAATTGACGCAAAGTCTCGTTGTTGTTCTGTTTGATCCGGTGCAAGTCGTCTTCCTATCCAGGGCGATTGTATGTGCCTTGGAAATTCGCCTGTAGAAGATCGCAGAGGTGTTGCCAAGAGTAGATCGACTCGAGTGGTTGGTTTAATAACCACGATCGAGCGGATCCTTCGAGCACAGTTGGAAGGTAATTTGCCATTACATGCTCTCCTCCTGCTGCTGCTCGGACAGCTGTTGTATAGATCTGAAGAAATTCGATGGGATTTTGAGATCCATCAAATTTCTCCATGTTCACTGGTCGAAAATGAGGTGGCCAGCGAACTGCTCGAAGGTCAGGCGAAAATGCCCGGCATCCGGTAATCACTTCTTGACGCCTTCTTTGTAGGAAAGAAGGGTTAATGTCACCAGGTGATCGTATACGACGATACCCGACAGCGGTGACTGTCTGTTGTAGGTCTCGATTCTCTGAGGAATACTCCTCGTACTCCACCCGTTGCCGAAGTGGTGAATGATCACCTCTCCGAAGGGCTACTTGATCATCAGCCGATAGAAAAGTATTTCTCGAATAGGGATCGATCGACTTATGGCGTGTCGATTCCTCGTGAGAGAAATATTCGATTGGTGGTAGCCGAGGAAATCGCATTATTACGACTACGAATGTTGTCGACGAGGTACTTCGGTCTTGTCATCACGGTTGAAGCCTTTGCGCAATCTCTTGACAAAGAGATCGTACCGGGCGTTCGAGCAAACTCTTGATTGGGATTCTCGAGCAAGTCGTTGATGCCCTGGAGTTCTTGTACCTCCTCCGACTGATGTTGAATGCGCCCAGGCAAGTTCTTCTGGGCTGCAATTTTCTTTCTTCGGATGACCTCAAAATCCTCCTCATCAGATCTTTGAGGCCTTCTCAGTGGAGTGCGAGAATGTCGAGGATTTCCCTCGCGTTCATCAGAGTGTTGGTTCTCTCTGTCACCGGTGGTGCCCTTGCCATTACCACGAGGAGGCGCAGTGTGTGATCTTCGGGGAGGATTCTTATCTCGGCCTCCATGAGGCTGACCCTGATTTGAGGGAAGGACGAAGACCTCCCGTTGATGATTCTCACTTGCGCTCGAGGCCTCCCCGCTTGAGGAGTGCTCGAGAGACACCATCTGGCGACTTGGAGTAATCCCCTCCAGGTAGGGGAACTCCGGGTTATAACTGTCTCCGTCCGCAAATGAGATCTGCGGAGAGACGGTCGTATTTGTAGGAAAAGCATGCTTGATCCCACCCTCTCTGGAGTTACCCTGAGAGAGAGGATCACCAGATGTTGGTGGAGTCCTGGAATGGTGGCTCCCAGAACTTGTCTCACCAAGTCGGACCGCCTTAAGGGGACTTGAACACTTGGAGGAAAAACTCTCGTCGTGTTGTGAGTCCTCACAGGTGCGGTTCGGTCGGATTGACCCTTGTTCTTTGAGGAATAGGCTCCTCTGTTGGGCGTATCGTTGTGGGGATAAGGATCCTCCTCAACTCCATTGATGGGATGGTTTCTGGAGAATAATCTCGGAGGCAACATCACCATCGGCGGATGCATCACTCGGCTCGTAGTCGGCGGCATCCATGTCGGCGTCTGCGTAATCTGCCAAGTCAAACAGTTCTCCTTGTTCCATCCTCCCGCCATGATTGCATGAGATTTGGAAAAGAGAGTATGTTGACAAGAGATTACGGAAGATCCCCACGATGGCGCCAGCTGTCGGTGTATTAGAACCGATCTTACGTAAAGATTATTTGATTGGGGTCTCCTAAAGATGAAATCACGCAGAGGGTTGACACGGGATGTTTAGGCGAGTTCGAGCCTTCTCGGAGAGAATAATAACCCTAATCCTGTGTGTGTATGGTATTCTTGATGATCAAGTAAGAAGCTAAGACTATTACAGAGAATAGTACTCGTGTTCCCCCTTGACTCGCTCTATTTCGCTATCCTTCCCCTCGTCCCTCTGATTGATGCCCTTATATAGTCGTGAAGAAGTAGCTGTTTTGTCCTGCGGAAGAGGCGTCTTAATTGAGCCAGTAATGGGCGCATGATGGCAGTAATTACCGGCGCATTGGTTTCTTCACGCCGTCTGGCAGTTACCATTCAGAGGTAATGGGGTATTTAAGCACTATTACTATGCGGAATAATAGTGCGTGTAGACCGTTCGGATTCCTTAATCAATTGGACCCACTTATCTGTAGGTTTGATTATAAGGTGGTCGTGGTTTACCTGGTCGTAGGAGGACTTACGACCAGGTAGTAGTCGTAGAAGGTCTTACGACTATGCAGTGGTCGTAGAAGGACTTACGACCATGTAATGGTCGTAGAAAGACTTACGACCAGGTAGCAGTCGTAGAAAGACTTACTACTATAACATAGTCGTAGTAAGACTTACGACTATGGGGGTGATCGTAGAAGATCTTACAATCACTTGGTAGGCCTCTCCCTTATAAAAATAAAGGGTACTTCTGGAGACTATGTGACATCATATTTACCCATAATAAGAATTATAGATAAAAGATAAAATGAGGATTATTAGATCCTCGTCAGAAATAATTCTAAGCAAGCTCTTTTTTACCATTTACTTAATTTCTTTACTTCATTTTACGAAGAAATTTCTAAATGAGCTGGGCTTTATAGTTTGTTCATCTATTGTTAATACACTCTATTTGATTAATATGGTTAGAGAAAATAACATCACCTAATTAAAGTCTTTCCTTTCTCCATATGGTCTTGCCCACTAGAAGGAACTTCCTAGCGTCGATTTGTTATTAACTATTAATACTAGTACATAAAAAATTGAGATCAACAACAAAGGTCAAACGATTTGTTTAAGCAAGCTCTTTTTTCACTATTTATTTAGTTTATGTAATTAAGCAAGCTCTTAAAATTTTCAATTCTCATTTTTTTTATTTTGTGTTATAAGTTACTAACTGCTCGAAAAGACAAACTACAGAAAATGAAGCTTTATTTACATAAAAAAGAAATTATTTTTACAAGTGAAATCCTATTACAAACTACTCTAGCGAAGGAGATCCGATTTGCATCTCCTCCACGACCTTCTTATGAGGCCATTGCACTTCTTTGATAAGTTGTCTTTGCCTAGCTTGCCTCGCTTTAGAAGCGATCAAGTCGGCCGACCAGTTGATGGTTAAGACTCCAGTTATGAGCCTTAAGTTTTGCAAGAGCATAACTTACGACACTTTCAACCGCCTGTCTTATCGAATTGGCTTGATTGGTCTTCA
This sequence comes from Hsuehochloa calcarea, assembly GCA_036346395.1. Classification (NCBI taxonomy): domain Eukaryota; kingdom Viridiplantae; phylum Streptophyta; class Magnoliopsida; order Poales; family Poaceae; genus Hsuehochloa; species Hsuehochloa calcarea. The sequence continues at coordinate 30,074,376 of CM070614.1, forward strand.
AGGTAGTTATCAATTCCTATAGCATCCCGACCTATTGTTCAATTGTGCTCGTATGACTGACCATGGTGTCTTCAAGGGGAGTGACCTTCTCAGCACCTAGTCCACTGAGCACATTGTTTAGAAGAGAAATGTTGTGTTGAATATTGATTTTTGTATCCTTCATTTCCTCCTGACTGCAGGTCGAAGCTTCTTGAAATCATTTTATTTCAACCAGTTAGAAAAACCCTTCTCAAGATCAGTAAATAAAATTGGTTGCAGGTAAATAATTCTTATCTACTAAGCGAGAGTCAAGCTTCTTGATTTCATCATCGTGGTAGGCAGCATCCCTTGTTTACTACTCTTTCCATTCTTTTATGCTCTTACCTTTTTCTTTAGAGATACGACTAAGCTCATTAATCACCAAGATCTTCTAATCGACCTCAGTGTGAAGCTTACTCATATTGACCTCTTTTTCTAAACAACAAAAAGATTAGAAAAGGAAAAGAAAGCTATTGAAATAGACAATGTTAAGTGAAAACTTACTGTTTAGTTCATTCTGCAGCTAGCAATATATAGAATTTGCATCTTAAAGATTATTCAACATGTCTTCTTTTTCGTTCTTTAGCGTTTGTACCTCGGCTTTTACATAGTCAAGTGCATCGGGTAAAGTTCTTTCATCACTTTTAAACCTACTGGGAAAAAGTGATATGAATACTGAACAAGTAGTTGAAATCTACTCGTTAATAAGGTCTTCCATCTCACTGCTTGTTCACTGAATTTAGCCTTCTGTTTTCTTAGCAACACCAGTTGCCTGTGGTATTCACCAATAGTAGCAACTTATTTGAGAGTTTTCTGAACAAAGAAATACACGACGAGAAAAAGAAAAACCCAAATATATAAATATTTGTCATGGAGCACTTATATCGATGGTTGACCGAGCAAAATGGGCATACACCGTCTCGGAATCCTCTAGTTTGTGGAACCCATCGATTTTGCCACACCATATTCTTTGAAGATGCTCGTCATCAAAGATATGTCCCCTGTTCGGAATATCCTTAGGGTGTGGGACTCAATCACAGGACCTAAATGAAGAGGACCCAATGGTTGGTGGTCCAAATAACCCAGAAAACATGTCGAAAGTGTCTTCTTCTACTTCTTCTTCTTCGTTGTTAGCAAAATGAATGACTCTACCTTAGGGACTTGGCAGAACATCCTCCACAACCTCTTTCCTAGCACAGTGGTCAAAACTCTCCGCAACCACCAGATCAACAGCTCTTGGTGATTGTAAGGACAAACCTCCTGTCCGAACATTAATGTCCTCAAGAGTTGACTCGATCATCTTCATTGCTTCATCTTCGAGTGCCTTCACATTTACTTCCACGACCATAGGTGGTTCGACCACCTCAGTTTGCGTGGAGGTCTCGTTGGCGACCGTCCCTTCTCCTACAACCTCAGGAATAGTGGTCAAAGACTTGACCACAGTTATTTCTACATCTATGATCGGAGGGGAAACCAACATTCCCACGGTCATGCCATGACAATGGCATCTTTTTCTACAGGGACATCCTTGGGGGCTGGAGAGACCGGAATGAAACAAGACAGATGTTAATACATCAAAAGGTAAGATAAAATAGTAAATACAACTATTTATTCTTTAAAACTTTACATAACTTTTCCGAGAGAAGATTTTATCTTCTCCTTCCTCTTCTTTTCCTCCTCTTCGGTTGTTCTCATTGGCTCTCTAGTCTCTGCCTTTGGTAGGCTCCCCGCATCACCACTTTGAATGACCACATCCTGTACGACCCCAGCTGGTCGTACATTGAGGGGGGAAGGGGTGATCGGAGCCTATTATGGGTGGTCGAAACTAGCTTCGACCACCTGGAGGTTGTCATTTCTTTCGACCACAGGCTCTGCTGGACCGGCAGTAGCCTTCACAAAAGAAATGTAACTCTTCTAGTTTTCCTTTTTAATTCGCTTAACAAAAGCAGGAGAAACAGAATCTGAGAATATCTTATCATCATAGTAGAAGGGTACTTTGGCCTTAGGCACCTTATACTTGAGGTCTACAACCTCCTCCTGTGTGCCCTTGGCAATTAAATCTGCCAAGAAACGACCGATGGTGGTGGTCGGTCGGGAAGTTGCGCTCGAACTCCCAATATCCTTCTTTTCTTGTCAACCGTCTTTACAAGACGATGTCTCTTGCGCAGAGGAACTCTGTCTTCCTTTGAGCTCTCCTCAATAGACCCCAAGTCCATCCCAGGGACATTCTGAGGATTGGAAACGTCGACTTGCTACAAAAGATCACAAAACAAGAATCAACAAGTAGTCGAAACTACAAACACTACTCCCTAAAGATGAAACCAATACAAATATTTATTACCTTTAGACATCTTGTTCTCTCCTCTTTGGATACGACCACTAGAATCTGAGGAGCTCCCACTATGGTCGTAGGGGCCTTCTCACAGATGAGTTTGACCCGACCGTCAACCTCTTTCTCTAGCAAATTTACAAGCAGAAGAATATGATTAACAGATGTTCTTAAATCATAAATTTACAAAAGCATATTGGTTATATCATTACTTCCCTTGTAGTCCCTGGTCGGATTATTGACCCCCAAGTACTCCCAAATACGATATGCTCGATCTTTCAAGGGGCTGATACGACGTGTGATGAAATCTTTCACCACATACCATCTGGTTAGCCCTCCTTCTCTCAAGTCCTTAATTGCTCGAATGAAGGGGGCTAAGCAATCGAGATTCTTTGAACCTGAGTCCCAAGATTTCTTCTTCTCTACAGGCTTGCCTTCGAAGTAGAGATTTTCTCCCTTGGTCAATGTCCAGTATAACCATTTCTTCCTCCATCCCAGACACGACGACCTGGTGGGCATGGGGATATACTCTTTCGACATCCCGTCATGGAGTTGAAAACCACAACTGCTAGCAATCAACCGGTGCTTTCCCATCCCATAGTAGTACCTGAAGAGGTCTAAATCTAGAGCGATTCTCAAATAGGCCTCACACAGGTACACGAATACGCTTAGTATTGTGATGGAGTTGGGAACCAAGTTCACCAAATCCACCCAAAGTTCTCAAGAATGATAGGTAGGAATGGGTGGCAAGGCAGTCAAAAACCGCATTCACAGTACGCTTGGAAGACAGGAATCCTTCCCTCCTTCGCCAATGGCCAATGCTGCCCCTCAATGTTAGTCCATTTCACCAGGGTGCACCTCAGAATCTTCTCCGCAACAACCTGAGCTGTCATCTTCGTGACATCCATCTCCGATTTCTCCTACTTTGACATAACTCCAACCATCTCTTCAGAAGTTTAAGTTGAATTCGGGAGATTTGTTGTGAATTTGGAAATTTGGAGAGAAATTGTGAACTTGGTTGGCGGTGGAGAGAATAAGGGCTCAGGAATAGTTGTGAATAAGGGCTCGGTAAAAACCCTAAGTTACTCGTCGGTGAATACTTATAGCTGTCGGTTTGAGTAAAAGATCATGGGATACTAACAGTTGCAAAAATCCCTTCGGGAACTGCTTCCAATGGACAGTTTTTGCATGAGACGGTTAGCATTCTTTTTTTTGTCTATTCAGGAAAAGGATTTTTATTTTTACAACTTAAGCAAAATTACCTATTTGACCCGAATAATTTCTGGTAAAACAAAATACCAGTGGAAAGATATTGCTTTCGACCACTATCCTACAACCTCTTTTCCAAGTATTTACTTTCACTTGAAGTTAGGGGGCTAAATGATGAGGATCTAATAATCCTTAATTAATTAAGTTATTTATCTGCAATGTTTATAGATAATAATGTATTTTATATAACCTTCGAAGATATCCCTCAATATTAACAATGAGGGAGATCATACACACCTAGTGGTCGTAAGATATTTTACGACCACTCTATATGGTCGTAAGTTCTTCTACGACCACCTATTGATTGTAAGTCCTACTAAAATCACCCTATATGTTTGTAAGTTCTTCTACAACCACTGATTTATCGTAAGTCCTACTACGATTACGTCATAGTCATAAGTCTTACTACGACCAGGTCATAGACGACCACCCTATGGTCGATAAAGCCGACAGATATGCGGGCTCAATCGACTAGGGATATTTGTGTGTTGTGTTTAATACACGCAGTAGTTAATATGTGTCATTATTCCTAAAATAATTGCATGTATTAACCCTTTGTCTCTAACATAACCGCAAAGCGGCATGGGGGGATGTGTCTCTGATAATAACTACCTTTAAACATGTGCATTGCATCAAACGACAAGGTACCACCTGGCGTGAATAACTGTAATCCCTTCATGCGCTATATAAGGAGTACAGTTAGTGGATAGAGGAGAGACAGATGAGAGGCGATCAAGCAACAAAAGAAATATGAGTTATTAGTCTTAGCCTTTAGTGACTTCTCTTCTGTAAACATAATCAATACAACAAACACAAGAGTAGGGTTATTATTCTCTCAGGAGAAGACCTGAACCTGTATAAAATTCTCGTGTGTCTTTGTGTGGTTTCACTCAGGAGAGGCCCCAACATTCATTCATAAGATTGATACTAACCCATCGACATGCGCGAAAGGTGGATCGTGACATACTTCATGGACGCGTACTGCGGTAGGATGACATCCACATAGAGAAGCGAAAGTATGAACAAGATTGTAAAAACTTCATGGATAACATGATTTCGCTCCACCAATTCGCGCGGAAGATGCACCATGTGCTGCAGAAGAGGAAGCACTCCGAGGCTCATGAGATGCACAATTCCACAGTACGTAGAAAAAAAGGTTTACTGTGACTTCCATCCGCATTTAATTCATTTTCTCCCATGATTTACTGTTAGCTATCTTATTTTACTGCGTCTCTCACCCCTCCTTCTTTTACTGCAACTCATGTATGTCATTACTTCATGTCGTTTCTGTACCTACTTCATGACATATATCATCTTGCGTGCTCTCAGAGCCAACCGGTGAGAGCCACTCTATTCTTATCTAAGGAGCAACTGGGCAGGGTGTACACACCTGCGATGTTTAAAGAGTACAAGACCCCCTACTTCTCCAGTACAACCTTCCGCATAAGGGCAGACACATCCCGAGATGGCCTATTCCTCATGTCTCATGGGAAATAGTCTACAATGTTCGCGTGATCATAGTACGAATTCAAGGTGGTGGCCGAAGAGGAAACGAGTACATACAGCTGTCAATGCAAATGCTGGGGGCACATGGGTACTTTTACTGTCTCTCGGCTAGTAGTTACTATTCCAACTATTATACTTTTACTGTCCAATGCATATAGTCATTTTTACTATCATCGATAGCGTATTTTACTGTTAATCCATCTTCGGTTACCATCCGTAGGGCTGTTCTGCACATACCTGGTGCGGGCAATCACCCACTTACAGGTCGAGAGTACCCCTAGCCGCTACATGCTCCGTAGGTACACGAGGAATCATAGGGTGGATGTGTCGTACGATAGACACGACCTCATGCAAGTCAGACCCGATTGGACGACTGAGATGTATTGTCACACCACCTTACTGACATAGGCTATGGGCACGGTGAGGTCAGGGTGTAGATCGAGCCTTGCGTACGATAGAGCCATGGAAGTCCTCAAGGCACTTCGGATGCAACTTGATACCGTACCCAATGACATTGGCCCGGTGGTTGACAAGACCACTGAGCCCAATGAAGTTAATGACGATACGATAAATCCATCAGCGCCTCCTCTCACAGACCAAAGGTCACGAACGAGCGATGATGAACCAGATCAAAGTTCTGCACCAGTAGGGAAGAAGATGACTAAGGCATGCAGCATATGCGGCCTGAAAGTCGATCACAATAGTGCTACCTGTCAAACGCTGCCCCAAAACTCCTCATCCAGAGGGCGAGGCGGCAATAGTGGCAGGGGCAAGGGGGAGGGGGGGGGGGAAGTAGAGGGTGAGGGAGAGGAAGGTCTGGTGCACGGTGCCAGCTCATTCATGACGACGAATTGGAAGAGGACAACGCTGAAGACAGTCTCAACACTGGATCAGATGGCAACGATACGTGCTGAATACTGTGTTACATCTTCCAACTAGAAACAGAACGCACTATTCGGCTCGTGTTGTATGTTTTTACTGTTCTATACGAAGTGTCTCTTACAGTAATATCATGTGATATTACTACTTGTTATTACTGTGTTCATAGTAGTCTATTATTGTCTTTCGTGTATCGTTTACTTTTGTTTATTTGGTCGGTGAAAGAATGCAATGATCAGTGGTGCCGTCTTCATGTACTTCTATGTTTGCAAATGTTTTACTGTATAATGGCAATAACATTACTGACATTTGTTTTTTGTTTGGAATTACTATGTGTGAAAAGACTTTACTTTTAAAACGTAACATTGTTGCTCCGTCTTCCAATGTATCTCTTCGTCTCCCCCCAAACGACTTATAAATATGTACATCAGCTTGCGAAGGTTGAATTTCACATAAACCCGAGCCTTCCCACACTGAAAAAACTCCAAAACACACATTCAAACTAAAAAACACAACACAAAATGGAAAAAATGCCCTCAAACTTTTCTTCTGCTCCATTGCATATGATGGTTCTATCCTACCTATCACTCATATACGAGCATCTATCTGGGCGAAGCCTGATCGAGGCTTAGGACCATGATTATGTCTGCGACCACCTCCGTGGTCTGCTCCCGTGTCTACCAGAGAGGGTAGCTGCCATCATCCGCACACTGCGTCTCCTGCTCAGTCGAACCATTATCCTTGTGTCTGACGTCCGGCGAACCAACCTCATCCTGGAGATCATGCTATCGAGCTACGCGAATCGTGTCGAAGCGTCGATCCGGAGGCTTGATGACTACATCGACAAGCAAAACGCAAAAATTGATCGGCGCGAAGCTCGACTCGTTGCTGCGAAGGAGCAGGTGGAGACGTTTCTCCATATATTCTCTGATCTAGCCCCCGCCGAAATCCACGAGCAGGCTTACGAATGCCTGAGGGTTGCGATAGGGTCCTGCCTTGGCTACAAAGGCCTCTTTCTATTTCCCTTTTTTACCTTTCTTTTCTTATTATCATGCAATGTAAAAAAATGCGTCTGACCACGCTATTTGGCCGAACCCCTCAAAATATATTTAAGAAGTTTCATCTTCACTTATTGATGTTATGTATATATGCAATTACTATAATGTTTGCTTCATTTTACTGATATAAAGGGATAAAGAAAAAAAAACACATTTGTTGTTTTGTACTGTCTATTTTACCGTTTCATGTATGCGTTTTTACTATCAAACTAACATCGTTGTACTACCCGTTAAACATTACTCTAAGATGATATGTGAGAGCTCTTTTACTGCAAGATGCTTGTGAAAATACTGACCTCCATTTTGTTTGGAATTACTATATCTGTACATAAATTTACGGTAGTGTGCTTATAGTTTACTACGTATGAAAGAACTTGCTAAGCATTAATTTTATTAATCGCATGTGGTGCATTTTATTAATGTCAGACGTGATGTCTGGTGTCTCCGCCAGGGGGGGAGTAACTGCGCACGAAGTCCATTGTGACACGAAGATGATACCTGAAAACATGCTTGACAGAATTACTGTGTTATGCTCTGCAAGTTACTGCCAAATGGGGCATCGTGCCTTGGGGGGATAGTGGGAGTGTGACCCGATAAAAAATTAAACGTATGTGATTCAGCAGTAAAACACATTATAACTTTACTGCCTTATCCATTATGTTTTACTATCAAATGTACGAGCTCAAAAAAGTCACATGGCGCAAAATAGGTAGTAAAAATGATTCACGAATTACTGTCGCGTGTTGCATCTCATATTAATTACCGTCGAAACGAGTCCTACGCGGGTGCGAACGTTTCTGACCCGTTGGCGGTAGTTGGTGGGGCCGACCGTACAAGGATTGAGCACATACGTCACACCTGGCCTGGGTCGCGCATGGTAGGCTGACTAGGTGTGTAGAATAACTATTCTAAGTTTAGTCCTAAAACTGTGTCTATATATATATATATATATATATATATATATATATATACACACACCCTCTTCACCAAAAAATATATATATACACACAAGTATGTGTGTGTGTGTCCCTCTTCACAAAAAACACGGATCATGCATGGTAACATCTGTCCATTTATTGGTAACAGCACAATGTTAATTGGTACTGAACCATGCGTGTAGGCGGTGTCGGAGTCAGGAATTGGAAATGAGGGGAGTCGAGTAAGCTATGTAGTGAAATTGTATTATATAAAGGGGCTAAATAGTAAAAATATAGATAAAATTCTATAAATCACACACACACACACATATATATATATATGATTAATACTTTCTACTCCCGGGTGTAGTTACTCCCACTTTGATATACCACCTAAAAGAACTTGACATACTCCTTTATCACTTTGGGTATACTCATATACAGCAGGAAGCTTTTTTTCTACTCCCAGGAGTAGTTACTCCTTATTTCGTATCTCACAACGTAGGGAGTATTTTGCGCAACCGAGAGTATGCATGTGTAGTATACGAGTATATTGGACTACCTAGGTGGTATTCACACCTTTTCAGGGGGTGGAGGGGTGGTATGTATAATTTTTTTAGATATACTCCTTTTTAGTGTGAATATGAATGTATTTACAAAATATGCTAAAAACTATGAATTCTCTTAAAAAATTTTGGTGTGGTTCACATTGGATTATCTTATAATTAGTATATGAGTATATGTGTATGTGATTTATGTGTGTGTGTGTGTGATATATGTGAGAATTTGGATCACAGAGGAGCGCTGCCCCTGCCAGTCCCCGTCCTCTGCCTCTGCGTGTAGGGTAGCTAGATGGATTCACACACTTGAGCAAAATCACGACGCGTACTTGCTGTGTGCACAGATCTGATTTGTACAAATTGAAAGGAAGAAAAAAAAAGGCGAGGCCACACCTGGGTCAACTGCACGAAGGCTCCACCAGCTTTCGATTTCTAGGCGACCAAACGCCAACTACGTACGTAGACCGGTAGACGGTACACACTCGGAGCCGCCATGGAAAACGCGCAACAGAAGCAAAGCTACGGCTTGTGCAGGATCCTCCTGGCGAACACGGCGGCCTCGGCGACCGACGTGATCTCGTCGGCGACGTCCGTCGCGTTGCACTGGTTCCCCTCGAACGTCCGGACGACCTCGCCGCCGGCCGGCGACCTCACGGCGGCCACGCGGTCGAGCAGGCTCTGGTTGCACCACATGTTGAGGTAGTCGTCTGCTCGAATTGATCCCAATGCGCGCGCAAACAGAGCATGTGCAAGTGGTCAGAGAACTTAATGTGGATTGATAGTATGCATTGTACGGGGTGTAGCTAAGTCACGTACCGTCGGTGGCCTGGACGCAGGCGTCGTGGAGCATGCAGCGGGCGTCGAGGGCGTCGCAGGGGGCCTCGCCGGGGCAGCCGGTGTACGACACGTCGCGGTACTTGCGTGTCAGAAGAACAACGGACGAACACTTGTTAGCTCAACTCCAGAGCCCACAATGGCCCAGATTGGTCCATCCGTCTTGCTGACATCCATGGGACCATGCATGCATGTGGATTGGTTATGCTATTGTATTCCTCCTCTGATTCGTTTTTGGGATCTCATCATATATAGCAATCATGCTCCGGTACGTCCCGGCAAATTGAAGCCGACCCCTTGGCGAAAGCTACAAAGGATCGAGACGCAATCAAGCGCTTGCACGCTTGCGGAGTTTGTGCTGAGCAAATCTTGCAGATCAATTGCAAGGACCCGTTAATTTGGACGTCAACTTTCGCAGAAAACAGCGCAGTCTGTGCGTAATCACTTGTACGATCCTTCCGTATATACATGTGTGCGTTGATCCCATGGGTTAGAGCTGGGACTTGGACACAATACTTTTTTCGGGTCGAGTCAGGCTCGGTTGGTGCAAAGACGGACTAAATCTTCGCACAACACGATGACGTGGTAAGCGGACCGCACAAGATGAACGACGGCCAAGTTCGGCGCGAGAATACGGTCCGTTGAGTAGCAATGGGCCATGTTTGGGCCAGCCCGGCACGAAATAGGTTCAGCCTTTCTATTCTAGCCCCCTCCCTCTCGACCTAGCCCAATCACTCCCACACCCCACCTGCCCCAACCAATCACTCCTCTCTGCCACTAGGTCTGGCCCAACATCCCTCCCAGCCCCCCTCAACCCCTTCTCCTGAGCTCCGGCTACCAAATTTTCAATCCCTATTCACATCCCTTGATTCCCCTCCCTCTAGCTCCAGTCGCTTCCCTCCCCACGTGCCGTCGATCACTGCCCTCCCTCCCTCTCCCTCCACACCCGCCGCCGACCGTCCCGTCCCTCCACTCCTCCAGCCACCTCCCTCCCTCTCCATCACCCTCCCCACGCGTCGCATCCCTCTCTCTCCCTCGTTGTCGTCCTTCTCACCCCCCTTCGCAAGTGCGCGGTGTGGTCAAGGTGAGCGGAATTCTTCATCGGCGCCGGGAGGATGAGGAGGCTATGGCGAAGGGGGAGCGGGCATGAATGGCATATGTGTGTCTTTGTCTTTCTACGCGACGGCAGTTATCGTCTTCTCATGTGTCTATAGTTACTTAGAGCTGAACTTAGATCAGCACGACCCCCACACGGCGTATTTTGGGTCGTGTACCCAACTCGAAACATGACAGATGGTACGGACCAGCCCAATACCCACCACCACCATGGGTATGGATCGGTCGATCGACCGCAGGCGCGCGCGCATGCTGCCTTGTGTTAGCGGTGTATGCCGTGGCCACCGCTTCGTCCGTCTCGGCGTGCGTCCGCATGCGCACTACCATGCCATGATGCGGCACACGCGCCTACCTAGCTACTAGCTCCATTCCTTTTTTCAGCACCCCGGGGTAAAAATGTTTCGGATTCATGTTCACGGTGCTTGGAGCGGCGACAATTGACTAGTTAAGTCAACGTAAGCTCGTCATACGGACACTCTGGGCTTGCTTGCAAAACCCAAAACCGGCCAGCCAATATCCAGGCCCAGGTCGAGGGCCCATTTGGATGCGCATAGGGGCAGGATTTCCCAAACGCATCCGCCCAGGTTCCACGGGGAAATAAACTCGTCACCGTGTGCAAGTTTTTTCGCCTCTGTCGCGTCAAGACGAAGTAGCATATCGCGACTTCCTTATCTCCCAAGCCGCGACTAACCTCCGGGTGGCTTCGCTGCCAGCCACCACCGCGGATCTCCGCCGCATCCTCTCTCCGCTCTTCTTGGCCGAGGGCGCCGTTGCCCAACCAGCCGCCGACCCCCTGGATGGTGCCCTCCGTCTCCCATTCTCCACCTCCGGCCATCACTCGACATCTCCACCTTCGCACTCCGCCTCCACCGCGGCGCGCCACCCGACGAGACCGGCTTCAGACGCTGGATCCAAATCTGGTGGTGAGGAACTTGAGGTTTCCACGCAGTGGGCTACGATGGCTAGCGTGGAAGAAGACGCTGCGTCTCTATCCCCCCGCGCCCCAGATTAAGGAGATGTCAGAGGCAGTGAGGGAGAAGGTACGGTAGGACACGACTAAACAAAAACAGAGGAGCACCGTGTCACAATGCGGACGAATACCTTAATAGAAATAGGTATGTATTAAGGATAACAATTGTGCTTGATTACCGGTGTGCCCGTGGGCAAATACCATAATAGAGCCGGGTACAAGGGGTTTTCTTTGCCCATAGACATAAAAATGGGGGCAATCCTCTGCGCATCGGATAAACGGCTATGGGCATGGGTGAGCTCCACCCGTGCCCGTCACGCCCATTTACCTGCCAACTCACATTGATAGGTGGGCCCGAAGAAACCCTAACTCACAAAGCCCTGTTCGGCCATCGCTCCATCAGCCATTCAGCCGCCATCCACCATTCCTCGCTCTCAGTCTCCTCTTCTCCCAACTCCCTTCCTCTCCCCTCCTCGCCTGGTCGCCGCCTATATCGCCTCCTCTTCCCCGCCTCCTCCCTTTGGCAAGACCCCCACCCCCATTGTCCAACACGCGAAGGAGCGCCGAACTAACATCCAACACGCGAAGCACCGAACTCACAAGCCACCTAATCCGGACACGCCTCAATCCCCATCCTCCCGCGCGCCCTTCCTCACGCCTAGTCGCCTCCTCCCGCTCGGTCTCCGCTCTTCTTTCCCCCCTGAACCCACGAAATCCAGCATTAATATTGTCATCTCTGGCCGCGATGACACCCAAACCCTAGCAACCCCTAGCTCCGGTCCGCACCGCGCGCCAATGCCCCATCCCCAAACCCTAGTACCCTCCTTTTTCTAGTGCTCCTCTATGTACGGAAGCGGTAGATCCGTGACGTGGGAGAGTCGGATGTGATACTGGTGAGTTCTTTTCCCTCGAAACAGTGCTATTTCGAGTTGGTTTCTGAATTCTTGCGTCGGTTAGGTTGTAGATGTGTCGTGGCTTGTGTTGATCTATGTATCTGTTCCATTTTGGCATGTACGTTTGTCGTCTCGTGGTGGATCCTGGATGTTCTTGGCGAGATCGAGGTGACGAAGCTGCGTGGATTGAGGCGTGCCGGCCAATTTGAGGGATCCCTATCTGCTCTGCCTCGCATGATGATCTCTCCTGTATTGATAATTATTGGATAAAATTTTGATAATTATTAGATCTAAGAGATGTTTGAGGTGAAGGCAAAGTAAGCTGAGCATGTAACAAGCTATTTTAGGATTCGTTTATGCAATTTGTGGTCATTTCACTTGTATATTGTAAGTTGTTCATTTCGACTGAATAAGATATACGAAGGATTCTACAATTGATATTCCTCTAGAGGTATGGACATTGATCAAAGCAGTTTGATGTTTGGCAATTTGGAAGGAACAACCAGATGCTGTTCGATGGCTGATTTGTGCCACCTTGTGGTGTTGGACCTGATTGGCTAGATGGTTCTCTACGAATTTAGGTGGTTGTGTCATCAATAGTAGTTTATTCTGCAAATTTAATTGCAGTGTATTATGCCTATTTTATGGTTTTGTTTCTAATTATAAGAGAAATCTAATGTCGTATATACATTTCCTCTGTTATAAGAGAAATCATGTGGTGCCTCCTTGCTGCAAATCTAATGCCGTTGGGCAACCATTGTGTGACGAACTGACGATGAGACTTTCCAACTGTAGGTTAAGAGCGGAGACATACTGATTCAATTTTCTATGGACTATGGTGTTGGAGTTACTGGAGGTTTGAGTTACTAGACCTTGCAGAAATATAAGTGTTAAATTCTCATATTTGTCAAATACTCCAGAGCTACTCCGTAGCTGCACATTGCAGAATCATATTTGTCAAATACTATTACTTTTGATTTGTGTTCAATTCTCGTACTTGTGACTTTGTCAACTCTCATATTTGTGTTCAACTCTTAGATAGTGAATTGTGATGAACTTGATTAGTTGTTGAATATGTGATGTACTGTTGATGTGTGAATTGTGATGAACTTGATGAGTGAATTGTGATGAACTTGATGCGTGCATTGTTCACGGGTAAACGAGCATGCCCGCGGGCGGCTGTGCATTAATTGCGAGTAAACGGGCATGCCCGTGGGCGACGGGTATGGGCGAGATTTTTCGCCCGTCATCCTTCGCGGGTATGCCCATGGGGGGAAATCAGGCTCGCGGGTACGGGTATGGGCGAGATTTTTCGCCCGTCATCCTTCGCGGGTATGCCCATGGGGGGAAATCAGGCTCGCGGGTATGGGTATGGGCGAGCACTACCCGTACTCGCCGCGCCCGATTGCCATCTCTAGCATGGACGTCTTTCTTTCCCTACAGGCATGAAAACGGACACAATTTCTTGCCCATCTGGCAAACAGGCATGGGCATGTGTGAACTCCACCCATGCCCGCTTCGCTCGATTACCCATGCCAAATCATTGATAGGTGGGCTCAAATGAAAACCCTAACTCCACCAGTCCACCTCCACTTCTCCCCAATCCACATCCACTCGATTCCCTCCTGTCTACTCTCTCATCGGCTGACAGCAGCCTCCATTCCCATTCCCCTTCCACTCCCACCTCCACCTCCACCTCCACCTCGCCGTCCCACTCCCCCTCCTTTGCTGCCGCCGCCCCCTCCAAACTCCTCACCAGCATCGAGCCATCGCCTCTGTCGTGTTTGTCTTTGCCACCATCTTCCTCGTCCATGAGTCGGCCACTTCCTCGCCCACCGTCAACAATAATCAATAATAATAATCAAGAGAATCCAAGAAGCTCATTTTCATTCAACACATCATATAAAGACTCATCATCACAACAAAGATCCACACTATCACAAAGATAACAAAATATCATAGCCAAATTCATCATGAGTCATACAAACATGCAAGAAAAGATATTACAATTGCTTTCCATTACAAGGTCTAATGACCTAAATAAAACTAGAAGGCTACTGATCGGCAGGAGGATCCTGTGATGAAGAAGGCCGATGCTGATCTCCTCGCTGAAAGAGTGAGGGCAGGAGCGATCCACGTCCAGATCGCAAAAAATAACAAATGAGAATATATATAAATCATCCAATATTGAATATTCTTCCCTTTGGCATAAAACAAACATCCAAATGTGGGAATATACATTGATAACATTAAAATTCTCCCCCTTTTGGCATTAAACACCAAAAAGACCAAAACAAATTTAAAGCTAAGCAATAAGATTTGCAAAGCAAAGAACTTGGCAATTGAAATCATTTTCTTCTTTTGACATCACTTGAAATATTCTCTTCTTTTGACACCACTTGTAAGATCGAGATGGCCAACTAGAGGGGGTGAATAGGCGGTTTTAAAAATTCTTTCGGCTCTAAACCAATATATAATGCGGAAGCTAATAACAATTGATTTTGCACAATTAAAACCTAAATCAATTGGGCTTCCCTAAGTGCACTGTCAATACAAGAGAGAAATCATATGATGATATATAAGCAATTAAAGGATGTAATGTAAATTGCTCAAAGTAAAGCACAAGTAAAAACAAGATAGACACGGTTATGTTTTACCGTGGTGTTCGGAGACTTGCCGGTCTCTCCTAATCCACGTTGAGGTAAGCCCAACCACGTTGGACCGGCTCCACTAATTAAGCCAACACCTCCGAGGTAAGTCCAACCACTTGGACCGGTTCCAAACCGAACCAACACCTCGCTCCACTATGGTTGCCCTTCCTCCACTCCGGAGATGGCGAGCACCAAACCACTCACAAACACGCCGGGTCTTCTCACAAGCTTCTTGAGAAGATCACCGCGCACGACGCCTCCACGCCGTCTAGGTGTCGACAAACACCAAGAGTAACAAATCCAAACTTTCACTTGAACTAATCAAGTGTCAACGCTCACGTGGATACACAATCCACTACCTAAGGCAATAAATGCACTTAGGGTTTGCTCTCCAAGCTTACCAAGTGCAACACATGCACATAAGAGAGGAGAGGCTTGCTCTTAGCTCAAGAGGCTCAAAGGATGTTCACAATATCACCAGCAACCTCTCCCAACCGACCAAGGTGGATATATATAGCCCACACACAAAAACTAGCCGTTGGGAGAAGATTCCCACAAATCAGCACAGGGACGGTCTGACCGCCAACCAATGGTCGGTCGGACCGCCCCATGCTCCTGATGAGTCACGGCGGCCCGATCTTCCGATAGGTTTGATTTGGTTCGTCGTGAGGACGTTGACGCTTTGAGGCTTCCGAGCAACAGATCGTCACCTCGCAATTCGCTACACCCGCACGCCTGTCGTTATCGACCACGCTTGCACGCGATCGACCTTACCACGAAGGTTATTGTTCCTGCAAGCAATCGAAGCAACTCACAAGAACAAGGTAGATACAATCTGAATTGTATTGCGGATATGGATGAAGTTTACAAGTGGGGTTCCTCAAACCGATAATCGGCGAAACTGCAATTGGCAGAATAATCTAAGAAAAATCCGCCTCTAAACTATGGCGGCTACTGTATATATATAGTGGAACGTGAGGAGGTTGACCTAGGGTTGTGCGGCTGTGGGATGAAGCGTACACAACCTGGACTCCGACCTCGTTACGCTTACAAAGTCTTATTAGTTTCCAAAGCGGTGTGTGACACCTTGTGTTGCGTATTTCTGGTTGAAGATCTGGTCGTAGGACTGGTCCTAAGGTGGTCTTGAGGAGTCCATGCTATCATTGGTCGTAGATTGTGTCCAACGAGTACTGTGCTCGCTTTTCTGGTCGTAGATTGCTCCAATCGAATCAACTAGTCGGAGGTCTTCTTGTAGTGGTCGTAGATCTTCTTGCAGTGATCGTAGACCTTCTTGCAGTGGTCGTAGACCTTCTTGAACTGGTCGTAGTCCTAGATTCCTGAGTACAAGTAAATCATCTCCATTAGGCAGCATCATAGAGTTCTCAAATAATACACTCAGCCCTAGAAACGACTTTACCTGATCGATTAAGTGACGTGCTCTAGCTCTTGTCATAGGACCGTGTAGTTCAGCACCCAGATCTGGAGGGTCTTGTGTTGTGCGTGTATCCGAAGGAGGGATGTCCTCATCATACTCCCCCTCTTGAATTGGAGTCGTCCTCGACTCAAGCTCATCTTCTTCTCCCACGTATGGTTTCAAATCGAAATGTTAAATGTGGGCTAACCCCAAAATCTGCAGGTAATTCTAATTGATATGCATTATCATTTATCTTTTTAATTATCTTAAGCGGTCCTTGACTCTAGGCATCAACTTTGATTTTCTTAATTAGGAACCTATCCTTTCTCAAATGAACCCAAACTAAATCACCGGTTCAAATTTTACAACTTTCCTACCTTTACTTCAAACAACCTTATACCTTTGGTCATATGCTCTATATTCTCTTTAGTGGTTTCATGCAACTTGAGAATAAATGCAAGACGCTTCTTAGCATCTAGATTAATTTTTTCAGAGGTCGGTAAAGGTAGTAAATCAATAGGAACACGGGGTTAAAACCATACACTACGAAATGGACTTACCTTGGTGGTGGAGTGTCTTGACCTATTGTAAGCAAACTCAACATGCGGTAAACACTCTTCCCACATCTTCAAGTTTTCTTTAAAACAGCCCCCAACATGGTGGATAACGTGCGGTTGACAACCTCCGTTTGTCCATCGGTTTGGGGATGGCATGTAGTAGAAAACAATGACTTTGTCCCCAATTTATTCCAAAGTGATCTCCAAAAGTGGCTCAAAACTTAGCATCACGATCCGAGACAATAGTATTGGGCACTCCATGTAAGCGAATGATTTCCCTGAAAAATAAATCAGCTATGTTTGTAGCATCATCGCTTTTGTGACAAGATATAAAATGTGCCATTTTAGAAAATCGATCCACTACTACAAATATATTATCTCTCCCCCTCTTTGTCCTAGGCAATCCTAAAATAAAATCCATAGAAATATCCTCCCAAGGGGCGCTAGGAATAGGAAGAGGCATATAAAGTCCATGTGGAAGGAGACGGGACTTAGCTTTGTTGCATGTAGTGCAGCGAGCTACGTAGCGCTTGACATCACGCCTCATCTTTGGCCAAAAGAAGTGGGTGGTCAGCATGTCTTCTGTCTTCTTTGCTCCAAAATGTGCTATCAAACCTCCTCAATTTGCCTCCTGTAACAACAAAAGACGAACAGAGCTAGCTGGAACGCATAGCTTGTTAGCACGATAGACCAAACCATCATTCAGCACATAGTTATTCCATATCTTCCCTCCTTTACAATGTTCAAGCACTTCCTTAAAGTCCAAATCAGTGACATATAAACTCTTGATGGCCTCCAAACCAAAAATCTTTTGGTCAAGTTGAGATAACATGGTATAACGCCTAAAGAGCGCATCAGCAATCACATTATCCTTACCTTTCTTATGCCTTATAACATATGGGAATGACTCAATAAATTCTACCCAGTTAGCATATCGTTTATTCAGTTTAGCTTGACTTCTAATATGTTTTAGCGATTCATGATCCGAATGTATAACAAATTCTTTGGGCCATAGATAATGCTGCCAAGTTTGAAGCACTCGAACTAAAGCATACAATTCCTTATCATAGGTGGAATAATTCAAACTAGGCCCATTTAGCTTTTATTTGAAATATGCAATGGTTTACCTTCTTGAATCAATACACCACCTATCCCAATCCTTTGGCATCACATTCAATTTCAAAAGTCTTACCAAAATCGTGGAGTTGGAGTAGGGGTGCTTGGGTGAGCTTCTCTTTCAACAAGTTGAATGCCTTCTCTTGTGCAGGTCCCCATTAGAAAGGCACTCCTTTCTTTGTCAATTCATTCAATGGTGCGGCAATGGTGCTTAAATCCCGCACAAAGCGCCGATAGAATCCAGCAAGGCCATGGAAGCTCCGCACTTGTGACACAGTAGTAGGCGTCGGTCAGCTTTGGATGGCTACAATCTTTGTCTCATCCACCTCAATGCCCTGTGGTGTCACAACATAACCAAGAAACGCAACTCGATCGGTGCAAAAGGTGCACTTCTCGAGGTTACCAAACAAACGTGCATCTCTCAAAGCATTAAAAACAGCACGTATATGATTTAAGTGTTGCTCATGTGACTTGCTATAAATCAAGATATCATCAAAGTAAACCACCACAAATTTTCCAATAAAAGGACGTAAAACCTCGTTCATCAAACGCATAAAAGTACTAGGTGCATTAGTTAGACCGAAAGGCATCACTAACCACTCATATAATCCGAACTTAGTTTTAAAAGCAGTTTTCCATTTATCTCCTAATTTCATTCTAATCTGGTGGTAACCACTCCGCAAGTCAATCTTTGTGAAAATAATAGAACCACTCAATTCATCTAGCATGTCGTCTAGCCTTGGGATAGGATGACGATACCTTATAGTAATGTTATTAATGGCTCTGCAATCAACACATATACGCCAACTACCGTCTTTCTTAGGAACCAAAAGAAGCTGGAACAAGACAAGGACTAAGGCTTTCTCTTACGTACCCACGGTCCAAAAGATCTTGGACTTGTCATTTGAATTTCTTAGTCTCCTCTGGATTGGTCCTATATGCAGCACGGTTTGGCAAAGTCGCTCCTGGGATCAAATCAATTTGATGCTCAATTCCTCGAATAGGTGGTAATCCCGGGGGTACCTCAGTTGGAAATACATCCACATATTCCTGCAAAAGGTTAGCAACAACAGGAGGCAAAGAGCTAGCTATGTCCTCAAGCGAATATAAGGCACTTTTGCATATCAAAGCATAGCATGGCAGCTCATTATTACAAATTTCAGCAAGTTCAGATTTAGTGGCAATCATAACACATCCCTTCAATTTAATTCCCTCGAACTTAGGACTAGACGCCACTTTCTCCCTTTTGGGCGGGAAAATATGTTTTGCTACTTGCTGATTTTCAGAATCATGCTTATCGGTGTTTCTTTCTTTTTTAGCGCGCTCTTCTTCATCTTTTAAAATCTCAGCTGGTGTTAAAGGTAACAACTTAATCTTCTTACCCTTATGTGAAAATGAGTAGGTATTAGCTCTACCATGGTGCAAAACATCATTGTCATATATCCAAGGTCTACCGAGCAACAAAGAGCATGCTTGCATAGGCACGATATCAAAGTCAGCACTATCTTTGTAATTACCTGCTAAAAATTGCACTTTCACAACTTTGTGTACCTTTAATTTACCACACGAATTGAACCATTGGATGTAGTAGGGACGTGGGTGTGGTCGTGTGGTCAAGCCAAGCTTCTCGACCATCTCCGAGCTTGCAAGATTGTTGCAGCTCCCTCCATCAATGATGACTCTGCAGGCTCTGTCCTTCACGAGAAATCTGGTCTGAAACAAGTTGTGCCAATTGTTTTGCTCTGCTCTCTCCACTTGTGCGCTCAGCACTCGTTGCGCGACAAGGCTCACATGATACTCGGTGTCAACAACAGCTACTTGTTCCTCTACATCGTCAGCATCACTGTCTATCTCATCTCCTCCACCTGCAATGTTAGCGGCAAATACATATTCGTCCTCAATATCACTAGTACTTACATAACCACCATCTTTGGTGGCAAGGTATGCTTTCACGACCAGGCGATCCCTCATGGCGTGCCCCATTCCCTTGCAACGGTGGCACACAATCCCGATGAGTACGACCGGTGGAAGCAACCGACGAAGAACTCTTGGTGGTGCACGCACACTAGTAACTTTACTTACCTCGGGTGCATGTGATGTGGTCGGAGGTCTTCTTTGACGCGCCCTACTCGTGGAGGGGGCAGCAGATGTGGTGAAGGTGGGGCTGTTTTGGATTGCCCCGGCACTGGTCGTGGTGTAGACATGCTCCCAAAGTTGTTCCTTGGCCTTTGTTGTCATCCCTGCAATTCTTTTTCTGCCAAACATGCAAGTTGGAACAATCTAGGGCGCTATCGTATTCTTTGTAATCCACTATGTCCCGAATTTTCGTCTTAATCCTCCATAAAAGCGTGTCATTGCGACTTCTTCATCCTCAATAATATCACAACGCAACATGCTAATTTGTAGCTCGATAATATTCTTCTACGGATCTATTACCTTGGTTTAAGCGCTGCAATTTATTACGCAAATCACGTTTAAAAGAAGGTGGGACAAATCATTACGCATAGCAACCTTTAAACCATCCCACGTAGTAGGCGCTAATCCTTGGTGCATACCTATTCCACCAAATGATGGCAAAGTTTTTAAATTCACTTGTGGCTTGCCTAACTCTATGCACTTTAGGAACTAAGTGAGCATTCAATTTACATTCTCTAGTCATCTCGCAATCTAGATATATTTCGCATCATAAGCACCCGCAAAAGATGGTATAGTGAACTTGACTTTAGCATATGGATCATCATGGGCATTATGTTGCTGAAAATTGTTACCTCTCATACCTTGACGGTTGAAGTTCGGCAGATTCTGTTGTCGTGCTTCAAAGGTGTCGTGGTCGTGCATCTCATTATCATTATCAAACTCATGGTCATGGACTGCACCATGAGGTTCCACACGACCAATGTTTGGTGGTCGGTTCACCATTCTTTCGAGGCGTGTAGTGAGCGCCGTAATACTATCATTGATTGAGCGTTGTAATGTGATCGTGGTAGCTTGAAGCTTCCTATCGATGTCCTCATTAACGGTAGTGCATTGTTCATCCAATAGCGTCATGAGCTCTTCCCTCAAAACACACTCGTGCGCATCCAATCCTTCACCTGACATGGTTAGTAGGAGACAAAAGACAACACAAAGGTATTATCCCTATCACTATTAGGTGGTCGGAGGGTGGAATCACACACTCTCAAGCGTCTTACCAAGCTCTTATGAGTTTCTTACCAAATTGCAGCAGGTGGTCTAATCGGCGAAGGTGGGATGTACGATCACGGCGGAGGCGAATGCGAGGATCCAATCTGAGGGTCGAAAGTATGTAGAGCTCGGACAGGCAATGTTTAGTAGCAAGGAATAGCAAATAATAAAATCAGATTAGCAAAGCTGAACCAAAGTCCACAGTACTCGTCACAGTTGCTGGTCTAAAAGTGCTCCTAGCCCTAGCACAATACTGATCGAAAAACGGACTCGATACCAAGGAGTCCAAAGGATGCAAGGCTGGAACTGGTTGTAGACCAACTAGGGGTGGTCGGCTTGCTTCTTCTTCTTCTTTTCTTTTGCACTTTTTTTGCTTCTTTTCTTTTCTTTTGCACTTTTGCTTCTTTTCTTTTCTTTTGCACTTTTTGCTTCCTTTTTTTTTTTGCAAACGTGACCCAAGCCCAAAATTCTTCTGTTACCTTTTCTGGATCCGATGAGGTGATTGGGTAACAAACTTTTTCCGGAGAGCAGGGGTAAATAGGTAATTAAAAGATTCTCTCTCTCTCTCTCTCTCTCTCTCTGAACTTGGCTAGTTCTGTTGTGGCTACGGAATCCGACCAGGGGATCGAATCCGACCAGGTGGTAGTTCCTAAGTGGATAGTAGAATGGGTGTTGCTCGAAGAGGTGGTCGGATCCGAGTAGATGTTCGATTCAGGCCGGATGGTAAATCCGGCGGTGGTCGAATGGGTGTCGCTCAAAAAGGAGGTCGTAAGGCCCGGGATGGATGGTGGCACGGTGAGCGGCAGTCTCGACTAGAGACCAAGAATGCTACTCTAAACCAAACAACAAAAACACCGACGATGAACTCGAACTCAACAATGCGGCGAAAACAAAATTGCGAAAGGCACAAAGTGGTTTGGACAATGAATAATTACGATCTAAAACTTTTTGTAGGGCGTTTTTCCGGACTCTAGGTGAGGAACACAACTAACAAAAGGGATAAGCGAAATTACCTAACGGGCAACCTTTGCTCGATACCACTTGATGAGTCACGCGCCGATCTTCCGATAGGTTAGATTTGGTTCGTCGTGAGGACGTTGACGCTTTGAGGCTTCCGACCAGCGGATCATCACCTCGCAATTCGCTACACCCGCGCTGTCGTTATCGACCACGCTTGCACGCGATCGACCTTACCACGAAGGTTATTGTTCCGCAAGCAATCGAAGCAACTCACAAGAACAAGGTAGATGCAATCAATTGTATTGCGAATATGGATGAAGTTTACAAGTGGGGTTCCTCAAACCGATAATCGTAAAGCGCAATTGGCGAATAATCTAATAAAAACCGCCTCTAAACTATGGCGGCTCTTGTATATATATAGGGAACGTGAGGAGGTCGACCTAGGTTGTGCGGTAGTGGGATGAAGCGTATACAACCACGGACTCCGACCTCGTTACGCTTACAAAGTCTTATTAGTTTCAAAACGGTGACACAAAGCACCTTGTGTTGCGTATTTACAGTTGAAGATCCGGTCGTAGGATTTGGTCCTAAGGTGGTCTTGAGGAGTCCATGCTATCATTGGTCGTAGATTGTGTCCAACGAGTCATCGTGCTCGCTTTTACGGTCGTAGATTGCTCCAATCGAATCAACTAGTCGGATGTCTTCTTGTAGTGGTCGTAGATCTTCTTGCGTTGATCGAGACCTTCTTGCGATGGTCGAGACCTTCTTGAACCGGTCGTAGTCCTAGATTCCACGAGTACAAGTAAATCATCTCTATTAGGCGACATCATAGAGTTCTCAAATAATACACTCAGCCCTAAAAACGACTTTACCTGATCGATTAAGTGACGTGCTCTAGCTCTTGTCATAGGACCGTGTAGTTCAGCACCCAGATCTGGAGGGTCTTGTGTTGTGCGTGTATCCGAAGGAGGGATGTCCTCATCAGCTCCAACGGCTAGAAAACTAGCCGTTGGGCCTTCGGCCGGTCGGACCGCCATGCAATGGCCGGTCTGACCGACGCCAAATCGGTCCGACCGCCGCAGCAGGCCGGTCCGACCGCCCGATGGAAATTTGGCTAAGTCCCAAAACGGGCGTTCTCTGGAATAATCATTCCGCACGAACCCCGGAACTTCCTCACATCGGAAGTACCTTTTTCACAAGGGCGGAACTTTCGGACAGAGATTCCAAGTCAAAGCAAATCGGTCGGACCGCCAACATATGGTCGGTTCGACCGATTTGCCACCGGTCAGACTGGTCCACACCAGCGGTCAGACCGGCAGACCATAGAAGCAAAACACATTTGCTTCACTTCAAATGGCAAAACACATTTGCCCATTTGAGTACAATTCCAACAAGGTTAAAAGATGATATTTTCAGCTAGTTGCAAAACACATTTACCAACATTTTGGAATACTCATCACAAGGAATAAGGTACATGGACTTACACCATTTGCAAAACACATTTGTAAACATAAGTCACATGCTACAAGGATTACGCATGAGTCTCGACTATTTATAAAACACATTCGCAAATAAATAGCATCATGCCTAGATGAGTTAGAGAAATCATATTAAGCTATCAACACATGACTAACTCAAACTACTAGTTAAGACCCCTCCTAATAGTACGATAATCCTATACTAGCAATCCGGTCTTCCAACCGAACACCAAGATCGATAAAGGACTAGGAACACATCCTTAGCCCAAGCTAGTCATACATTTGCCTTACATCTTCTTAAAGCTTGATGACGCACATCATCACTTCAAATCCGGGTCATTAACTTGATGATCATCAACACATGATGATCCTTTGCTTGACCTCCATCAACACATGATCGGTCTTCTCTTGTCTTGATGATCACTCATGATCATCTCTTCTTGATTAAGCATCAACTCATGATGCATCCTTTACACCAAGATCTTGACTTGATGATCAACTCATGATCATCCCAAGTCTTCATCATCCTGGAACATAACCTATTCATCCAACTCATGGAAAATGTTAGTTCCACAATATGATTATCATTAATCACCACACTATACCATTAACTCATAATGGTGGGACAAGATACTCAATCTTTCCCTCTTTGGTAATTGATGATAACCATTTCAATCACATATAAATTTGATTTGATAAAGGTAACACAACGTGAGTATATATGAACTACACAAGTTACATATACTCACGACATGAGTATGTAAGAACTACGCAAGTTCTATTTTACTCAAACATGAGTATACACACACTACACAAGTTCTATATACCCAAACGGATATGTTTCAAAGTAAAGATCCCGAATATTTGTGGAAAATGGAATATGGATCAATACTAATGAAACCACAAAATATAGAACAAAGTTCCCCCTAAATGTGTGCATACACTAATGTGTAAAGAAAACATATGCACATATTCAAGATATACTTATGGTGGAATTCTTCCTATATTTTGGATCCGAGGAATGCAACATTATATAAGAGTGCAAGTTGAATGCATACCTTGTTTGAATTTCACCTTTATATCCAAATGAGACTACACAAGATAATACTGAACAAGAGAGTTAGTCTCACAATTAGATTTGTCATTAATCACCAAAATACTCCATTAGCTCATAATGGCGGGTCTAGATCTTTCAATCTCCCCCTTTTTGGTGATTGATGACAAATCATTTATCAATCATTTCATTTGGAAATAAATAGACATACCATAAGAAATTAGGCTATTGAACTATGTCTATTCATGTTATATGGTGAAATTTAAAATATTAGTCAATATGCAAAAAGAATATGCTTGTAAAACAATGCATTCTCCCATAAAAGAATTCTCTTCCTTTATTGTATAAATCAAATAACAAAGGAGAATATATAAATCATCAAATATTGAATATTCTTCCCTTTGGCATAAAATAAACATCCAAATGTGGGGATATACATTGATAACATTAAAATTATCACCCTTTTGGCATTGAACACCAAAAAGACCAAAACAAATTTAAAGCCAAGCAATAAGATTTGCAAAGCAAAGAACTTGGCAATAAAAATCATTCTCTTCTTTTGACATCACTTGAAATATTCTCTTCTTTTGACACCACTTGTAAAATTATCAAAAATAACATAAGGTCAAAAAGAGAGATCTTTTCAATTTTGAGCTTGGTCACAAAGAATATGAAATTGAACTTATGACCAATGGAAATTTTATCAATAAACAATTTTCACAAAGCATATTGAGATGATCATTGAAATTTATGCTTGTGGTTTTATAAAAAATTTGACAGAATTTCATGTGTAAACAATGAATCCAAGGAGCATGACAGTCAACAATAATCAATAATAATAATCAAGAGAATCCAAGAAGCTCATTTTCATTCAACACATCATATAAAGACTCATCATCACAAGAAAGATCCACAATATCACAAAGATAACAAAATATCATAGCCAAATTCATCATGGGTCATACAACCATGCAAGAAAAGATATTACAATTGTTTTCCATTACAATGTCTAATAACCTAAATAAAACTAGAAGGCTACAGATCGGCAGGAGGATCCTGTGATGAAGAAGGCTGATGTTGATCTCCTCGCTGAAAGAAGGAGGGCAGGTGCGGTCCACGTCCAGATCGCTGATAATAACAAAGGAGAATATATAAATCATCCAATATTGAATATTCTTCCCTTTGGCATAAAACAAACATCCAAATCTGGGGATATACATTGATAACATTAAAATTCTCCCCCTTTTGGCATTAAACACAAAAAAGACCTAAACAAATTTAAAGCTAAGCAATAAGATTTGCAAAGCAAAGAACTTGACAATAGAAATCATTTTCTTCTTTTAACATCACTTGAAATATTCTCTTCTTTTGACACCACTTGTAAGATCGAGGTGGCCGACTAGAGGGGGGTGAATAGGTGGTTTTAAAAATTCTTTCGGCTCTAAACCAATATATAATATGGAAGCTAATAACAATTGGTTTTGTACAATTAAAACCTAAATAAACTAGGCTTCCCTAAGTGCACCAACAATACAAGAGAGCAATCATACGATGATATATAAGCAATTAAAGCATGTAATGTAAATTGCTCAAAGTAAAGCACAAGTAAAAACAAGATGAACACGATTATGTTTTACCGTGGTGTTCAGAGACTTGCCGGTCTCCCCTAATCCACGTTGAGGTAAGCCCAACCACGTTGGACCAGCTCCACTAATTAAGCCAACACCTCCGAGGTAAATCTAACCACTTGGACCGGTTCCAAACCGAACCAACACCTCGCTCCACTAAGGTTGCTCTTCCTCCACTCTGGAGATGGCGAGCACCAAACCACTCACAAACACGTCGGGTCTTCTCACAAGCTTCTTAAGAAGATCACCGCGCACGACGCCTCCACGCCGTCTAGGTGTCAGCAAACACCAAGAGTAACAAATCCAAACTTTCACTTGAACTAATCAAGTGTCGAGGCTCACGTGGATACACAATCCACTACTTAAGGTAACAAATGCACTTAGGGTTTGCTCTCTAAGCTCACCAAGTGCAACACATGCACATAAGAGAGGAGAGGCTTGCTCTTAGCTCAAGAGGCTCAAAGGATGTTCACAATATCACCAGCAACCTCTCCCAACCAGCCAAGGTGGACATATATAGTCCACACACAAAAACTAGCCGTTGGAAGGAGATTCCCACAAATCAGCACTGGGACGGTCTGACCGCCAACCAATGGTCGGTCGGACCGCCCCATGCGCCAACGGCTAGAAAACTAGCCGTTGGGCCTTCGGTAGATCGGACCGCCATGCAATGGCGGTCGCCCGACCACGCCAAATCGGTCGAGATCCGCGCGGTGGCGGTCCGACCGCCCGATGAAAATTTGGCTAAGTCCCAAAACGGACGCTATCTGGAATAACCATTCCGCACGAACCCCGGAACTTCCTCACATCGGAAGTACCCTTTTCACAAGGGCAGAACTTCCGGATAGAGATTCCAAGTCAAAGAAATCGGTCCGACCGCCAACATATGGCCGGTTCGACCGATTTACCACCGGTCAGACAAGTCCACACCGGCGGTCTGACCGGCAGACCATAGAAGCAAAACACATTTGCTTCACTTCAAATGGCAAGACACATTCGCCCATTTGAGAACAATTCCAACAAGGTTAAAAGATGATATTCTCAGCTAGTTGCAAAATACATTTGCCAACATTTTGGAATACTCATCACAAGGAATAAGGTACATGGACTTACACCATTTGCAAAACACATTTGCAAACTTAAGTCACATGCTACAAGGATTACGCATGAGCCTCGACTATTTACAAAACACATTCGCAAATAAATAGTATCATACCTAGATGAGCTAGAGCAATCATATTGAGCTATCAACACATGACTAACTCAAACTACTAGTTAAGACCCCTCTTAATAGTACGGCAATCATATACTAGCAATCCGGTCTTCCAACCAAACACCAAGACCGGTAAAAGACTAGGAACACATCCTTAGCCCTAGCTAGTCATACATTTGCCTTGCATCTTCTTGAAGCTTGATGACGCACATCATCACTTCAAGTCCGGGTCATTAACTTGATGATCATCAACACATGATGATCCTTTGCTTGACCTCCATCAACACATGATCGGTCTTCTCTTGTCTTGATGATCAACTCATGATCATCTCTTCTTGATTAAGCATCAACTCATGATGCATCCTTTACACCAAGCTCTTGACTTGATGATCAACTAGTGATCATCCCAAGTCTTCATCATCCTGGAACATAACCTATTCATCCAACTCATGGAAAATGTTAGTTCCACAATATGATTATCATTAATTACCACACTATACCATTAACTCATAATGGTGGGACAAGATACTCAATCTTTCCCTCTTTGGTAATTGATGATAACCATTTCAATCACATATAAATTTGATTTGATAAAGGTAACACAACGTGAGTATATATGAACTACACAAGTTACATATACTCACGACATGAGTATGTAAGAACTACGCAAGTTCTATTTTACTCAAACATGAGTATACACACACTACACAAGTTCTATATACCCAAACGGATATGTTTCAAAGTAAAGATTCCGAATATATGTGGAAAATGGAAAATGGATCAATACTAATGAAACCACAAAATATAGAACAAAGCTCTCCCTAAATGTGTGCATACACTAATGTGTAAAGAAAACATATGCACATATTCAAGATATACTTATGGTGGAGTTTTTCCTATATTTTGGATCCGAGGAATGCAACATTATATAAGAGTGCAAGTTGAATGCATACCTCGTTTGAATTTCACATTTATATCCAAATGAGACTACACAAGATAATACTGAACAAGAGAGTTAGTCTCACAATTAGATTTATCATTAATCACCAAAACACTTTATTGACTCATAATGGCGGGTCTAGATCTTTCAGCAATAGTGTCATTTTAGCTAATAACTTGGAGATGGATGGCAAGAGATAGGTTTATAGACTATGGTAAAGAGATAGGTTTATGGACTGTAATAAAATTGGCTGAGATACTAGGCAGCCATCAAGTTTCGATGCAAGGGCCAAAACTGGAAGTCTAGCAATATTTTGAGCTTAGTGCTATATAAACAAATTTAATTTGAGAAAGGATAATCTTTGCAAGTTAAAATTTTTACTACTTAAAAAAAAACTCTAATGGCGGTGAATAATATGATTTTATTCCTCTTGCCCCACCCAAAAAAGTGCCGACTGATGGGCCACGACTCATTCCCTTCCCACCCGTGGTGCCCTCTCATCTCTATCTCGCACCTCCCACTCCCCACCCACGGTGCCCTCCCTCTCCACGGCGGACTCCCTCCCTCTCTACCCGCGGCACCATCCCTGTGTACCCCTCTCCCCCGCCATCCCCGTCTCCCGCCCCTTCGCCGTTGTTGCCGAGGATGCTGATGATCGAGGTAGATCTAACTTCCATGGCTGCCGGCTTGCAATCGTTGTCTCCAATGAGTCGATCCACCTCTCCTTGCTCTTTGTGACTCTCCCTGTGTCACTGTTGGAGGCTTCGGTACATGCGCCGATCTTACTCGGGCATGGTCTTAGCGCGAGGGAGATGTGCAGCACCGTGCTCTGCTTCCGCTGCGTTGTCTGTTGTGGACATGGCCAAAAAGGTGGCGTCGACTGCCACGATGAAGGCGCTGGAGAAAGCTACCGCAGCGCCCCCGAAGCCAGCTACTCCCGTTACATCCAACCTCTGCAAAATGTTATATTTTGCTGGACAAGCCAGATTGCTGGGACGTGAGTTCATTCTAACTTTTGTTTTTCCCCCAAAATAGTTGCACACGGCCATAGTTCTTTCTATTTTGCCTTCGTTTCCCTTCTAGATTACACTGCTTTTATTTATATTCATTTTTCTGTTGCAACCCATTTTCTTACAGTTTGTCGGTTCTATTGATTCTTCTCCGTTTCCATTGATTCTGTTTTAGTTTTCTGAAAAATAGTTGGAGAGTTGTTATTTTCTTTGCAATAGAAGAAGGGATTTACAAGGGAAACGGAAAACAATAACTAAATCAAGTTAAAGGTAATGAGGAGAAAATAAAAGGGTAGATACAGCTGGAGTAATGTGATATGTTTCAACATTATAGTTTAGCGTAGAAATGTGATATGCTTTTAACATGGTTCCTTTGTTTACCTTAAATGTGTATGCATTTCTTGGATCTCTTGGTGAGCTATAGTTATAGTTTAATAATTCAGAGAGAGGTAGAAGTCTCATGGGAATCAATTACGATTTAAGTGGATAGGGTCTGCACTCTACAGCATATCATGTTCTGTACAGTGTGTTATCATGTTCTGTACAGTGTGTTCATGCAGATTTTTGTTAAGTAATCCTTGATGATCACTCTGTACATGTAGATTTTTGTTAGACCTTTGGAGAAGGCATGCAGCTGCAGCGTGCACGCATGAGTGAACAGGTATACTTGGACATTGCTCTTCAGGCCTATTTTTGTCTGCTCAAGCTAGAATTAGGACCTAAAGAGTATGTATCAGTGATTCAGTGGGCCTCCAGATACTCACTGTTATAAGAAAAGAAAGGTAAGGAACCAGAACATATGCAAGAATAGTTCATATATAAACTTATTTTGGGAGGTAAAGAAAATGCATACTCATATAGGCATTGATTAAAATATCTAGAGATAAGCTCTACCAGCATAACAATTCTTACAAATTGAGATTTGATTATGCCACTATGAGGCTGTTCTATCCTGAAATAAGGAGACATCAATATTCAATAGGGCACTCAGGCATAACCATTGTTTGGGGGATCGGTTATGTAATTTTCTTTCTTTATTTTTTTGGGGATCGGTTATGCTATTTTCTCGTGCCAAGTCGTACTTAGTAATATGTTGAATATTTAGGTCCTTTGTGCTCATGGCAGCCTTTCACCTCATGTACGAACAGTTGATCAGGTTAGTGATCCTTTTCATTTTTGTCTTAAATTCATGAATGGATGTTTCCTTTTACAATGTACTGGTGAACTATGATAATCTAAGATATGTTTATTCACACTTTCCTATGTCAAATTAAGCTTTGACATTATTTTCTTTATCTCATTAGTTGGGAGCATTTTATGCCCCTTTAAGTAGCATTATGCATTGTTTGGGGATCGGTTATGTCATTTTATTTCTTTATTTATTTTTTTGGAGATCGATTATGCTATTTTCTTGTATTGCATTCGACCCTTTTACTCCATTGGCAGGAAAGAGAGGTCAAGTTCTTCACAAAGATAGATGGTGATGAGGACATCAACACTCCAGATATGACCGCTACTCCACGTGCCAAGCAAGAGTTCAAGCTGGACACGTTCTGGAATCCAATTCGGTCTTCGAAGATAGCATCAACTTCAAACATGCATAACATTCACATACAGAGTCTGTTAGAGGTCCACGAGTACTTGATGGAAAGTTTATCTCGCCCTCTTTCCAACAGATCTAGCATTACCTCCAAATTACTTCAGTGTGCGTCGGAATAACCAAAAAAGGTGATGCGTCATGTGTTTGGGCCAATTTATGCTATATAATGTGTGGGCCAACTTGGCCCATATGGTGGCCGGACACCTTAGGCTGAGTACTATTCATAATGTACTATTCACATGAACAGTAGTATCCCTCGCCTATCTACTAGCTATGTGCGGCTGTTCTCCCCGTATTTAAGGTGGCCGCACCCCTCTAGTCTCCTCAGGTTTTGTTAGATTAAAGTTTAACCTTTGCTACTTTATAATTTCTCCTCTTGTATGACGAGTACAACAACGACATTGTTCTTCAGAACCCCACTTATCAATACGAAACTATTTCCTATTCACAATTTCAGATTGCTTATTATCTCGTTCTTGCTTGTTCTTCGATTGCTTGTAGAAATAGAACTTTGTGTTCAGGTCATCCACGTTCTTAACACGGTTGATAATGACTCGTAGTGTGGTTTAGCGATTGCTTGGTATTCTGATCGTGATCGGTTAGAAACATGCATCTTCAAAGTCGTTCTCATCCAAATTGAAGTAATCATCCTATCGGAAGATCGGGACCTATTGTCTCATCAGGTGGTATCAGAGCTTACATTGACTGGTAGGATTTCTTGTATCCCTAGTTAGTAGATTGGTTTTTATTTATCATAGTCTAGAAAAATGGCCCTACAAAAAGAGTTAATTTCCACTGTCCAAAGCCCGTTGTGCTCTTCAATCTGTTAGTTTTGGTTTACTAAATTAAATTTGCGTCCGTTTTAGTTTTGTCTAGTTGCTGGTCATATCCTTGTTTCCATAAACTCCAAAAAAAATCCCACGTCCAAAACTATCTAGAACACACCAAACCCTAATTTTCAATTTTCGGCCAGAAGACTCTTTTCTGCCGCCGCCACAAAAAATGTCATAACTTTTGTTACCTTTATCCTTTTTGAGTGAAACCAACGCCATTAGATTCATAACCTTTTTGAGTGAAACCACCGCCATTAGATTCATAACTTCATTATCCATCTTCCTGTAAAATTTTGTTTCATTCACTGAAAATCGGAACGATTGCACTTCAACTGCGGTACTACCGCAGGTCGGTAGTATCGATATTTATATGGCGGTACGAATATTACAGAGAGCGTATTTTTAGGAATTTTGATCTCCCTTGAGAATCGGTATAACCACAATTTCTTGAGTGGTATTACCGGAGTGTGGTAGTACCGATAACTACATGGTGGTACGTTTTTTTCTAGAGAAGGTGTTTTTTGAGAAATCTTGAGCTCTAGGAAATGGTAGCTCCGTTCTAGCCGAGCGGTACTACCGCGCTACGGTAGTACCGATTTTTAGTTAGTTGTAGTACTATAACTTTATATGTAACAGCTAGTTCAGAGCATTAAATGCTAATGTTCCAACCGTTGAGCCAAAAATCGGTAGTACCGAGTTTCAACAGTGGTATTACCGCAAATCCTAATTTTTCAGGAAAGTGTTGTAACGTCTAGATTTATGGTTGGAGGCTACCCCCACCTGCACCAAGCCCAGAACCTTTGGCTATATTGAATACACTTGAACTTTTGGTACTCTCCCTTCTACTCATTTGCATTGAATTCACATTTTGAGGTAGTTGAGAGTTAGTCAAGTGCATTTCATCATTAGTTGATCTCTTGGCACTTGATTGTCTTCAAGCGAGCGCTACGATTTGTTACTCTTGGTGCTTGCTGGCGCATAGAAGGCTTGGAGAAGAAGTTGCGCGGTGATCACTTCAATGAAGCTTATGAAGTGACCCGCAAGGGTTTGTGATTAGTGTTGTGCTCACCAACTCTGGAGCGGAGGAAGAGCAACTCTAGTAATCGAGGGTTGAGGCTTAATTCGTGGAGCCGGCTTGATTCGTTCAAGCTTCCTCAACATGGACTAGTGAAGATTGGCAAGTCTTCGATACCATGGGAAAAATATCGTTGTCTCCAATGTGGTTTATTTCTTGTCTTTACTCTTCCGTATTTATAATTCTAGCATTTTACTTATATAGAATTGCCTAGTTAGAATTGTATCTAGTTTTGACAAGTTCTTAATTGTGATAAAATTGTTAACTTATAGAAGAATTGTAAAAACCTTCTATTCACCCTCTCTAGTCGATTATCCTTAATCCTACAACTCCATAATTGCTTGAGTTTGTCTATTTCAGTCAACTTCATCGTGATTGATTGCAAATTCTAACTAATAATTTGAATAGTACTGAGTAGTCACGGTATACCAGACGTGTATTAATGAACATCACTTCTCCATCCTTCCCTTTTATGGTGTCTTGCTATCCTACAATAGACTGTAGCTGATTTGGTCTGTTGGGTTTGTTAGTAATATGTTTGGGGAAGTTGCTGAACTGAAGTTTGTTTGTGCTGTGTCGTGTCGATGAGGTGACCAAACTGAATTTTGTTTGTGTTGTTTGTGCCAAATGAGGTGGCCTAACTGATTTTGGATTGTGTTGTTTACTGGCCAAACTAAATATTGTTTGTCAACAGTTTTCTTTGGCTGGATGATATTATCTTGTTGGCACAAATTTTGAATTTCAAAACCTGTAATTAGCCGCCATTTGTTTTTCGAGCATGAACTCTATACATAACACACATATGCACACCATTTGCAGCTCATAGCAACTCTACCATCACACAATCTCTCCCTCACATCTTCTTCATCTACGTGCCACCAAGAAACCGAGATGGTGATCGGCTACAATGTGCAATCATCCAAGAGGATAATGGTTGCACTTCCATCATCAGGTTGGAGTGGCACAATTGTGAGCAGGTAGATGTTTGTTTCCTCTCCGTCAGTTCCCTTGTGATTACTACTTGTAGTTTTATTTTCTCATCCTTCTTGTCTTACGATGCAGATCGGTGCTATTCCACGAGGTTGAGATGGAACATATGTACCAGACCTATTGGATGATCTGTGCGAAGGTGATATGAAAATCGCAGATACGAGAGGACTCTCTTGGATCTCGCTACTTGTGAGTACTTTTACTAGATCACATCGTGAGTAGAAGATCGTATGAGTTCCGCATTATACTTTTTTTAGCGTAGAATATATAATAATTTATGTCATGTAGGGAAAAAAATGGAGGTGTTATCATGTAAACGGTAGGTGGTCCGTTTCGATGGTACACTCTGGGCGAACAAAGTTTACGATTTCGTAAACGTCGGCTTTGAACCCACCGATGTGTTCATGCGTATGTTTTGGTTTTGTGAAGTCCAAGTTCTATATGAATCTGAATACCAGAACAATGGTAAATACCCATCCAAGGCATATTGATTTCACGATCTGTCTGCGACATTCATGGATTTTCTTGACGTGTACACCGGCCCAAACAAGATTCTGACAGGTAAGCCTTCATTCTGTAAAGATTTTATGTTTCCTTATCTAACTTTTCAATGATATATTCGTTATTATTTGGTTTGTGGCTTTTACAGATGTCATTGACATGGTCGTGCACGTCGGTGACATTGAGTACCATGAACCATGGCTCTCTCGGATGCCAACCAGGGGATAGCCTTGATGAATGTTCAGTACGATCAATGTAAATTGTTTTAACTATTGATGATTAAATACGATTGACATTTTTAGATTTTAACTATTGATGATTAAATACGATTGACATTTTTGGATTCTCACTACTTGCTAAAGGCACAGTCGAGAGTTAAAATTCATACAAGTCTGGGACTTCCATGTGGCGCGCCACATCACGCGATGGCATCCGGCAGAGGCAGACTTCCATTGTCTGGCAGCTACGCTATTGAAGGTGAACATGACCAATGGTAAGGAGAATATGCCTTTACTTTCACAACATGCTGGTTTTTTTTTTTATTTCTACCACGTTTCATCTTTAGGCGGGTTGTCGACCATTGTAGAAACTGAACTCATATTCTTTCCGGACTCAATCTATGCCAACGAGTTGGATGGTATAAGTATCTACGTCATCTATGTACTAATTATATTGCATATCTATAATAATTAGCTCTCCAAGTAACCCTCTAAATCTTGTATTATTATTTTTGGTTTATCTATAGGCCTTCGTGCATCCTTAATGATTGCCTCTGCGGATGTACGTGACTACATCAATTTCGTCGTCTAGATGAGGATGAACGTGATTGCTAATCCTCATTATCAAAGATTGAACGGGTAGGAAGGCAGAGGAGAAATGATCTCCAGAGTTGATGGACTTATTTATTTTGCATTCCTTGGTTATATTGGTTTAAATTCTATTTTTTAAGTATACTTTTAATAATATGTTATTTCATCTGCTATTGTTTCAATATCGCGTTGAAGCAAAGTATCTCTTAAGTTCATTGTATTGTTGCTTATTTGAATGACTCAATTTATGGATACAATATTTTGTTATATATGGTTTAGACTATATTTGGTGATTCGCTTGCTGAATTTTCATTAGGATATAAATGATTCCAAGTCAATTTTATTTACTTATTTTTTTTCTTTCATGTGTGTTATCAAAACAACTTCAAAATAATTCTATAGTTTGTGTTATCGCGTCGCAGCACACGAACACTAGTATTCTAAAAGAAAATATAAAATATTAGACTTTTCAAGTCGCTGCAGTATGGGCTATATATCACCTCCCATTACCACCCGAAATCGCTTAAAAGGAAATCACCACCATTTTTACACCCCTACCCATTCTCCACACACCAAACATCACCTCCATCCAATACATACAGCACACCCCACCCACTCGTCTCCCTGCCACACATAGGCTCACCGCTCCCTCCGCCGCGCTGTCCGCTCCTTTGGCCGCCACGTGCCCCCACCACCCGCCCACTGACACGCGGCCCCCGCTCCCCCCCACCCCCAGGGCATCCTCAAATCCCCACCCCTCCTCCTCCACCACCCAACAAAGGCGTCGCCTCCTCCGTCCCCGGATCCGCTGCTCCGCCCCCAACCCTGTGGCCGTGCGCGAGCGAGCGAGCAACCATGTCGCCGGCGGAGCCGACGCGGGAGGAGAGCGTGTACATGGCGAAGCTTGCGGAGCAGGCGGAGAGGTACGAGGAGATGGTGGAGTTCATGGAGCGCGTGGCGCGCGCGGCCGGCGCCGGCGACGAGCTCTCCGTGGAGGAGCGCAACCTGCTGTCGGTGGCGTACAAGAACGTCATCGGCGCGCGCCGCGCGTCGTGGAGGATCATCTCGTCCATCGAGCAGAAGGAGGAGGGCCGCGGCAACGAGGCGCACGCGGCAACCATCCGGTCCTACCGCGGCAAGATCGAGGCCGAGCTCGCCCGCATCTGCGACGGCATCCTCGCCCTGCTTGACTCCCACCTCGTGCCCTCCTCCGGCGCCGCCGAGTCCAAGGTCTTCTACCTCAAGATGAAGGGCGACTACCACAGGTAGTACATCTCTATTTTGCGACAAAGATGCGATCTTGCTAATTCATGGCCTGAAGATTTGATCTTTGCGTGGCCCGCGGAGTGATCTAGATGGGAGGTTTCTTCGTTGATAAAAGCGTGATCTTTATATACGGAGTGACTGGGTTGAGAGATGTAGTTTTCTTTAATTGATTCATTTATATGTGAGGGATCTTTGTGTTGGGCGGTGATGGGTGTTTCAGTCCCTTTTTATTGGTGGCAGGATTTGAGTTGTGGCCTTTGTATATGGTCAAAGGAATGATGGTTGTGTAGGTCGAAAGTTAAGATTTACTAATAATTTGTGCGCGAGTTTAATTTCTTGGTGGTATGTAGGTCAAGTTTAAGGTGTGGTCTTTGTATATGGAGTTATATATGGTTTATGTTCTTGTTGGTGGTGAAAAGTCAAAATTTAAGATGTGATATTTGTTAGGGAGACACCTATTGGTTGAGACTTTTCTTGATTGTGCTTGAGTTGGTTACAAATTTAAGATGTGATCTTCAGATGATGTGATACTTGGTTGTGAATTTTTCTTTGTGTTGTGTCGGATACATTAAAGGTAATGACGTAATGTTTTATCTGATTTCTCTTGTGATGGTTGTGCAGGTACCTTGCAGAGTTTAAGTCTGCTGCGGAGAGGAAGGAAGCTGCAGAGAGTACCATGAACGCGTACAAAGCTGCTCAGGTTGGATTTTTATATTATTATTATGTGTAGATATAGATATATGAGTAGATCTTGTGGTTTGAGTTTTGTGCTTTGCTTGTAGGACATTGCTCTTGCGGATTTGGCTCCGACTCACCCCATAAGGCTTGGGCTTGCACTCAACTTCTCCGTGTTCTACTATGAGATCTTGAACTCCCCTGACCGTGCTTGCAACCTTGCTAAACAGGTCTGCTTCTTATCCTTGTCTCCATATGTTTCAGTTAGTATGGCTGAGATATCATGCCAGTGTGTTGGATACCAGTATGGCACGAGGTGTCTAGATTTGCATCTATGGTCATTAACTCATCATGTTGAGAGCGTAGAAGCTATATCTTACTTTTTCCCCTGTAATTTACATTGAGCAGATTGCCAGCCAAGCATGTTAGTTTAGTCTATCATTTCTTTTTTCCTCGCATCCGTCTCCCGTGGGTGAGTGGTGATTCCAGACATTGATTGTGTACTGTGAAGTACAGGGTTAGGTTTTCTCCAATACCCTTAATGAACATGCAGAAAATCAAATCCACTTTTAGCCTCTAGGCTCATCTGGGGAAGAAATCATTGATTATGCTCCAAGTACTATAGTGGATCTAGTGTCTTTTGGTAAAAAAAAAAAAATCTTTTTTTAAACATATTCTGTTAGGAGATTTTGTCGTTGTTCTTTTTTTAATGAAATACCTTCTTACCTTATTCTGAAGATATATGATATATCATGGATTCCTGGATGATAAATTATATTTTTCTAAAATTATACACATTTACCAGCATGCTATTATGGAGTAATTTTAGATCATTACGGGTAAACATCGCCAGGAAGAAGGGAGTTAGAGGAGGATAGACATAGACGGGGATGAACTATTGTTTTTTTTTTTTTGTTCTTTTTGCTTGATGCCAACTATCACAATATGCCTCCTTATATAGAGGACTCTTCTAACAATTATGGATAAAATCAATCTAAATGATAACCTTCTTAATTAATAGATGACATTTCTAATTAATAGATAATCTTTCTAATTAATAGATAACATTTTCAATTACCTAATCGTTATACAAGGAAACTAATCAACTATTTAAGGAAATAGATATTCTTATTGGGTAAGGTAATCTTTTTCGCATTCAGGTGCTACAGTACTCGTAGTACTGCAGGTGAATAGTAATTTCAGCACATAACAACTCTTACTGACCTTACTATTTCTACAGTAGAATGCTCTACACAGTAACATGACAGACAGGGGACATCTTACTTTTCTTAAAACAAAAAATATAATTGATAATGACAACAGACTAGAAGGATAAAAAAACAACAGAGTGCATATCAGATGCAAAGTAGATAGTTCAAAAATATCAGCAAATCCGGTATATAGAATACAAACCATCATGAACATTTTCCATAAAAACCACCACCATCTAAATTGGACATACTTCTGATCGGGGAAAAAACCGCCCAGAACGGTTTACGGTGAACCGTAAAAAAACCGGCCGAAATTTTTAAATTTTGAATTTGAATTTTTGACTCCATAATGTCCTTCCCTAGTTGGTTTAGGCATTCTTATGCTAGATTATGTATTGAAACATTAGTTTTTAGTATATTTAGCACTATTAAAACATAAATGCGGACTTTTTATGTACAACTTGAAACACTTTCTCATTAATTGGATTGCATCATTATTTGCTCAGGATTGGATTGATTCTTTAATCCTATACTTTCAAATCATTTAGTGACGCGATATGATTAATAAGAGATACGAAAAAGTATTTGCTAATAGTTTGTTCGGCGACACAGGTTTCATATGTATGATTACTAGTATCAACTATGAGAGAAACATTTTCTCATTAATATTTGCATTGTTCCAAATTTAAATTTCATAATTACCATTTTCACCATTTAGGTTTTAGGTTTTTCGGTTTGACGTTCTGGCCGATAAAATTTCGAATTCAAAATTCAAAATTTGAATTCGCATAGTTTTTCGAAATTTCGATGAATACGATTATCGATTATCATACACTAGGATTTCATCCGTGCAGAGATTTCGATCCTCGCTTCGACATCGTTAACTACTTGAACCGAGTACTTATGCATGAAGAATGAGCAGGACTGAAATGTTGCGGGAGGGGGTAACAACCATTCACAAACATTATTTTGTCAAGAACATGTGTATAAGAATTCTTGCAAGATGTGCCACAAGATGCAGATAGTACAGTTTGGAGTTCACCAAGGTTATTAAGTCAGCAAGTCGACACTACTCTCGTAGTGACCGACTTGCTGACTAGTCGACCAGTCGGCCGACTAGTCGCTGACTAGTCGACAAGTACTGTTTATATGTAGCTTGAATTAAAGAGAGGATCGATGACTTACATGTTTTGAGTGCAAACACCCTTCGATTGACTTGTTGAAGTATGATTTGAGACCTTCATGCTACAAAGTACAAAATTAAAAAACAAGAATGAGCATGAGCATATGCTGATTGATGAAGATAAACTGTGATGAACTCATACAATATGGCAATACCTTCAAAGGAGAGCAATATAGTACCACGAATTAAGGAGAACAATACAAAGCATACAACATAACAACAAATAAATGAGCAATTGGAAAATTAAGCATCTAAAACATCAATTTCGCAACGACAATAGCATTCTACACGATAGTTAACACGATAACAAGGTATCAAGTGGTCGGAAAATAGCAAAAGTAAAGCATAATCATCACAATCCATCAACATAGCTTAACACAAACCTTAAATCAAATGTCATCCAACTCAATATCATCGAAATGGCTCACATTTTCACTCGGTTCACCACTCTCATGAGTAGGACTAGGTGGAGATTCACCAAAATTATCAATGTCCTCATCAAAGCACAAAGTTATCGTCATCACCATCATCTTCATTGTCGGGCTCCGACCCATCATTACCCACCCTTGTTGTACGAGCAGCACGATGAGAGTAACCTATGTCCTCATCATGAGCCCTTCTAGGAAAATTGTGACCTAGAAGTGCACTTGATGCACCAATGGCATCATCAACATGAGCCCATGTAAGATCATCGTTCCCATGATGAACTTCTTCGGCACCAATATCAACCCACTCATTGTCCCATTGAAAATCATCTATGATCAAGGGGTTAAAACTGCGCCCTTCCTCTTGCATTCTTTGAAACCGAATAGTAATCTTTCGGTTGTATTGAATGTAGACCAAATCATTCAACCTCTTGTGCTCAAACTGGTTTCTCTTCTTGGTATGAATCTACAAATAACAAACAAATAGTTGAAGTATTGAACTATTGTCATGCACTCATACTAACGTCTCCAAAATGAACACTTGAGTAATTGAATACTTTATACTTACAAACTCAAAGGTGCTCCAATTGCGATCACAACCAGAGGCCGAATAACAAAGACCAATTATACGCCTTGCAAATGCTTGGAGCTCTATAGCAACGCCACCAAATGCACCCCACCAAAGAACTAGAAAGACAAGAATCATAGGCTATGTTAGGTCTTGGATAGAATGGAAGCTTAAAATTAAATTAAAGTAGTGATACTTACTAAGTGACTTATCTTTTTGTTGCTTGATTGTCAATTGACTTGAAAAGCCTCTTTGCATGTTCTCATAATCATCGGCTTGGTTGCTTCCTTTTGGTGGTAGTCCTAGAGCTTGCAACTGTCTTAGCAGAGGAGCCTCTTGTGTTCCCTCTAGATGATGCCACTTGTGCTTGGATTTCTTGAACTTCATCACCTTCACGTTCACCACCATCACCATCACCTCCACCTTCATTATCTAGCTCAAAGGGTTTATTTCTGGCATTCTTGAACAAGTACTCACGCATCTCTTTCATGATAGGTGTGGTTGTTTTTGGACATTTCTCCACATCTCCATAGCCTCCCGCTAGGTGTTACTTCAATCTTCGTACTCCAGCATGCATTTGCTTGCCGCAGCGTATGCGTTGAACGATATCTTTGTTTGTCAAGTCCGGCCAAAACCCGTATTGCCATGCCAGGTCTTTGGACTTAGCCTTCCGCTTATGATCATTAGTTGGATCATAACCCTCGGTGCCCGCTGTTGGATTTAGAGTTGAAGTTGGAGTTGTAGTTGAAGATTGCTCTGCCATGATGCCTACATATGCACAAAACAAAGAACTATCTTTAGTTCATAAAATCACAGTTCACAATCACACGAAATCACACGAATCACAAACTACATGACAATCGGCCGAACCTCCCTCGGCCGATTTCCCTTTTCCTTCCCCTCGGTTCAATCGGCCGAAGCCGATTTCCCTTTTCCCCTCATTTTCTCAGCCTCCGGCCTCCCTCGGTTCAATCGGTTGAAGCCATCTCGGCCTCCGGCCTCCCTCAGCTCTCTACTCTCCCCAGTCCTCTCTGCTCCTCTCTCTCGGTCCCTCCCTCACAACTGACCTCGGCGGCTCGGCTCCTCGGTCCTCTCCTCTCCAGCCACCCACCGAGCTCCATCGCGGCCCCTCCCTTACCTCTAGTTCGACGGCTACCGAGCTCCCTTAGTCCAGAGGAACAGAGGAGATGAAGAGGACCCAAGGAGAGGAAGAGGACCAGAGGAGAGGAGCATACCTAGGCCGCTGGGCGACAGGAGCGGCGGGAGCTACGGCCAGGGCGGCGCGGAGGAGGGAGGATGAAGGCCGGAGACCGGATCTGGAGCTCTGCGGTGTCTGCGCCTCTCTGAGTTCACGAGTGAGGCGAAGACCGGCGGCGCGGAGGAGGAAGGACGACGAAGGCCGCCGGCGCGGTGGGAGCTTGCTCCGAGGGGCAAGGACGAAGGCGTGAAGGCCGGCGGCGCGGTGGGAGCTGGCCGGGCAAGGACGAAGGTGTGAAGGCCGGCGGTGTGGTGGGAGCTAGCCGACGACGCGGCGGAGACTCAAGCAGCAGCTGTGCCTCTCCGACTTCACGCGTGAAGGTGAGTACTGACTGCCCTCACTCCCTCCTGCACTCCCCTCTGCAACTCTTTGCCACTACCTCTGACAGCCGGGCCCCACATCCTAGTCGCTCGACTTGCCTCCGACTGGTCGACCAGTCGCCCGACTTGCCGGCGCAAGTCGAGTCGGCGCCTCCAGTCGGTCGTCCTCCGGCGACTTGTCGACTGACGACTCGACTAGTCAACGGCTTAGCATGGAGTTCACCATTTTTTTTGGGACATGAATTTGGGGTTCAGGATAAACTAGTGGCAGCGACTATTTTATCCTTTTAGTCTGTTACTATTGCCAATTATATTTTTAGTTTTAAGGAAAGTAAGATGTCCCCTGTTTGTCATGGTACTGTGTAAAACATTCTGCTGTAGAAATAGTAAGGCCAGGAAGTTGTTATGTGTTTGGAATTACTATTCATGTATGTAAACAGTACTGTGAGTACTGTAGCACCAGGATGAGGAAGGGATTACCTTCTACAATAAGAATATCTATTTCCTTGCATAGTTAATTAGTTTCTTTGTATAAGGATTAGGTAATTGGAAATGTTATCTATTAAATAGTTTACACCACCTTCAAGGTGCTTCTTATAGTTGTCTCAGGTGTAATTTACATGGTTTGTCCAAGGTTATCCCATGCGCTAGTCAGCGCCTAGGCGCCGATTAGTCAGCCGGCTAGGTGCAGTGCTTGCAGAGGCGAGCAAGCAGGCAAAGCGAGTAAGGCAACGAGGAGAGGAACCATGGGTCAGCGGCGAGTAGGTGGTGACAGGCAGCCAGCGGTGGGCTGCTCTGTTGGGCGGGAGGCGAGGCAAAACAGAGCGAGGCGGCACGGAGGTGGATTCGACGGGAGCCCGATTTGATCGGCGTCGAGCGGGGCGCGGCGGGAGGTGGGTTTGGTTGGGGGGGAGGCAAGGGCAAAGCAGGGCGGCGTGGAGGTGGATTTGGCGGTGTGGGAGCCTGTTTTGACCGACGTCGAGTCGTCGGCGGTGGTGAGGAGGTGGATTTGGCGGTGAGGAGCTCGATTTGACCAGCGGTGTCGCGAGACTCTACCTCCCATGTTCGCCAAATTGGTCGCCTATCTCCACCGCCGTCGTAATCCACCACGACTTCCTTCGCCTAGGCCGCCTAAGGCGAGCTTTGAGCGGCTAGGTGGCGGTGGGCACCTAGAGGCTCAATTGGGTGGAAATCGCGGATCGGACCCACTTGCCTAGAGCTTAGAGGCTGATTAATTGGCTCTAAGCGCCGATTTTTGGAACACTGGGTTTGTTAGATATGTATTCCGCATAGATTAGTGTTATTCTGAACTTTCACAAACATAAAACCATAGTTACCGGATTCGCTATAAAACCCTGTGAATCGCGAACTGGATTTGTCAAACCCGAACTGGTTTAGGGTTCGTGTTCGGAGCGGAAATTGGAAGAAAAAGTGGCGAACTACAAACCAAAATCCCATACCGTGACTTGGATGAACCACGTTTCTGGTAACAATGCATAAAACAAATGCTAAATGTTTATCTAGATTTGGGACTTAAGTTAGAACTTAAACCAGAGATAATGGTGAATTGTTGATGTTGTTGTTTATTTTATGCTACGAGGGCATGGTTATATGGTCATTTATTACTAGTATCCTGGAACTGATGCATTATTCTGTGCTTCCAATAAGTAAAATTTGTTGTATGGAATCAACAAAACAAAGAATTATTTAAGTCCGGTCTTACAGTGCAGTGAATTATACTATATCATTTAATACCTTTTGTTCGTTCCACCTTCGATATGGTTAACGTGTTTGTTGTAGGCCTTTGATGATGCTATATCAGAGCTGGACAGCCTTGGGGAAGAATCCTACAAGGACAGCACTTTGATCATGCAGCTCCTGCGTGACAACTTGACTCTATGGACGTCCGACACCAACGTAAGTTTCCTTGGGCCTTTTGATAGTTTTCCTTTTCTATCTTCATGAATCTCATTACTTTTGTTATTTTTTCCCCTCTCCACTCCAGGAGGATGGTGGTGAT
Source organism: Hsuehochloa calcarea (assembly GCA_036346395.1). NCBI lineage: Eukaryota > Viridiplantae > Streptophyta > Magnoliopsida > Poales > Poaceae > Hsuehochloa > Hsuehochloa calcarea. The sequence goes on from CM070614.1 coordinate 30,118,663, forward strand.
GAGATCAAGGAAGCCCCAGCTCCGAAGAAATCCGGAGATGGACAGTGAGGTCAATTCAGAATTTCAGACACTAGTCTGATGCATCATCTGCTCTCGTTGGGGTAATGGAAATTGATGTGCTTGGGTTTTAATAGCTATCTTTTAGTATACGTACGTACTGTTGTCGCGCCGTCGAGGAGTAGACGATGCTGTTTAATTAAGTATTTTAGAGGTTGCGGGCTACGCCTTTGTTCTGTTGATAAATGATGGTTGGATCCTGCTTCTCTTGTTTCAATCCGGCCACAAGCAAAAACCTGCTCTTTTGCACTGTTAGTATTTCGTTGAAATGCAACTGTCTTGAACATGTATGTTTGAACTCGCCTACACCACCTGAAGGTAAGTGGGAAACTACCGGAAATGCATCGGTCCATCGCAATGGACCTCCACCCGAAATCTAAACCCTCCCTTGTGCACTGAGATCCGTGCCAGGCATAGTATTTGTATTTGTAAAGGTATAATCTTCATGAAAATTTTGTATTTGCTGCATTTTGGGAATTGAATTGCCCACTGGACTTCTCTCCCATTCGACATTTGAATTTTGTACGGCATAAAGTACACTATCCAAAGTACTTTGTAATGTACAGTCTAATACTTGTTATTTTGCATTAAAAAAGGGGAATTGCTATGTAACATCTGACTGTTTTTTATTGTCAAAATTGTTACTTTTCTGTTCGATTCAATATGCTTTGAGATTTATATTTTTTCCCATATCCGATGAATTAGGTTTGAATTTATTATGATTTTTTTTTCTTCAGAACATAATAGGTTTACAACATTATCTTATTTTATTGGTATATAATTTTATTTTTTTATCTTTGTTTTTGCTCAAGGTCTCAAAGTATAAGCGTATTTTGTTGGTATATAATTTTGTTTTTTATCTTTATTTTTGCTCAACCTTCCAAAGTACCTTTCAAAGTACATGTGAGATTTTGAATCATGTGGTTGAAATATGAGTTACTAAGACTTTTAAGAGTAATTATAGTGATTAAGAATTACAATTACATAATTAATTTATTATAATTTATATATAATGAAGTTGTAAATAAACTTTTAGAATGTGATAATTTTTTACAGAGAAAATAGCTAAGCCCAATTATGTGTAGACGATCTATTAAAAAAAATCAATATACAGTACATAACTACGGATAGGGGGTAGGGGGGGGGGGGTTGGTTGTGCCGGTGTGAGTACGATGTGCACGGTTGCGTGAACAATAGGGGGTAGGTGGGGGGGGGTGCGGTTGTGCCAGTGTTTACGAGGTGCACGGTTGCGTGAACAAGATATTCAACGGTGAAGGCGGGGAGAGCGCGGAGCTCAACACCAACGACTTTGAAGTTGAATTGGAGGGAGACAATGAGGTGATGTGACGACGAATCTATACACTGACAGCGGTGGCAACTAGAGGGGAGAGAGATAAGGACGACGAGGTGTAGCCAGTGTGCACGTAGCCACGGAGACGATGAGGTGCACGCGATGCCCGACCGGATCGGCCGCTGGAGGGGAGGATGACGACGGTTCTGGCCACTGGAGGGGTGGAGGACGGCGGATCCGAGTTCCCCATCCTTCACACTGTCGGATCCGGCCCTAGTCGGCCTTGGTGTACGGCGCCGTTGTGTTCTTCTCCTCTCCACCTCGGAGGTGCACGCCACAGCCAACCGAATCTGGCCGTTAGAGGGATGGACAACGCTAGATTCGAGCTCCCTGACCTCCACATCGCCAGATCCGGCCGCTAGAGGGGCGGAGGCCGCCAGAGGGGTGAAGGGCGTCGGTTGTCTTCCTCGCCACCGGTATATTATTGAGGTATTCCCGATTTCCATTCCCAGCCCGCACAGGTCTCTTTACATCCATGGACGGCTCAGATTTTGGTGGTATGTCCATTCGGGTGTACCATATCCTCTTACCACAATTCCCACCCCCGCAGGGATCTAGTCTGCATGGACCGATGGCTCAAGGGTCACTCGAGATGTTGCAATCTCCTGGCTCTTCAGGCTAAGCTCTCCTCTCCACCGCTGGTAGATCTCATTAGCCGCGGAATGAACCCCTCATCGCCATGCTGGAATCTCTAGATCTCATCGCCATGCTGGAATCTCTAGATCTTTGCATCTTAGTTGTCGATGCTGGGAGGAGGTGTGCCAAAAAAGCTTGGGCTTCCTTGTTCCCTACTGAGAGCAGCACACATATGCAGCCTTCAGCTAGTGGCAGTCGCATCCACGCAGCAGGTTGGCTGGTTGGTCGGAATCCGGTGCGCATCTGGGGCCGAGAACCTCACCGCGTTGGTGTCCATGATTCGGCGATTAGACAGTCTGCAGGCGTGGCTCCGTTGCCACTTGCTTTCCGGCCGCCGCTCTCCCGATGGCACGACCAACACCCAGCGAGTTGCTCGATCATTCCGTGTCGCTGAACGATGGGTTCGCGTGTGGCGTCTTTCCATGGCATTTTTGTCGAGGTGCAGAGCATTTTGCGCACGACATTTCGCCATTTTTGTGCTCAAATTCGTTACGAGTCCTCTTCGAGTAACGCATGTTTCCGTTGTTTGGATGGGTTTCGAACGGTGGGATGCAAGCCCGATCCACGCGAGAGGGAACTGGTGTCCGTACGGGTTAGAACGGTTACGTCCGCTCCATCCAAACAAAGTCTAAAGGAAACAAAAAAAAACTTTATATATATGCGAATGTTTGTTGTTAAAAAGGAAAAAAAAAACTGGCAAATATCATTTGCACATTGACAACCGGGCCTACTGAATCTCATTTCAGTTTGGTTGAACTTTTAGAGCTCTCTTTTTTTGGGTAGTGGTTGAACCGTTTTTGGGCATGAGCTGCGTTGACAACTGTTAGCAGCTTCCATAGAAATGGTGAGCTTCATCCAACGGCTGGAGCGTGTTGATGCAGGCTCTGCACACGGGACACCTTATTACTCGGTGCAAAAAATCGAGTTCAGCTTATCTTTCATCAAACTGCATTGTTTGCTCGCAAACTTGAACACCTCATTCGTTAGATGGTTGTCGACAGGGATGTAGGAGAGTATGTTTGAACATGTATTTATGCATGCAATGAAGGAGAGTCCATTGTCTTGACTCTTGACCTTGGTGTGATCGTAGGCCTTTGGAACTTGAGGATTTCTATCAACATCTGAAGAGCTGGCATTTCACTTTTCAAGCATCACTTGTTACAAAGAAAAACATCCAAGCATGTATACTCTGAAACGATGGTATTCTAATCTCAACGACGCATTCGTATATCATCAATTAGTAGAGTAACTCATTACTAACTGAAATTGCATCAAGGTACATACATCAGGTACAAACATGAGCAGACACAAAGAAGATAGATAGTGGTAACTTTAGTACATGCATTTACAATCTACAAATAGACCGTAGTTTCTATTCAGACTTAGCTCTATGATACGACAATATCTCATAAAAAAGCAACAAAGTAGACTAAGCTCTTCTGCACTAACTCTTTTTAGATTCTTTTGCACTAATTTTTATATGAAAGCGGAGACAACAGATATGAATAATACGATCTAAAATCGTGTGAATAACTCTGCATGCGATGCCGATGGAATCACTCATCTTCATAAGGCCTGCTTGCGAGGCACAGCTCATGGAGCTCATTCAGAATCCACTCCTCCCCAGTATGACCACCAAGAACTAGAACCCTGGTGCCGCCAACCACACAGGAGCTGTGCCCCCAAGCGAACTTCGGAGGCTGCCCGGGGACGTTCAGAATCCTCCATGTTGGTTTTTCCTCTGCTGGGTCAAGCAAGAACAGCTGGGAGGGTGAGTGCAGCCCGGCAATTGAGCCACCGAATATGATGATCCTTCCACAGGGCAGGCTCACAGCAACATGATCAAGCCTTGGTGGTGGACCGACACTCGGAAATCCAGTTGTGGCTAACTGCCTCCATTGTGGATTGTCTTCGCTGACATCCATCGTGTAGGCATCACAGGAGCGCAGCTGGAGCGAGCCACTCTTCGCCAATCCACCAAACATAAATAGTTTAGTCTTACCATAAACAGACAAGGTGTGGCCGAGGCGGGACGGTGGTGGCCAGGATGTCGGAATCTCCCTCCATGCTGGCTTTTCCTTGGTGAGGTCAAGCAGGAACGTGTCACTGAGCAGCACGCCGGACTCAGTGCAACCCCCCGAGACAACAAGCTTTGATCCATCCAGGGTGCATGAATTGTGCCAAGACCGTGGCAACGGCGGCCCCTCACTTGCAACCTCCCTCCAGGTGGGCTGCTGGGCGTCAAGGTCAAGGACGAAGACATCATTGAGCAAACCATGCTGCCCGCAGCCTCCAAATACTACCAGCCATGACCCATTCAGCCATGAGAGGGTGTGCCCCCACCGTCCGGGTGGGGAGGCAGAAACCTTGACACGGCACCATTCTGGCTTTGCAGCCTCCAGGTTAAGCACAAAGGTGTCATCCATAGGCTGCATGTTGATCCCCTCCCCTCCGAAAAGGACGAGGCGGTTGCCAACAGCGCAGGCACTAAAGTTGCACCGGGAAGGCTCAACTCGTCCTCCAACTGTGAACTTCCTCCATGAGGCTGCCTCAAGTGTTGTTAGCTCTCTTGCAAGACGACCCCATCCTAACATCTTGGTGCTCATCTCAAGCCTGACAGTGACATCTCTTCCCCACGCGTTTTGGCAGACCATCTTTCTCAGGAGATCATTCTTAGTCAATTGATGCATTCTAGTGCAGACTGATCCAATGGAAGCGACATCTCTGGGTGACAGGCGAGATAAGATGTTGTGTGCCAGAACTTCATCTGAGAGTTGGAGGACACCACAGTAGTCTGATCTTTGAACTTTAGGAGTATGTTCATGAGAAGCGGAGTTTATATCTTGAATGCTGGGCCTGTGGTTGGACTGTTGTTTATACACCGGATATGATATGTTGCTGAGATTGATGTTAGCTTCAGAGAATATCTGGACTCCAATGATGTGTGTCACGGAGCCATCATCCCCATGCATTGGGATGAGCCTTAGCTTGTTGTACACTGGAGCACCGTCTTTCCGGAAATTCAGTAGCTCACCTTGGAATTCAATCCCCTCATTGAGGCATCTCCGGATCTCTGAAACAACCATTGGATCGACAAGGGGATGTCGTCTTTGGGCACGTGGATCCCGAAATTGCAGGAATCGGCTGAAAGACAAGTTTGAGTGAACAGAGTAATGTGAGAAGCTTCACTAGGCCCTCTGCCAAGTATGTCACTATTAGGTTCACGAAAGTATATGATGCAATTTGACAATTGAAACAAGTGAAAAACAAGATAGCAAATGATAAGGTAAGCAGAAAATAAGATAATAACAAGTGTGAGCAGGGAATAATACCATAGCAAGTCAAACATAGAGAGCATACATTTGTTTAATAGCCTGACAGAAAAGATACTAACAAGTACACTGCATTTCCTTTGCTTTCACATGGATGCTCTCCATCCTATGCTAGCATTAATAAGCATCAGGCTCAAAGTTACCACTATTATTTAATTTAATGCCCTTTGGTATAAAGTGTGAAATTTGCCTGTTCGAATCCTGAATTATGTTTGCTATAGGCTAGAGCTGATGCTGAATGTCCAAAGTCCATACTACTTACGATTGAACCCATGAGTCAACTAAACTCTATGCAATGTAACTTCCAAGAAATAGAAATAAGCTATTTACCATTGCTTTTGGCGGCCTGATTTGTCCAAAAAAAAACTAACATAAGAAAATAAGTTTTTACAAATGTAAGCAATTCAATGAATTCTTTCCCAACAAAATAGACTGAGTATAGAGAAACTGATTTGCATATCATAATATTGTTTGAAGTGTCAGAACAGACCACAACCAAATGGTAAAATAACAGATAAAACAAAATTGATGGAATGAATGCTAACTGCATAGTTAATTTGCATTCATGGTTTGCAAACTGCAATAAGCATGAAACCAATACTAACAGCGATTATTCAAGCCAACAAACTGTAGATATCCTCTAGGTCAAGCTCAATTCCAAACATCTAAACACAATCCAACTCAAATTTCAGTTGCACATTACATTCAGAACTTCCATTTATGCACAACATCGAGTTCCAAATACCAAAATAGACCATAATCAGCTACTAACATTGTCGTCTGAAGACCCCAGTCAGGTCTACTTTCTAAAAGGTTGGGCATTTATCGATTATAGATTCTTATATTGTTAGTACCAATCAGTTCCATCATCGGTAGTCGAGTTTCATGTTGCTTTTACCCTTAAAGACGTTAATTTTTGCCCATATTATCCGAGAGAAGGGCAAAAAGTCCACTTACCAACTTGCATAGTTCTCCCGATTCTAGGTAAGTTACAACCATCAACAATCAAGAACATAGTGGCTACTTACCAGCAAGAAACTAATACTAATCAGTAGCAGTTACAGGTCAGGTACAAGCTATCAAAATCCTAAGTAACCCAGCCTACTATAGACTATTACTGGAGCATTGACAGGCTACCAAGAAATTAGATACAACAACAACGACAACGGAATACTACTAAACTGCTACAACCATGCCCGTAAAAAATACCAGTGCTAAAACCATGGTGCGTCCTGTTGCAAATTCTCGTGCTCAAATGCTACAAAAATATATGTATCCGCAAGAGACGAGTTTAATATTCCAATGGCCTACCTATCTCGTTTTATATACCCAATATATTCTAGGGTTTATTCTTGCGTCGTCCCTTTTTTCTATGTGCAAGTGGCCTACTTTAGTAGAGCGAGAGAACACAGAAGTATCAGGGAGAAATATCTCACAGGTAGCCATCACCCTTGCCTCCCCACCCTCTACCCACCAGAAAACTAAAACGGCTCAGCAAAGTAGGAAAGAATATATGAACATTTCACTATCAGTCTTTAAGCTCCTATGCAACATGAATTAAGAAACTTCTGCGCATTCAAAAAATTGTCTTACAAACCCGTTGCTGTAAATTTATGTACAACACGAACAAATCCAAACTAGATCTCATCAGCACCTTTTCATGTACATAAATTTACAACACTTGTTTGTTCACTCCTGTAGCGTTCGTGCATGGCGTCAGTCCATCAAATTATTTCACCAATGTCACCATTACTCAGCGGCTGGCCGCCAGCTCTAAACTACTGATGGTCCAACAAAGGAAAAGACCGGGAATTACTCATTGACACCGGCTGTCTCAATCCCATGATTCACGTACTCTGCCTTTGATTCGAGCGAAACAAAATTCAGAATGCACGGACCGTCCAACCGAAAACCATAAATAAATTATTGAATTCTAATCAGGAAGCATGCATTTTTGCCGCAATTGCAAGCATTACCACAACAGAGCAGTGCACCACGGGAAAACAGAGAAGAGGAGCACACGAGAGGAGAGGAGAGGGGGTCGCTACTACTCACCAGTTGCGGCCGAGGACATCGTGGGCGCGGTACCCGGTGGCGGCCTCGAAGGCGGCGTTGACGTATATGATGGGGAAGTCAGCATCCACCGCGTCCGCCACCACGATCGCCGCCGCCCTCTGTTCCCCCGCCCCCGCAGCCGGCGCCCCCCACACCCACCCCTCCTCCTCCTCCTCCCCATCCCCATCCACCTCCATCTCCTCCTCCCCCTCCTCCGCGCACAGCTTCATCCGCTTCACCGCCACCACGCCCCCGCGATCCCCCGCGTCAAACATGGCCTCTCTCTCTCTATGTTTCTCTCTCCTCGGAGCCCGTGGTTTGGAGTTGGAAATGGAGATGCTGCCGATACAGAGGTGGGATATTTTCTGCGCTTTGTTTATATGGCGCGCAGGGGAGAAGGGGCACGGGGTTGGTCGTTAATTACCAGATTCGCCACGCGGGCTACCAAAATATCTCGCGCAGCGACGTGGTGGGGTCCGCAGCTGCAAGGACGGCGGCAAGTGGGCCCACTGACGCCCGGGAAGTTGGGTGGGTGGGGGTGCATCCAACGGTGCACGTTTGGTTTCCTTCTCTTGGCAGGCAAGGTTGCTTTAGGTCGGTGGGATATCGTGGAATGTTTTTAAAATATTTTTTAAAAATAATTATAAAAATAAATAATCAGTTAAAAAAATATCAAAAATAGGTACAGATACCCTGCTTCCCTTATGTCGCCAATCCGACTTCCTGTTGTCGGGAATCCAGCTATAAAAATCCAAAAAAATCAGTTAAAACTTATTTTAATTCAAAAAAAAAACAGACAGAGAGTAGAAGATGGAGAGAAGAAAGGTAGCGAATTTCTGCCAGTTCGTCGTGGAGAAGAGATAGATGGAGCATCGGATTCGATCGATCATCTTGCAAGTACATTTTTTTGAACTTTGTAAATTATGTCAAAACATTGTCGATTAGCAAACAAAAATAGCGACATAGAATTTATTATATTAGATAAATGTAGTCCAATTATGTAGTACATCTTTTGAGTTGTGTACGAGGTAGGTAGAGGGTAATGTAAATAATACCAGTTTTATTTAGCTCCCTATTTGTGTGCGGTAATTATATTATTAATGCCAGAAATTACTTTTTAAGTAGGAAAATAGCATGACATATTTTAAAATTAAAAGGAAAATTCGTAGCAGCTAATTAGGGTAGGTAGAGCCTAATCGAATTAATCGTAGCTCATTGTATTGTATTCATATTGTTGGTGCACTTAGTTGAGCCTAGTTGATTTAGGTTTTAATTGTGCAAAATCAATTTGTTATTAGATTCAGCATTATTATTTGGTTTTAGCGCTAAAGATTTTTAAAACCGCCTATTCACCCCTCTAGTCGATCACCTCGATCTTACATTCGCGCATTCCTCTTTTATTACTCAACTACTCACCCGAGCATAAATCATTTTCGTTCAACCCGACCCAATGGCAACCCTTGCCATGACACAACAAATTTTAATAGTAGTGGCTTCTGTCATAATTCCATATCATCATTAAGTCAAGATTAAACATTTATGAATATGTGATCGTGATCCCAGCGTACAACTAAAGCATGGCTACGCATAACACGTACCCATATTGGTAATTAAATATGTCCAACTAAAATTAACCCAACCTATGGTGTCCAATGGTACATGTCAACTTGTCATTCTCAATTATTCAAAGAGGTATAATGACAATTAGGCATTTAACTATTCCCAAAAGCATTTGTTATAAACCTAGCAATGCATGTTGATATAAAATAATATAATTTTATAAGCTGGGTACGACATGATCAAAGGTTTATGACTTGCCTTCGTTAAAGGGTTGAGATGCTTTGGTCGACGGGTCCAAGAATCCTTCAAAAACATCGGAATATATACGTGCGAAAGGAGTCAAATAAATAAAACAAATCCAGATGAAGTCCAAAAAAAATACCAAACTAGAACCAAAAGAAAGGCACTGAATTTAGATAAATTTAGAAATAAATTTTATTCGATTTGGAGCTTGGACGAAGGAGAACGGACTCTCGGAAGGAGGTTTCGACTGGTCGGAAGGGGGTTCAACTACAGGTGGTTGGAAGGAGGTTTCGACTTATGGTGGTCGGAAGGAAGCAACGGGGAGAGGGGAGCGAGGTAAACCCAAGGCACATGGTTTCAGCAGCGAGACTCGATGGAGTGACTGGCGATGAGAGGAAGAGCGGCGGCGAGAAGGTGCGCATGGGATCGGACGCGCCCTTGCGAAGCCAATGGAGGCGACCACGACGACAGAGGGGCTTCAACGGCGGCGCTAGAGGCGGAGGCGCAAGCTCCGGCTGGCGACGGCGAAACTTGGAGCACGGCGAAACGAGAGCGAGAGAGGAGAGTTGAGGGGAAAGCAAGAAGGGAACCAGGCGGTCCTGGTGCTCTATTTATTGGGCACGGGGGGCTAGGGGTGATATGGGCTTCGGCAGAGACAACAACATTTAATGCACACGTCGCTGAGGAAAAAGAGAGGGGCGAGATTCTCGCCGGAGGTGACGGCTTTTGCGTTGGTGTGATGCGCGCTCTCAGCGGCATGGGCGAACAACGGGGCGGGAGGGGGAGAAAAAGGTGAGCAGGGGGCTGACAGGCGGGGCTGGTCGAAACCGCGAGAGTGATCGAAACCGAGAGGGTGGTCCAAACCGAGAGGGTGGTCCAAACCAAGAGAATGGTCGAAACCAAGAGGGTAGTCGAAACCGAAAAGATGGTTGAAACCAAGAAGGTGGTCGAAACCGAAAGGATGGTTGAAACCAAGAGGGTGGTCGAAACTGAAAGGATGGTAACCGAAAGGGTGCGGGAATAGGAACAGACCGACGGTAATTTGGCCCAAACAGATAAAAGGAATTTCAATTAGGTTTTTACGTTCAATACCAAAAAAACCCAATTAAACCAAATTTGGATATATTGAAGTTTGATTAATCCATATTAAATTATTTTTGTTTTCTAAAATTCCCAGTTAAGCTTTAGCAACTTCAACAAAAAATCAAATTGTTATTTTTATTTTTAAAATATTTCAAAAAAACCCTGAAAATTGGGATGTTACACGCGGCCGGCTTCAGGCGTCGTGTGGTGGGTGCCGGCGTTAGGCCGGCCGACAGGTCGGGATTTTTTTTGTTTTCGTGCATGAACAATAACCATTAGATTTGATCAGTAGGACTAATCTCTGCGATGAACAATAACCATAGCTAGTAACAGATCTAATCCAACATGCATATTAATCTACCAGATTAATTCATAGCAAACTAGAGATTGAAAAATGAAATTCCGGCGACATACCGATTCGACAGTGTAGAACGATTCGTGCTAATAACATGTTGAAGAACGTAGTAATCATAGAAATTCAATCAATTAATCACCACACAATAGATGAACAATTAAGGAGACAATAGTTGAAGACACAATATAGAGACCTCTTTTTAATAGATTGATCTCTTTCTAAGTACAATAATATTCTATTTAAAGACTAAAACCCTTCAAATATAAGTTTGGTATTATGTCTATCGACGCTTAAATCGGTTTCTCAACCGTTCCAAGCCATACTTCTTTACCAATTTTTAAAGAAATATCAATCGTCGTTTCTCATGCTTACTGGGACAAGCGGGTATCACTCATCGTACATGCTAAATAAAAAACACAGACATGCATGTCTTAACCAGTCATTGTCAAAGGGGTTACCTGAGAGAAGCATCCAAGCAACTAAACTAGATATTTATAATTATCAGATGCCATCGTAGTTGACGTCGCATTTTTCTAAGACCAATGCAACCAATTTGTCAATGCACTAATAAAACTTTAGTCTATGTCATTGTCAAGCACTAGAGCTGTCATCAACTCCTAAAACAAAACAAAAGTTGATCTGGCGTTAGCTTTAGCTTTAGCTTCGATTTTACACACCAATTTGTTTGTACTTAAATTCACTCCAGTAAGAAAAGGATACAGTTTCGTTTCTTTAACATTTTCACCTTCACCAGGCGTGTATTTGACCATTATTTTTCTTCGTGGTACATTCAAAGGTCATACTTTCTCCGGTTCACACAAACAAATCAAATCGTTTTGTAACACATACAATCAAACTTTGATTATTGATATCTTTTTAATTATTAAGATTAGATATATAAAAATCATATGCGTAGATTCGTCTCAAAAAGAACTATCATAATATTTTATTTTTGTTCGGTTTTATAAATATAATACAATAGTAATTAGTAATTAAAATTGTATTTTAGAGACTATTGTAATGTCTAAAACGATTTGTTTTTGTTTTTTTTAACGGGTGGAGTATGAGTTTAGGATCACACACAAAGTAATACAATTTCGTTGACCGATCTATTTTACTCCAGACGAATAAATTATCATAGCGTGCGTACACGACTGATCCGTCACACCATAGTTTTGCCGAGTCCTCTGACGCCCTGCCGCTGCGAGCCAGAGTAACCAGAACCTTCCAGAGCCCACTGGCACCGAAATATCCAGCGTGGCGGGCTCCGTAAATGGCCCATCTGACCCGGGGGCAAAACCGTCACCGGAAATAATACGTGTCGCCGTGCTGCTGCCGCTGGGTGACGGTGTGCTGCTGTCCTTTTCCGACCCAAGTATCCAACAACCTTTTGCCTGTGCCCCGCCCCGAGAGAAAAAATATCTCCGCTGCGCGCCACGCCCACTCGCACGCCGCCACGTCACCACGGAATTGGGTATCGCAGTGTTCGCTCGCGCTGGATTATTCTTTCACATGCGGAGGAGACGACAGGCAAGAGACCCCTCGATACCCACTCCTATCACAATGGGCATGTATATATTATTATATGTTCTGGGTGTTCACGGGAGGTTCCCTCTCTTACGATATTCCTAAGAAACTCTTGTATTCGGTATCGTGCAAATTTGCCGGGATTAGTCGCAGATTCCTCCGGTATCAACGGAATCAGCGGCAATCAATGTTGGGATTCGAATATGTAAATTTGGGTCATCTGTGTATACTGCACTAATTCAGAATTACATTAGTACACACAATGACAACATTGAGATTTTTTTTTATCTTATTGACAACTTTTCATTTCGTATTTATACTAATAACCATCTCTTATTTTTTTTTTCAAATATGGCGCTGTTGCCGCACGGTCACCATACGAGAACGCTCCCCACCCACCACGTCGCCCGTTCATACACGGCGACTGTGCAGGAACGTTCATGCACGACCATCGTGAATGAACCCCCCACCACGTCAGCCATGCATGCATGAACGGCAGCCACGTCAGCCGTTAATGCACGGTGGGCAGTGCATAAGCATTCATTTCCCTCTAAAAGTTAGCGGCTAAGTGTGGTCTTCTCAATTTGAAAAGTAAGCGTCGTAGATATTGGTACGAAAAGGTGGTGTGGGGAGTCATGCTAGAAAGAGGGTGGTGTGGGGAGTCCCGATGCTAGAAAGAGTTGTCATTTCCCTTATGATTTTTTTTCCAATTTAAGAGGTTCAATTAAATAGATATTATTTTCATTAAGCTCTACCAACCGTTTATTGCAATCATTATATGAACAAATTTAAGACGCTTTTATACATAAAATTGACGATATTTGAAGCGTTACAAGCATTACATGATACATGTGTGGGTTTATTGCAATCGGGATGAAGCGGGAGGGGGTATTATCACATGTAATCCGATCAAATAGACACTTTTTTTGTTAATTTATCAGTTTAATGTGGATTATATTCTTTAATACTGTATTGTACCACATGCTAGATAAGATTGTACATGAACCAACTGAGGGAAATACGTGGTATGCAGATCATATAACGATGTACCACAGCCTCCGACTCGTGTGCGTTCGAAGGCTACGGTACATCGTTATATGATCTGCATGTCATACATTTTCCTCAGTTGGTTTATGTACAAGCCTATCTAGCTTGTGGTACAATATAATATTAAAAAATATCATCCGTATTGAACTGATAAATTAATAAAGAATATTCTATCTATTATCTACGCAATTAGCTGGTCTCGGTTGGAGGAGCATTTCCCTTCCCCTTCCCCCTGCCGGTGTCGTAAGTAGAAGTTGCCATTGTCATGCGATTTCATAATATAAGTGCACCATACAGTGAATAAGGTAACAAGGTCGTACAATGTAAAATGTAACAAGAAAGAGTAAACTTACGACTAACTAATTTGCATTGAATGAGTTATGCCTGACTAATTGCTACTGAACTAATTAGGACTGATTAATTATCACTAAATAAATTACGAGCAAATTATGATAACCACTGAACTAATTAGGACTAATTTATTACCGCTAAACTAATTTATTTCCAGCAAAGTATGTAATTACCACTAAACTTACTAATTACGATTGATTATTTACCTCTAAACTAACTAATTATGATTAATTAATTACCACTAAATAAATTACCAATACTTCATTTCCACTAATTTAATACGCTGTAATGATGACTACTAAACTAATTATGACTAACAAAATACCACTAAACTAATTAATTCCCAGTAAGCTAACTAATTACGACTAATTAATTACCACTAAACTAACTAATTACGAATAGCTGACTAGTACTGATTAACTATGACTTTGGTAATAATGACAAAACAACTGACAAATTACCTGTCCTTCGGGGGAAAGCTATCAAAATAGGCCGAGCGATGAGAAGCAAGCAAATACTTAATCTCTCAATAAAATTAATTATGTTATGTTCTCTAAGCTCTTAGTGACCAGCATCAAAATGAGAATCGAAACGCAATTGAGATGAGCGAAGAGCGACTACGAGAGTTCGATATTTAAAGCCAAGCCAAGGAGGAGCCGCGGTGTTGGCGCTGGGAATTCCGGAAGAGTTGGCGCTGAAAATTCTGGACGAGGCGACAAATGTTCGGAGGATGATGATGGGCTGTTGAATTAGAGGGAGGGGCCTGGGCTTCGGAGCATCTCCCAACGACAACTGCGGTTTTTTTCTCCATTTTTTTTGTTTCTCTGGAGAACCGGACCGGACCGCTTCCCACATGGCAGGAGGGGGAAGGGGGGCCGTGCGGCAGGGGAGAGGAGGGGAGGGCACACGGTGGCTGCGGGGAAGGGCCAACACACGACAGCCGTGCAGGAACGAGCATGCGGAGGTACGTAATTTGTCGGATGATCACAGACTCATAAATTCGTACAAAAAGTACACTTATATGAAATTACGAGAAAAAATATGAAGAAATAAAATTATAAAAAATTCACACAAGAAAGTACACTATGCCAAGATGCTCCACATAAATTTTTATAATTTTTAGAACTCATTTGCTATATTTTAAAATTCCTACAAACAGCACCAAAACCCTAACCTAATTTCGGCCTAAACCCTAATCCACCCCTGATCCGGGCACATGGCGAGCCGAGGGTGTTCATGCACGGTGGTCGTGCATGAACGACTGACGTGGTGGGGGTTCATGCATGCACGGCCGGGATTCATGCATGCATGGCTGATGTGGCAGGGTGTTCATGGATAGTGGCCATGCATGAACGTTCCTGCACGGCCGCCGTGCATGAACGGGCAATGTGGCAGGCGGGGAGCATTCCCACATGGTGATCGTGCGGCAACGACACCATATTTGCAAAAAAAATCAGAGATGGTCATTAGTGTAAATACGAGATGAAAAGTTGCCAATACGACAAAAAAAACTCTAGCATCGATGGACATCATTCTATACAAGCGGTTAAAAGAATAAACGATTAAATTTGATAAGTAAATAAGGGTTTTGACCATATGGTCGAGTTTATACTTATTCATCCACGCATGGCTTAGGCAAATAAAAAAATGGCAGTATCGGAACGAAAAGCAATTTCAGCAGAACACAGCATTTGCCACAGGTAACTGACTGGAAACAAGACCTAACGATTAACCTCATCGAAGAACTCCTCCAGAGAAAAAGTCGACTCATCCAATCTTTCCTCTGAATGATGATTATAAAAAGAGTGAGCACATCTAGTACTTAATTAGCAAGTTGTATCGCAGAATGCAATTATAGATGATGACTTATTTCGAAGGAAAAAACTTATATTGTTATTTTGTGAAAAGCAAAAATTGCAATTGAATATGAGTAATAGATTAAAAGTGTAAGTTAAAACAACAATAATAATAAGTAACAAGAGTTTCTACAAAGTTTACAAAGCTTAATTCAATTCTTTCACACAGCTTCCCTCCATATTGTTTTATAAAATCTACCATTCGGGTAAACCACCGAGCATATCTATGACCAAGGACGCGACTATTCGAATAGGTTATTAACACTCTGCAGATGTTGTACAACTTTACCCACAAGATATAACCAGTGCGGTCAACACCAATCATAACAAAACATTTCAAAAAACTTTATCTCGACAATTGACCCTCCCGATGTTATACAGCCGACACCAAATTTCACTCAGCTTGTCGGTTCGACGCACACCGTTGGACACAAAAACAACGAACTGTCCATAGATGTAATTCATAGCTAAGAAAAAGTCCACACATCCACCCATCACAAAGCACTTAACCTACTTTCTGAGGAGTCAATGTTGATACTCCATAACTTACTAAGCTTTGTCTGCCCCATACCAAGCTTGTTGTAGTACGATATGCCTCAATTCAACAACACACAAAGTAAAGTTCTTAATTAACCAAGGTGAGACTACCAAACTACACTAAGTCACAAAATTCTTATTTTATAAGCGCAAAGCCCACCATGTCACAAAGACCCTTCCACTCGCCCCAGACTAAATCTTTTCCCACTCTATTGATTAAGTGAACACATACCATCAACAGGTGGCAACATACATCACACAACTTTTCACAAATTATTCCATAATCACTTAGTCAAGTATGAGATTAATATTTTAAAATGATATCAATAACATGTTGCAAGGCTAAGTATACTAATCGTGTCTAATCAACCCATGTTGGTGCTATGATAATACCAACTAATAATTTAACCAAGCTAAGGTGACAAATGATCATGCCAATACAATTCACAAGGTAGGTATAAATCAAGTTGGTTGCATAACTAATCTCAAAATAATAAAGCATTTGATAATTGAATTAGCAATGCAATAATTTGTATTAAAGTAGTTTTGTAAAACTAGATGCAATATGATCAAAGCATATCTTGCCTTGGTACAACTCTTGCTCTTGGCCTTGGTCTTGATCTTGAGCAAATCCCCCTTCCTCGAATGCTCCCGAAGTATCGACGTCTAACGCAACGAGAGAGAAGAAACACAAATAGATACCAAACATAGAGAAAACAAACTCCAATTTTTTTAAATAAAAATACTGGAAGGTATGGCTCGATTTTAGATTAATATAGAAATTTGAATGAGTTCAATCGGAGTTCGTATGAAGAAGAATAAGCTCTTGGAAATTGACCAGCTGAGAAATTCAGGGAAAAGAGCAGAGGTAAAACTGACAAGTGGGACCCGCTGGACTGAGTCTATGGACTAAGGTTTTGACAGGTGGCGTCCACACATCAGTGGCTTGGTTCACCGTGGACTAAGTCCAAATGGGTTTGCATATGGGCGCGGGCCGTGACTGACTCAGCGGAGGGGTTGATGTGGTGCACACATGGCGACCACATCGACGGTAGCTCTGGGTTTGTGTTGGCGATGGCGAATGGAGTGCACCTACGGCATCACCGCGCCTCGGTGATCGCATTCGTCGGCTCGGATAGGATTGGAGGATCGGCCGGCAAGGGGGTTGTAAGATCGAGGAGGCCGACTAGAGGGGGGTTGAATAGATGGTTTTAAAAACTCTTTCGGCAAAAACCAATTTTAATGCGGAAGCTAATAACAATATGATTTTGCACAATTAAAACCTAAATCAACTAGGCTCCCCTAAGTGCACCAACAATATGAATACAATTCAATGAGAGCAACATACAAAGATATATAAGCAATTAAAGCAACTAATGTAAATTGCTCAAAGTAAAACACAAGAACAAACCAAGATGACACAATGATGTTTTACCGGGGCGTTCAGAGACTTGCCGATCTCCCCTAATCCACGTTGAGGTAAGCCCAAACAAATAGGACTGGCTCCACAAATTAAGCCAACACCTCCGAGGTAAGTCCAACCACTTGGACCGGTTCCAACACAAACCAACACCTCACTCCACTCGGGTTGCTCTTCCTCCACTCCGGAGATGGTGAGCACCAAACCACTCACAACAACGCCGGGCCTTCTCACAAGCTTCTTGAGAAGATCACAGGTCACGACGTCTCCACGCTGTCTAGGTGTCGGCAAACATCAAGAGTAACAGGACTCAACTTTCACTTGAACTAATCAAGTGTCTAAGTTCAAGTGGATACACAATCCACTACCTAAGGCAACACATTCATTTAGGGTTTGCTCTCTAAACTCACTAAGTGCAACACATGTACATAAGAGATGAGAGGCTTGCTCTTTGCTCAAGAAATGAATATGGGCACCAGCAACAACAACAACCAGCCAAGGTGGGTATTTATAGCCCACACATAAAAACTAGCCGTTGGAGGAAAGATTTCATCAAATCAGAGAGGGGCCGGTCTGACCGCCAACAAATGGCCGGTCTGACTGTCCATGCGCCAACGGCTATAAATCTAACCGTTGGACTCTCTACCGGTTGGACCGCCGACTGTCGACCGGTCGGACCGCCGCAATATCCGTCAGACCGCCAAGGGTGGGCGGTCAGACCGCCCAAGGAAAATTTGCGGCATCCAGAATGGTGCTTCTCGAAAAAACGCATCGTGAAATACTCCAGATTTCCACTCTCTGGTAGTACCGTATTCTCAATGGCGGTACTACCTCGCAGAAATTCAGCTCAAAAGGCTACCGGTCTAACCGCCCAACACATGGCGGTTTGACCGATTTAGCACCAGTCAGACCGGTCCACACCGACGGTCTGACCGCTGCATCACGAAGCTTTGCACTTTGACTTGGCCAAATGGCTCCTGCAAAACACATTTGAGTGCAATTCCAACAAGGGATATATGTGATATTCTCAATAAGTTGCAAAACACATTTGCTAACTTTTAGAATACTCACCACAAGGAATAAGGTACATGGACTCAAACCATTTGCAAAACACATTTGCAAACTTAAGTCACATGCTACAAGAAATCAAGCATGAGCATCAACTATTTGCAAAACACATTTGCAAGTAATAGCACCATGCCACAAGACTAAGGTACATGGACTTCAACCATTTGCAAAACACATTTGCAAATTATAGTCCCATGCTACAAGGATTAAATGCATGAGCCTCGGCTATTTGCAAAACACGTTAGCAAATAATAGCTCCGTGCATAGATGAGCTAGAGCAAGCATAATGAGCTATCAACACATGACTAACTCATGCTACTAGTCAAGACCTCTCTTAATAGTACGTCAACCTATACTAACAATCCGGTCTTCCAACCAAATACCAAGATCGGTAAAAGACTATGAACACATCCTTAGCCCTAGCTAGTCATACATTTGCCTTGTATCTTCTTGAAGCTTGATGACACATCATCACTTCAAGTCCGGGTCCTTGATTTTGATAATCATCAACACATGATGATCTCTTTTGCTTCGGGATCTTATCTTGAACATCATCAACACATGATGATTTCTTCATCCCGTGTCTTGATATGCATCAACACATGATGCATTCTTTCACTTAACCTCCATCAACACATGATGGATCTTCTCTTAACTTGATGATCAACTCATGATCATCTCCTCTTCTTGATACGCATCAACACATGATGCATCCTTCATTAGACCACCATCGACACATGATGGGTCTACTTCTTGAACATCATCGACACACGATGATTCCCATTTCTTCAAGCTCTTCGCATGCATCAACACATGATGCATCTTCTTCTAACCCCTTGACTAGACTACAATCAACACATGGTGCCATCCCAAGTCTTCATTACCCTGGAACATAACCTATTCATCCAACTCATGAGAAATATTAGTTTCACAATATGATTATCATTAATTACCATACCATACCATTAACTCATAATGGTGGGACGAGATACTTCAATCTTTCCCTCTTTGGTAATTGATGATAACCACTTTAATTGCACGTAAATTTAATGTAAATAAATGAGGGAACAAATGAGTATATATGAACTACACAAGTTATATATACTCTAACGTGAGTATACAAGAACTATCTGAGTTCTATATAATCAAAACATGAGTATACAAGAACTACACAAGTTTCGTATACTCAAAATGATATGTTTCAAAGTAAATATCCCAAATATATGTGGAAAACGAAATATGGATCAATACTAATGAAACCAAAAAAATATAGAGTGAACCCTCTCTAAATGTGTGCATACACAAATGTGTAAAAGAAACATATGCACATATTCAAGTTATAATTATGGTGGAGTTCAACCTATATTTTGGATTCGAGGAACGCAACAATATATAAGAGTATAAGTCGAATGCATACCTCGTTGAATTTCACCTTTATATCCAAATGAGACTACACACTAGATATAACAATAAAATGTTAGTCTCACAATTAGATTTATCATTAATCACCAAAACACTCCATTAACTCATAATGGCGGGTCTAGATCCTTCAGGGGTCGGCGACGAGGTAGGCGGCGACGGTGGCTCGGGTGAACGGCGCGAGGGCGACCTCCTCTGGCGATTTGGAGGTGCGCAATAGGTTCCTGGATTCCGGTCGATGATCATGGCGAGGACCAATGGTCATCGGCGGCGACCACGACAATGACGTCGTGGCGGTGGTGGCTCGATGGCGCTAGGCTCCTATGGGGTTTCTTCGACAAAGAGTAGCGCGCGACGAGGTAAAACACGGCAAGGCGGTTCTAATGGGGTAGACAATGTTTTGGAATTAATTGAGATTTGGATTATTCACATTAAATCATTTTAACTTCTAAAATTCCATTTCTCTTTAAATTCAAATAAAATTTGGTGAAAATTTCCAAAGTGCTAAACTACTCAAAAAGATTTTGAAATCCAAAAATTGGGATATTACAACCAAATACTTTTGATTAATTAGTGGCATCGTTTATGAAGGCTTAGTGAATCATAGTTAAGTCCTAGAACACCAATGGTCGAATAACCACAAGTTGGGTTTCATTGATTTGATCATAAGAAGGTATTTACATATAGCTATAGCATATTGAATTCAAATCACATTGTTATCTTGTGTTGCTATTGATATGCTTGTTTTTGTTTGATAGGTTAGATTAATCAAGAGGACATCCAAATCATCGACTCACTAATTCTTGATCTCTCAATGTTGCAAGCCACAATGAATAACTTGAATGCAATAATGGAGCAAGGTGGTTTGCGTGGTTTATAAGGTATCTATGTTTTATAGAAGAGTATAAATATTAATTCCTACTTAATTAATCAAGGTATCAACAAATCTTATCCTTTTTTTGCTTTTAAAGAGCAATACATCTTACCAACTTAACATATGTAGACTCTTGTCAAGTTCTTGATCAAGTTTTACATATCAACAAATTGCTGTTAGAGCCCATCCAAATGGCGTAATAGAGAAGATGCTCACATAGCTCACAACACGGGATAGGATAGTTGAAAAATGAGCTAGTTTTGGTTTGGAAGCTTCAACATAAGAATATTATGAGACTTGAGGGTGTTTGCTTGGAAAAACAAGGAGAAGTTGCTTGTGTATGAATACATGCCCATTAGAAGCTTGGACACCATTCTTGGATTGAAAAGACTCAAAATTTCAAAATTTTCAAAACTTGCTTGAGTTTGGCTTGAGTTTGGTTTCTTGCCCAATTAAAAGATTTCCTCCTATTGCTTTCTTCGGTATTTTGTTCCCCGAGGCGCTTTCCATGTGCACTTTCCCGTTCTTTCTTCCTCGTCGCTAAACCCATTCGCAAAACGCACCACCTTCAATCTCTTCCACCTTCTTCTGTGTCCATACTCGCCACCTCACTCGCCACCCCCATTGCACACGCACCGCCACACACCGCGCCTCGCTCTCCTACTACACAAAACCTCATCATAGACGGTTCTAAACCATCATCAGACGTTTTTGAATGCTTGAATTTATGTGTCGTGATAATGAGTCATCACAATATGATTATCATTAATTACCATACCATACCATTAACTCATAATGGTGGGACGAGATACTTCAATCTTTCCTCTTTGGTAATTGATGATAACCACTTTAATTGCACGTAAATTTAATGTAAATAAATGAGGGAACAAATGAGTATATATGAACTACACAAGTTATATATACTCTAACGTGAGTATACAAGAACTATACTGAGTTCTATATAATCAAAACATGAGTATACAAGAACTACACAAGTTTCAGATACTCAAAATGATATGTTTCAAAGTAAATATCCCAAATATATGTGGAAAACGAAATATGGATCAATACTAATGAAACCAAAAAAATATAGAGTGAACCCTCTCTAAATGTGTGCATACACAAATGTGTAAAAGAAACATATGCACATATTCAAGTTATAATTATGGTGGAGTTCAACCTATATTTTGGATTCGAGGAACGAACAATATATAAGAGTATAAGTCGAATGCATACCTCGTTGAATTTCACCTTTATATCCAAATGAGACTACACACTAGATATAACAATAAAATGTTAGTCTCACAATTAGATTTATCATTAATCACCAAAACACTCCATTAACTCATAATGGCGGGTCTAGATCCTTCAGGGGTCGGCGACGAGGTAGGCGGCGACGGTGGCTCGGGTGAACGGCGCGAGGGCGACCTCCTCTGGCGATTTGGAGGTGCGCAATAGGTTCCTGGATTCCGGTCGATGATCATGGCGAGGACCAATGGTCATCGGCGGCGACCACACGACAGCGACGTCAGCGAAGCAGGGTGGCTCGATGGCGCTAGGCTCCTATGGGGTTTCTTCGACAAAGAGGGTGCGCGCACGAGGTAAAACACGGCAAGGCGGTTCTAATGGGGTAGACAACTGTTGGAAATATGCCCTAGAGGCAATCATAGAGATGATGATATTTCATTATGTTCATGATTTTGATAATATGTTATCGTGTTCCTTGAATGAATCATTTGTTATAGATCAATAAGTACGTGACTTGTTGGTGGAACTCTTTAACTTATATGATGTCATTCTAAATGTATCCTCGTTGGAGGTCACCGGTGGAACACCGTGACTCCGTGACTAGCACATGTATTGATTGATGACCGGTTTCACCGGTCATAGATATGGAGATATCGAATCAATAATGTGAACACATGTTAGAGAACATGGTGTTGGATAGACCCATCATTGAGACACTATTGAGATTGTTATGAATCTTAGTGTCATTAGTTGGTCTCAAGTAATGATGATGCATAATCCTTAGACCTGAGATCAGCATGGTTTCCTACATGTGTAATAGCACTCTTAGGGGTTGCCAAACGCTACTCCGTAACTCGGTAGTTATAAAGGTAGTTTTGGTATGCTATGAAACATGCGGAGGATGTGTGGTCGAGATGGGATTTGCCCTCCTAACATAACAGGAGAGATGTCTCGGGCCCTCGTGGTGATCGGATAAAGAAAGTGCATGACCATGTCACTAGTGGTGAAGTGTCGACCACATGATGTTATCCGACACTCGATCGAGAAAGTATTGAAGACCCATGGATGACACATCATCTCACCTAGAGTTCAACCGGACATCGTGAGGCAAAGGGAGAATGCATGGAGGTCGCTTAGTTTGATCGCCATTCGGACTAGTCGTATGGAGATACGTCTGGTCGTAGTCGATCAAACGTAATCACACAATGGTAAGAACACGTCGTAAGGAGTTACGAATCGGTCGTGATCAATTACAACTCGGTCGATAAAGATATGAACGGTCGTAAGTGATGAGGACCGATCATAGATCATATTACATCAAGGTTCGTCCGATATATTCAATGTGTGAGGACCGAAAGGCGACTAAAGGGGGTGAATAGGCGCTTTCTAAACTTTCTGCCTAAATCAAAATCAACACGAACTTTACTCCTTTAGCTATGAAAGCTAAGAAGATCGAGCGCACATGGAAGCGTGTGTCTATCGATAACCCCGCCAACCACAAGACACACAAGCGGAGACTTAATCTCAACAGGATCGGCAGCACGGCACGTCGGCCAGGCTACCGGCGGTCTAGCACGTCAACATGTCGCAAGCAACTAATCAAGGTGGACGGTGGAGACGTTCGACCCGGCAGATCATGGTCTGAAAACACGGGCGGCCGACCGTTGAACACCGGTCGACCGTTCACCGAATCAAAAACTCAACCAAATCCAAAACGAAATTTGATCCAACTTTTGATTCAACCAATGAAACTTGACCAAATTTCGACCACACCTCCCTAATGATATTAGAGACCTATTTCTAGCGACGATCCTTCGATCCACTTCGAATCGATCTCTCAAGGATTTAACAAAGAAGTGCACAAACCCTAGAAATATGAAAATCTTGATTCAAGACTTGCTTGTGGGGGTTGATGATCTAGATGTCTCTAGGAGTATTCCCACACACCAAAGCAAGATAAAGTAGGCCAAGAGACCAAGCATAAACCTTTGAATCAAGGAAGCACCAAAATCATCCACAAAAGAGAAGAACACAAAAGGAACAATTGATCTTTCAATTAAGCATCACAAGATAGTTTGATCACACTAGATGCTTACAAAGCCTCTCCAACAAGGAGGGCAAGAGCTCACACAAGGAGCACACTCTAAACCCTAGCTTCTCCTCTCCTCTCCTCCAAACCCTAGAAAATGAGGAAGAGTGCCAAATGAGTGCTTAAGGGGGTTTTCCATCTCCCCTCTTTCTATTTATACTAGAGAGCTAGGGTTTCACTTTTGGGACCACTTACACATGGGACCCACACATAACTCTTGAAGCAATCGCGCTTCACCACGTGTAGGTTGATCAACGGTTCTCATCGCGTCGCCAAGCCTCTCTTGTCCGAATCCCATCGGAACCTTCCGAGACTTCGACCGATATCCGCACCGCTGATCCAACCAAATGCACCAACCACCCGTTCGATCCATCTTGCCCATTCGCACCATGCTCGAGTCACACAACCTCACCGCGTATCCATGATCGTTCGACCTCGGCTCTCCAAGCATAGTCCCGATCCACCTCACCGCTGACGCGTTGACCGCAAGCCACCCGCACATCAATAGACAAACAAACCGTTCGGGAACAAGTTCTTCACAACTTGACCCATGTTTGCTCAGAATGCAATATACAACAATAAAGCATTGAAATTCATACATAAAACACATTCAAATCACATCAATGTAAACTTGGCTAACCTCCAAAGTCATGGTCTGACCCTCACAAGGCCGGCCGACCGATTAGCTGGCGACCGCTCCCACAACGCGGTCGACGGCAAAAGACTTAGCTAGATTCCGTGATTAGGTTTTCCGTGATTGGAGTTTCTCGGATTATACTTATTGCCGATAGTTAACCCGCCTTAATTATGCATTTTCCGACAGGTATCGCCCTAGATAAGTGGTTTTCTCCGTGAGTTGGAGTTTCTCCGGCAGTTATACTTATTGCCGATTAATCGCCCTTAATTGTCTTTTCCGAATAGTTATGCGCCTAGATAATGGTTTTCCCGAGTTGGAGTTTCTCCGTGATTATACTTATTGCCTGATGCTAACCCGCCTTAATTGTCTGCTTTCCGAACGATTATGTGCCCTAGATAAGCTGGTTTTCCCCGGCAGTTGGAGTTTTCCCGGCAGTTAGTGTTTTGCCGGCAATTACCTGCCCTCGATTGTCTATTTTCCCAACAATTTGCACCATTCAATCCGAATTTAAAAGTATATCACATAGATGAAATTCAAATGATGCAAAATATATAAACCTGAAATATGAAATTACTGATAAGCACAACAGTACATCTGCCACCATACACATGCAATTTCAGAATTCTGAGCATTCTAATATAGGCATAGTCTTCTTGTCATTTACAAAACATCCATACAAAAGAAGTTGACAATACTAGTCTATCCTTAACACATATAAATACTATAACCCCTTTTACCACAGTACTAGTCTATCCTTAGCATATACAAAACATCTATGCAAAAGAAGTCGACAATGAAGATGTCCACATAATGAAATCACCACGCTATCATCATTTGCAAAATAAGGACGATCACTCCATCAGCAAACAACAACTTCAACAACCTTTATGTTTTGCACCTGAAAAGAAATTCGATAAGTCAATAACCACAAACCATATATAAAGTCAAACATGATATGAGCATCAAATAGTGGCCTTTCCTCAAATCTAACTTGCAAATGCGGATGATTAGGTTCAATTTGAATACGGTCTTGATTAGCGTTAAGAGGTGTCATTCATTTTCTTGGACCAAGTTTCACAACGTGCAAACTAGCCGTTGGAGGAAAGATTTCATCAAATCGAGAGGGCCGGTCGACCGCCAACAAATGGCGGCTCGATTGTCCATGCGCCAACGGCTATAAATCTAACCGTTGGACTCTCTACCGGTTGGACCGCCGACTGTCGACCGGTCGGACCGCCGCAATATCCGTCAGACCGCCAAGGGTGGGCGGTCAGACCGCCCAAGGAAAATTTGCGGCATCCAGAATGGTGCTTCTCTGGAAAAAAAAAACGTACCGTGAAATACTCCGGTACTTCCACTCTCTGGTAGTACCGTATTCTCAATGGCGGTACTACCTCGCAGAAATTCAGCTCAAAAGGCTACCGGTCTAACCGCCCAACACATGGCGGTTTGACCGATTTAGCACCAGTCAGACCGGTCCACACCGACGGTCTGACCGCCAGACCACAGAAGCTTTGCACTTTGACTTCGCTCAAATGGCTCCGTGCAAAACACATTTGAGTGCAATTCCAACAAGGGATATATGTGATATTCTCAATAAGTTGCAAAACACATTTGCTAACTTTTAGAATACTCACCACAAGGAATAAGGTACATGGACTCAAACCATTTGCAAAACACATTTGCAAACTTAAGTCACATGCTACAAGAAATCAAGCATGAGCATCAACTATTTGCAAAACACATTTGCAAGTAATAGCACCATGCCACAAGACTAAGGTACATGGACTTCAACCATTTGCAAAACACATTTGCAAATTATAGTCCCATGCTACAAGGATTAAATGCATGAGCCTCGGCTATTTGCAAAACACGTTAGCAAATAATAGCTCCGTGCATAGATGAGCTAGAGCAAGCATAATGAGCTATCAACACATGACTAACTCATGCTACTAGTCAAGACCTCTCTTAATAGTACGTCAACCTATACTAACAATCCGGTCTTCCAACCAAATACCAAGATCGGTAAAAGACTATGAACACATCCTTAGCCCTAGCTAGTCATACATTTGCCTTGTATCTTCTTGAAGCTTGATGACACACATCATCACTTCAAGTCCGGGTCCTTGATTTTGATAATCATCAACACATGATGATCTCTTTTGCTTCGGGATCTTATCTTGAACATCATCAACACATGATGATTTCTTCATCCCGTGTCTTGATATGCATCAACACATGATGCATTCTTTCACTTAACCTCCATCAACACATGATGGATCTTCTCTTAACTTGATGATCAACTCATGATCATCTCCTCTTCTTGATACGCATCAACACATGATGCATCCTTCATTAGACCACCATCGACACATGATGGGTCTACTTCTTGAACATCATCGACACACGATGATTCCCATTTCTTCAAGCTCTTCGCATGCATCAACACATGATGCATCTTCTTCTAACCCCTTGACTAGACTACAATCAACACATGGTGCCATCCCAAGTCTTCATTACCCTGGAACATAACCTATTCATCCAACTCATGAGAAATATTAGTTTCACAATATGATTATCATTAATTACCATACCATACCATTAACTCATAATGGTGGGACGAGATACTTCAATCTTTCCCTCTTTGGTAATTGATGATAACCACTTTAATTGCACGTAAATTTAATGTAAATAAATGAGGGAACAAATGAGTATATATGAACTACACAAGTTATATATACTCTAACGTGAGTATACAAGAACTATACAGGTTCTATATAATCAAAACATGAGTATACAAGAACTACACAAGTTTCGTATACTCAAAATGATATGTTTCAAAGTAAATATCCCAAATATATGTGGAAAACGAAATATGGATCAATACTAATGAAACCAAAAAAATATAGAGTGAACCCTCTCTAAATGTGTGCATACACAAATGTGTAAAAGAAACATATGCACATATTCAAGTTATAATTATGGTGGAGTTCAACCTATATTTTGGATTCGAGGAACGCAACAATATATAAGAGTATAAGTCGAATGCATACCTCGTTGAATTTCACCTTTATATCCAAATGAGACTACACACTAGATATAACAATAAAATGTTAGTCTCACAATTAGATTTATCATTAATCACCAAAACACTCCATTAACTCATAATGGCGGGTCTAGATCCTTCAGGGGTCGGCGACGAGGTAGGCGGCGGTGGCGGGAGTGAGCAGCGAGGCGACCTCCTCTGGCGATTTGGAGGTGCGCAATAGGTTCTCGGATTCCTGGTCGATGATCATGGCGAGGACCAATGGTCATCGGCGGCGACACTGACAATGACGTCGTGACGGGCTGGGTGGCTCGATGGCGCTAGGCTCCTATGGGGTTTCTTCGACAAAGAGGGTGCGCGCACGAGGTAAAACACGGCAAGGCGGTTCTAATGGGGTAGACAACTGTTGGAAATATGCCCTAGAGGCAATCATAGAGATGATGATATTTCATTATGTTCATGATTTTGATAATATGTTATCGTGTTCCTTGAATGAATCATTTGTTATAGATCAATAAGTACGTGACTTGTTGGTGGAACTCTTTAACTTATATGATGTCATTCTAAATGTATCCTCGGTCGGAGGTCACTTTGGTGAACACGGTGACTCTCGTGACTAGCACATGTATTGATTGATGACCTGGTTTCACCGGTCATAGATATGGAGATATCGAATCAATAATGTGAACACATGTTAGAGAACATGGTGTTGGATAGACCCATCATTGAGACACTATTGAGATTGTTATGAATCTTAGTGTCATTAGTTGGTCTCAAGTAATGATGATGCATAATCCTTAGACCTGAGATCAGCATGGTTTCCTACATGTGTAATAGCACTCTTAGGGGTTGCCAAACGCTACTCCGTAACTCGGTAGTTATAAAGGTAGTTTTCGGGTATGCTATGAAACATGCGGAGGGATGTGACTGGTCGAGATGGGATTTGCCCCTCCTAACATAACAGGAGAGATGTCTCTGGGCCCCTCGTGGTGATCGGATAAAGAAAGTGCATGACCATGTCACTAGTGGTCGAAGTGTCGACCACATGATGTTATCCGACACTCGATCGAGAAAGTATTGAACAGCCCATGGATGACACATCATCTCACCTAGAGTTCAACCAGACATCGTGAGGCAAAGGGAGAATGCATGAGTAGGTCGCTTAGTTTGATCAGTTACGGACTAGTCGTATGGAGATACGTGCTGGTCGTAGACTGATCAAACGTAATCACACAATGGTAAGAACCTGGTCGTAAGGAGTTACGAACTGGTCGTGATCAATTACAACCTGGTCGTATAAAGATATGAACTGGTCGTAAGTGATGAGGACCTGATCATAGATCATATTACATCAAGGTTCGTCCGATATATTCAATGTGTGTAGGACCGGAAAGGCGACTAAAGGGGGGGTGAATAGGCGCTTTCTAAACTTTCTCGCCTAAATCAAAATCAACACGAACTTTACTCCTTTAGCTATGAAAGCTAAGAAGATCGATAGCGCCTGATGGAAGGCGTGGTGTGAATTCGATAACCCCGCTCAACCACAAGACACACAAGCGGAGACTTAATCTCAACAGTGATCGGATCAGGCACGGGCAGTGCGGCCACCGGCTACCACGGCGGTCTAGCTGACGGTCAACCAATGATCGGCCAAGCAACTAATCGGCGGTCGGACGGTGGACAACGGTTCGACCCGGCGATCAATGTCTGAACACAGGCGGTCGGACCGCCGTTGCAACACCGATCGATTTGGCGGTTCGATCGAATCGAAAAACTCAACCCAAATCCAAAACGAAATTTGATCCAACTTTTGATTCAACCAATGAAACTTGACCAAATTTCGACCACACCTCCCTAATGATATTAGAGACCTATTTCTAGCGACGATCCTTCAGATCCACTTCGCAGAATCGATCTCTCAAGGATTTAACAAAGAAGTGCACAAACCCTAGAAATATGAAAATCTTGATTCAAGACTTGCTTGTGGGGGTTGATGATCTAGATGTCTCTAGGAGTATTCCCACACACCAAAGCAAGATAAAGTAGGCCAAGAGACCAAGCATAAACCTTTGAATCAAGGAAGCACCAAAATCATCCACAAAAGAGAAGAACACAAAAGGAACAATTGATCTTTCAATTAAGCATCACAAGATAGTTTGATCACACTAGATGCTTACAAAGCCTCTCCAACAAGGAGGGCAAGAGCTCACACAAGGAGCACACTCTAAACCCTAGCTTCTCCTCTCCTCTCCTCCAAACCCTAGAAAATGAGGAAGAGTGCCAAATGAGTGCTTAAGGGGGTTTTCCATCTCCCCTCTTTCTATTTATACTAGAGAGCTAGGGTTTCACTTTTGGGACCACTTACACATGGGACCCACACACATAACTCTTGAAGCAATCGCCTGCTTCACCACGTGTAGGTTGATCAACGGTTCTCATCGCGTCGCCAAGCCTCTCTTGTCCGAATCCCATCGGAACCTTCCAGAGACTCGCACCGATATCCGCACCGCCTGATCCAACCAGCTGCACCGAACCACCCGTTCGATCCATCTTGCCCATTCTGCACCATGCTCGAGTCACACAACCTCACCCGGTATCCATGATCGTTCTGGACCTCAGCTCTCCAAGCATAGTCCCGATCCACCTCACCGTTGACGTCGTTGACCTGCAAGCCACCTGCACATCAATAGACAAACAAACCGTTTCTGGGAACAAGTTCTTCACAACTTGACCCATGTTTGCTCCGCAATGCAATATACAACAATAAAGCATTGAAATTCATACATAAAACACATTCAAATCACATCAATGTAAACTTGGCTAACCTCCAAGTCAATGCCGGTCTGACCGCCCCACAAGGCCGGTCCGACCGATTTCAGGCCGGTCGGACCGCTCCCCACAACCATGGTCGGACCGGTCAAAAGACTTAGCCAAAATTCAAGCGTGAAAATCCGAAACCTTCTGGAATTTTCAACTCAATAGAACTTTTGACTGGGAGCTCCAAAAATGATGGGACCACATCCAGGAGACTCCCCTCACTTGCCTACACAACCTATTTTTGGCTCAGCTCCAAAAACCAATTTGTAAAATGGCGGTCGGACCGGCCACCTTGGCCGGTCGACTCCTCCACGGGCGGTCTGACCGCCTGTGGTCTGACAGCCTTGGAGCAAACCCGAAAATGCGAGATTTTGTAAACCAACAACGCCATTGCCAATTGACTCATCATCCTGAGATCGTGCGCATATCCTCACGATATCCACAATGTGTCTTTGGGAATCGTTATGTGCTGCTAGGTACCGCTAACGACTAGTGATCGGAAAAGAGTTTTCGAGTCATAACCGATTACAAATGAACCTGTGGGGTCGCACACTTAAAGGGCAAGGATCTGTTTTGGATGGTGATCCAAATTCGTATAGGCCACGAGTTCCTAATGGGCCTCAGGTACGAGACCCATCATGGATGTCTATATAAAGAGGGGCGGTGGCATGGGGAAAGTTAGAAGAGGATGATCTTTGAAAGAACTCCTGAAACCCTAATAGCCACGCCTTCTTTACCACGCTGCCGGAGCTAGCACTCTAGTGCGTGGTGATCCTGCCCCGTACGTGTGGATACCTCGGAGGTGTTGTTGCGAAGCATCAGCACTAGGACGATCCGCTACTTGTGTTGATCACTAGAGTCGTAGAAGAAGTCGCGTGGTGGGTACGGCCACTCGAAGAAGCAGACGTGTGTCGAGTACGACTACTCGAAGGAGGAGACGCGTCGTGAGTACAACGACAACTGCATTAACTCGCTACAACGACTCTACTTCCGCTACGTGTCGGCGCGTCTAGCGGTAATCTCGTGATCTATTACTTACGGTGGTTCCTTGGTTGCGCGGTAAAATTTTGTTTGTGCTATCGTAGCATTGCTGCGTATACTCAAAATGATATGTTTCAAAGTAAAGATCCCAAATATATGTGGAAAACGGAATATGGATCAATACTAATGAAACCACAAAATATAGAATGAACCCCCCCTAAATGTGTGCATACACAAATGTGTAAAAGAAACATATGCACATATTCAAGTTATACTTATGGTGTAGTTCAACCTATATTTTGGATTCGAGGAACGCAACAATATATAAGAGTATAAGTCGAATGCATACCTCGTTGAACTTCACCTTTATATCCAAATGAGACTACACACTAGATATAATAATAAAATGTTAGTCTCACAATTAGATTTATCATTAATCACCAAAACACTCCATTAACTCATAATGGTGGGTCTAGATCCTTCAGGGGTCGGGGACGAGGTAGGCGGCAACGGTGGTTCGGGTGAACGGCGCGAGGGCGACCTCCTCTGGCGATTTGGAGGTGCGCAATAGGTTCCTGGGTTCCGGTCGTGATCATGGCGAGGACCAATGGTCATCGGCGGCGAGCACACGACAGCGACGTCGGCGAAGCAGGGTGGCTCGATGGTGCTAGGCTGCTATGGGGTTTCTTCGACAAAGAGGGTGCGCGCACGAGGTAAAACATGGCAAGGCGGTTCTAATAGGGTAGACAACGGCATAAGGGGCTCATCGACGGTGACAGAATCATCGAAATACAACAGCGGCAACGCTAGGGCTAGATCTTCAAATCCTGCGAAACGGCGGTGGATTAGGGCTATCGGTCTTGGGGAACTAGCGGCTGGGTTTTGATGCAGATGTTGATAGTTTAAATAGCGGGGTACGAACAGGGCGACAGGGAGTGTTCGAGTTCAACACAGCGGTGAAGTTTGTTTCGCGCACGGGGTTGAGTCTAGCGTGGAGACGAAGACGACCTGATAGGTGGCTCCCACCTGGCAGTGGAAGTGGCAGTGGCAGTGGTGAGGAGCACGAGCGAACTGGATTGAGTGCGCACGGGAATAGGCCGGGGAAGGGAATAGGAATGGGCCGACGGGTTAGATTCAGCCCAATGGCCTTCTAGCCTTTTTAAATAGTTTTTATTTTTTTTAAATGCCATAAAATATCAAATACCAAGAAAAATATAAAATGAACTTGGAAAAATTCTAGAAAAATATGTAAAATATTTCCAAGCACAAGGAACCAAAATACAATAGTTTTGGAGTTAATTGAGATTTGGATTATTCACATTAAATCATTTTAACTTCTAAAATTCCCATTTACGCTCTTTAAATTCAAATAAAATTTGGTGAAAATTTCCAAAGTGCTAAACTATTCAAAAAGGATTTTAAAATCCAAAAATTGGGATATTACAACCAAATACTTCTTGATTAATTAGTGGCATCAGTTTATGAAGGCTTAGTGGATCATAGTTAAGTCCTAGAACACCAATGGTCAGCAATCGAACCACAAGTTGGGTTTCATTGATTTGATCATAGGAAGGTATTTACATATAGCATTCAAATCACATTGTTATATTGTGTTGCTATTGATATGCTTGTTTTTGTTTGATAGGTTAGATTAATCAAGAGGACATCCAAATCATCGACTCACTAATTCTTGATCCCTCAATGTTGCAAGCCACAATGAATAACTTTGACGAATGCAATAAGCTGGAGCAAGGTGGTTTCGGCGTGGTTTATAAGGTATCTATGTTTTTTTTACAGAAAAGAGTATAAATATTAATTCCTACTTAATTAATCGAAGGTATCAACAAATCTTATCCTTTTTTGCATTTGAAAGAGCAATACGTCTTACCAACTTACCATATGTAGACTCTTGTCAAGTTCTTCGCATCAAGTTTTACATATCAACAACTTCGCTTGGTTAGGGAGCCCATCCAAATGGTCAGGTAATAGTAGTGAGGATGCTCTCACATAGCTCACAACACGGGATAGGATAGTTGAAAAATGAGCAAGTTTTGGTTTGGAAGCTTCAACATAAGAATATTATGAGACTTGAGGGTGTTTGCTTGGAAAAACAAGGAGAAGTTGCTTGTGTATGAATACATGCCCATTAGAAGCTTGGACACCATTCTTTTCAGTATTGAAAAGACTCAAAATTTCAAAATTTTCAAAACTTGCTTGAGTTTGGCTTGATTTTGGTTTCTTGCCCAATTCGGAAAGATTTCCTCCCTTTTCGCTTTCCCTTTTCGGTATTTTTGTTTCCCCAGCCCGAAGGCGCCTTTCTCATGTGCGCTTTCCCCCCTGTTCTTCTTCTTCCTCGTGCCGCCCAGCCCATGGCGCAAAACGCACCACCTTTAATCTCTTCCACCTTCTTGTGTTTCCATACCCACCACCTCACCTCGCCACCCCCATTGCACACGTCGCCGCCACACACTGCGCCCACCTCTGCTCTCACTACTACACAAAACCTCATCACAGACGGTTCTAAACCATCACCACAGATGGTTTTTTGAACCGTTTGAATTTATGTGTCTATGATAACAGACGATCATCACAGGCGGTTTTCAAACCGTCTATGAAAAAAGGTATCACAGACGGTTCTGAACAAGAACCTTCCGTGATAGTAATTATCACAGACAGTTCTTGTTCAGAACCGTCTGTGATAGTTTTTTATATTGCAAAAAAAATCAGATTTTGATTGTTTCATAGTTGATACCATCACAGTTTATGTGAGTTTTTCATCTTCAGAGACTCATAGAAATACATGAAAAAGGCACCACTCCCATATGAAAACCTTCCTGACCTCCCTCTTACGGCCTGTGAGTACCCCGATGTTGCCCATCTTGACTATGGCGTCGGCAAAGAGGGTGCTGAGGAGGCCCGAGTAGGAGTCAACGACGTCGACGGTGGAGGTGTCGTTATAGAGCACGGCGTCGGAGGCGATGACGACGAAGCCATTGCGGATGTGAGCCGCTGCACCCATTTACCATTTACGTACGTGCACCCACATGTTATCTACCATGATCAATCGAGTCATCGAGGAAGAAGAAGTTTGTTTGCTTACAGCTGAGGAGGGCGAGGTCCTTGTCGTGGAGGCCTGCGGCAGCAAATTTGGACCGAAGCACATCAACGGAGACGAAGTCTTGCAGCACGTCAGCGTCCCGCAGGTTCGACGCCCTCCCCAGCACATTCTGCCTCGACCCGGCTATTATTTATAAGGACATCACCAAAATATTTTGTCTCCAGCGCAAACATTCAAAAAATTTTGAACTCTCGCACTGCGAATCACAGACGGTTTCACACAAAAATCGTCTGTGATGACATATCACAGATGGTTCGTATCATGAACCTTCTGTGATGTGATTTTACCATGGCTAGGAAAATCCAAACCATGGTAAAATCCAAGCTATAGTAAAATCAGAGAGTAAGAAAAATTCCAAGCCATGGTAAAATCAAAGAGTAAGAAAAATTCTAAATCATGGTAAAATCACATCACAAACGGTTCTTAATACAAACCGTCTGTGATTAGATACTTACCACAGACAGTTCTTCTTAGAATCTTCTGTGATAAGTATCTCATCACAGACGATTTGTATTAAACTCGTCAGAAATATCATGAGCAGTTCTATTTACGGGCTCGTTCATGATAACTTCAACACGAGCGGTTCCTTTTATTCTAAAGGAACCGTCTGTGATGAGACGTTTAGTATAGCTTGTTTTGTATTAGTGGTTGCTTTATTTACAACCCGTACAATGGAACTCCTAGAGCGCTCATCCGTTGAGGCCTACGGATAGCGACATTAGGTGCCTCGTGGGAGGCAACACAACCTGCGGGTTAAAGTTTGTTTGGATAAAGAGAGATTAAAATAAATTCTTTTAGATTAGAAAGTATTTTAGTTTAAATTCTAAGCCAATCTACAGGGATTGAGTCGAATTACAACGTATTTAAACAAACCTTTATAGAGAGCGAACCGATCAACTCTAGCGATATGGGACAAAACTTCTTGCTGCTACCTACAGCCCGCGGGGCATGCAAGACATGAGCTAGCGAGCGCGAGGCGTGTTTTCCCCGCACGGGCGCGGCAAAAAGCAGCAGCGGCGCGACCACCATGTACCAATTGCCGGCGCCGCCACCTCAAGTCAAACACACGCAGCACCACGACGTTTAGGTCAGGTGTTCTCAAAGCGAACTGCACGACCGCCGCGCTCTGGTACGCGAGCACCGCGTACCCGGCCGCGACCCCCTGTTGCTTCCTCCGCTAATCCGACGACCTCCACAGCCAACGACGACGCGCACTGCTCGCCAGCGCGGGCACGGAGTACTTCAGAGGGGCCATGTCGCGCCAATGGCCGGACCAGGCTCGGCGATGCCGAGAGCACGCCGGCCCAAAG